>CP125976.1:13950947-14550947 GCA_030063025.1 Avena longiglumis
ATTGACAGGGTTCTGCAATCACTCCTCCCGGCTACAAAAGTTTTGTAGTGACTCATAATCAGATTGGTTCCACTGATACGATCACCGCGCTCTTCGCAAAGATGAAGGCTGCGGAAGTGGACATCAAGAAGGATAATCATGTTTTGATGGTCAACAAGCCCTCCTTTAAGAAAGGTAAGGGAGCAAAGATGCCCTTCAAGAAGGGCGGCGAAGCTTAATGCCCTGGCGAGAAGAAGCTCAGTCGGTCCTAAGCCGGACCTTTGAGTGCTTCTATTGCAAGGACAGGGTCCTTTGGGCATGTCCAAGTACTTAGCGGACAAAAAGGCTGGCACCATCAAAGGTATATTTGATATACATGTTATTGATGTTTTCCTTACTACCCCTCGTTGTAGTGCACGGGTATTTGATGCGGTTCGATTGCTAATATTTGTAACTCGAAGCAGAGCTACGGAATAGGCGGTTGCGAGGGATGAGGTGACGATGCGCGTTGGCAGCGGATCAAGAGTTGATGTGATGGCCGTCGGTACGCTCTCCTTAGTTTTACCTTGAGGATTAGTTTTAAACCTTAATAAATGTTATTATGTGCTGCGTTGAGCATGAACATTATTTCCGGATCATGTTTATTGCAAGGCGGTTATTCATTTAAATCGGAGAATAATGGTTGTTCTATTTATATGAGTAACATCTTTTATGGTCATGCACCTCTTGTGAATGGTTTATTTCTTCTAAATCTCGAAAGGGATGAAACACACATCCATAACATTGAGGCTAAGAGATGCAAAGTATATAGTGATAATACTACTTATTTGTGTAGTCGTCTAGGTCATATTGGTGTAAAGCGCATGAAGAAACTCCATTCGATGGACTTTTGGAGTCTCTTGATTTTGAATCATTTGACACATGTGAACCATGCCTCATGGGCAAGATGATCAAAACCCCGTTCTCCGGTATGATGGAGCGAGCAACGGACTTGTTGGAGATCATACATACCGATGTATGCGGACCGATGAGTGTTTCGACAAGGTGGATATCGCTATTTTCTCACTTTTACCGATGACTTAAGTAGATATGGGTATATCTATTTAATGAAACATAAATCTGAAACATTTGAAAAGTTCAAGGAATTTCAGAATGAAGTGGAGAACCATCGTAACAGAAAGATTAAGTTTCTACGATCCGATCGTGGGGGCGAATATTTGAGTTATGATTTTCTCACGCATCTTAAAGCAAGTGGAATCGCTTTCACAACTCACGCCACGGAACACCACGAGCAAGAATGGTGTGTCTGAGCGGAATCGAACCCTATTAGATATGGTCCGATCAATGATGTCTCTTACTGATTTGTCGTTATCATTTTGGGGTTATGCATTAGAAACCGCTGCATTCACTTTAAATAGGGCTCCATCTAAATCCGTTGAGACGACACCGTATGAACTGTGGTTTGGTGCTAAACCTAAGTTGTCGTTTCTTAAAGTTTGGGGATGCGAAGCTTACGTCAAGAAGTTGATGCCGACAAGCTCGAACCCAAAGCGAGAAATGCGTCTTCATAGGATACCCTAAGGAAACTATTGGGTATACCTTCTATCCGCGAACGTAAGGCAAAGTGTTTGTCGAAAGAACGGTTCCTTTCTTGAGAAGGAGTTTCTCTCGAAAGAAGTGAGTGGGAGGAAAGTAGAGCTAGACGAGGTTATTGAACCTTCTCTTGAATTGGAGAGTAGCGCAATACCTGAAATTGTTCCAGTGCCGCCTGCACCAACAATAGAGGAAGCTAATGACAAGGATCATGAAGCTTGGACGATGTCGCATCGAACGCCGCAGTCGACAAGGTCGCGTGCCTCCCGAGTGGTATGGCAACCCTCTTGCCTTGTTGGTAAGGCGGTGAACCTACGAACTATGAGGAAGCGATGATGAGCCTGCACTCGAGAAATGGTGGAAGCCATGAACCAATTGGGATCCATGAGCGAAAACCAAGTATGGACTTTGGTGGACCTCCTAGCGACCGAAAGGCCGTTGAGTGCAAATGGATTTTCAAGAAGAAAACGGACGCGATGGTAATGTTACCGTATAAAGCACGGCTTGTCGTAAAGGTTTTCAAGTTCAAGGTGTCGACTGATGAGACTTTCTCCCGTATCGATGTTTAAGTCCATTCGGATTTTATTAGCAATTGCTTCATGATTATGAAATATGGCGATGGATGTCAAGATCGCTTTCCTCAATGGGAACATTGATGAAGAGTTGTATATGATGCAACCCAAGGTTTTGTCGATCCTAAGGATGCTAGTAAAGTATGCAAACTTCAGCTCCATTTATGGATGAAGCAAGCATCTCGAGTTGGAACCTTCGCTTTGATCAAGTGATCAAGAGCTTTGGATTTGTTCCAAATTAATTGCTAATCTTGTATCTACAAGAAAGTGAGTGGGAGCTTGTGATGTTTCGTACTATATGTGGATGACATATTGATTATCGGAAATGACATCAACATGCTTAACGATGTGAAGAGTTATTTGAACAAGTGTTTTCAATGAAAGACCTAGGTGAAGTCGCTTATATACTGGGCATCAAGATCTATAGAGATAGACAAAGACGCCGATAGCTTTAAGCCGTAGTACATACCTAGACAAAGTTCAAAAGGTTCGTAATGGATAAGGCAAAGAAAGGTTCAAAGGCTCATGTTGTCGTAAGATATTGAGCAAGGCTCGTTGTCCAAATACTGTAAATGATAGGGAAGCTATGAGCAAAGTGCCTTATGCTCGCCATAGGTTCCATCATGTATGCCATCTTGTGTACTAGACCGATGTGTCCAATGCTCTTAGTTTGACGGCAGATATCAAAGTGATCCGAGTGGAACCGACAGCCGTGAAGAACATCCTAAAGTACCTAAATAGAACTAAAGAAATGTTCTTAGTCTATGGGGTGATGAACAACTTGTCGTAAAGGTTACGTCGACGCTAGTTTCGACAATCGACAAGGATGATTCTAAATCTCGACAGGATACGTGTATATTTTGAATGGAGGAGCTGGAGTGGAGAAGTCGCAAGCAAAGCGTGATCGCGGGATCTGATGAGAAGCGGAATACATGGCTGCTGCAGAAGGCCAAGTGAAGGAGTTTGGATCGAAACTTCATCATCGAGCTTGGCGTGGTTCCAAGTGCATTGGACCCATGGAGATATTGTGTGACAACATCGCGCCATAGCACTCAATGAAGAACCAAGATATCATCCAAAGACCAAGCATATCAACGCAAGTTTCATATAATCCGAGATTATATAGCGATGGAGATCAAGATTAGCAGTACATACGGATCTCGAATGTCGCAGATCCATTGACTAAACCTCTTCCACGTGTAAAACATGATCAACACCTCGCCATGGGTGAGATTGTTGCCAAATGTAAACTAGATTATTGACTCTAGTGCAAGTGGGAGACTATTGGAATTATGCCCTAGAGGCAATAATAAAGATGTTATTATTATAATTCTTGTTCATGATAAAGTTTATATTTCATGCTAGAATTGTATTAGCGGAAACTTTAATACTTGTGTGGTTTGTGAACAACACCGTGTCCCTAATACGCCTCTATGGACTAGCTCATTGATCAATGATGGTTAAGGTTTCCTAACCATAGACATGAGTTGTCAATTGATAATGAGATCATATCATTGGGAGAATGATATGGTGGATAGACCCAAACAAAGCGAGCAATTAGATCGTTTTATCGTGTTCATCTTTGCGAAGCTTTTCCTATGTCAAATATTGTATTCCTTAGACCATGAGATAATGCAACTCTGGTACCGAAGAAAGCTTTGAGGTCATCAAACGTCATCCTATGAGAGGGTGATCATAAAGGTGTTCTCGCGTGAAAGTATCTCTGGGTTGTATGTATCGAGATGGAATTTGTCCTCCCAAGTCGGAGAGATATACTTGCCCACTCGATAATCGATATCAACACCGCTTGCAAGCATGTGGTTAAGGAGTTAATCACAAAGTGATATCGGATTACGGAATGAGTAAAGTACTTGCCGTGAACGAGATTGAACTAGGTATGACGCACCGACGATCGAATCTCGGGCAAGTAAAATATCGCGAGAGAGGAATATATATATGGGATTGATTGAATCGGCATCGTGGTTCACCCGATATGATCATCGATGAATGTGTGGGAGTCAATATGGGTGCCTGCACTGTTGATTATTGATAGAAGATCATGTCTGCATATTCTCGAACCCGCAGGGTCACACACTTAACGTATCTCGACGCTAGGATAGATTGGATAATTGGTTTATGAATTTTTGTTCGGAGTCTCGGATGGGATCCGGGATATCACGAGAGGTTCCGGAATGGTCCGGAGAATAAGATTCATATAAGGCAGTGCAGTTTTTGGAGTTCGAATTGTTCCGGGTTAATCGGTATTGTACCGGAAGCTTCTAGAACCTTCCGGAAGGGGACCAACGTGGCCCCACCTTCCGGGAGGGGGCATGGGCCTATGATGGAGTGTCCTGGCCGCATTGGGCCAGAGGCACAAGGCCCCATAGGGCCCAGCCGATCCTATATAAGTTTAAACTCGTTTAAACTAGAGATAGGATCTCTAGATAAGGGAGAGTTTAAATCGTTTAAATCTAGAGATAGGATTTCTAGATAAGGGAGAGTTTAAATTGTTTAAACCCCCACACACCTCCCTCCAAGCCCTAGTAGCCTTGCTACCTTCCTCTCTCCCTCCCGACTGTTTGTAGGCGAAGCCCTGCAGCAGAAATTCTCCACCATATACACCACACCGTCGTGTTGTAGATCCAATCTATCTCTCCACCATACTCGCTGGTCCGAGGAAGGAGGAGACGTCGAGGTGCTGCACGTGTGCATCTCACGGAGACACCGCCACTTGTGGTGCTAGATCGGATCGGATCGCGAGGAGGAGAAGCGAGTACGACTACATCACCCACGCCCGTTAACGCCAGGCGTTCCATGAATATTCAAGGGTATGAATATCTAATCCAATCTCTCTCGTTGTTTGCATCTCCTAGATTAGATCTTGGCTTTCCCTCTGTTCACTCCGTAGAAATTTTTGATTTACTATGCCGCGAAACCCTTCAGTTTGGTGGGCCTTCCATTCCCTGGACCTTCCTTCTTTGGAAGGCCCCCCTCCCCTTGAAGATTAAAATCTTCCTCTAGCAGCTGTTGCGCGATCGGCTTCCCTCGGGGGTGGAGGTGGCCAAGCAGCATGGCCTAGGGGATGGCCTATGCCCTCTGTGCGGTCCCGGAAACGGGGCACCACATTTTCTTCTCCTGTCCCACAGCTCGCTTCCTTTGGAACTTCACCCGGGAGGCTCTGGGGCCGGCATGGCAGGCCTCAGACCTGGGGGGATTTCTGGAAGCCAATGCAAACCACACCGGCAGGAGGAGGCGCCTCTTCTGGTTTATGTTTGCAGGGATGACTTGGACTCTTTGGAACATCCGTAACAAGATGGTCATCGAGCGTGTCTTTCTTCGGCGTGCCTCTGACCCGTCCTTCAAATTTTTGGCTCTTTTGTAGCAGTGGTATACGTTGAGTAGGCAGCGGGACAGGGCGCGGCTGGACGAGATGATAGAGCACCTCATTGTGGCGCCTCGCCAACTTGCTTCTCCTCCCGGTCGCTGAGCATGTCTTCGGGGCACGTTTGTATTTGTGTGTTGTGGTGTGTGTTTTGTTGTGTGTGCCGTGTGGACCGTGTGGCTTGTCTATGCCTTGTGCGTGTATTGAACGATGTATGGATGTTGCTTTATTTATAAAGCTAGGCGTATGCCTGTTTCGAGGAGTCGGCCAAAGAAGAATCGAGTACTCCCGAGACGTTTCCTACAAATTAAGAAGTGGGTTAATTAAATCCACAAAACAAATTAAGAAGTGGGTTAATTAAATCCACAAAAAAAGTCGCTTTAAATTCGTAAACTAAACCCTTGCCAGCTCCATTGATTTTTCCAAACAATTCTAACTGATGAAGCCATTCGTGCGTGCCATCATCCGTTATTCGTGCTATTTTTGTCATCTTCGCGCTTGTCTTGCGGCCGTTTCATCGACGACCAATTAAAGCAACAAGCTGTGAAGGAGAAACTGCTGGATCGGATCCGTTTCCTCCTACAAAGCCGCATCACCTCTAGCGCGCCGCGCCCAAGAACCCAGAGACCATTCCCTTGGATGCAATTCTCCAGATCCTCCTCGGCCGCCGTTGTGACGCTGACGCAGTCGATCCAGCGGGCGCACGCGAACGAGAGTTAGCACCGCCGCGCTGTGACGCCGGTTTGTGTGTGGCCGGCCGGCGATGGGGTGCGCCACTTCCATAGAGGCGCGGCGCGACATGCCCTGGGTGGAGGCGGCGCCGGTGACCGGCCCGCGCACGAGCCGCAGCTTCTCGCTGCCCTCCGTCGACCGGCAGCGGCTGCGGTCCAAGGCCGCTTCGGTGCTGGGCAACCTCGGCCTCGCCCACGGCCGCCGCTCCGGCGCGACGTCGTACAAGTACACCACCTTGTCGATCGAGGAGATCATGATGAAGTTTGAGAGTGACCGCGCCACCGGCGTGGGGGAGGCATTGATGCTCGCCCCTGTCAAGGAGATTATGGTGGCGCCGACGCGGCAGACCTTCGTCAGGCCCAGCACGCCCACGCGGACGCCGCCAAACGAGCCAGAGGTGATCAACGCGTGGGAGCTCATGGCAGGTCTCGACGACGACGAGGCCCCCACGCCGCGTGTAACGCGTCATCATCAGCCTCCTGCGCCGACTACGCCGCCGTGGATGCAGGCCGATGTGGACGCGCCCATCGCCTTCGAGTTTGACCCCGAGATACTGTCAAGCTTCCGGGAAGCTTTTGCGCAGGACACGTCGCCGTCGCAGCCGGTCACGGCTAGCTCACCCACGGGCAAGGAGGAGCCGGCGTCGCGGAAGGACGCCGACAACGCCAGTGCACGCGCGCCGGCTTCGCCGGCCGCCAGGGACATGCCAGAGCTTTCCGGCATCGTCCGCGCCCGCATCAACGCGTTCCAAGAAAAGATCGTCGAGCGGAGGGCGAGCAACGGCGGCCGCGACGCGAAGGTGTCCGTGGCGGTGCTGGGACCGCCTGGAGGCAAGCGAAAGGCGGTCGTGTACTTCACCAGCCTCCGCGGCGTGCGCAAGACGTTCGTGGACTGCTGCGCCGTGCGCAGCATCCTGCGCAGCTACGGCGTGCGCGTCGACGAGCGCGACGTGTCCATGCACGCCGCCTTCAAGGCCGAGATCGCGCAGCTCCTCGCTGCCGCTAGAGCCACGCTCCCGCGCGTGTTCATCGACGGCCGGTACCTCGGCGGCGAGGATGTGCAGGCGCTGCACGAGGCCGGCGAGCTGGCGCTCGCCCTGGAGGGGTGCGACGCCGCGCCCGTGCGCAAGCTAGGGTGCATGGAGGCGTGCGCGGCCTGCGGCGACGTCCGGTTCGTCCCCTGTGAGACGTGCTACGGCAGCTGCAAGATCTTCGTCGAAGACGAGGATGAGTTCCGGCGGTGCCCAGACTGCAACGAGAACGGCCTCATCGGATGCCCCGTCTGCTCCTGCTGATTTTATTTTTTTTGTTATACAGTGTACCGTAGGTTACAAATTCTCCCATGGTTTTAGCTGTTTCTACTTTGTACAGTGTGAAGAGTATTTACAGAAGAATTCTATGCGGCAACAGGTTTTCTTAGGCTCCTGATAATTTTCTCCCCCATTATCTGCCTCTGTTTTCAAAGATATATTGATTGAAGAGGTCAAATTTTATCGGTGAAAAGTGAAGACATTCTTATGAGTTTACTCAAAACCTGTGTTGATGCTGTAAAACTGCTCAAGGCAGAGACAATGCATTTCGGTTCAGAGTTCTACCTGACCTGTGTTAATTAAACATGAAATTTATGTTTCAATAATCGACGTGGGCAGAACGTTCAGAAGTAAGGTCAGTAGGTTCATCACTGAAATGGATAATATAATAAATGAATAATAAGAGACCACCAAAAAGTCAGAAACATGACTGCACGATCACCTGAATGTTATTCTACACAAATAGCTTGTTCAAGCAACATTTGTTGTCTGAATAACCGACAGTTCTTATCTGGCTAGTACAGTACTGTTATTATATATCATACATCCAATATTTTACCTTGGGTTCAATCCTATTGTCTTAACAACTCCTTTTGTTTTAACTGAAACCATCGACCGTGTGCACCGCCACGTTTTTATTTCCACTTAATTCTGCCGGCCATGAGCAGCCAAATTTTCAGCAGCCTTGGCAGCCCGAGTGAGAGCGTCGGACACCATCATAGCTCCTGCGGAGAAGTAGCTGCTGGTCAGGATGCTGTTTGCAACCTTAACTGCTGTTCTTCCGGTCACACTTGCGACGGTCCTGGTAGTCCCAGATACATTGTACGTCTCGTCCACTGATCTGATCGCACCATAGCCGGCGCTTACTCTGTCGGTTAGTCCGATTCTCTTGCTCAGCTCTGCAGCCTTTGCTGCTGCAGAGCCTGATATCTGGAAGGACTCGTCAAAAGCTCTAGCCTTGGACAACGCATCCTTGCTGAGTATGTATCCCCTCGCCAGCATCGTCTTAACGACGTCTTGAGCCACTGTGAAAGCTTCCTGTGGAGTAGTGTTGAACTGGCATGACTGGTAGTCCTGTTCAAGTTGCAGGAATGCAAAACAATATGTCAGCTAATGACGTCAAGGTAATATTCAATTAGTTTATCTGAAACTACTAGGAAAGAGATCTGATCTGTGATCTTATTACTACTGTTAATTTTCATGTAAGGAAATAATTGTCTTGCATTTAACAGAAACACAATAATTTACTGACTGACAGTGTTTTGTGTTTTTTAGTTTTTCCACGTATTGCTGTTGCTGACTTACTGTGACACCAGCACAGTCCAAATTATCATCACTTGACAGAAAGATGGTACTAATAAATAGGTGAAAATTAGCAGCATGAATGATGTATACCCTATATACAGTTTCCTCCTCGGCCTGCCAGTTTGGCCTGTCCCAGAAATTAGAGGGCTCATCAGGTTGCCAAGTTGGCCTGTCCCAGAAATTAGAAGGCTCATCAGGTTGTCCCCAGCGAGATATGCAAACCGGCTGATCCACAATAGTAGCCCCCTGTCAAAATGCAAAGTGTCCTCAAAGGCAAAAAAAAAAAGAGAGAGAGAAAGTTTATGTGCTTCCAATGCAAGTGGGATATGTTGAAAAAACAGTAATCTAAGTGATTCAGCAAAAAAAAAGTATGCATGCGTAATGGCAGCTTCCAGATTAATCAAATTTACACAGATAAGACTGAAGTACTGGATACACAAAATATTGAAAAAAGAATATCTGACCACTATTTGTCAAGTGATAATAGTTACATGTCCAAGGACTTCACCAGTATGGAATCTAAGCTAAACTATGTACTCGAGCTGATGGAATGTAGGGGACTACGACAGCAGACTACCAATACTTGTGTACAAAGATATAAGGTGTAGCAGTACCATACCATACTACCACTAACTCAAAAGTAGAACCAACAAACTTATAGTGTACTCCCTCCGTTTGGAAATATAAGATGTTTTAGGTTTGTGAATAAGATGTATCTAGACATCTCTTAGTGTTTAGGTTCACTCCACAACTGAGTGAATTTAGACACTAAAACAAGTCTAGATACATTTTCTTCACAAACCTAAAACATCTTATATTTTGAAACGGAGGGAGTACAACTTAATAGCAGACTGGATCAGCAGATCATAGAATTAATCATAGGTAAATGCTCCAGACCACTAGTTTGAAAAATATTGCAGCCGATAAAACTTACACTCAATAATACTGCAGTTTCCAAGGCATAGGGTTCCTTGAAAGTCACGTAAGCAGTAGAACCATATCCTCCTGACCTGTTACTGTTAAGTTCGTCAGAAAATTGATGATAAGAAGAAAAATGCATGGAAATAGCACAATTTTTTAGAATTGAACAATCAGGTTACAATTGGAGATTAAAACTGATTAGCAAAAAGGATAACCTAGATGACAGTCTAAGAAGCATGACGTATATATAGTCAACTAACTGTAACTTATGAATAGCAGATAAATATCACCTGATAAGGTCAATATGCTCAATAGGGCCAGAGAATGAAAAGAACTCATGAAGATCACTTTCAGATGCGCTGCTTGATAGGTTAGTGACTTCTACCGTGTACCCCGACCCACTCATGATTCTGTAAGTCATCAAACACAAAGGTTGAGCATTTTCTGCAGATGGGCTACATCTGCCTCTCGTAATTGAATGTGCATATCAAAGTAGTACAGTACTATCTAGAATCTACATATGCTACGTTAAAACATTAGATTATTTTTTACCTATAAATACATGAGATGCAAACAGTATTATTGATTGTGCTGTTCTCGGAGATGCCCTTAGGAAAATTTGGGCATCTGTTACTTTACTTATTCAATTAATTATTTTGTCCTACAAGCATGGTGAGGTGTAAAGTCTATATGGAAATAAATTTTGAAATGGATGTATGATGCTTCCTATCAAAGCGAGAAAATTGCTATTTAGGAACCCAAATAAAAAAATCATAGACTTATCAGCTGGTTCAGCCAAAAAATACTCAGGAAACAAGGTATATTGTAATTGCATCACCACAATAATAACTGGATTACAAAACTGTGCACAATAGTATGTACATTAACAGAAGGTGACCTGCAGCAAATTAGTGCAAACAAAGTAGTACTACAGAAGGTGACCTTGATAAAACTGGAAATTAACACCATGGAATGGTATTTTGTCCTTCTTTTCCTCTTTCTCACCGTGATTTGCCCAATGAAGGATATTTTAAGATACCACCTTACGCTTTGTGGCAGGTTGAAATTTGCAGTATTGGAACTTTTATAAGTCAGCAACAGTATATAATGACTTATAAGATTTTAAAATATATTATATGTTTCCCCACAGTCCACAGATAGAAATCGATGACCGCGCTCCTTTTTTAAAACAAATATCCCCCACATACTATTATTAGTCATATGCATTGGTTGGTCCATAAGTAGCCAAAAAAAACAGGGAAGGCATAAATACAACTTTATTTGGTGACTTTGGCCCGTGAGTCAAATACCACTGCAAATAGACTATGGATCCAGAGGAATCGGCGCTATCTTGTGACGTGAGCTAATAGCTTTTCAGCTCTACTGTTTTATTATTATTATTATTACTTTGTGTTGCTTTGCTCTTCTGATACACTGCCAAAAGAATAATTCCATAACCCAACCACTCATATTATTCTCCTACCCAACGCCATTCACTGTTCAGCTAGCAGATTCCAGAAGCATAGCAACTAGAACAGCCCCATCCTAAACAATCACATGAACTGACTATGATCATCATGAGATCACCGTATATTTTTCGAGTACAAAACCGTCGCCAACGTGACATAGAAAGTTGTACTACCTGATAAAGGTAAACAAAACAAACTAATAGTACAATCTGGGAACTAAATCAGACGAGGCCCGATGAAATCGGGACACTGAATAACTGAACTAGCGCAGCACACAGCACAGAGGGCAAAGAAATCGAAGAACGAAGCAGGTGGGCGCCACTAAAACGAAGCGAAATCCTACTTCCCGGCGACAGATCATGGCAACATTACAAAGAAATCGAACCTAAATCAGAGGCGTGAGGGGAGAAAACAGAAGATCAAGAACACTTACCGCCCCTTCAGTTCTCTCCCTCCTGGCTCCTCCTCCAGGCCCTCCTCTGCTGCAATCGCGCACGCGGGCGAACACCACTACCCACCGCACCGCACGAAGCCGCGCCGGTCCAAACCCCAAAGCTATGGGCAGGCAGGCAGTAGCGGTGGCTTTTAGTGCGGAGTGGGGGCGGGGCGAGACCTCGATCTCCTACCTAACTGGGCAACCGACCGACGCCTTTATCTTCTCTCTCGTCTGGGACTGGGGCGCGCGCACAGTGGGATCGCCGGAAGGGAATGGGATGGTCTTCTTCTCGGGAGGTGGAATTGTGGACTGGACTGGTGGTTCCGGGCAATCGTCTGTTCCTTCCCATGGAACTTCCATGGCTGAAGTGGCCGGGCCAATGTCGGCAAGCCTATCCGTCTCTCGCGAGGCGGACGCATGCCGCAGACATCCAAAGTCCAATGGCCCAATGAGTAGTATCCCCTCCATCCATGGGCCTCCAAATGGATTTTTTAGAAACCATTTGATAAACTTGATGGAGGGAGTAGTTTTTTTTTTTGAGAATAATGGAGGGAGTAGTTTTTTTAATAAACTTGGTCATAGTTGAAACCATTTGGTTTTTTAGAAAAATTATGTGTCTTATTTTCTGGAATGGAGGTAGTATCATTTTCCCATTTAACAATTCCCTCTGATTCGGACTGGTCGAGCCCGCTTATAAGGCCGACATGGATCATGATTGGGATGGAACTTGAAAGTGTAACCAACTCGACATTTTCTCCATACCAGCGTGCCCGACCTGATTCCATGAGGCCTTGTTCGGTTAATCCACGTCTGGGGTGGATTAGAGTGTATCAGAGAGGATTAAGAGGGAATTTGACTTAGATGGGATCGAATCCACCTCGATCCATGCCAATCTCGTCCAATGCCTTAGCAACCAAACAAGGCCTGAGCTATCTGCAATCCATCCCGCATGTGGAATTCACTCAAAGACAAAACCTAGAAAACACGCTTATAGTAGCATATGTACATGGCAAAGTCGATCGAGTCGGTGGATCTAGAGCCATAATAACTACACCAATAGTTGAATAAGTTGATCTTAATAGGACGACTAGCAATCTTTCAAGTAAAATTAGCTATAGTCCTTCTCAATAATAATCTAGCACAATGAGCGTGTGTTGGTGCAAAGCCTAACATAAAATAACTTTAGAATGGTATCATATAACTTGTGGTGGTTATGGAGATTAAACAAAACTGAGTAATTAAGGACGTATTTGTAATTGTTTATGTGGTGGAGTATCTAAAGCAACCATGGCAGGGTCATCGTAGTTATTTGAAATAATGCAACGTATTGTGGCTCGGGATAATGTGTGTACAAGAGACAAGCACGGGCAGTACTGAGCACGAGTACGACAGTTAGATAAAAAGGATGGTATCTTTGTCACATTTGAATAAAAAGTATTGTCACCCCTCCCTTTATGCTATGATAAAAAATGGTAAAGTTGGCTGGGAGAAGGAAGATCAAATCATAAGCTAATAAAGAGTTGAAACATGTTTTATCCTCTGAACAACCAACAACAAACACCAGAAGTAGAGTTAACCTTGATAGATTAGATCAAATATGTGTGTCCTAAAAGAATTGTCTAGTCACCGCTCCTATTATGGATTTGCCTGATTTGACCCACTTTTGAAACAGATGCAGTAGGTGGTTCTATCGTCATGCAACAAGGCAGACCAATTATTTATGTTAGATTCTCTGGTCAAATACAGGAAAACTCCATCAAATTATTTATGGAAACATAGTTTTGTGAATTCTCCTGAACTGGAAGATCATTTCGAGATCCACCCCATGAGGTAGGCGTGGCTTGCAGGCTCCTAATGAGGGAACACAACATGGGTCTAACAGTAATTTAGTGTAACACCCTCAGAATCGACCCTATGCAAGTTTTAGCTAAACCCGCCAAACCCGCATAGAAACGATTCAAAGGTGCCCACCAGGCACTTTCGTGCGGGTGGAAAAAGAAGTAATAACATTACACAACAGTCCTCGATGGGACCCACAGAACAGATATATATAACAGCGACTCAAAGAGTCAAGAATACAGATATACCGTACAAAGATCCAAATCACCTCGAGAACGATATAGCGTCCAGCTACGGACAAGATGCAAATGGGGCTAAGAGCCCTGAAGAATAGCCAATGGCGTCCATAACCCTGAGCCAAAGCGGAAGGGTAACCACTAACGACGTCGATCTCAAAACCTGCTTAAACAAAAGGGTGCCGACAAAGGGCAAAGGAAAAGAGGAGCGTCGATCGAGGCCAGTACATGGCGAGGCTAGAATTCAGCGGTCCTCGCCTACATAGGTATGGTAGACTGAAGCGGCAGCGGCAGCATGCACTAAACAACCTATAGAGACTCGATACAACTGGCGGCTATTAGAGAGGGATAAGAATGACCTATTCGGAACCAATCCTGATGCTACCATCAAACAAACCCATCCTGGTGTTTTCTCCCTCGAGACCAAACGAGGAAGTCAACCGAGGAACTCACACAGTTGGCAGTTTTACTTATTCAGTTATAGTTGCGGCAATTTACTAGTCAGGTTTAGATAATCATCCTGATAAAGTAAGCAGTGGGCACTTTTAGTCAACCATTCCGTTATAGTTGCAACACTTACTAATCAGATACAAATAGCATGAGATAACCCAAAAAACCCAGCAGTTGTTGGTACTTTTATTCAGCCATTCCGTTGTAGTTGCAATATTTACTAGTCAGGTACAATTGTCGCAGCTTACGACAAAAGCAAGAAATTGTGGGTATTATTTAGCCATTCCATTATAGTGAAGCATTACTAGTCATTATAAAGTCAAATTTATAGTACTATTTTAGTTATGCTTGTCTATGGTCGAGAATCATGCTCCAAGTTGTCCATAACCATGACACGGCTTTGAAAGTTTTACCACTGGGTGCACAAATAGCAACACACACTCGATCAACCTCGAAAACCAAATCAAAACCCAACGAGGCCTTCACGACAAAGCAATCACAGGATTCAGAAATATTTCAGGGGGCCACCCCATTGAGCTACCCGCCACGAAGCTAGCTGACTCCGAAACGGACTCAAGGTTTGGGTATACGGCTGTGAACGACTGGAAACCCAAAACTGGGCTTGTCGACACCGCGGAATCGTGTCCCGATCCTAAACAGTACAGGTGCTATCTGTCGCACAATTTAAATAAAGCAGTAAAGCATGGCATAAGTACAGGATAATAAACAAAACCTCAAACTAGTTTGTGGACCCAAGAAATAAGACTGAATCAAGCTCTGGCTCAGGGGGGGTCCCATAATCCTCCCGGATGTGGATAGCGCGATAAATCAAGGAACAGGTATCAAGTACTCGGGGTCCTACGGGACACAAGTGGGCGTTCGGAAACCAAATATTATCTATCACCCACCGATGCCTCTGCTTATTTCAATTTTAGTTGTTAAACAGGAATTAAAGTGAACGATAAGTAAAACCATGATCATCTCCAACATCAAACATGCGGCAGGGCTCCAACAACTGTGGCATTTGACGACACGCAACAACACTTGAGCAAGCGACTAAGACGCGCAAGTCCAACTATCTACCAAACAACAGGTAATAGGATGTGTCCAAGGCAAATATAAGGCTGCAAGGGATATCACGGGTACGAAAACTAGAGCATCGCAACACAGATAGCGATAGATCAACAGGAGGGAATAAATACTATAAAAGTAAGATGGGTAGAAAGGGGGAGATGCTCGCCTGAAAAACATTGCCGAAGGTTCATCCGAAGAACGGGGCGAAGCTCACATCAACTCAACGGCCTTATCCGCGAAGAAGCAAATCACTAGAAGGAACACCGGATGCACTATTTAATACAACGGCAGAAGATCGGCATGATGCATGTATGATGTATGGCATGGCAAAGGTGCGGTGCAATTAGGTCATATTAAGCGGAACCGGGGTCCCGACATTTAAATATATGGTTCAAGTTATTTAGAGCCCCCGCAAATTAAATGTTGTTTTAACAAGGCAAAATATATCACCGGTTCGCTACACAAATTTAAATGAGGCCAATATAAGGCTAGATTTGCCCGCATATGGGCCCCATATTTAATTATTAGGTGAATCGGCATAAGGCCCCCAAACCACAGACAAGGATGCATGCATGAACAATTAAGATGCGACAAGTTGTATTATATTATAAAATAGGGTTTCGGGAAGGGGTTCACACATTAGGGTTCGGCAGATCTTGGTTAGGGTTCGACGGGGTTCGGGGTCGGTCTCAGGGTTCAGGGTTCGACGGATCGTTCTCGGATAACTGAGGTAGATCTTGTCGCATCCGCGGTGGTCGGCCATGTTGTCGGTCTTGTCGTCTCACGCGGAGATCTTGGCGTTCCGGGAGGAAGTACTTGGTCTGGCGTCGGGCTTGGACTTCGCCTCATTGCCGCTCTTGTCGTTCTGGAAGCTCTTGTCGGTCCGCGCCATCTAGTCGGTCTTGGCGTCCGGGTTAAATCGGGGTTCATGTTCCGTGTCGAAGGCCTTGGCGTTTCGCCTCCTCGTGATGGTCTCGGGGCGTCGAATCCGGGAAGTAAGTCTTGACGTTCCGGATCGGTCTCGGATCCATGAAGCAGACCTTCGCGCCCGGGGTTTCTTGTCGGTGTTCTTGGGGTTTTCCGAGACGAAGTACTTGAGGTAACGACTCCAAGATCGGTGGCGAACTTGAACGGCTTCGGGTGTTCGTGCACTTGTTGGTAGCATGACCACATGGACAAGACCAAATGTCCTGCACGTGAGGAGGCACACTCATCGAGGCCGAGAGACCAACACACATAGAGAGAGGACACCGCCACTGGGCATGCGACCGGCCGGAGAGGGTACGCTGGGTCTTCTTGTGAGCTAGGGCCGGAGTTGGCTCGCGAAGGGGAGGCGACCACGCGCAGGCGACGAGCGAGGCGGGCGGATGACAACGCTACAGGGGCGACGGCGGAGCAGGGCCGGCGGAGGAGCACCATGAGGGACGACGGGAGGGCGGCAGCGAAGCTTAGTGACGCAGCGAGGCCGGGGCTGCAGGAATCAAGGCGGGAGGGGACCGTGAGCGGGCTCGACGGCGACGAGGGCGGCCTGGGCGGCGGAAAGCAGGCCCGACGGTGGCGGGCCAAGGCCGGGCGGTCGGAAGCTGCGGTGCCGGCGCGGAGCGACGATGGAGCAGTGCTGAGCTGGCGGCGCGGGGCGCCAAGGGCAGACGGGCGGCAGGCGAGCAGTGGCCAAGAGAAGCCTGGGGAGGACTCGCGGGAGGAGGAAGAGCGCGGGAGCGGCTCGGCCGGAGCATGGCGGCTGGCCAGTGGCGATGATGGGGCCCAGAGCGGTCGGAGAGGGCGCGCGAGCGAGAGAGATGGGGAGGTCGAGGGTGCAGAGGGGAGAGAGGGAGCGTCGAGGGGAACGACGACGGAAGAGGTTGGCCGGAGGGTGGACTCGAGGTGGGGATCGTGGCTGGAGAGGGAGGGCCTGGTGGGGGAAGGCTCGATGCGGGGAAGGTGGAAGCGGGGTTCGCGTGGGCATGGTGGGGCCAAGGGACGGCGGGGGCATGCGTGGGTTGCGTGTGTGGAGCTGCTGGGTGGGCCACGGGGCTGACTGCCGCGCGATGTGTGCGTGTAGAGCCAGGGGTGGCGGCGGGGTGGTTGAGGTGTTTAGTGGGGAGTGGGGGAGGTGGCAGAGGTGGTTGGCTGGGATCAGGCTTGCGTGCATGTGTTGTGTTTGGTGTGTGGTTTGTGGGTGCTAGGCAGGGGTATGTGCGTGTGTGTGTCCAGGGGGGTGGCGGCGGGTGGTAGGGAGAGGGGGATTAGGGTTAGGTTTAGATTAGGGTTTTGTCTAGGTGGGGACTAGGGTTTTATTTTGTGGGTTGTAGGTGGACTCTGGTTGGGCCTTTGGGCCTGGCCGGTTGTCTGCCTCCCCAGACAAAATAGATAGTTTTATTTATTTAGTTTATTTTAAATAGTCTTTTGTAAATAGTTTTTAGGCAAACCGAGTTGTCCGGAACACCAGAGTTTTGATTTAAAATAAAGAGGAAGGTAATTTAGAAAATGAAGATAAGATTTTTAGCAAAGTTCTTTAGTGCTGAAAATATGCATGATGTCATGATGATGCAATGCGCAAAAACAACGCGATTTTCTAGTAGTGGTTTTGCGGGATGCCACATTTAGTAATAAGCTTCAGTGTGGAGTTGTCATTGCACTACAAGAAATGTGTTAACTTGTGACCTTCTCATAGTAACGGGAAATAAAATCGCGATCTATGACGATTTCGCACAAGATGGCCATAGAAAGTTTGGAGAGGTCAAAATCCTCTAGAATTACGACGTTTTCTGTCCAAATCATCATAATGTCATTAGATGAAATCGTCATAATCTATGTAATACAATTTAGGATCTTACTTTTATTCTAATATGACCAATCTAAATCGTCACAGTGTCTAAATTAGAATATATTGTTGACTGGATGGCCACATCAATAGTTGTGTTAGGTCTTTTTCATATGTGGCTTGGCAATGTGTCAATATGAAGGAATGGCAAAAAATTGAAGGGGCGGGCTCGAACCCGCGACCACCCGGAATCCCTTGAGCGAAGCACCTAACCACAAGCACACAACGATCTTCGTGTAAAACTTTAGCACACAAGCCTTTTAAACCAAGCCCCATCTACTGCCTTACAAGCAGAAATGACAAAAATAGTCGCGCGTGGGGTTCGAACCAGCCACCCCGCGGACTCAGTGGCGACAGGTGGAACCAGCAGACCACAACAACATAGGGCGTTGTATACAATTACTGACGGTCAGTTTTTTAAGATTTGTTTATTATCATAAGATCGTCATATGTTATAGACAATGACGATTCAGTGACGAAAATGGAGGGTCATGTATCAGTAGATTCCTTGTAGTGTGGCATGACCATTCGTTTTGAGTCAGCTCATTTCCACCTATCTATAGACAACGCAATTATTGAGTTACCCTTTTGGCTAAAGAGCCCACATGCAATGTCGGTCATCCTTCTATAAGGTTCAGTTTCCCTTATCACAATCTAATGAATTGACAACCAGTGCAAACTGGAACTACTACATCTAAGAGAAATGAGGAACCTAACCTACGGCTCCACGATGAATGCAGAAAGCCTTACGCATTGGTTTAAGAATAATAGCCTTTTATTTTCATTTATCCAAAGGTCTACAACGTTTTATACTAATGTCAAAAAAAAGACTAGTACAATTTATACTAGTGGTATCCAGATGAGAAAATTAGCACCGGACGTAAAAAAGGCCGTAGACTGTCCGGGCCCAATAGAGCCCAAGTGGCCGGGTGATACTCACATGGATCTAATCCTCCATCGGCACAGCCGCCTCCCATCGTCTTGGCATGGCCGCCTGCTCTCCTCCCATCGCCAATGGTCAGCGACCACCGCTGCCTCAGGCCCTCCCGCCGGAGTATACTATTGTTGCGCCACCCACAAACCTTCGTCTTCCTCCTCCTTCCCGACCTCAAATCCCACGGCGCCACCCTCCTCCATGGACACGGCCACCTCCCATCGCCTCGGCACGGCCGCCTCCCATCGCCTCCACCGCTGATGGTCAGTTCCAGCGCCACCGCTGAGCTAGTCAGGCCCTCACGACGGTGCATACTATTCCTACGCCACCGACGAACCTCCGCCGTCCTCCTCTTCCCCGATCTCAAATACCACGGCACTGCCCTCCTCCATCGACAAAGCATCTGAGCTCGTCATGGTTCTGGTAGCAGAAGTTCGAGGATACGCGGCCGCAGTCTGATCTGGCCGAGGATTCCGTGGTATAGAACGCCGGCGCACGCTAGGAGGTGGTGGCAACATTCCTGATCATGCTCGGGGGCGTCGAGGCTGGTCTGGATGGGCGGCTACGGATGGGATGGTCGAGGACTCCACCATTTCATGCCCCGCTTGGATTGCAGCGAGTGCCCCGGCGGTGTGGATGGCGACATGGCCTACTCCGGCTCCGGCACGCACGCTCCTCTTGGGCACGGTGACTGACGCCATCGGCGTGCACCCCGTCTTCGGCGCATTAGTGGCGCCGCCGGTGTACGGGCTGACGCTGCTGGTGGTGTCGTTATGGGCGGCCACTACCGTAGGTTAGACCTTATCAATTCAATTATATAAGTACTCTGAACTTTGCAGAAAGAAACAGATGTGTAACTTGTTTGAAGTTTGAACTTTTCTGAGACTTGATGAGAAGACATGAACCTTCATGTGCATGGCATGGAACTTGTTCAAATGCTATATCATTTTCAGTTCATACATAATTGAGTAAATTTCAAACAACTACACCGCTTTCTCACCCCTTGTTTGAGCATGTCCAATCAATTGCTTCATATTCATGACTGTTATTTGAAGAATTTTGGTAATACCATGAAATGTCAAACCAAAGTAATGGCATGGATGCCAAATAGATTTACCATCCTGTGAATTGTACTATACCAAAATATTGGAAGTGTCGGCATATAACCTATCATTTTGGGATCTATCATGCAGGAACCATCAACACATAAAAATCTTAGGAAGGTATTGAATCTCTTAGAGAAGAACAGGACGAGTATGAGCCCCATTGCCTTCTGGCACTACGGGAGGACGACATCAACATCGGCGAGGTGAGGAATGGAGGGCGGTAAGCGAGGCGAGAATGGGTAAAGGTGCCATCGAAGTACAACACCGTGTGTACGTTGAGAATAGGAGACGAGTAATGGAGGGAGACATTTACAGTGTAATGAAGGACGTTGCGGTGAGTTTTATTCTAATTTCGACTTTTTTTTGTGGCACAAGATTCTTTAGCCAGTTCATTGTCAAATCTATCACTAAAGCAGCGAAATTTTCTACCAAGAGAACCAAGTCATATGTGTTCAAAGTTCTAAAAATAAAATGGTCAACATATGCATGCTTTAATTGACATAATCACATTTTCTTATGAGTATTGTGCATGTGTGATGTTCATTCTTTATTTTCGTAAGTCTGCGGATATTCTTTTCTTGATAAATGACCTAGATATATGATTATTCAGTTGAGGTGTAAACTTAGTTTGTGGTCCATTTCAAGATGATCAAATTAACCTAGAATTTTACACTTAGTTTCTGGTTGATTCCAGAGAACATATTGAAGAAATTCGAAGTGCTTGTAAGTAGTGTCTATGTTTATACTTGTGCAATGCCAGTTGTAGTTACACGTGACGAAATTTAGTTTGAAAAAAGAATTAGTTAACATGTCTGCTCTGTTGCCATTTTTTCAGTTAACTGTAGGTAGGGTTTGTTCAGACTAGGACCATAGTTCATCAGGTCCATTTGTTTCAACTTGTTTTGGACTATATATGCTTGCTAACTAAATACCAGATAGCACAAAATTTGAATAGTTTCATGCAGTATTTTGTAGCTTAATTAGTTGATTTTTTTGATTTAATATTCTGCATTCATTTATTGATTATGTCCTTGTATTTTTGCATCTCTATTCGGTAGAAAAAATATATATATAATGACACAATACGGGCCTTCCCTACTGTTTTTGTCAAAAAAAAAGTTTCTAAGTTACCTGATGCACCAAATATGCAGATACACGAGGACAATGTTTACAATGTTCAGCAATGTGAGAAGGAACTGCGGGTGTTGCCATTAAGATGAAGCAGAATGATAAGTCATATGCCATTATTTCACTTGTATGTGTCATGTTGTTGCACTAATTTGATACATCATTTTTGCGTGTGCCAATCCAGCTAGAACTCGCATTCCTTCACCATCTACTAACGCCACGGCGGCGCCCAGGACACCGACTACTATCGGTACAGGCTCCACACGACACTCTCCCAGGAGTTGTGTGCCGTAGAGGAGTGGGCAGCGCCAACCCTAGTGACTTGATGACCTCCCTGGACTCCCATGTTTCTGTAGGATAATGCGTTCATGGACTGCTTCCGCCACGATGAGAGCTAACAAATTTGGTGAATGCTATTACCACACTTGATGTAGTCTGAATCCTTGACGAAAAACAATGGAGAGAAGTAGCCATGTTCAATTTTCTCACATATCTACTGTACCATGACATTTTGGTTAACCAAATGTATGTCATCTTGTATAAGATGATTACTATGGTGAAATTTATTTATATATGTGAACAATAATAGGTTCTTGTTGGCAAATGTGAGCTGTGTACTCAATCAACTGATTGTAGCTACATCTGATAAGCATTTGTTCAGTTTTTACTAGTATGTGAGATGGACCAGTAGACGGAATTGAGATGGGCATTCCACATATTATGTCATTTTGAGCATTGAGATACTGAACCTGTAATGAGTTTAGCTTTAACACTAAGATGTAGTATAAGAGATTGTCTTTTTTATAGCATCGTGGTAAAGTAAGGAAAACAAATACACAGTGGAGATACAATTGCAATAAGACCTCTAGGCAAACCATACATTTCAACAATGGAAACAAGTCTTCTTCCTCACTCTGGATACACAAGAACAAGGGTCGATGACTGGCTGCCACTCTGGGCCGAAAGCCATCATCATCGCCAAAATAAGCTTTGGATTGCCTGATCAATAAGCTCTGATTTGGATGATCGTGTTTTTCATGTACAACTGAATGTGTGTAATGCTTTCAAACAGGAACTGACTGTTTCATCTCTAGAAATAAAAGAATGCACATTTAGGAAACCGGTACCTGATAAGAGAACAAAAATAGCCGAATAAACACGTTAGTAGTTCATTCAAAATATAAGTATAATCCATGTAGAAACTCTTTTCTTTCTCCCAACAATTAACATTTAAATCTATACCAGCTAATAAATCAACACGGAATTGCATAACTGAATTTAGGACATATGCACTGACAACTTACACGAGAATGCATAGGTGACATACAAAAATCACATAAACGCTAGATCGGTTACTATGTCCAAACCAGGCTTTGAGCTCATTATATAGTACAAACCTGCCAACAACATGATATGTCCATGGTGAAGCAGCTGGTATTTGCATGGGCTTGCTCATGATTGGCACAGCTAGTGACACCTACTGTTAGTATGTGATGAAAATTAATGGATTCTCCCTAATTTAGAAAGGCTCATTGTTGGTGCTATGTTATAGCTTTTTCTTCATACATATTCTGGACATTGTTGGATCCGTAGATAATAGTATATGAAATAGATGCCAAATAGTAAAGGAAACATTGACATGCTTCCATAAAAACTGCATAGGATGATAGTAATCAAGCTAATCATATGTCAGAGTAGTGAAAATTTATATATATTAATTTTAAGATTCCTATTCAACAGATGTCCAAATGCTTTAAAACTCAAGCACTATTTTGTACAAAACTAGATTTATTGACTTTAACCTTCGGTTCCCTTTGCAGGTAGACTTGTACTGACATATTTCAAAAACTAAAAGACAGCATGAAATAGAAATGTGCCAAACTAGTGTATCGTATTGTTAGTACAAGTCCACCAGAAATCAAGAACTTCTGACTCTACAAAATCAAGCAGCTCATCATGATATCATGAAAGAGAAGAAGAATGTTACCTCATCAAGACAATTTCACGTCGTCCTCTGAGCCCTGACGAACACATCGTGGAGCTCCTCTCCTTCCCTGCGCCACCCTCGGGAATGTAACATGCCGAGGGCATGCGGGTCCCCGTCGGCGTCGGCGTCAGCTCTGTAGGATGGCTGTGGAGGCGGTCATGGAGACGGGTCCGGCGGCAACAAGATCAGAGCAGGGCTTTGGCGGAGTGGATACGTGTGGAGGCGGGGGCAGTGGCGTGCACGCTGGCTTGGAGAGCTGAGAGGGGGTGGTGGTGGCGCTACTGTGGCCTAAAAGCGGTGGCGACGGTGCGTACAACGTATCGACACCTGTTCCACTGTTCGTCTCGATCGGAAGGTGACTCTTGGGTTTCATTATTTTCCCAACAAATTACTAGTACCTAGGCTGATAGGCAATACTAGTCATATTTTAGGAGTAGTAAAAGGTACTGTAAAAGTTGTCTAAGAATGGGTCTAGATGTCTAAGCACAAGTAACTATTCGGATAAGTTTTTCATTTAGTAGCCACACAACTATGGTACTCCCTTCGATCCAAATTAGTTGACTTGGTTTTGTCTAGATTCGCATGTATTTAGCACTAAAACAAATATAGATACATCCAAATTTAAAAAAAATTGAGTCAAATAATTTGGGTCGGAAGGAGTAGAAAATTGAACATTTTCTTCTCACCCCCTTCCATGAAAAAGTTGGAGAATAAATGGAGGCTTGCTGGCCTTATCAATGAAGAAAACGTAGGATAAGAAAGCAACTTTTCGAGCTCACATGCAAGGTTGTCACTTTCATTCTCGACATAAGGGCACGAGCAGCGGAGGCAGTGGTATGGTGTGGCCTCACGGACTCCACGTAGGAAATATATCACGAGACCACCGCTACACAAAATTCTGTCCAACGCAGGCTACTGTTCCATGACCCAGCTATGTCCTTTTTCACTGCAAATCCCACCTCTCGGAAGGACAAAGCATCTCTCTTCATTTTCTACATTCCTCTTTCTTTTTGGTTTCTCTCTGCTTTTGTCAACGAGGAAGCGACTTCCTCTGCAGGATCCCGCTTTAGTCTGCGAGCAGCAAATTTGTCTTAGCTGGACAGCGGAGGACGACGTGGATAGCTAGGGCAGCGGTCCAACCTGGAGCGTTGGCCATGCTCTAAGTGGGCGAGAGGTCATATACGAGTTTTATAAGGTATAGTAAAACACAAACATAGAAATGGTAACACAAACTTCTTCTTATTTTTTAAACCACCACATTATCACCAATTTTAGGCCTTTCTTCAACTAATGTCGTTCTTCATGTATCCTGAGCCCACCTCCCAATCAAAGCAAATGAGTTGTTACTTCTTAGATGATGCTAATTGTATTATTAGACGTCGTTTGATTGTGTGGACATAGGAGAAATGTGATAAATGGGAAAAGTTTATACCAATTGTTTTCTAACTCAATTCTGTAGATCTAGAAGCGGTGTCTACTTTTGAAAATATGGTGCTTGACTACTGATATCTCACAGAACCACCAAAATATTGTATAAAAATGAGCATTCACCACTTGATTCCGTTGGTAAGTAAGAGAATAAAGGTCGGATTCTCATATCGCATGGCAATGGACAAAAATAGGCTAAGTGATGTATTTTCTTCGACTTGCCTAGGGAGATCATACCTATTACCAACCTTAGCAAGTAAGTGACCATTAGTGGCATATGAAGTTTCTCGAGATATGAGACATACCTGGCCAAAGGGCCGGCCCACGACATGGCACAACCCGCTAAGGCTTTAGCATGCCTGTCACGGCATGGCCCACCTGGGCATGTTAAGCTAACATGTCATGTCGTGTCGGCTCGTGTGCTTCACCTCGAGGCTGAGGCACAACATGTTAGCTAAACGAGCCTAATGTGCCAGCCTGTTAAGGCTTTTTTGTAATCTCTTTTATTAAATTTATTATAAACAATTGAAAAAAATTGAAAAAAAATAAAAAAACTTTTAACGGGTCGTGTCGTGTCGGCACGTGGGTTGGGGTAGCAGCCCAAGTACGGTCCCTGGCGGGACGTGGGCCAGACACGATCCGTTAAGTGGTGTGTCGGGCTGGCCCGTGATGTGCCAAAGCACGCGTGCCCACATGCCGGCCCATGAAGGCACTGTTTGATGGCCAGGTATGTATGAGAACCACTATGAAGAGAATATAATGTCTTATATTCTAGTATCGCTTGTAAGTAATTCCACCAAAGAGTTGGAGCCCATATGAAGACATCATTGTAAATCCTTTTCAAATATACTTGTGTGTTTTGGCATTGTCTAAACTTCTGGACATAGGAGCAATGTCATTAGGGGGAAAATGATACCAGGATCTACCCCTACTCCCATCAATGGCGAATCTTAAAGAGACATCTATTTTAGGTGAGATGTTACTTGATTACTATTAGAAAAGTATGTTTTTATCACTCAATGCATGCCATTACAAATTCAGAGGAAAAACAACGGAGTCTCGATGAAAATCAAAATTTAGGAAGTAGGAGAAGTTGGTTAATTGTCATGGATTGGTCATTGGTATCATTTGATTGTCAACCTATGCTTGGAATAGGTCGTTGGTGCTTGTAAAAGCTACCCAAATGGTGTAGACATTGGAACACAAGTGGATTTTAAAGAACAATATACAATTTTGGTATCCCATACTCCGGAATTTTCTTCGACATATTGTTTCCCATTGCTTTCATGCTTGAACCATTGGATCCCTGTCGACGATAACACATTGAATATTTTAATATGAAGACATTGAGTGTGTTAGACATGGTCTAAAGTTGGAACAACACCGAGGAGTATTTTTATACCCATTCTTCCTCTATTTTAGTCAACAATGGATATTAGATAGATGGTAATACCAAAATCTAAGTAAAAAGATATTGGATGGTTTATGAACAACATTAGACTGTCAGTTAACGCTCAATGCATGCCATGGTAAAGTCTCAGGATATATATTAGATGCTCAGTTCCCAGAACAATGAAGAAAGCGCAAGAAGCAAGGATTATTCCCTAGTTCACCCTAAAAATGCGACCACCATTGTCGACCTAGGTAAAGAATGTCATCCAACTTTTGGATTTTATTGGACATGCGTAGTTAGTGGAACATAAGTGGTTTTCATGATCCATGAACCAATACAAAGTCTTACACACTAGTTATATACCTTTATTCTACACACTTCCCTTGCCACCTCTCATGTTCGAATTGTCATGTCCCTACCGAATCAAAGATGTTGATTATTTTGAAACTACAATTGTGTGTTTAGAGTTAGGCTGAAAGTGTAAGCATACCAGGTATGTCATTGTGGGGGAAATGTACATACTGATGTTGACTCTATTCTAATAAAGGGTGGATCTTGATTAGCGGTAGTGGGGCCAACACTTACCGAGCTTGGATATAATCAATTTATGGAAATGATGGCATTTTCCAATAAAAACATGACTTATAATCCCTATACTTACACTAACTATTGAAACTCTCCAATTGCGGGTGCAGGCGACCGCCGGGAGCTAGATCACTCACCAAGCTTAGGCATGCATGGTCAATTTGTGGCAATGTTGGTGTTTTCACAGAAAACCATCATTTTTATAACCCCTATACTAACACTATTTTTTATTCGTAACTCTCTAACTGAGTTCTAGTATATGCATGTGATTGTGGAGAGCAAGCTCCACCACTATTGAAATTTTAGGTGAGAAAGTACCATATATCTAGTGCCTCATGATGCCACCCAAATGCAGTAGGAAAATTCTCACTCCATGCCAATTGCTAACAACTTATCATCATCCAAGGAAATCTTAGATAGTTTAACTTTGTATCTTGGACGAATTCATAGAATACCCTTACCCTCCATCTATGCATGCGCATACTACTCCATTTCCATCATGGCAAGTATAGTTTCATGTGCCTTGAAAGAAGAGAGCACTCATGGAGGATATGTATTTGAGAACTTCCTTTGATTAAAGGCTTACTAGCCGACTTATGTATAAATCCCACACAGATCATACTGTGGTACAAGGTTTGAAGACGCTCGGCAAGAATTCAACAAAACAATACAAACGGACATAGTTCCATGGATGAAATTAAATCAAAGCTCGGGGAACCAATACAAGTAACCCCACCGAGATTATTAATTGGACTAAATGCTAGCCCGATCTAAATGTGGCCACATGAGCTTTTATCTTGGCAGTGAGGATGGACATTCTCCCCTGATACTTCCTTCTGGTCAATGGGATCCATAGCTGAAAATAGACAATTATTTTACATAAACATCATCGCCTATCAAATAAAAAGCTCTTTAATTAGAGTTCTATTTAGGATGTTTAATTTGGCTTAGCTAGATTCATGTAGCTTAACCATAGTAGGCAGAAAAACTGAGTTGGGTGCCTTAAAGAATAGCAAAGAACTCAGTCAAGGAGGCGAGTGCCACATTGCAACCCAATAGATCCTTGATGCATGCCCAAAAGAACTAAGCAAGAATGCATGAACATATAATGTGGTCCTGGAATTCCCGCTTTCAACACATAACACAAATATCATGTCAAACATGTGTTCTTGCAACTGATTTCCACTTGTGACCCTACAAATATTTTCCAAAGGAAGATATTTACCTTAAGTGGGAGCATAACTTTCCATATCTCTTTTAATTAAAACACACTTGCACCGCTATAAAGGGATTCACAAAGGGAGCTTGGGGAAAAATATCTCTTGGTTTTTTTAGCACCCATGAGCCGGTGTCTTTGGTGTTGGAGATAAACACAAAAGAAAGCCTAGTAACAATCTCATGCCATTGTTCTAGTTTCATGTTGCCAAAAGAGCGACATTATAAAGGAGATCTAGATTTGGACCCAAGGATGCTAGAAACGGAGGATTCCATGTTATCATAGATATGGAATAGGCTTGGAAAGGTTAGATTCATGGGTTAATTTGGTAACCAATGATCTAATAATAAACACTATTGTGTCCATTCGCCACTCAATGGATGGATCCAATTTGAACAGGGTGAAAATACTCAAGCATATATGGCTTTCCAATCGAAAACCTAGAGATGGTAAAACTCTGCCAAAACTGGTAGCATGTATTTCTTAGTTATGATGTCCAACCACAAGCCACCTTTGGTGTGTGTTAGATCTTTCATGCCCATTTTGCCATCAAGCATATATTAGTTAGTTTTGTGTTAGTTATCCCATGACCACCCACCATCTTAGGGGTATAAATGGTGTTTCACCACACAATGTGATACTTTATTTCCCTTTCACAAAGCCAAAGGAATCGAGAATGAACTTTGTCAAAGGCGGCATGGATCCCATCCTGAAGAAGGTAGAATCACATGGTGTGCGTATACATGTTAGAAATACACGAATTGACTAGAATTGTTTTACCCTTGTAGAACAATTCGCCCCTTTTCATGGTTCTAACTTTTTCTACTCTCTTAGTCAACCTCACAAACAAGGAGACTGTTTGCATAAACCAACACACATTTGTTGGAGATGGAATGCCACTCATTCAAAACCGTAAATTTATCCCACTTATACTCATTAGACACCATAACTCTATGTAGGAGGAAACGAGTAGGGTTAAGAAGTTTATTACTCTAAGCAAACATCACACCTCTACACCTAGGTCCCCTTAAGCATACATTAACAATCAAATCATTAAACATGTCCACCAAGCCATGAGTAACACTAGAGTTGTCATTGTCTTGAGATCTCTAGATGAGGTTGTAATATCCCCTGCCACCACTATAAGGACATAGGACCACATGTTTCTATGGAGTTATACCCAGAACTCTGCTTATTGCAAATGGTCAGTAGGATCGTAGATGTCATTTGGCTCTAAGGGGAAGTTTGAGTCTTGCTGATTGTACTAGGTTGGTGCAAAAGGTCCCCTTACCAATTCCTCCAACTCAAAGGTTTCCTCATTTTCCCCAACGAGGATCCTACCAGAGTTCCCCAATGCATGGATATAATTCCAGATGATAGGCATATTATTGGTACCAACTCATGTTTAGTGAAATCGAGTTTGATTATCTCCTGTAGGCCTATGACGATGTCCATCATCTATTGGTGCAAAATTCGATCAATTGGTGCCTCTATACCAATTAGTTGAATCCTAGAATGTTCCACATGAGGAACCTCATGAGAACCAAAAGAACATGGTCCTGCCCAATCTTTGTGTTTTATCATAACCCCAAGACTAGGACCCTTTATGCCACACATATTGTTAGTATAATGCTTCATTGGTTTTTTTCTAGGAATATAAGATGTTGCTAGCTCTGATGGATGCTCGAAAAGACTCAAAAGAGCCTTGGCTTCTTGGGTATGAGTGTAGGACAACTCCATATAAGAATCATTTGCAGTAAGCAGGAATCTTTGCTTACACTTATTTCTAAGCCCTAAAATCTTAGATATTCTCAAGATGAGATCCATTTTGTACAAACAAAACATGTAAATGACTATCAACTTTTTAAAAAATGAGACTCAAGGGCATTTAAAAGCACTAGAGAAGAACATTAGTGCTCAAGTTTTTCTCGGTGGTGATATTCATTGGCCGTTTTGTGGAGTTGGGGTGTTTGATATTGTTCCTTGAGAGGATGGTCGGTATATGCTTGCACTATGAATTTGTGCTTGCATTGCATTCTCTTGGTAGTGCCAGCTGCTTGGTCCTCAAAGAGAGATTGAAAATCCTCTATGAACTCCAAACATGCATCAGGTCATCGACAAAGGACTCATAGGTTCTGACTCCCTTTAGGCCCACCAGTGTGCAAGTGATGGATCATTGTTAACATGATTTCTTGTCTCCATGAGCTGATCCTCTCCTAGGTGCTAGAAAGGATATTACTCCGACGAGATATCAAACGTGTGGGCACTTCAAATAGAGAAAATAGAGTGGCAATTAGTTACTCCATACTCATACATCATAGCCACTAATGCAAGCCATCATTCTAGTTCTAGGGGAGAATGTATCTATATTTGGAGTCTTTCTCCAATGGCATGTCCTCCCGGCTCATCACGTTTAAGACTGAAAGGAGTTTTTCCTTGAGGTGAGTGCAAAAGTCCTCTCTTCGTGAAAATTGTAGTTGCATTCATTTAGTAGGAGAGATATGGAGTTCGAGCACCTATGAAATATCCCTGGGACATGTAACCTTGGTAGAATTGGCGACATCTTAGGAGGGGACGTTGACACATAGTTGAGGTATACTGTGGATCACTAGAGGAAAGATGATTTCCAAGCTAGCCCAACTTTCTCTTCATAACTACCACTCATCTAGATTCAAATCTTGCTCAAATGGTGTTTTATTTCTGGTCGGATTTCCTCTTCCTTTGTAAATGTACTTTTCCTTTTGTCGTCATTCCCTGGCGGCAGAAACCTGAGGCTATTCTCCCCCTCTCAGTGAGAGCGGGTCATTTGACTTTGTTTGGACCTTCATGACAAAGACGACATTGTGGTGAAATCTAAAAAAACACCTCTTACTTTGGCTAGTTTCACAAAATCTTGACTTTGATTGATCCATCACATGTAATAGACATTACCTCTACCCTATTAAAAAAATCCTTGATCATTGGTTACTTGTGAAGCTTAGTATGGATGCTTAACACTCACGTCCAAGACTTTTCTTGCTAGGAACCTGACTTTGTTGATGTTCCAGTGAGCCTCGCCACGCCAGCTCCGGGCGCCGCGCCCCCGCCCAGTCCCCCACCGTGTCCCCTAGATCTCACAACCATAATTTGGATATCCTTCTGCCTGGTGCAAAGGCCCTTCGTCTAACAACCTGAGAAGATCAGATCTCACGTTTTGCGATGACGGCTAGGATGAACCCCTCCAGCATCAGGAGGATAGGTGATGGAAGGCCCCTATCTAGTGCAAACCCTCCTCTTCTGTTCCTCCTCGAGCAACCCACCAACTCTAGGGAAGAAGGGTCACCAACTTCCTCCTCCTCCGCGTCCCTCCACGTCTACCCTGTCTCTTGGTCCGTCCCCTCACCCCCCACACACTCGCAATGGCACGCCACGATGAGGAAGTGGGTGACGTTCCTATGATGTATTGGTCACATCATATTCCACCGGATGTCAGCCCACGGTCCCCTCCGCCAATTAACTAACGGAACCCAAGATATAACATGCAACACAAAGGTAAAAATAATAAAGAACGACTATCCAAACAAGATCGTATGACCAAGAGTTAACATTGATAGAGTGCATTCTATCCTAGGACAAAAGCATGCATCTTTTATCCTCGAATATATATCCTCCTATCTATAATAAGTGCCTTTTATTTAGTTGCACTAAATTAGCGCCATTTATTATGGATTGGACAAAGTATCTTTTCATATAGTGTAGTTAATACTTTATAACTAGTATAGTAAACCCTATGAGCGAGTGCAGTTAATAGGATTACTAGTAAACCTTGTGAGCTAGCACCCAGAAATTAACTAATACTATAAGCAAGTATAAGACAGATGAAACAGTTACCATCCGTTTCCCAGAGATGTTCGTCTGGCTCCACAAACAACGCCTGCTGATGTGGGGACAAGTTGACATTGGTATTCTTGGTGGTCCTGCCCTGGCTGCCATCGGAGCCCCCCTCGTCGGAGCCATCCAGTCCTTGAGATCCTTTCTTCCTCGCCATGCCATCTAGAGGGATGAATAAGTCGTCAATGCTTTGACTGTCGTCGTCGGTGTCGCCGAAGTCCTCCTGGATCATATTCCAGCAGACGACGTGCTGCCAGATGTTGCGCATCTTCGAGTCGTGCAGGGCTTCTCGTAAAGTCGCACGCCCAACGACGCCTCATCACCGTTTCCCTGGGCGCACTATCCGCGAACACTGCATACACATGGACTCCGCACACATTTAGATCTATCCATCAGTCCACGCACAAATCGAACCATGTTTTTGCAGGTGCAAATTACACGAGACTTACGGATGACCGGGTGACGCTCTGCCTGCTTAAGGAGCTCGAAGCCGTCGATCCCTGGCCCCTGCGTGTATGCGACGCTCATCACCAGGTCGAACCCCTCCGGGTTCTCCTGCAACGCTCTTAGTCCTTCTTCCGGCGACGCCTTGCCCGTCACTGCACATACGGGAGGGGAACAAAACTTCAGCAAGGAGATCGATTGGTCGACAAAAGATAGCCGTACTACCGAACATGTGTACCTTTGTAGCCATAGCGCTGGAGCATCTGCGTGATGGTGGCGAGGTAGGATGGATCCTCCTCTACCACGAGGATCATGATGTCGTAGGGATGGGGGTAAGGGCCAGCCGCTGGAGAAGCGACACCGGCAGCAAAGACGGTGTTCTCCATCTCCATCTCGGCGCGGCCGTGATCTCGGTCACAACTAGCACGCACGTAGTACCTGTTGTTCCTGAGAGAGAGAGAGAGAGAGAGAGAGAGAGAGAGAGAGAGAGAGAGAGAGAGAGAGTCCAAAGATGGCAGGCTAGACAGGCGCGGTCCACCGATGTTGTATAAATGGGAGAGGCCAGCGTACATCATGATGACAGGTTGGGGCTGGGTTGCTGGAGATAGAGGTTTTTGTCTTCACTTCCTCCACTTTTTGGAGATTTCTTAGAGATGTATCCAACCGTCTCCTTCTAAAGTAAGGCAGTGCAATAAAAAGAAAATTGTATTTTACTACACTGAGATATTGGCATAATAATGGTAACTTAAACACACCCTCTCTACACTAACCACCCACCTTAGTCTCTCTTGCGAAAAGGCCCGAAAAGGCCCACCGCTCTATTAATCTTAATTTCTAAAGATATATTAGGCAGTTAGACATAATTACATGATTGATTGGAATTGTTTCCATATTATCCCTAGAGCCTGCTTGATCTTCAAGTTTTATACTCACTCCAATCCAAATTAGTAGACTCGGATTTATCTAGATTCAGATGTATCTAGTCATGTTTTAATGCTAGATACATCCGAGTCTAGACAAATCTAAGTCCATTAGTTTGGATCGGCGGGAATATTACAGTCTCTTGGGGGTTTCTGTTTTATGTTCTCTATAAGATGGGGTTCGACCCAAGGTTCTGCGAGTTGGTCGCCATCCTTCTGACCATGACCAGCACAAGGCTGTCGCTCAATGGCGAGCCTATGACCCCCATTTGGAACATGAGGGGCTTGAGAAAGGGAGACCCCTGGTGCCATTGTTGTTCGTGCTTGTCCTGAACACGCTCACAACAGGGTGTTGGCAAAAGCTATTGAGTAGGGTGTCCTACGGTGACTTGCACAATGGGACTTAGCGACAAGATGATGCAATGATTTGTCTGTCACCTATATGAGTCAGAGTCGCGTGCAGTACATGACATGCTCCAACTGTTGGATGAGACAATGGGACTACGCATGAAGTTTGTGTGCCCAGTCTCCCCGATCACATGCTCAAATGACGTGGACATTGGGGCGTCAATGGTTATGGTGTGCCATCTTGCTCCTCACCCTGCCAAATACCTTGGTATCCCCCTAGCAATCAGACGACTATTGGCTAACCAATTTCAACCGGTTATGGACTAGATTGCTAACAAGCTACCAACATGGAAATCCTCCATGATGCTCTAGGTAGGAAGGTTAGCTCTCATCATATTAGTGTTATATGCAACCCCACTACACCAAATTTTAGTGCTTTCCTTTAACGAGAAATAACTTAATTAGGTGGCAAAGATCCTACACGGATTTTATGGGTGGGCAGGAAGGACGCCATGGGTGGCCAATGTTATGTCAACTAGGCCAAGGTTTGTAGGCCAGAGAGGCTTCGGGGCATGGGGATCCCGGAATTTGCACGAATTTCTATAAGACTTAGGTTCCATTGGCTTCGGATAATGCACACCGACCCCTCGTGGCCTTGGCACGAGCTCGATATGCAGTTATCTAGGGTGGAATGTCACGTGTTTGTCGCCTCCACCTGGATGATTTTTGGTGACGGATCCACCACCCCTTTTCTGGGAGGTGATGTATGTGATAATACAACACTTTTTAGCTATATAAATAGTGTTATTTTCGTATTATATCATGCTCCATCTAACTATTGCTATGCCTGATATGCATGATTACTTGTTTTCATTACATTCAATATGAGCTTTGCACATTTATTAGTTTAGGTAGAATTTTATCCTCTTTCTTGTCTTTGACATCTATGTAGGTGTTGATGATGATTATATATAAAACAAAGGCAAAAGGAACAAAGAGGGTATAGTATGGAGGAACTGCAGGACCAGACTTAGCCATTTGAGGTGTTAGAAAAAGTGAATTTTTCCAACTTCTCAAAATAAATATCCAAGAACATGTAGTTGTATCCCTCGACTAGACGAATCTAACGAGCCGAAGAACTCCCAAAACGGAGTTCGTATGAAGAAATGGCGACCAAAATACGAAAGATCTGGCCGTATAGTTGTCAACAAGGTCGGAATGACAAGATTTCACCCTAGAAAATCTCCAGAACCTTCCCCAAGTCAGATGACGGTATTGTGGCTACCCTAGGGCACCCCCAAGGCCTATATAAAGAGGGGAGGAGCCAAGGGAATCCACCATACACCATATACAAGATCTAGATCCCATCTACCGCCTCCACAGCGGCACCCTGCCGCCGTGCCGCCTCCATAGCCTCTCAAGCTCCACCAAGATCCAATATCCATCAACACCATCAAGCCATCCAAGCAAGAAGAGGAGGAGAAGGAGCACGCCGCCATCACCACGCCGACGCCACCATCACCGCGCCACCATCACCATCTCCATTGCCGCTACTCCTTCATCCTTACCTATCATGGTCTCCGTGATGGGTTGTAATATGGCTTGAACCCCCTTTTATTAATGTTATGATGATTTGAGTAATTGAAGTGTGGTGTGTTCTTGTTAATTAATATGTTTGTGCTTTCTCTTTACATTGTTCTATTCATGATATTATTCTAGTGATTGGAGACGTCCAATACATTATTGAGGAATTTATTAGGGATTCACGGAGTGTCACAAAACTTATCATTAGTCTCTGCTCTTCCATGGATCCTGACAAGCCCATGCGTAGAACTAATAGGCTATTTGCTATAAGTGATTTGCGGAGGCAATAGCAGCTTATGATGCACCGTCCAGAATTCCCCAAGATCACTCATTATTAGATAGGTACAGTGTTGCGAATTTCTTGACCCCAAAGTGACATACGGTATATCTTGTGACTAGCACACTTGCTTAGGAGTATGATTGTCCATAGAACTTAATGCCTTTGATCTGGTTTACCTTGATTGGTCTTGTTATATTAATACACTATTCTCTTATGGATGACCCATGTCCGAAGAGGGTGTGGACAATTGAGTTGTCTAGTTGCCACTTACCAACGGTGGGAGACAACGGTTTATGAGGGACTGCCACAATTATAGTTAATAGATATTTCATAAGCACTTATCATGCACACCGGTATACACAATATTACTCGAGGTATCGTAGCGTTAATATTTCATCTCATTACATTCACCTCTTTCCAGTTTTACTTTTGTTCTAGTTTTCTTTCAATCCTAGTAGTAGTTGTTACAAATCATCTTAAATTCATTTATCCTAGCAAACTATAGAGTAAACTATTTCCAAACCACGGTTTGGGTGCGAACGTAGCCGCATTGGCAATGTGGTTGCGGGGTTGTGTTCGCCGAGCTCCCATCGGGACAAAATCTTAAATATTTGCTGATACAAGTACTGCAATAACCCTGTTTTGGTGCAGGAACCCACTCATCAGGAGGACAGGTGGATCGACGGGAAGTCCATCAGGGAGATAGCACCCGACCTACTCTCGCTAATACCGAGACAACCCAGGAGGCAGAGGAAGGTGAAGCAGGCGCTAGCAGAGCACAATTGGATCACTAACATCTTGGGGGATCTAAGCTTGCTTGACCTTTGTTAATATGTATATCGGTGGATCTAGCTCCAAGACCTTCACCTCACGGATAAACCAGACACTCTGGTGTGGGGGGTGGAGGGCTAATGGGAAGTACTCTTCTAGCTCCATCTATGGCGCCCCATTTTAGGGATAGACGGCATCGGGATACTGGAAGTTGATATGGATAACTTGCCTCCCTAGGGTTAGGTTCTTCATCTGGCTGGCCTGCCACAACATGTGCTGGATGAGGAAGAGACTTATGTGAGGTGGACTTCCACACCTGCCGAGAGGCCCGCTATGCGACCATATGGAGAAGACCATGGCACATATCCTCACCGACTGCTTGTTCTCAAGGATGATGTGGCACGAGGTGCTATCGCAGATTCAATCCACGCCTAGCCCTCCCGTTGCTGAAGACGACTTAGCGGATTGGTGGGCGCAAGGGCTAAGAGCCTTCCCTCGTCAGGAATGGAAATGCACCTCGTCAATGATCATATTAATGGCTTGGTGGCTATGGAAGCATCAAAACACCGCAACCTTCGACAACTTCATCCTTTGGTTTTTCTTTGCTGGTTGAGCGGTCAAGGCTGAGGCGTGATCGTGGGCATTAGCAGAAGCTCATGGGCTTCGCCGTCTTCTTCCCTGGTTAGATTTAGGGTGGAATTGTATGGTGGTGTGTTGGTCTTATCGTGGACTCGTACATGCCTTATACATAAACATCTTTTTCTATCAATGCATTGAAATGCACAACTTTTGCGTTTTCGTGAAAAAGTTATAAACTGTTTGATTAGCTAAAATATGAAAGAGACGCCGATAAATTGTTGGGTTAATTATTTGGTTCGTTTTGGGTTTAAGTAATATCCAGTCCTCGTAGAATTTTTATGTGGTTGTTGAGGGAAATTTTGCACTAGTGGAGTGTAGAATCGTAATCTTCTATAGAATAATCAACCTTTTTCACACACATTCCACAATGAAGCGCACCGTACCCCTTCCTAGCAACACATACGCTAAGCTTGCTCAACCACAAAACTATATGATGATTGTATAAATCTGACCGGAGTACTTGTACTGAATTTACTACTGTGCAAAAAATATATACTACGAGCTATGTTGGAAGTTCCTCCATCACTTGCTCTCTAATACTACTAGGAAAAATCCTATAAAAGACATGTTTATAGGAGGCACATCCCTTAAACATGCATCTCCACTAAATATACAAGGCACATGTCTAAACGGTATGACTCCTATATATTAATACTAGAGACGCATTCTTGAGAGATGTGTCTCCTATATCGCATGTACGAACCAGATCTGGCTGCCTCCCTTACTCGAAACGCATATGGTACATATGTGCCTCGAGTAGTTCAACTACTTGAGGCGCATATAGAGCAGATGCACCTCGAGTAAGGTGGGTGGACCCAGTGGTGGTAGGTGCCACAATATAGAAGACACACCGACAATATGTGCCTCGAGTATTTTTTAATATTGGAGACGCATCACTGTGACATTCGCCTCGAATAAGTGATGTGGGCTCGGGGGTGGCAGGCGCCAGACACTCGAGGCGCATCTACCAGATGCGCATCAGGTATTTTATGTATACAAGGCGCATATCTAATGGGATGCGCCTCGAGTAAAAAGATCCCCTCGTGGATCGCCTTTTAAGTTTTCTAAAAAATAAACAAAAATGATAAAAACTTCTAAAAAATAATTCCTTTGAGATGTAGTTATATTTTAGGGTATAGTTGTAGAAAAAATTGAAAAACATGATTTTCGATGTATTTTGCAAAAAATAGGTCATGGAACGGTAAAACGGCCATAACTTTTGCACACGATGTCGGACAATTTTTTTAATATATCAAAATGGTCATCTCGAAATTTACTACTTGAATTCAACGCTAAAAGTAGTTGAAGATTTTACAGATTCCCCAAATTCGAAAAGAGTAAAAAGTTATGACAAAAAGAAGTTTTTTCTGCAAAAAAATTAAAAAGGGGGAGAGAATTTGAATCCTGTCGGCGCTCCTTCTCCCTATCTTTTCTCCTTTACTCCTCTTCCTCTCCTCCACACTTATCCTCCATCCACTTCTTCTCTCCTTCTCCTTCCCTTATTCCTCCCCTTGTCCTCCCTCTTCCTTCTCCTCTACTCGGTGAGCTCCTCCCTCCTCCTCCTCCACCTCGGTGAGCTCCTCCTCCTCCTCCTCTACCCTGGTGAGCTCCTCCTCCTCCACCCCGGTGAGCTCCTCCTCCTCCTCTACCCCGGTGAGCTCCTCCTCCTCTACCCCGGTGAGATCTTCCTCCTCCGACGATGAAGACGAACACCCCGGTGACCTCCTCCGGCTACCCCCTCCTCCTACTCTGGCGAGCCCCCTCGTCCACTAATACCTTCAATCCGGATTATGGATGTAGTATAGTTCTTTTTACCTAGTAGACCTAGGTTTATCGAATCCTCGGGAAGCAGAAATCAAAGTGAAGTTACTTAAACGAACCTTCGAGAGTTTTAGAATTCCTTTTGTGTTTTCACCGGATGAATAGTTTGCGATATTTTTGTTGTTTGTTGACGATGGAGAGAGAGAGGGCCTAGGGCTTTCGGTTTCACCAATAGCTATGCAAGACATCTGATGGGAATACAAGATAATAATAAAGTATGCATGTAATTGTTAGAGCAATGTACGTATATATGGTCAGTGCATCCATAATTGTTATCTCCTCCGCAACCGCTTATAGCAATAACCTACTAGTCTCATCCATAGAAGAAAGAGAACTAATGATATGCATAGTGATGTCACCGTTTAATCCCAAGTAAATTCCTCACATACATCCGTACTACCCCTTCTGTCACTGGGGTTCCCGACCTGCATATTAGTCATTACTCACACTCCCTATACCTGGATCAATCCTCGGGGTTTTGGATACCTGACAAGTCCTTAGATTGAGGCAAGAGAGGATACAATAATCATCATGTCATACAAACTAATACATGATCCCATATATGATAAATAACATGCACAAAAAGCTACATGACTAGGCCGAAGCCCTTAGCCCAAGGAGAATTACTCACACATGGAGATGAAATCAACAATCATAAACATTATAATAGAGATCATAAGATTGATAGCAAATAGTCTTATAATGTCGCCAATTGGAGAAGAGTACTACTATTACAAGTGGTGGAGTATGGCTATGGTGGTGGAAAAAGGTTTGGAGATTAGATCTAGATCTATTCCTCCGGCGTGGTGGTTTCTGGTGGCAGGGAGAGTTGTGGTCGAAAAGAAAGCCTCTTTTCTCGTCGTCCGAAGCCTCTTTATATAGGGGTCCCTTCATGAAAGTTGTTCTGTTTGACCTAATGAAGTTGATGGTGCCGTATAGTTGGTCGTTAAGTCTTTTGGATCCACTTCATGGCTCCTGGTTTCTTTGACGTGTTTGAAATCTCGTATCTTTGACTTTTATGTTGTGATCCCCATTATTATACGTCATTATCTGCGCAGGGAAAAATAGCAAGAAATGATTGCATACCCATTTGATCATTAGATTGTTGGAACGAGAATCCTTACCAATGACAATGACCATGCATACTTTTCTGAAATATGTATGCCTTTCCTCGCCTACTTCGTTCTTTCTTTTCGTTTCCTGCTATTTTCAAGTTTCAATTTTGGAAGAGAGACATAAAGTGTCAATTTACTTTCTTTTCATAAATTCAATAAATAGTTCTTGGGTATGTTTATCTGTTGTTTTACATAGTTTATAAATTACAATAGTTTTGCCCCACATAAAGTACAATACCCTTTGTTTATCTATGTTATTTGTAATTTTTAGTTCGTGATGTGATCAAGAGTGCATTTCATTATTTATATGTTTTGCAACGTTGTTGGTCCCATATGTGAGTATAAGTGCATATTTTTCCTAGATTGTTGATCATTCCCTCCTTTGTGTGACTAAGAGTAGAAAAGGAAAAGTGAACACACTACCAACTCCAAAATTTACAAGTAGAAAAGGCCAAATTAAAACTGACCAGACCAAGGATAATTGTGTGATCTACTCAAGCTGGAAATATGAGTAACAATTATATTTACGTTATAGGTAACAATTTTTTGACAAAGAACATTGCGGTTAGATCTCAGGCGCATGAGAACTTACTAAATCCCAGTCATCTTTCTTTTTTTGCAAAATTCCACCGATCTATTAATAATCATCAACAATAGTATAAAGAGCCCCAATTTGAAAGCTGCAGCTAAGAATTTTTATTTTGCGCGCTACAATTTTTTTCTTCACGCACTATAATTTTTGTTATTGAGGATAAGAAGATTTCAGTCGTCATAAATACTAGGATGACTCCCTCCTACTGAAAATTTAGTACTTCCTGCATATAGGTTTATTAGGATATTATATGCATTTCGAGATGAAACTTCGACCAGCAATTTAGCATTTCGAGTATATGTCAGACTGATCAGCTCTGGCCATGGCCTAGTTGTTTAAACGGGACTGATCTGCACACGACGATACCTTGTATGATTTTCATACGAACCAGTATCAAGCGGAGCTCTTTTGTTTGCCCTGATGCATGGACGGCTCACATGTGCATGTCGTCCCGAATTTGTGCGCGTGCATGGCACCACTCTTCTTCTTTAAATGTTGTGCGTGCTAAATTACATCGATTAGTTCCGGTAATTATTAAGAAGGAGAAAATGAGTATTAACACGGTGTTTAATTTCGTTTTCGTCGACGCACGATTAGCTCTTCCAATCGCCGGGCCGGAAACGAGAACATTATTGATTACAGACACGATCCTTCACGTGCGTGTAGCTTGCGGTGGAGCTAGCGATCGTCTCATCTCATGATCTCATGCATGTTCTGGCTAATTAATCCGGTTGAACGCGACGCTAACGTGAAGCTCTCGATGGTGCCGGCCCCGGCCCCGGCCGAGCCACACGACAAAACTGCAACACACATGGATCAAGATCAAGATCAAGGGCGTTCCCTGTCTCCGCCAATCTACAGTCGCCGTGAGCGATCGATCAATCGGCTGATTCACGACGCATGTCTAGTAAGTTTGAGCAATCATCATTAGCTTTGCACTTCCGGATCTGGATGGATCAAGAAGCAGATGCATTTGGTATCACGGTGTTCTACTCGAGCTTTGCTCAACCCCGTGTGCCTGATCTGGTTAGCATCCAGTCCAGTCGCCTTTGCGTGCTGTGTGCTCTAGCTGTCGTCGGCTCTCCTTTTCGTGTTCTTACATACTGAAACCAAGATCGACTGGATTCGGTACCAGCGCCAGGCCGGAGTAGCGTGAGAAAACCGGAGTACCTTTTGTTTGGAGTAGTAGTTATTTTCTCACTGTTGGTTGAAGATGTATGTACGGACAGTATTGATATAGGAGGATGGTTGTACCCTCATTAGAGTTCAAAATCCAGATATGACATTGTGTGTTGTATAAAAGGCGAAATATTCTTTCAATGGAGGTGATGTTCGTGTCGATAGCGAGACGTTTATGATGACTTCGTTAATCTCAAAGTCCGATCCACCGTCTTAGACTCTCGAAAGTGCTCATAGGGATAGAATGTGGGTGTATACTCGTTCATATGCGTGGATGCATGTACGTGTTATTATATTGTGTTTCTAAAAAAAAAGACAGTATTGGTATGGGCAAGGATAGTAGTTACTCAAACAGAACAAAAGGAAGTAGCTGTTGGAATAAACCACTCCAATATCAGGCCCAAATTTGGAAGAGGCGTTCTGGACCGCGAACAAAAGAGAAGTCCAAGAAACAGGGTGACGTCGAATAGAGCAGGACCCATCTGAGGCTCACCTAGAGCACACGCCGGTACCTGCACTCTCCAGGCCAAGGCATCCGATCCAGCCCAATATGGTCTCACAGCTACTAGTAGTAGTACTGTCTTGTCTCAAAAAAAAAAAAAAGTACTGTCTATCCCTAAAAAAACTAGTAGTATATACTACCTTATAGCAAGCAGGGAGTGCAATTGCCGGAGTTGGCGGAGTGCATATGCCTGTCTGCAAGAATGGTCCTGAACCTAATCGACTTGGCATCGCATCAGGATCAGGGTGAGGTAGCACCGGCGGGCGACGGGCGTACATATCCTCCTTGATTAGTTGCACGGTTGTGGTCATGGGCGTACGGCACGTGTGCCTTTGATTTCCTGCCTCCCTACCGCACGGTCGACCCCACGTACTTAGCTACATAGATCGATAGATGTAGGGTAGGGTGCATCATTACATATATACATATATACATAATATATGGTCCATGCACGCGTACATCCACATCAACATCTGTCGATCGATCGATCGACACATACTGAGCGTACTCGCGTGCAACCCAAATATTTCTTCATTCGTCTATACCCATGCATAAATGAAAAAGCCAAGTACTACCAGTACCACTCCCATTTCCACCGTACCAGTAGTACTCAAAAGACAAGATAAGTCGTACATTTACTACTCCCTCCATACTCTAAATTATACTCCCTCTCTTTGGGATTATAAGTCTCACGCGGATAACTAGGTTGCTAATTTAAACAACAAAATATAAATATCATAATAATAATTATATCATTAGAAACTTTAACATTTATATTTTTTAATGGTATAACTTTTATGATATATAAGTTATATTTTATTGGTTAAATTAATAATCTAGGACGTGTAGGATCTATAATCCCGAACATAGAAGTACTATTGAATATAGGGAGTACTTAGCCAAAGATACCTCTTGCTAGTTGATTCGTTGTACGTAGGAGCACGTAACTAGTTGTACCAGCGAAAAATAACTCTCCATTCATTTGGGTACGTCAATTCCATTCAATTTAGTTAAGGTACATGTGTGTGTACTCTATGTCCAAATTTATGTTGTACCCCATCAAGAGTGGTTTTTCTACCGTGCATGCTAGCTGGATCAACCATCTCTGTTATTGCTTGGAGATTCGTGCCACACATTATAGTTTTTTTAAAAGTTCATCATCTCTCTCAGGGTATATACATGTATTACATAGTATTTTCCCGGATTTCATCTTGTCTTGGTGTGCAGTGGCGGAGGAAGAAGTGGCTAGCAAGGTCAGGGCTCGCCCCATGATCTTCCATATGTGCATGCATCATATGCTTGTGTTTATTTCATGGTTCTTTACAAAAAACAAATCTCAACATTTATATAATCTGGCCCATGTTATCCATGATATTGCACTATTTGCCTTCTTTGGTCTCCATAACATTAATTTCCTGGATCCACCACTGTCAGAGTGTATGCTAACTTTTTTTGAGGATATGTTATGGGAGACATATCGGTTTCATAGAAGAATGTATGTTAACCGATCTTCTCGTTTCTGCATGTACCTTTAAAGAAAAGTGATGCCGTTGGCCTTCTATTCTAGTTTTATCAAGTTCTGTTTTTTTAGTGTATTCGCCATATCAAACAGACAGACCTCCATTATAGTGAACAACGAATACATGCACGCTAGCTAGTATGCATGGTAGAAAATCATTTCTCATACTCCAACATTCATTTTGAATTAGTGGAGTATTGTACTCCCTCCTTTCCAAAAAACATGTTGCCTATTACTTTTGGTCAAAGTTTATGCAATTATATTGAAAAATACCAACACCTACAATATCGAATGCGTAGAGTATGAAAAATGCTTCATGATGGTTCTAATAATATCAAAATATACAGGACTCACTTTAGTACATTTCTTATAAATTTTGCAAGGGCGCCACACAACATTCATTTCTGTAGGCACCACAATTAATTAAGGGCAGTCCACAAATCATTGCCCTTAATTGTACTCCAAAATTAGTTAGGAGGCAAAACGTAGACATGCCGCTACTACTATACATAGAGTAGGAGTACACACACACACAAGCATATATATACATCCAAGAGCGCTAGCTGCAATTATCAAGTCGCGTGGCCCATCAAAGAAAGAGAAGCCATGGAGCGATCTTAATTGATTAGGAGAGTCAAGTAGTACCAAAAAACTAATAAAGCACCCTCTCGTGCACACTAAACAACACACAAGCATCGGCCTTTCAGGGTACAGCAGCGTGACAACAAAGCTCTCGCGCTCGCTAGCTAAGGAGATTAGATACCAGCAGTGTACCGCACAGTGCCAGTATCTGGCGTGATTAAAACCAGTGACCATGATGTCCAAAACCTCTCGCAATCCAGGCTCCGACCGATCGAACTAATCAACCAAACAATGCGTGGAAAAAAATAATCTCTGAAATAAAAGCTCGCACGTACACTACTGCTAGCTCAGCCAGACATGGCCAGGCATGCTAGCTAGCTAGCTCGGAGTACGATCCATCCCACGGCCGCCGTACGCATGCGCCGGCCGAGCGAGCTTGATGTGTGTGCGCATCCATGGATAGATGGATGGATCACATGAGGAGGCTCCTGATGACGGCGGCCTGGTCGGCGGTGAGGGCGTCGGAGTCGAGCAGCGCGGCGAGCGTCTCGCTGAGGTCGTCCACCTCCCGGTGCAGGCTCCGGATGTAGCTGCACGTCTCCTGCAGCACCCTCGTCGACGCCGAACCCTGCATCACACACAAGAGAGCTACTTCAGTAACCAAACCATCCATGATTGTGCTCGGGAGCACAAGTTAATTGAGCTAGCATAGAGAGTGTTTTAGTTACCCTGTGAGCGCCATTGCGGGTCTGGGATTCCGGTAGCAGCGCCTGTAGCTTCGACAGGAGGTCGGAGATCTGATCCTCGGAAATCGTCGACGACGACGACGACAGCGAGCTCCCAGAGCGCCGTGTGCGTGACCTCCGGCTGCTCGACGACATGCCGGGCTGGTAGCTGATGGCAGCAGCGCAGGATGGCTATTTAGCTAGTAGAGCGAGCTGAGAGTAGCACAGCTTGCTATTGTGTCCGGTGCAGGTGAGTGGCAGTTGCAGGCGAGGCGAGGCGAGCTATATATAACGGCCGAGTCCAGACTGATCAGGCTGAGGGACGGGAGCGTGGAGATCAGAGGGGAGGAGGCGCTGGCGAGCTAGCAACGATGGAGAAATGAGCTAGCTAGGGGAAGGCAGAAAGGGAGTGCTGTAAATGTGCGAGTGTGACAAGGAGGAGAGACGTGGTGAGCGAGGTATGGGAGAGAGCGGTAGCACTAGCAGACTATTAGGACTAGGTGGGCTTGGGCCGTGGGACGAGATCGTTCGATCGATCGAGTAAATGGTTGTTTATTCATTTTGTTTGGGTACTTCTCTAGTCGTGTCGTGTGGCCTGCCTCTGGATTTGTCTTGCACTGTGTGCGGTTTACTTGGGGGAGTGTGGCTTCGACTAGATCTGCATGCCCAGCACACATGCATGCATGGGCATCGTTGGATAGATTAATCGGTGGTCAGCATCTCGCAGTACTATGTGTCTTCCTGATCACAATTTTGTTCTTGAAATTCCACCGATATATTAATCTCTCGAAATAGGCTTTCGCCCCGTTTTATAAATAAAGCAAACCGATGAGACCGCTGTTGGTAGAAGAACGCCTAAAGAACTTCTTTGGGGCCGCATAGCGCAAAAGAAAAGAAAAAAAGAAGAACAAATGCCAACATTGGCAGATCGATGACCGAAGACGACCCTCTACCGTTGTGCTCCCCCGGATAGTACCCACCGCGTTCCTAGAATTTCGAACCACCGTGTATCAAGCACCTTCAAGAAGGAATGCGACGATGACGCCGCCACCGGACTAGTCCTAGGGTTTCCCCACACCGGAGGAGGTGGGGAGGTACAACGCCTCCAGGAAGGAATGGCGACACCCTCGGGCGTCGCCGCGTCGGTGCCGGGCAAGGCCGACAAGGATTTCTCCCACCCCCAAAGAACCACCACCCCCGGACGGTCCCAAAGTGCCCACCCAACCAATCGCCCACAAGCTCGCACCACCACGGAAGAGGCGCCATCTTCGTCATCGCACCGTGGACATCAACGCGAGGCCTCGAGTTCCGAGCAAGGGGACAGTGGTACCGAGGGTAGTAGCACCGCAGCCGCGCGGGAGGGAACTACCTCCACCGCCGTGGCGATAACCGACGCGGCAACGGGGCACACCGGTGACCGGGCCTAGATGGGCCCGCAAAGCCCCGTCGCCACGCTATGTTAAGGGCAACCGCAACCGCCACCACCAATCCAGCCCTCCGACGCCCTCCTCCACCTCCGTGAAGCCGCAGAGGCGGCAAGAAGGCCCGCCCAACACAGATGGGGCCCAAACGGGCCCTGATCTGGGCCGAGAAGGGCACCACACGCCGCCACCGAGACCTCCACGCCCGTCGCCAACGCCGGCGCCACACGCCTCCGCCCACCCGCCTGAGTCACTCCCAAGGCCGACCACGCCGCCTAGCTCCGTCCGTCAGGAGCCCCGCCTCCTCGCACAGACGGAAGAGGAAGAACCGCCGCCAAGACCGCCTAGAAGCCCAGTGCCCACGCCGGGCAAGGCGTCGAGGAGGAGGAGGGAGCTGGTAGGAGGAGTGGCGGCGCCACCGTCGCCTACGGGGAGAGGCGGGTCAGCGAGCCTTTTTCGACAAGTGACCTAATTGGCTCACCGATATATTAATAATCGTCAATAACAATATAAAGAGTTTTAAAATAATACTAGACTTGTTTTAGGTTTGTGAAGAAAATGAATCTAGACTTGTTTTAGTATGTAGATTCATCCAGTATGTAGATTCATCCTACATACTAAAACAAGTCTAGATTCATTTTCTTCACAAACCTAAAACATCTCATATTTTAAAACGGAGGGAGTACAAGCAAACCCTTACTTAGAAATCTATTCTTTAAATAACCGACAAACAAAGCCTTCTCTGCCCATGTATTCTTACATGTATTTCTCTCCCGTGATCACAGAACTAAGGACATTTTGGACATTGACATAGTTCTTAATCTAACTGTGATTTTGACCTCTAGTTATATGAACGTATAACTACCAACAAATAATACTCTGACAATACTTCTCGTGTGGTTATCAAGTTTTGAACCCAAATATTGGAAGAAATATAAGTGGTCAAAAAATTTCAACTTTAACTTAAGACGTGACCAAAACATCTTATATATTTGAACAGCAAGGAGTAAGGCAACAGAAAGAAAGCCTTCCTTTTTTATTAGTGGAACAAAACAGAACCTTACTTGAACTCTGTGTGTGTGCTTCAGTGTTGTGGGCTTAGGGCCATGGCAGCAGGAGTTTCAAGACTGTTTACACATGATTAATTTGCCTGGTTCACAAAACCAGTCGTGCAGGGAACATCTAGGGACGCTGGAAGATTCGTCTAGGGTTGTCCCAAGCTGTGTGGGCGAGAGTCTGAAACTCTGAATAGAAAACGGTCTTCGCCAGCAGTGTGTGGAGCACAGAAATGCCAACTGCTGGAGCCGGAGATGCCGATTGGTCCTGCACGGCGCCATGAACTCACTCCACGTAGGCCATACTGGTCCTGCTCGATTAACAAAGATTTCCAGCACTTGGTACTAACGTGCCATGGCCATTGGCTGGCTGGCCTGCTATCACACAAAATGGTCCGCAGGACGATCCAGAAAACTATAATCATTTGGACTGTACGGGCAAACAGTTCCCATTATAGAAAACTATCAACTACCATCATTGGATCCTTCCTCTTGATACACCCAATCATACTAAAAGATCTGACCGGTTTTCTACATGTAACAGGTTCTCTGCTCTACTAGGGTATCCAAGATTGTTAGATTTTCTTGATAAAAGACGTATGTTAATATTAAGAAAGATATCAATTACATCTAATCTTTGCAACAACGCATGCACTAGTGGTTTTACATGTACACACATCTAAAAAAAAGAATTGCCAAAAAAAAAGTCTCGCTACAGAGAACGATTCCTCATAGCAATGACACTAACACCACCAATAGTTCAACCACTCCAATAGCAACGCCTTTAACAAAAAATAGTGCACAAGTACCGTCGCCGCCCGATAAAATATCATAGGTTTTCACCTAGGAGAAAGTCTTCTCTCACATAACAATGCCTTCAACAAGACCATTGCCACACACAACTAATTATGATCAGACCTTGGATTTTCATCGTGCAAGATAGGATTATGAACTCTTCCTGTGTTGTCGCCCCATAAACAGGTCGTTGTTGCGAGTCACAAATCAGGCAATCAGTTCCTCATCGCCACAAAGACTGAAGTCACCATCACTAGCGCTCATGTTCTTGCTTTTATAACATTCTTTGTATCTGACTTCAGCATGGATCGTCTAAGACATGACAAATGATGGTAACAGATAGCAGAGCTTCGCGATACTCCCTCTAAAACCAAACGTCTAGAAAAAACATGGATACACATGACCGAATAACTTTCAGTCCAGCAATCTCTAGACATGATACGCCCATGGAAGGATCCAATGCTCGAGTTTAATGCTTGAGTTAGATATATATACACGGAAAAAGGCAACTGTTAATGGAAACTAGGGTTACTACCTGAGTTTAAGACTCATGTAATTGTGCATCTCCAAAAAATCTCAAAACATACCAACTGTTGTAGTTACACTATTCAAAATATAAGTCCTTACGATCTTTTTATCTAAGTTATATTTTTGCATGTATTTGAAGAATCACATGTTGTTGTTGTTTGATTTTTTTTAAAATGCACAAATACCTAGTAGTTGCGGTTTTTGTGCTCTCTATAGAGCATACTGCCTTGATTTTAGAAAATGAAAAAAATGAGCCAAAACATTCAAAAAGTTTTAAAAAGTCTGGCTTGTCGATAGTAGAATGTCAGCAAGTTTTTGGTGCTTCTATTTTGGTCTAGGCCTAACCTTTCACGAGGTAGCATATAAATAACTTGCGTCCAGCTTAATAAAATGCCAGAATGTCAGCATCAAGCATAGAAAAAGTAGGAAGCTAGAGTATAATTTTTATGATTTCAAAAGTTGTGGGGTTTGTTAGCTTTGCACAACCTGCTAATGAATTGCCATTTTCATGAAACATGAAATCTGGAAACGAACTTGGATCATTTGTGTGACTGCATTTATTGGTGAACGCAAAAAAAAAGTGTGAAAAGGGAGCAACTCAAGTAGAGGTGGATCTTAGTTGGGGTCAGCAGGGGCCATAGCCCTCCTCCCCCAGGATTGGGCACATGCATGAAAAATTCTTTTTTCAAGAGCTTAGATTAGAAATTTTTGTGTATTCTCCCCCTCCCTAGCACCTCATATGTTGTATCCCCCAACCAGATTTGGCATGCTCCGTCACCGCCGAGCATGCTTGGATGTTTTATGAATACATCAACATGAATCCACCCTCATATGTAGAACACATTCTCTTAGGCATGATCTCTATCAATAGAGGAAGAATTGCTGAGGAATTGGCAAAACAGAATTTATTGCTCCTAGGTGGTTTGGTCATTTGTTGCTTTCTCTTTGGCAAACATTTACCTACGGAGAGATATACTAAGTCGGTTGTTTACTGTGCACTTTTTTGCAAAGAAACATCAAGTACTATAACATAGAAGCAAGCGCACACATAAACTCGTCGAGTATTGAGATTGATAGCATCCCGCTCTCGAAGGGTGTGAAGAACGTCTAGTTGAAGAGAACTCGTCGTGTGGAAAGGCGATAGTGACCATGGTGTAGGCATCAAGGGTTGTAAAGGGGCAACAGAAGATTTTGCTATGATTGTATAGTGATCGACAATCTCCAAATGATTGGAATCAACATATTTTGTGATCGTGACCATTGAAATGATTGGAGTCGATACATTGCCATGGAATCCACAAGAGAATTTTGATTCTGATATTGCGGACAACTATAACATGCAAGATAGGGCTATGACGGCAGACCGTAGCGTTGGGATTCTTCTACATACCCCAGATAACCCCCAATCACCACAACTGATCGAAGACATGGCGCAGAAGAAAACGGTGATGCCGAGGATCTATGACCGATCTCCTCAATGCTTGCAGTTAGCGGCACCCGGCCTAGAAGGACTTGTTCCCACATAACGACTGTGTGGGGGCAAGAAAAGAATAGGTACCCTAGGGTATCAATGGAGCCACGGAAGATGCGTGCAACTGACGGAATAATGTGTTCGGGGTGGAGAAGAGCACAATAGGGAAGGAGGCGCCGTCGGAGGAACTGCTTACAGCTGCTAGAATCGTCGGGCGGTAGGATGCTTGTGACCGTGATGTATGCGCCGCTGGTGTTAAATGGGCAACCCACCGGAGATCATGCTATACTTGTATAGTGACGGACAATCTAGAGATGATTGTAGTCAACATATTTCGTGATCAGAAGGAACAAGGAGTCGAATACTATTTGTCAGACGTACGCACCCAACAGAAGCTTATGGGTAGTGCTGGTCTTTCATAAAACGGTGACCTAAAACCATAACACAACATGATGAAGATGGACAACATGGCCATTGACTGTTTCAGTTGTCAAAACGTCAAACAGATGTAACTTGTATTCTCTCCTTGCAGAAAACAAAAAACAAAAACTTGTATTCTCTGTTCGATTGGTGTCTAGCCCAGCCTGCGTCAGGTCTCAACTGTTGTGAAGTGAACACGATGTGTATGCATGCTACTCCATGTGCTTAACCAACAGTTACTGTATTGTGTCCGTTGAGATGATCAATCGAGAACCGTGTACTGTCTTGGAGTACGTACGAATCTACCTGCCGGTAGACGACGACACACGCTCGGCAATCATGGCGCCCGCTTTGTCTCGGCCTGCTGCATGCATCGCTAGTTCACACCTCCTGGACTAACGACGAAACCAAGCAAAGCGAGTCGTAGAGAGATCTATCTGGGGTATATATATAGAGAGAGAGAGATGGAGCACCCTGCAGTAACATGGCATCACAAGAGACGTTTTGTCCCCAGCTCGCTCGCTCGCTCGGCTCGATGGATGGATGGATCGGTCAAGACGAAGACCGACAGACCAGAATCTCTCTCAGTTCTCAGGGGGAGCTAGAGCGATGGTATATATGATCTCGATCGAGGACCACACTACAGGTTCGACAAACCGTTGCTCTCCCCGCTAATCATGTCCGTGGTACCTACGGGGATGGGCATCTGATGGCATCCGGCCATCCGATGCCTTGACCAGCATACTCGATCGATCTAGCTACCTTGTCGTCACGCAAGCACGCACGCACATGACCAGGTGCTTATCCTAGCCATATCGCAGCCAGCGACCACGGTGCTGCACGGCATGGCATGCAGGCCGCCAGTCCGGCGGCCGGCATGCATATATCCTCTCCTAGAATATAATGGCGTGAGCGCCTATACCCTAAAAGGTGTCGAATTTAATCAAAAGCTAGAATGTCTTATATTTCGAAACGGAGGGAGTAGAAAACAAATTGGCGGAGGTGTTTTGATGTCAAATTGGCGGAGGTGTTTTGATGTCCATCGGAGGATGATCACCATGCTTCTTGCACTCTGACGCGCCTCGTACCAAGCGACAACTTCAAGAAGAAAAACGACGATGACAACGTAGTTGTCCGGACTATTCCTAGCGGCGGCAGTGTCCAACGTGCAGCAGCGTGGCGGCGAGGACTATTCCATCGTGGACGCTGCTGCACGTTGGACACTGCCGCCGCTACCCTCAAAGAAGCCATAGGTACGTCCGGGCCAGAAGGGCATGTGAAGCTCCACCGCCGCACTGCAGAAGACGTGGCATCAACACGACAAGCCCCTTCCCAAGGCGCTCCTCGGTCTGCCGAAAGCACAACCACTCGAACTAGCCGCTCGAGACCGGATCCCAAAGGGCCAAGATCTGGGATGTAGGAGCGCCGGCCACCGCAGGTGCCCCGCCTCCCCGCTGCTAAGGGTGGTGCCCCCGCCTCCATGCCGCCTAGGCCACCTAGACCGCTGCTGGCAACTCTACACCGCCGCCAGCCACCACCCCCGACAGAGGTGCTCACGCACGGGAGAAGAAACGCCGCCGGTGGCGGCACACCATGAACGCCGCTCGGATGATGCCCACCGGCAACGGTGGGACAGGAGGACGAGGAGGGAGGGCTAGGCGGCACCGGCTGGGGAGCTCCGCCAAGGCCGTGCGGCGGGGTGGTGGGGGAGGAAGGGGAGTCGCCTCACCCGCTCCTCTCTTTCGCTCGGGGGTCGTGTTTTCGGCAGGAGCCTTCCTCCAAGCCACTCCCTCAATACTCCCACCATCTTAAAATATATGTCGGTACAAATTTACATTTATCTAGACACTATTTCATATATAGATATTTTGTAAATTTAGAAAAAATTGTGATATCTATTTTAACACAGAGAAAGTACAATTTTCTAAATATATTTTTTCGATAAAGAGCGCTTTATTACTTAAAAGGTCTTAAGTATTACACCCGGCCTCTGCATATCTATGATGCACACAGCTGTCAAAATCCAGGTTCCAAACAGAAATGATAAAAATAACATACAGCGAATTACATATCATGATGAGAAATTATAAAACGCCTAAGGTGTTGTAGGTAGGTCTATCCGAAGATTATGTTGCCAGCCATGTCGGGTGAACAAATCCCTTGCCGTGTCCTCCAGCCGAGTACACACCTCCGTGAAAAGCTCTCGGTGATCCGCACGATGGAGTGCAGCCCAAGACCGAAGGGTACCAATGCATCTGTAAATAACCTGCAGAAGTGAACAGTTTGTATTATTAAACACTTTATCATTTCTACATAGCCAAAGCGACCATATAATGACAATCGCTCCTACCCGAAGTAATAGCTTAAACTTGCGATCTATATTGTGTAACCAATTCCCAAAGATATTGGCAATACTACTCGGTGGATACAAACCAGAAGCTGCTTGGGTAACTGACCATATAGATTTGGCGATATGACATTGGAAAAATAGGTGTCTTATTGTCTCATTATTGTGACAAAATGTACACCTAGGATCTCCATGCCAATTCCGCCTAATAAGATTATCTTTTGTAAGAATGACCCCTCTATGAAGATACCAAGCAAAAAATTATTCTTAAAGGATATCTTCATCTTCCAAATCATCCTATTATCTAAGAAAGGTAAAATTGGCTGGATTAAGGCATTGTATAAGAAACTAACAGAGAATGAGCCATCCTCATTAAATTCCAACGGAATACCTCATGTCCCGCTAACAGTTGAACATGTGTTAACCCATGTAATAACATGATCCAAGAGTCTAGTCTTACACCGATTAAATTCCTCCTGAAAGACACGTCAGGAGGAAATGATTCCAACACGGTTGCAATCATTTCCTCCTTATACCGTGCAATGGAATATAAGGCAGGATATTGTTCACAGAGTGAAGTGGTACCAAGCCATCTATCCTCCCAAAATCTAATCTGGGATCCATCCTTAATAGAAAAAGTTCCGGCTAATTTTTTTAAATAATACATTTTTTTATTGAATTTCACAAATAATACACAAAACGGGCAAATTGCCAATCTGACGGTCGGTCGGCCGTTCGACAGACGACCGACATGGTTCGTCTTTTCAACAGACGACCCAACATGGTTCGTCTTTTCAACAGATGACCCAATGTTTCGTCCTTTGGCAGGACGACGGCCCCAGATGATCGGCTGTTGGAAAGACGAATGTACTGTTCGTCTGTTGGAAAGACGAATGATGCATTGATCATGCAAGGGTTCAGGTTGCAAATAAGTTTTAGGTTTCGGACTATTGTTTCGCGCCGTTTATCCCGCCGTCACTTCCCGCCAATTTTTCTCGCCACTCCTTCCCGCCGATTTCTTTCGCCGATTTTTCCCGCCAGTCCTTCCCGCCCTTCTTTCCCGCCAGTCCTTCCCGCCCTTTTTTCCCGCCTATTCTGTTTGGTGCCTCTATAAATGCGGGCAACGAGATGTATCTTTTCACCCAGTTCATATCTTCCTCCTCTTACTCTGTAATTAATTTCCCTCCTCTCCTCTTGCTCTCGCATTTTCCTCCACTCCTCTCCACTATGACCGACGCGTTTCCCTGGCCGCTAGATATGTCCATTGGGCTTCTCCAAATAGCGAGAAGTGTTATGATAGGCGATGAACCAGCCCACTGGGAGACGTTGGTAACGAACCATGATGCTCTTGTTATGCTTGGTAAGTCACTTCATCGAAGAGGGTGGAAACTGAAGACCCTAAATCAGGTACGAGCAGAGCTTCTCAGGATCTAGGTAATCCTGTTCATAGATTGGTTCGAACCCGTTCAAACCGCCGACCCGAGCCGCACCGGACCAGGCGAGGAGTTCAGCATGGGTTATGCGGTTTCTGGGTTGAAACCCGCGAGAATTGAGGACGGTGTGGTTCTAGATGGTTTAGAAACTGCAAAACCAAGATAAACTGTTTAGAGATTATTAAGACGCTTGGGGCGGCTCCAGTTCTCGTGGGAAAAGGCGAGGGAGAGTACGCCGCCGGCCTCGTGCCCGAAGGATGCAGGCATCCCACCGCGCGTGCCCATGGCGAGTTCCCGTCCATCACCACTGTACGTGCCTCGGTGGCGACTCCGCTCGCAGCCCCACGTGTGGGAGGAGCGACTCCACCGCCGGTACGGCGCGCGCGCGTCGGCGCGAGGGCATGTCAGTGCCGAGCAGCGAGAGCAGGAGGTGGAGCAGTTGGAAGCGGCTGAGATTGGGAGAGCAACATGGGATTCGGCGCTCTCAGATTTAGATCGAGTTCTGTCCAATTGGCCATTGATTCTCAAGGACGTGAGCAAAGCTAGCTCATGACGACGCGGTGAAGATTGAGAGCGCCACAACTCCGACAACATTAAACCGCGGGACGAAATCGCGAGCTCTGCATCTTCGTGAGCCAAGACTGTGTTCGTGGTCATAGCGTTGTATGTGATCTGGCATGAACGGAATCAGTACGTCGACTCGATCTTAGTACGGTTCCAAACCGTCGAAACCGTGGAACCAGACGGAACCAACCTGTGTATATACCTTATACCAACCCGTAGAAACCAAACCAATCCAATAAAAACCAGCAAATATTTTACCGATTTGAAAAACCGGCTAAGACCACTCAACCCGTCTATGCACAGGCTTAGATCCAGCCAAGGTGGGAGAAGCTCACCTTCAAGAGTGAAGCTCGCATGATGGAGCGAGCTGATGCACCTTGGTCCTGGATAGAAGAGAGCGAAGATGAGGATGATATCTTCATGCCGCCACCCGTTGGAAGCAAGGCAAGAGCTGAGTGGGACAAGATGAAGGGTTTCGCGGCATAGTAAATCAAAATTTTCTATGGATGCGAACAGAGGGAAAGCCAAGATCTAATCTAGGAGATGCAAACAACGAGAGAGATTGGATTAGATCTTCATACCCTTGAAGATTCGCATGCCGAACGCTCGTAACGTGGGTGATGTAGTCGCACACGCTTCTCCTCCTCGCGATTCGATCCGATCTAGCACCACAAGTGGTGATGCCTCCGTGAGATGCACACGCAGCACCTGACGCCTCCTCCTTCCTTGGTCCGGAAAGTATGGTGGAGAGATGGGTTGGATCTACAACGCGGCGCGGTGCAATTGGTGGAGAATTTCACAGCAGGCTTCGCCACAAGCAATGGAGGGAGAGAGGGCAGCTAGGGTTGGAGGGAAGGTGTAGGGGTTGGTGCGCCTGCAGACCTATATATAGAGGGGCGCAGCCCTAGCCCCTACCCCAAGCCAAGGCCGGCGGCCCCAAGGAGGAAGAGTGGGGGGCAAGGAAACCCCCCTTCTAGAAGCTCTATCTAGAGTTTAAACCTCTCTTGGCCGGCTGGGCCCTATGGGGCCTTGTGCCCCTGGCCCAATGCGTCCAGGGCACTCCCTCATAGGCCCATGCCCCCTCCCAAAAGGTGGGGCCATGTTGGTCTCCTTCTAGAAGGTTCTAGAAGCTTCCAGACAATACCGATTAACCCGAACAATTCAACTCCAAAACTGCATCGCCTTATATGAATCTTATTCTCCGACCACTCCTAACCTCTCGTGATGTCCCGGATCCCATCCGAGACTCGAACAAAAACTCATAAACCAATTATCCAATCTATCCTAGCGCCGAGACACGTTATGTGTGACCTATGGTTCGAGAATATGCATATGATCTTCTATCAATAATCAACTGGGTTCGGACACCCATATTGAATCCCACACATTCATCGATGATCATATCGGATGAACCACGATGCCAGGATTCAATCAATCCCATACATATATTCCCTTCGTCTCGCGATATTTTACTTGCCCGAGATTCGATAGTTGCACTGCCATACCTAGTTCAATCTCGCTCACGAAGTACTTTACTCGTTCTCCAATCCGATATCACTTTGTGATTAACTCCTTAACCACATTCTTGCAAGCGGTGTTGATATCGACACGAAAGTGGGTCCAAGTATATCTCTCCGACTTGGGAGGTACAAATCCCATCTCGATACATACAACCCAATGATACTTTCCGATCATCCGAGAGACACCTTTATGATCACCTCTCATAGGATGACGCTCGATGACCTCAAAGCTTTCTTCCGATACTGTGGAGTTGTATTATCTCATGGTCTAAGGAATACAATATTTGACATAAGAAAAGCTTCAAAGACGAACACGATGACACGATCTAATTGCTTCGCTTAGTTTGGTCCATCCACCATATCATTCTCCCAATGATATGATCTCATTATTAATTGACAACTCATGTCCATGGTCGTGAAACCTTAACCATCATTAATCAATGAGCTAGTCCTTAGAGGCGCATTAGGGACACGTGTTGTTCACAAACCACACAAGTATTAAAGTTTCCGCTTAATACAATTCTAGCATGGAATATAAACATTATCATGAACAAGAATTATAATAATAACATCTTTATTATTGCCTCTAGGGCATAATTCCAGCCTCCCACTTGCACTAGAGTCAATAATCTAGTTTACATTTGGCAACAATCTCACACCCATGGCACTGAGGTGCTGATCATGTTTTACACGTGGAAGAGGTTTAGTCAATGGATCTGCGACATTCAGATATGTTTGTACTTTGCTAATCTTCAGATCTCTATCTGCTATATAATATCGAATTATATGAAACTTGCGGTTGATATGCTTGGTCTTTGGATGATATCTTGGTTCCTTAGCGAGTGCTATGGCGCCAGTGTTGTCACACAATATCTCCAGTGGGTCCAATGCACTTGGAACCACGCCAAGCTCAGTGATGAAGTTCCTGATCCAAACTCCTTCACTTGACGCTGCAGCAGCCCATGTATTCCGCTTCATCAGAGATCCCGCGATCACGCTTTGCTTTAGCTTCTCCATTTCACAGCTCCTCCATTCAAAATATACACGTATCCTGTCGAGATTTAGAATCATCCTTGTCGGTGTCAAAACTAGCCGACGTAACCTTTACGACGAGTTGTTCATCACCCCATAGACTAAGAACATTTCTTTAGTTCTATTTAGGTACTTTAGGATGTTCTTCACGGCTGTCCAAAGGTTCCACTCGGATCACTTTGATACCGCCATCAAACTAAGAGCATTGGACACATCCGTCTAGTACACAAGATGGCATACATGATCGAACCTATGGCCGAGGCATAAGGCACTTTGCTCATAGCTTCCCTATCATTTCATCAGAATGGACACCGAGCCTTGCTCAATATCGTCTGACAACATAGGCATCAACCTTTCTTTGCCTTATCCATTCTCGAACCTTTTCGTAACTTTGTCTAGGTATGTACTCTAGCTTAAAGCTATCAGCGCCTTTGTCTATCTCTATAGATTTTGATGCCCAATATATAAGCAGCTTCACCTAGGTCTTTTATTGAAAAACACTTGTTCAAATAACTCTTCACATCATACATGTTGATGTCATTTCCGATAATCAATATGTCATCCACATATAGTACCGTAAACGCCACCGAGCTCCCACTCACTTTCTTGTAGATGCAAGCTCAGAGCAATTTGGAACAAATCCAAAGCTCTTGATCACTTGATCAAAACGAAGGTTCCAACTCCGAGATGCTTGCTTCATCCATAAATAGAACGCTGAAGTTTGCATACTTTATCAGCATCCTTAGGATCGACAAAACCTTCGGGTTGCATCATATACAACTCTTCATCAATGTTGCCATTGAGGAACGCAGTCTTGACATCCATCTGCCATATTTCATAATCATGAAACGTAGCAATTGCTAATAAAATCCGAATGGACTTAAACATCGCTACGGGAGAGAAAGTCTCATCGTAGTCAACACATTGAACTTGTCGAAAACCTTTCGCAACAAGTCGTGCTTTATAGACGGTAACATTACCATCCGCGTCCGTTTTCTTCTTGAAGATCCATTTACACTCAACGGCCTTTCGGTCGCTAGGAGGGTCCACCAAAGTCCATACTTGGTTTTCGCTCATGGATCCCAATTCGGATTTCATGGCTTCTAGCCATTTCTTAGAGTCTGGGCTCATCATCGCTTCCTCATAGTTCGTAGGTTCACTGTCTTCTACTAATAAGACAGTCAAGACAGGGTTGCCGTACCACTCAGGAGGGGCACGCGACCTTGTCGACCTGCGACGCTCAAGAGCAGATCGTCCAAGGTTCATGATACTTGTCATTAGCTTCCTCTATGGTGCAAAGTGCATTGGAACAATTTCAGGTGCTGCGCTACTCTCCAATTCAAGAGAAGGTTCAATAACCTCGTCTAGCTCTACTTTCCTCCCACTCACTTCTTTCGAGAGAAACTCCTTCTCAAGAAAGGAAACGTTCTTTTCAACAAACACTTTGCCTTTGGTTCTGTGATAGAAGGTATACCCAATAGTTTCCTTAGGGTATCCTATGAAGACACATTTCTCCGCTTTGGGTTCGAGCTTGTCCGGCATCAACTTCTTGACGTAAGCTTCGCATCCCCAAACTTTAAGAAACGACAACTTAGGTTTAGCACCAAACCACAGTTTATACGGTGTCGTCTCAACGGATTTAGATGCAGCCCTATTTAAAGTGAATGCAGCGATTTCTAATGCATAACCCCAAAATAATAACGGCAAATCAGTAAGAGACATCATTGATCGGACCATATCTAATAGGGTTCGATTCCGGCTCGTAGACACATATATATTGCTGTGGTGTTCCGGTGGCGTGAGTTGCGAAACAATTCCGCTTGCTTTAAGATGCGTGAGAAAATCATAACTCAAATATTCGCCCCCACGTTCGGATCGTAGAAACTTAATCTTTCTGTTACGATGGTTCTCCACTTAATTCTGAAATTCTTTGAACTTTTCAAACGTTTCAGATTTATGTTTCATTAAATAGATATACCCATATCTACTCAAGTCATCGGTAAAAGTGAGAAAATAGCGATATCCACCGCGTCAAACACTCATCGGTCCGCATACATCGGTATGTATGATTTCCAACAAGTCCGTTGCTCGCTCCATCATACCGGAGAACGGTGTTTTGATCATCTTGCCCATGAGGCATGGTTCGCATGTGTCAAATGATTCAAAATCAAGAGACTCCAAAAGTCCATCAGAATGGAGTTTCTTCATGCGCTTTACACCAATATGACCTAGACGACAGTGCCACAAATAAGTAGTATTATCACTATCTACTTTGCATCTCTTAGCCTCAATGTTATGGATGTGTGTTTCATCCCTTTCGAGATTTAGAAGAAATAAACCATTCACTAGAGGTGCATGACCATAAAAGATGTTACTCATATAAATAGAACAATCATTATTCTACGATTTAAATGAATAACCGTCTTGCAATAAACACGATCCAAATGATGTTCATGCTCAACGCAGTACATAATAACATTTATTAAGGTTTAAAACTAATCCGAAGGTAAAACTAAGGAGAGCGTGCGACGGCCATCACATCAACTCTTGATCCGCTGCCAACGCATCGTCACCTCATCCTCGCAAGCCGCTCATTCCGTAGCTCTGCTTCGAGTTACAAATATTAGCAACGAACCGTATCAAATACCTGCACTACAACGAGGGCTAGTAAGGAAAACATCAATAACATGTATATCAAATATACCTTTGATGGTGCCAGCCTTCTTGTCCGCTAAGTACTTCTACGCTATGCCCAAAGGAACCTTGTCTTGCAATAGAAGCACTCGGTGTCCGGCTTAGGACCAGACTTGAGCTTCTTCTCGGCAAGGCGCTTGTCACGCCCTTCTTGAAGGGCTTCTTTGCTCCTTACCTTTCTTGAAGGTGGGCTTGTTGACCATCAACACATGATTATCCTTTTGATGTCCACTTCCACGGCCTTCGACTTTGCGAAGAGCTCGGTGATCGTATCAAGGAACCAATCTGATTATGAGTCACTACAAACTTTTGTAGCCGGGAGGAGTGATTGCAGAACCTGTCAATCTTGAGCTCCTCGAATCGCAGCATTCCAGCTTGCTCAAGGCGTTGAGTGTAGCCCATCATCTTAATGGCGTGCTCACTAACGGAACTCCCTTCCTCCATCTTGCGCTTAAAGAACTTCTCAGAGATCTCATATCTCTTAACGGGCCCGAGTCTCAAACATGGTTTTCGGCTCCTCGAGAATCTCAAAGGTCCCGGATAGTCTTCAAAACGATTTTGAAGTTCCTTCCATAGCAAACAACATGGTGCTCTTAATCACACCATAATCATCTCTTGCGTCGATAGACAGCTTTCTCATCAGCCGAGCTTGCAGTAGGGGTCACCTAACGCTTTTCCAAGGACATAGTCCTTTTGACCGCCAGAGAGAATGATTCTTAGATTGCGGAACCAATTGGTGAAGTTAGACCCATTGTTTTTAAGCTTTTCCTTCTCAGCGAAAACGTTGAAGTTGAAGTTGGACTTATCCATGTGATCTACAGTATTTGCAAGTACAAATTAGACTATGTTCATGATAACTAGTTCAACTTTAATCAAATTACTAGATGAACTCCCACTAAATTCAACATCCCTCAAGTTGTTTAGTGAACACGATCCAAATTCACCACACCTAATCTGATCATCACGAGAAGAGATGTGGCTTCAATGGTGGACAACGAAGTGTCGATCATATCATTCATATGACTCATGCTTAACCTTTCGGTTCATGTGTTCCGAGGCCATGTCTGTACATGCTAGGCTCGCTGTTAGACCCAAGTATTTCAGCAGTAAAACTGGCTTGCACCCGTTGTATGTGAGCGAGAGTCTATAGCACCATCATCACGTGATGCTTGGACACGACGAACTTTCGCAACGGTGCATACATGGGGAGAACACAGTTTTATCTTGATCTTTATGAGGAATCATCTTATAATGCTACCGTCATGATCTAAGCATAATAAGATACATAAAGGATAAACATCACATGCATATAACTTTATGTGACATGGTATAGCCAATCTTCGCAAGAATGATCTCCATCTTGTGCGTCCAAGATGATCTCCATCACTCCACCATGATTGCCTCCACCACGAATAGCAACTACAACTATTGCTAACTACTTAGCGATAAAGTGAAACTATTACATGGCGTGTAAGAAGTTGACACATAGGTCATACACAATTATAAAGACAACCATATGGCTTCACGGTGTGTACTCATCGACATGCAAGTCATGAAACATTACAAAACATGATCATCGCATACATTATACACATCATATCTTGGGCCATACCATATCACGTAAAAACCCTGCAAAAACAAGTTAGACGCCTCTACTTTGTTGTTGCATGTTTTACGTGGCTTATGGGAGTAGATGCTAATAACGATTCTTACCTACGGAAAGCCACAACGGTGATATTATGATTGCAAAACTCCGGTGTTAATCCCACGACAACGATAGTGAGAGAAACTGGCATCCACCAGCCGCATGTGTGGAACAAGCCACACGTCAAGTGCGGAGCCGGTCTCGCGAACGACGTCGCGTAAGGTTGGCCTGGACCGCTTCAATCTCACTATCCCGCGTCATAAGAAGAACACAAACAAGAGGCTTGCAACAGAAAACATCAACGCTCAAGAACAACCATGTTGCGTTCTACTCGTGAAACGCATCTACGCATAGATCTAGCTCGATACCACCAAGGGTTTCGGCATAGTAAATCAAAATTTTCTACGGATGCTAACAGAGGTAAAGCCAAGATCTAATCTAGGAGATGCAAACAACGAGAGATTGATTAGATCTTCATACCCTTGAAGATTCGCACGTTAGAACGCCTGGAACATGGGTGATGTAGTCGCTCGCTTCTCCTCCTCACGATCCGATCCGATCTAGCACCACAAGTGGCGATGCCTCCGTGAGATGCACACGTGCAGCACCTCGAAGTCTCCTCCTTCCTTGGTCCAGCAAGTATGGTGGAGAGATGGGTTGGATCTACAATGCGACGACGCGGTGCAATTGGTGGAGAATTTCTGCAGCAGGGCTTCGCCTACAAGCAGTCGGGAGGGAGAGAGGAGGGCAGCAGGGCAACTAGGGTTGGAGGGGAAGGTGTAGGGGGTTGGTGAGCCCCCCAGCCCTCTATATATAGAGGGGTGGGCGCAGACCTAGCCCCTCCCCCAAGCCAAGGCCGGCGTCCCCAAGGAGGAAGAGTGGGGGGCAAGGAACCCCCCTTCTAGAAGCTCTATCTAGAGTTTAAACCTCTCTTGGCCGGCTGGGCCCTATGGGGCCTTGTGCCCTGGCCCAATGCGCCAGGCACTCCTCATAGGCCCATGCCCTCCCGGAAGGTGGGGCCACGTTGGTCCCCTTCCGAAGGTTCTAGAAGCTTCGCACAATACCGATTAACCCTAACAATTCAACTCCAAAACTGCACCGCCTTATATGAATCTTATTCTCTGGACCACTCCGAAACTCTCGTGATGTCCCGGATCCCATCCGAGACTCAACAAAAACTCATAAACCAATTATCCAATCTATCCTAGCCGAGACACGTTATGTGTGACCTCATGGTTCGAGAATATGCGCATATGATCTTCTATCAATAATCAACAGTGGTGCGGACACCCATATTGACTCCACACATTCATCGATGATCATATCGTATAAACCACGATGCCGGATTCAATCAATCCCATATATATATTCCCTTCGTCTCGCGATATTTTACTTGCCCGAGATTCATCGTCGGTACCATCATACCTAGTTCAATCTCGCTCACAAAGAAGTACTTTACTGCTCCGTAATCCGATATCACTTTGTGATTAACTCCTTAACCACATGCTTGCAAGCGGTGTTGATATCGATTACCGAGTGGGCCCGAAGTATATCTCTCCGACTTGGGAGGGACAAATCCCATCTCGATACATACAACCCAACAGATACTTTCCGATCACCTGAGAGACATCTTTATGATCACCCTCTCATAGGATGACGTTTGATGACCTCAAAGCTTTCTTCCGATACCAGGGAGTTGTATTATCTCATGGTCTAAGGAATACAATATTTGACATAAGAAAAGCTTCGCAAAGACGAACACGATGACACGATCTAATTGCTTCGCTTAGTTTGGGTCTGTCCACCATATCATTCTCCCAATGATATGATCTCATTATTAATTGACAACTCATGTCCATGGTCAGAAACCTTAACCATCATTAATCAATGAGCTAGTCCTTAGAGGCGTACTAGGGACACGGTGTTGTTCACAAACCACACAAGTATTAAAGTTTCCGCTTAATACAATTCTAGCATGGAATATAAACATTATCATGAACAAGAATTATAATAATAACATCTTTATTATTGCCTCTAGGGCATAATTCCAACACAAGAGGCAGGAGAAGAAGAAAGCGCAGGCCAAGAAGAGTCAAGCTGACATGACGGAGCAGGTTGTGGCACCTAGGGCCTGGATAGAAGAGAGCGAAGATGAGGATGATATCTTCATGCCGCCACCCATTGGAAGCAAGGCGAGAGCTGAGTGGGACAAGAGGCAGGAGAAGAAGAAAGCACAAGCCAAGAAGAGAAAGTGCGAGGGATCGTCAAAGGGAAAGGGCGAGGCATCATCGAAGGGAAAGGGAAAGGCATCATGCTAGGGATAGATAGGACTCTTATTTATGTACCACAAGTTATGCTGAACTGTGTTGCAATCTATGTTGAGTAGTTTGTCGAATAAAATCATGAAATAATAGAATGATGTCTCATATATAGGTAGATATATGTCTCATACATAGATAGATAAATGTCTAATACATAAGTAGGTATCACTGGTGTCGACGACGAGGTGGCGGAGGCCTCGGTGTACTCCATACATATCTGTGAGGTGGCATCACATCACGGCGAGGTGCAATTGATCCTTCACCTTGATCCTATGTATCCTGTGTGGGGATAGGTGGTGGAGTACCTGGCTGATACTGGCCAAACCAGTCTACCTGCTCGTGTTGTGTCTACTGATCATGGTCGTCAGTAGTGTCCCATGTAAAGGAGTCTCCTGCTAGTGTACAAGAAATTAAGTACTGAACAATGTCATACTGCATCTAACAATAGTAGGAAGGGACACGCTTACCATGAGGATGAGTTTGTGGTCGATAAGCGAAGTCCATGTAGGGGATCGGCTGCTGATGCTGCCATTGTTCGAAAGTAATCTGGTTCTGCTGCAACTAGTCGATATTAAACTGCGATTGCTGCCATGGGTCAGAAGTAAACTGTGATTGCTGCCACCTCGAGCCTCCAGCCTGGTCTGGAGGTGGTGCTTTCGGCGGTGCCTGCTGTGAGAGTCGTGGACGAGGCCAGTGGCGGAGTGGAGGAGAAATATGATCCTCGTGCCATCTCGAGCCTCCAGCCTGGTCTGGAGAAGGTGGCTGCTCCATGGATCGACGTGGGGCGCGCTCCTCCACCGAGTGACGCGGTGGGCGCTGCTGCGTGGATCGACGTGGGGGGCGCTCCTCCACCGAGTGACGCGGTGGGCGTTGTGCTTCTCGGTGTTGAACGACGTCTGAGATGCCGGTGCACGTGATAGCCGCGTAGATACGCCGCAGCTTCTCCTCGACCCGCCGAGCAAAGGACTGAGCCTGCTGACGGGGCACAAGAGGAACGGTGGAAAGCAATCGTCCATACTGAGCCACCTCAGTCTGTAGCTCCCACGTCATATCGGCCTGCATTTGTCTCATAGTTAGGTATGCACTACATAGGCATTCATGTTGATTATGCTCTAAATAAAGTACTTACCGCTGACTATCTGGACTCCATTGTTGACTGGCTAGGGTATATCTCATCGTCATGTGCGTGTGGAATGGGACGTAGCCGTGTCATCGACATGTACCTATGTAAGTATCCGTGGAATAGCTCCATATCAAACGGGCCAGCGTGCCACACTTGTGTTGGTGCATCCTCCCACTCGTTGACGTAAATCCCCACCCGTTGGAGCCATTGAGTGGCGGTCTTGCTAGTTTTCCGAGAGTACCTATCATTAGAATTTGTTAGACCATCATTAAAGAACATAGATGAAGTATAAGACGCATTCCTTATGTACATATATTTACTTACGTGTGCACGACATCTGGAAGGGGAACATCCGGACGCGGGGGATCTACCATCTAGCAAAGACCGAACTGCCGCATGACCCTCTGTTGAGACATCTCCTCAACTTGGAAATCACTAGGCCTATGGGCACGCTAGCCAACGGAAGTCCCAGCAAGTACGAGACGTCCTGAAGGGTAGGAGCCACTGGGCCTATGGGCACGCCAGCCAACGGAAGTCCCATCAAGTACGAGACGTCCTGAAGGGTAGGAGCCATCTCTCCCCATCGAAAATGGAAAGTGTGAGTCTCGGGCCTCCATCGATCCACCAAGCACGTGAGCAAAGACGAGTCGTACTATAAGCGACTAGTCTGGAACCCAAGGTGTCGCCCTTCTATCTCCTTCATACGAGGGGCCTCAACCAAACGAACGAAGGGTAAGAGCCCAGCCCACTTCAATCTACATAAGAAGAAATCAGAACAGTTTAGTCACTCTGGCCCATAAATATCCCAACAACAAGAGAAATAAATATCACATGCCTCTGAAGCCAATCAGGATGTATGCACCAGTTCGACATGGGAGTGCGAGTCACTAGGTGCTTTAAGGACCCACGGGTTAGCATCCAATCAAATCGGTGCTTTTATCTATGTCATGCTCAAGAAAGATCCCATCTCGCACATTAGTTTCACATATTGCAAATTTAAGACATAGTTCCGCACATATTACAAATTTAAGACATAGTTCCACACATATTACAAATTTAAGACATAGTTCCGCACATATTACAAATTTAAGACATAGTTCCACACATATTACAAATTTAAGACATAGTTTCACACATATTGCAAATTTAAGACATAGTTCCGGACATATTACAAATTTAAGACATAGTTCCACACATCTAGTTTCTTCCTCTGCCTCTTCTTCCTCGGCTGCCACGTCCACGAGGAGCAGCTCCACCAGTCCCGAAGATGTGGCAACTGGTGTCTATATGACCAAATTGATTACACAGAAAACATTGCCTAGTAGGGCCTCCGGCTTCATATTCATCCTTATCATTACGGATGCGGACACATTGTCGCCTTCCTCTTCCTGTCCGCATCGACGTCAGATCCGATGTAAACCCTTTCACATGGATTTACTTTGTTGAAATTTCCCATGCCCTATATCCCATCATCTCGCTTGTCCACGTATTGACCACCGCGTCCTTAAGGAAATAAGGACACAAACGAGATCGCATCCATACCCATCACCGCATGCTAGTACATGAGAGCAAGGCAGATGCAATACTTGGGTTTATTGCACGTGCACTCACACGCTGGCTGTGCTTCGTTGCCTATCCTCACCTCCTGTGTCTTTACCTCTTCTCCTGTTCCAATCCGGTTGGAAGGGATGCGTACCTCGAACCTTCTTTCCTGATTACCGATGGAGATGACATGCATAGACCAAGCCTTCTCCATCTTGGCATCCATGTAATGCATGATCTTTGAACAATACCTCGTGTTTGGGTTGTTCATGATATGCATCTGAGCCATCTGGAGTCTGTCTCTGAAATACTTCAGAGTTCTGGTGAAAATACACTCCACAATTGTTGTTAATGGTAGAGCCCTACTTCCTCTCAAGACAAAATTGTAAGTTTCAGCCAGATTTGTAGTCATGACACCAAACCTAGCACCATGAGTGTCATGCAGCAGAGACCACCTCTCTACAGGCTCGTGTTGTATCCATTACTGAAAAATTTTAATCCTTCTGTCAGGCCTTCTCCTAGTACCGGGTTGGTCAAATCCTGGCAAGTCACAAAGGGCAATGGGTTCTTCCTCCGTGGTCTTGCTCTGTTGTTGCATAACGCATTGCATGAGCCGCGATCACTGCTGTTTCCTCTCGAGTCACATGCTTTTTAGTGAAGTCATCAAGATAGCCACGACACTTGATGTACTTCCACTCTTGGTTCTGCTTGCAAAGTTTCTTGAATAGGTTCATAAGAGCCTTGTTCCTGAACTGTGAGAAAAAATGGCCCCTAGATGCCGCATGCACCAACGACTCTGCATGTCCAGCCATGGAGTTACTTCATTAGGATTGGGCTGTGTGAGCTTCTTTATCGCGCTTAGTATACCTGGATGCTTATCATGAAGGACGCATACATTCGGTGTATCTCTCACAATTGCTATCTTCAGCTGCCTGAAAAACCATACCCAACTCTCGGTGTTCTCGCTCTCCACGAAAGCAAAAGCAAATGGAACAACTTGATTGTTTCCATCTTGACCTATGGCAGTCAATATCTGACCCCTATACTTGCCAGTGAGAAATGTACCGTCCACACAGATGACTGGTCGACAGTGAGTGAAAGCTTCTATGCATATAGCAAATGAGAAGAACACTCGATGAAGTACCCTCAAATTAGGTTCATGTGGCAATGTAAAGTGTTGTATGTCCACGTAGTGGATTCCTAGCCTGCAGTGTCTGGAGCATCCTAACAACACAGTCATACCCGTCTCGAAACGAACCAAACCTTGCCTCTAGTGCCCTTTGCTTAGTCCTCCAAGCCTTCCCGTATGAAATATTTTAGCGGAATCTGACAGAAACTTTGTTAATGATAGCTTTCACCCCCATGGCTTTGCCCTCCACTATCTCTGTGTACAACAGTCTAGCCAGGAGGGTTGACGTGAGGTTACGATGGTCCTGAAGGACACTGTCAAGTGTGCATATGTGCATCACAACATCGGTGACCTTCCGCTGTCATACCTAGGGACATGGTCATGCACCCTTGTGACATCCATCTTACTCGCAAACCAATGTCAAATATTGTTGTGATGACACCTTCGTTTTCAAGACCCGTTGCATGGACATTGACCACTCAACAATTGCTTCCTGCAGATGTCTCTTGCTAGGATATAATGCACCCAGAGAGATGTTGTTCGCGTGATAATGCCACGCTGAATCATGCCCATCGTTCACAGTCATTGTTGCTGTGTTGTCATTATTCCATGATGCCGGAATAGGTTGGCCGATCTCTTCTTGATCAGACTCGCCAGAATCATCAGACGTATCACTGTTGCCTTCTGAGTCTTCGGCTTTCATTTGATGTTGCAACAAACCATCATATATCTCGTCCTCATCATCTTCTCCACTGAATATGTCTTCCCCTAATCCTTCACCACCATCCTCTGATACATAACCATCATCCCCGGTGTGTGCATAACTACTGTGACCTGATTCATAACCGTCGCCACCCTCTTGGCCCTGACTACTCTGGCCATGATCATAACTACCTCCAGCATGACCGGTCTGACTACTCTGGTCATGATCATACCCAGCCTCTTTCGCCACAGGTAACACTAAGAGACTGGGGTTAACTTCTCTTTTCTGGCAAGCTTGCACAAATTTGACCCATTTATGTTGCGCTTCTATTGGCCTTAAATAAAAATTAGGGGTTTGCCTTGACGTAGTCCATAAAGCATGCACACCGACAGTATGGGTAGGAGAGAGCCCTAAACAAACACATAACCAATCCTTCAACTGAGTAACGGACACTGTTTCAGGATTCTGAATCACTTCATCCATAAAACTAAACTCGCTCAAATCAACTCCGTGCTGGTTTGTTATGACGGAACCAGGACCATACAAGAACCTAAACACTACATTATTTGACATGATTTTCGACCTAAAAAATACCGAAAATAGTCAAAAACAGGTACATTGACACATAATACTCTACAAATCTTGCATCTAACAGACCCCATTAAAGGCTACCTATAAACATACACACATGACTGCAATTAGCAAGAAATTAGGGTTTACCCTTGAAGCGCATGGTCGTGTTGCAGCTGTCAGATCAACGGATCAGACCTCCACCATGCACCTTCCTCAAGTCCCACCAGCCTCCACCATGGCCATTGCTCAACAAGAACACCACCAGATCCCTCCACCAAAACGACTCAAATCACTACACCAGGCTATTCCATTAGTAGATCGGGACTCTACTAGCTTGCTAATGTGTTAGAGCAGCGAGTTTGGGTAGAAATCTGGGCTAACAATCAGTGCAACAACTGGCGAAAACGAGAGCGAGCGAGTGAGAAAGAGGAAGAACCGAGAGAGAGGAGGGCTAGCGAGAGGAGGGGAGGACGACGACGGGTCGGCGCTGAGTTATATGTTGGGTGGCGTCGGCCCTTCAACGGACGAACCCGACCTTCGTCCATTCAACGGACGAACCTCGTTGCAACCCCCTGTCGGCCGCCAGCGTGATGCTCGGTCGGCTTTTGGAAAAAAGAAGGCAACGCTGTGGTCTGTTCGATAAAAGTCGACCGGTCTGTCGTCTGCTGAAGAGACGAACCGTGTCGGTCGTCTGCCGAACGGCCGACCGACCGACAGATTTGCAATTTGTCCGTTTTGTGTATTATTTATGAAATTCAATTAAAAAATATTATTTAAAAAATATTCAAAAGTTTTGAAGCGAAAGAAATATTTCTTCGTAGCCATCGAACCGGATTTTTCTAAATATATAGTAGAAACGTACTAGCTTGCATGGACATTTCCGTCCAAATGTCGGGCTCAATATGCGAAGGGAAGTCTTGGGATGGAACTATTTACAGGCGGCAACGTTTGTACTGGCCGATGGATCGATGATCCCGTACGTCGTCGGTTGTTGGGGCGACGCGAGCACGGCCAGCACGGCTATTAATTTGATCGGATTGATTATCCGTCCATAAAGACGACCAAGGGACGCAAGAGATGGCTACACACGAGCGCACCGTTGGAGTACTCCTAGTCCCTACCTTCTTCTCTTCAGCATTATTTAGGAGTGATTCTTCCGAGGAGACATCGAAACAGAGGCTACGAATAAACAACTCCACACGTCAAACAAAAACAAAACTTCAGCGAGTTGTTTCGGATGGGCCGAGACGGCGCGTCAAGTCCTAGGCTCCTAGCCCATGTTCGACCCAGACTCGCCAAAACAGACCCTAAGTCGAATACACATAGTTCATTTTTTTTTTTGAAAAGGGATTACCCGGCCCCTGTATCTAAGGATACACACAGCCCTTTATTAAAAGAAGTCCAAAAAAATATCTCCAAAGTATTACAAAAACAAATAACAGATTACTATGGTGCGCAGACCAAGCATCCGAGAAAATAAATGAGTCTCACAAGAAAACATGTAGAAAACACTAGACTTCAGTCAATCTATTAGAATGGTGCCATGAAGCCTGGCTGAAAAATTCCGATGTAACCACCACAAGACAAGTACACCCAGAGACCACATATTGTCGTTGATGTTCTGGAAGGAGGAAAGCCTAGAGTTGAATCCAATGTGCCTCCATAATGGTAACCTGTAAAAAAAGAAGGAACTCCAGTCCTGTTAAAAATACAGTTGTTACAACATTTCTAAATGGACCAACAAATGGCCGAGATGCCAATGCAAAGTCTGCTCTTATTCACTTTATCTACTCCATTTAGCCAATTCTCAAACATATTAGCAATATTGGTTGGTGGAGAAAGATTATAAGTACAAAATACCATGCGTCAAATTATTTTTGCGAGCGAACATGAAAGAAATAAATGTTCAATTGTTTCGTCTTCGTTACAAAAGCAACATTTTTTATACTCATTTCAGTTATGCTTGCAAGATTATCCTTGGTTAAAAAAAAATTATTCAGAAACCTAGGGGCATGTAACTCCTAGGGGCATCGTTGTCGAATACATAACCGATGGCGGAGGAGGAGATGCATGGATCATCCACAGACCACAGGTGTGAAGGATGGGACACCATGGATCGTACCAGCACCACTATAGCTGACGCAGAAAGGAAATGTGGAGATCGCCGTCTCGCAGAAAGGGGAAACAGCCTAGGAAGACGACTTATTACGACGACATGGGCACACCGCACTACAGGAATGGCGTCGTGTGCCGACGGCAGGGAGATACGCCGACGGCCAAAGGTCGGGGCCGTCGGCATAGAACCGGGCCAGGCCAGCCCAGCTTCCGAACCTCGGCGCATCAAGCCGGCGAGCGGCACGTCGCCGAGGGTGGCCGGCGTAAACTTAGCCCTCGGCGACGGGGTGGCGTGGCACTAGTCGTGCCAGCGGTACATGCCCTAACGGCGTCGATTACGCCGAGAGCCGCTGTCGGCATAGGCTACGCCGACGGTCACCCTCGGCGTCTCCTGTCACGCCGACGGTGACCTCGGCACCTATGAACTTTTTTTTTTCCTTACCAAATTATTTGTATTTAATTAATTATTTAGGTTCTATTTTATCAATTGGATGGATTCGTAGCCTCCTCAATAATAGTCTTCACGCCCACATAAAATGTCGAATCTTCTCACAAGTTGAGAAATTTGCATGTTTGTGTGTTATTATCACATGTGCATGAAATTTATATTTCACAAATTTTGTGAAGTTGTTCAAAGATTCAATCACATGTGCCTGTCCCCCTCGCATGCATGCGGAAGCGTAGGATCCGCCCGTGAGGGTGGAATCTCCACGAGGTGAAACCGGTAGGATAGTGCCCCAACTTGTGAGCCAACATGGTTTGACATCACCCTATGACCTAAACAAACACAAAACAAGAGAGAGCTACGCCTGGCTACCTGTCGAGGAACGCCTAGGGGGTAGACGATCCGAGTGTGCACAGAGATCGTGGTTTCACGAGGAAGACCACGAGAACATCGGAATGAGATGAAAACTTGCATGTGCCCCTAGCATATGTGTGTGTGTGGGTGTGGTTAGAGGTTGGTATATATAGGTGCTTGCATGTGTCCCCTCGCATGCATGCGCCTAACCTAGAGGCGAAGGTTCCGCCAGATGAGGGTGGAATCTCCCCGAGGTGAAACCGGTAGGATAGTGCCCCAACTTGTGAGCCAACATGGTTTGACATCACCCTATGACCTAAACAAACACAAAACAAGAGAGAGCTACGCCGGGCTACCTCCGTGAGGAACGCCTAGGGGTAGACGATCCGAGTGTGCACAGATCGTGGTTTCACGAGGAAGACCACGAGAACATCGGAATGAGATGAAAACTTGCATGTGCCCCTAGCATATGTGTGTGTGTGGGTGTGGTTAGAGGTTGGTATATATAGGTGCTTGCATGTGTCCCCTCGCATGCATGCGCCTAACCTAGAGGCGAAGGTTCCGGCCCAGATGAGGGTGGAATCTCCCCGTCGAGGTGAAACCTGTAGGATAGTGCCCCAACTTGTGAGCCAACATGGTTTGACATCACCCTATGACCTAAACAAACACAAAACAAGAGAGAGCTACGCCGGCTACCTCACGAGGAACGCCTAGGGGTAGACGATCCGAGTGCACAGAGATCGTGGTTTCACGGAGGAAGACCACGAGAACATCGGAATGAGATGAAAACTTGCATGTGCCCCTAGCATATGTGTGTGTGTGTGGGTGGTTAGAGGTTGGTATATATAGGTGCTTGCATGTGTCCCCCTCGCATGCATGCGCCTAACCTAGAGGCGAAGGTTCCGGCAGATGAGGGTGGAATCTCCCCGTCGAGGTGAAACCGGTAGGATAGTGCCCCAACTTGTGAGCCAACATGGTTTGACATCACCCTATGACCTAAACAAACACAAAACAAGAGAGAGCTACGCCTGGCTACCTCCTGTGAGGAACGCCTAGGGGGTAGACGATCCGAGTGTGCACAGAGATCGTGGTTTCACGAGGAAGACCACGAGAACATCGGAATGAGATGAAAACTTGCATGTGCCCCTAGCATATGTGTGTGTGTGGGTGTGGTTAGAGGTTGGTATATATAGGTGCTTGCATGTGTCCCCTCGCATGCATGCGCCTAACCTAGAGGCGAAGGTTCCGTTCAGATGAGGGTGGAATCTCCGTCGAGGTGAAACCGGTAGGATAGTGCCCCAACTTGTGAGCCAACATGGTTTGACATCACCCTATGACCTAAACAAACACAAAACAAGAGAGAGCTACGCCACTACTCGCCGAGGAACGCCTAGGGGGGTGACGATCCGAGTGTGCACAGAGATCGTGGTTTCACGAGGAAGACCACGAGAACATCGGAATGAGATGAAAACTTGCATGTGCCCCTAGCATATGTGTGTGTGTGGGTGTGGTTAGAGGTTGGTATATAGGTGCTTGCATGTGTCCCCCTCGCATGCATGCGCCTAACCTAGAGGCGAAGGTTCCGCCCAGATGAGGGTGGAATCTCCCGTCGAGGTGAAACCGGTAGGATAGTGCCCCAACTTGTGAGCCAACATGGTTTGACATCACCCTATGACCTAAACAAACACAAAACAAGAGAGAGCTACGCTGGCTACTCCTGTGAGGAACGCCTAGGGGGTAGGCGATCCGAGTGTGCACAGAGATCGTGGTTTCACGAGGAAGACCACGAGAACATCGGAATGAGATGAAAACTTGCATGTGCCCCTAGCATATGTGTGTGTGTGGGTGTGGTTAGAGGTTGGTATATATAGGTGCTTGCATGTGTCCCCTTGCATGCATGCGCCTAACCTAGAGGCGAAGGTTCCGGCCAAGATGAGGGTGGAATCTCCGCCGAGGTGAAACAGGTAGGATAGTGCCCCAACTTGTGAGCCAACATGGTTTGACATCACCCTATGACCTAAACAAACACAAAACAAGAGAGATCTACGCTGGCTACCTCGCAGAGGAACGCCTAGGGGGTAGACGATCCGAGTGCACAGAGATCGTGGTTTCACGGAGGAAGACCACGAGAACATCTAATGAGATGAAAACTTGCATGTGCCCCTAGCATATGTGTGTGTGTGGGTGGTTAGAGGTTGGTATATAGGTGCTTGCATGTGTCCCCTCGCATGCATGCGCCTAACCTAGAGGCGAAGGTTCCAGGCCCGTATGAGGGTGGAATCTCCCCGTCGAGGTGAAACCGGGTAGGATAGTGCCCCAACTTGTGAGCCAACATGGTTTGACATCACCCTATGACCTAAACAAACACAAAACAAGAGAGATCTACGCCGGGCTACCTCGCCGAGGAACGCCTAGGGGGTAGACGATCCGAGTGTGCACAGAGATCAGGGTTTCGCCGGAGGAAGACCACGAGAACATCGGAATGAGATGAAAACTTGCATGTGCCCCTAGCATATGTGTGTGTGTGGGTGTGGTTAGAGGTTGGTATATATAGGTGCTTGCATGTGTCCTGTGGCATCCCGCAAAACCACTACTAGAAAATCGCGTTGAATTTGTGCATTGCATCGTCATCATCATGCATAGTTTGCATAAAACTATGTTTGCAAAACCCGTCTTTGTTTTCCAAACGCCCCATCTCTATTCAAATGTCAAACCCCGGATCCCCGGAATATTTTATTTGGCCGCTATCGGTTTGCGCACGGCCCGTTTAAAACAAATAAAAGTTTTATTAATTTTAGTGGGCAATGAACGGGCCAACCCTTCAACGACCGCCTCAGCTTAAATCGGTCCAAACCTGCCCCTAAATCCTAAACTCACCCAGCCCTCTCTCCCCTCGCCACCTCACCCTCCAATCACGGTTTGACACATCACCCTTGCCCACCCCTCACCCACTCACACAAAGGCCACTTGGCCCAACCCTCCCTCTCTCTCCTCTCTCTCCCACTCTGCCACACGCACCTGCACTAAACACCCCACCCACGCCGCCAACCTCCTCGGCATGGGCCCGACCCCACCTCTTCCCGAACCAACCAGCCACCAACCAGCCCTCCCTGCTGGACCCTCCGCCCCACCTGTCCCGCCTGTGTCCACCTCCCGCCCCTGCTCTCCCTCTCCCGGTGCCAACCTCCCCGCCACCGCCTCCTCCCTGGCGCCTCATCACTGGCACGGCGACGCCACTCGCAAGCCTGGCCACGCCCTCTCCTCTGCAGCAGACGGAGCCCTTCGCTCACAAGAAGACCACCCTGTGGCACCGCCCGCGATCTGACGCTTTTCCCCGCCCTTCGCCACGCCGGCCTGTCGCCACTCGCGCTTGCCGCCACGGGAGGCCCCGCTTCCTCCTCCTCGCCGGCCCGCCAGGTCGCCGCCTGCCTCCGCTGCCTCCGCCGCCAAGTCGAGACGCCTCAAGGCCAAGCCTGCCCTTCCTCCGCCTCCGCGCAGAGCTCCGCCTGCCCGAAGTCATGCAGGCAGCCGCACCCGCCTTCCGCCGCCTGGCCTCGCCCGGCTGTCATTGCCTCCTCCCTGCCGCCACCGCCAGCGAAGCCACGCCTGCCGCCGCTGCTCGCCTGTGGCCCGCGCTTCGCCGCGCCTTCCCTGTGACCAAGCCCGACCGAAGCTCCACGCCCCGGCCGGCGAACCCCCGCCGCCCACCGGCTCCGCCCCACCTCACCGCCGCCACGCCACCCTCAGAGGCCCACCGCACGTGTGCTCGTATGTGTGTGCTCGTGCATGCGTGTACTGTGTATGTGTGTGCGCGTATGAGTCTTTGGTAACCGCAGATGAACCACGTAAAATCCCGAGGCTCAAGATCTGAAGCCCGGCGCCAAGTTCGCCTACTCGACCACAAGACCGCTCGAGGAAACCTCGAACCGATGCCCGGATCCGAATAACCGCCAAGTTCGCCAAGACCCGCTCACGGATTCCGCTTGTCAAGTCAACCCGTGGAACCCGAACCCCCCAAGATCTACGCAGCGGACCGACATGATCTTCTACTCGGACGCCAAGGTTCGTCGAGAGTCCGGAACGCCAAGTACTCCCCCGGACGACAAGTTCTCCATCCCGGAACGGCAAGATCGACCCCATGGGGCCCGGCAAGATCTGGCCGACGACAAGAACGACACCGACCCGAAAGCAACCGTTGCGCCCCGACGCCAAACCAAGCCCTGCTTCCCGGATGCCGAGGTCACCGACACAGGACGACAAGACCCTAACCCCCGGAGTCCGAGAACGATCCCGCCGAGGCCGAACTCGACCCGAGACCGACCCAACCCTTAAAACCCCAAGATCGCCGAGAACCCTAATGTGAACCCTTCCCCAAAACCCTATTTTATAAATGCATAATAACAACTTGATCGCATATTGAATTGTCATCTCGCATGCATCTTGTGTGGTTTGGGGGCCTTATGCCGATTCACCTAATAATTAAATATGGGGCCCATATGCGGGCAAATCTAGCCTTATATTGGCCTCATTTAAACATGTGTAGCGAACCGGTTCCATCTGTTGCATTGCTAAACAACATTTAATTTGCGGGGTAATTAAATAACGGGAACAATACAATCAGTTGTCGGGACCCCGGTTCCACTTAATTTGACCTAACTGCATCGCACCTTTGCCATGTCATCCATCATACATGCATCATGCCGATCTTCTGCCGGTTTATTAAATAGTGCATCCGGTGTTTCTTCTAGTGTTTTGCTTCTTCATGATTGGACCGTTGAGTTGATGTGAGTCAGCTTCCCGATCTTCTGATGAACCTTTCGACAATGTTTTCAAAGCGAGCATCTCCTCTTTCTACCTATCTTACTTTTTATAGTCTTTATTCCCTCCTGCTGATCTATTGCTATCTGTGTTATGCTTTAGTTTCCGCACTTGATATACCGTGCAGCCCTATATTGCCTTGGACACACCCTATTACCCGTTGTTTGGTAGATAGTTGGACTTGCGTCAGTTGCTTGCTCAAGCGTCATGTGTGTCGCCATATGCCACGCTTGTCGATGTATTGCCGCATGTTGTTGTTGGAGATGATTCTAGTTTTACTTATCGTCACTTTAATTTCGTTTAACAACTAAAATTGAATAAGCAGAGGCATCGTGGGTGATAGATAATATTTGGTTTTCCTAACGCCCACTTGTGTCCCGTGAAGACCCCGAGTACTTGATACTGCTCTTGATTTATGCCGCTATCCACATCCGGGAGGTATATGGGACCCCCAGCGTAGCTTGATTCAGTCTTATTTTGGGGCCACAACTAGTTTGAGGTTTTATTTACGATCCGCATTATGCCATGATTTATCGCTTATTTACGAGGCGAGGTACGCATAATCGCATCGCTTAGGTTCGAATGTTTACGCGGTATCGACAAGCCCAGCCACACTTTCGTTCGTTTCCCGCCATGTACCATTGTCGCAACCTTGAGGCCGCCGAGCTTGCTTACTCCGCTATGATTCTACTCAAAGGGTGGCCTCAAATATTTCTCAATCGTGATTGTTCACCGTGAAAGCCTCGCTGGGTTTTGATTTGGTTTTTCCGAGGTTGATCGAGCGGTGTTGCTATTGGTGCACCGCCGGTAAAACTTTCTCAAAGCCGTGTCCGGGATATGGACGACTTGGAGCACAAGATCTCGATCATAGACAAGCATAACTAAAGTTTATCGCTATAAATTTGACTTATAATGACTAGTAATCAGCTCTACTATAATGGAATGGCTAATTAATACTGCCCACCATTGCTTGTTTGGTTGTCGCCATACAAATGTATCTCGACTAGTAAGTATTGCAACTACAACGAATTGGTCAATAAAAGTACCAACAACCGCCGGGTTTTGGGTTTATCTCATACTATCTGATTCGATTAGTAATTGCTGCAACTTCAACGGAATGATTAAATAAAAGTGCCCACCGCTACTTTATCGTGACGCTTATCTAAATCGACTAGTAAAGTGCCACAACTATAATCAATAAGTAAACCGCCAACCGTGGTGAGTTCCTCGGTTGACTTCCTCGCTGGTCTCGAGGGGAAACGCCAGATGGGTTTGTTTGGTGGTAGTTTCGTGTTGATCCGGATAGGTCATTCTCACCCTCCGATATCCGCCGCCAGCTTGAATCGAGTCTCTATAGGTTGTTTAATCGGTCGCCGCCGCCGCTTCAAATTCACCATACCTATGTAGGCGAGGACCGCCGACTCTAGCCTCGCTGCATCGCCTCGCATCGACGCCCTTCTTTGTTTTCTGCTTTGCCCTTTGTCGGCACCCCTTTTGTTAAGGTGTTATGAGATCGACGCCGTTAGCGGTGGTTACCCTTCCGGCTTGGCTCGCAGGTTATGGACGCCATTGGTTATTCTTCGTGGCTCTTAGCCCCATTTGCATCTTGTCCGTAGTCGACGCTATATCGATTTCAAGGTGAATTGGATCTTGTATATTATATTCGTATTCTTGACTCTTTGAGTCGCTGTTATATATCTGCTCGTGGGTCCCATCGAGGATTGTGTAATGTTATTACTTCGCTTTCCACCCGCATTTAAAGTGCTCGGTGGGCACCTTTGAATCGCTTATGCGGGTTTGGTGAATTTTGCCCAAATTTGCATAGGTCCGATTCTCGAGGGTGTTACAGAGTGGTATCGAGCTCAAAGCTACACGATACCCCACAAGTCCAAATCAGAGGATAACCTAGCTAACGTCAAGTAGAGTGTCAAAACTATTTTGCAAAATCGGTTGGATAGTCCGGCTAGGTCTGATTTTACTCCTCCGTTTCTCCTCTTACCCCTACGTGTTTTGACTCCGCCTCGCCTCTTTCTTCGAGTCCAGAATTCTCGTGGTTGGGTATCCGCCGCACCTTTAGGGTTTCGCTTCCTTCTTTGATAACGGTGTTCGCCCATCCGTGTTCAAGCTGCCCGATGAATCCGCTGCAGGTACCATTCTTTGTTCCTTGTTTATGCCTCCGGTGTTTTCCGACGCGACGACATCCTCTACGCCAGATCCGATGCCGAGTCCGCATCACTCCGTTGTTTCCGAACCTCGCTTGTCGAGATCTTCAGTCTGTTTCCGAGAATGGTTGCACTCCCTTCTACTGATTGTGCGGAGTAATAGTTTGGGTGCGTGATGGATTGGCCCCCATGCCGACTACCCTTTCTATTCGCTCAGACATTGAAGTTGATGAGAATGCATCGTCCCCTTTCCATCGGAGTTAGAGGTGGCTTTATTTGTTGATACCTCTACCTTCGACCTTTTGTCCGGAGTGTTCCTCGACGATCACGGACAACGACCCTTGTTAGTGGTGTCGCGAGGATCTACACGAAGCGCGAGAAGACGCAGATCGCCGACCTTCCTTCCGGTACATGAGGCGGATCTCGAGGGCGAGATCCATTGTTAGTGGTGTCGAATTGTGGCATCCCGCAAAACCACTACTAGAAAATCGCGTTGAATTTGTGCATTGCATCGCCATCATGCATAGTTTGCATAAAACTATGTTTGCAAAACCCGCCTTTGTTTTCCAAACGCCCATCTCTATTCAAATGTCAAACCCGATCCTGAATATTTTATTTGGTCACATCGGTTTGCATACGTCTGCTTAAAACAAATAAAAGTTTTATTAATTTTTAGTGGGGGCAGTCGAACGGGCCAACCGACCCGAACGACCGCCCCAGTTTTCTAAATCGGTCCAAACCTGCCTGCCCCCTAAATCCTAAACTCACCCAGCTCTCTACCCTCTCTCCCTGGCCACCTCACCCCCTCCAATCACGGTTTGACACATCACCCTTGCCCACCCCTCACCCACTCACACAGTGCCACTTGGCCCAACCCTCCCCCTCTCTCTCCTCTCTCTCCCCACTCCCTGTCTACACGCACCCAGACCAAACACCCCACCCACGCGCCAACCTCCCTGGCCGCTGGGCCCGACCCCACCTCTTTCCTGGAACCAACCAGCCACCAACCAGCCCTCCTGCTGACCCTCCGCCCCACCTGTCCCGCCCAGTCCACCTCCCCAAGGCCCTGCCCCAGCCTCCCTCTCCCCGGCCAACCTCCCCGCCACGCCTCCTCCCGGCGCCTCACCCACGGCCGCCCACTCACCAAGCTGCCGCCTCCTCCCTCTCGCAGCACGCCCTTCCTCGCAAGAAGACTCCACCCTGTGGCACCGCCCGGCTGCCTCGCTTCTTCCCCGTCCCCTGTGCCACGGCCTTGCCGCCACTGAGCCTGCTCGCTCACGGGAGGCCCCTCCTCCTCCTCAAGGCCTCGCCAGTTGCCTCACTGCCTCCGCTGCCCGCCCAAGTCGAGACGCCTCACAGGCCACGGCCTCAAGCCCTCCTCCGCTGGCCTCACAGAGCTCCGCCCGCCTGAAGCCACAGCAGCTGCCGCACCGCCCTCCTCCGCCGCCGCCCCTGCTCGCCGCCTCTCCGCCCTCCCTGCCGCCACCGCCAGCGAAGCCACGCCTGCCGCCTGCCGCCGCTGGGCCGCTCACGGCGCCTCCCCAGACCAAGCCCGACCGAAGCTCCACGCGCCCCGCAACCCCCGCTGCCCACCTCGCGCCCGCCCCACCTCACCGCCGCCACGCACCCTCAGAGGCCCACCGCACGTGTGCAGTATGTGTGTGCTCGTGCATGCGTGTACTGTATGTGTGCGCGTATGAGTCTTGGTAACCGCGATGAACCACGAAAATCCCGAGGTTCAAGATCTCAAAGCCCGCGCCAAGTTCGCCTACTGACCACAAGACTGCTCGAGCGAAACCTCGAACCCGGCGCCCGGATCCGAATAACCGCCAAGTTCGCCAAGACCCGCTCACGGATTCCGCTTGTCAAGCCGAACCTGGAACCCGAACCCCAAGATCTACGCAGCCGACCGACATGATCTTCTACCGGACGCCAAGTTCCGAGTCCGAACGCCAAGTACTCCCGGACGACAAGTTCTCCATCCCGAACTAAGAAGATCGACCCCATGGGGCCCGGCAAGATCTGGCCGACGACAAGAACGACACCGACCCGAAAGCAACCGTTGCGCCCCGACGCCAAACCAAGCCCTGCTTCCCGGATGCCGAGGTCACCGACACAGGACGACAAGACCCTAACCCCCGGAGTCCGAGAACGATCCCGCCGAGGCCGTCGAACCCTGGACCCCGAGACCGACCCCGAACCCCGGAAAACCCCAAGATCGTCGAGAACCCTAATGTGTGAACCCCTTCCCGCAAACCCTATTTTATAAATGCATAATAACAACTTGATCGCATATTGAATTGTCATCTCGCATGCATCTTGTGTGGTTTGGGGGCCTTATGCCGATTCACCTAATAATTAAATATGGGGCCCATATGCGGGCAAATCTAGCCTTATATTGGCCTCATTTAAACATGTGTAGCGAACCGGTTCCATCTGTTGCATTGCTAAACAACATTTAATTTGCGGGGTAATTAAATAACGGGAACAATACAATCAGTTGTCGGGACCCCGGTTCCACTTAATTTGACCTAATTGCATCGCACCTTTGCCATGTCATCCATCATACATGCATCATGCCGATCTTCTGCCGGTTTATTAAATAGTGCATCCGGTGTTTCTTCTAGTGTTTTGCTTCTTCATGATTGGACCGTTGAGTTGATGTGAGTCACCGATCTTCGGATGAACCTTTCGACAATGTTTTCAAAGCAGCATCTCCTCTTCTACCTATCTTACTTTTATAGTCTTTATTCCTCCTGTTGATCTATTGCTATCCGTGGTTATGGCGCTTTAGTTTCGCACTTTGATATACGTGCAGCCCTATATTGCCTTGGACACACCCTATTACCCGTTGTTTGGTAGATAGTTGGACTTGCGCCGAAGTTGCTTGCTCAAGTGCTTGTGTGTCATATGCCACAGCTTGATGTATTGCCGCATGTTGTTGTTGGAGATGATTCTAGTTTTACTTATCGTCACTTTAATTTCGTTTAACAACTAAAATTGAATAAGCAGAGGCATCGTGGGTGATAGATAATATTTGGTTTCCTAACGCCCACTTGTGTCCCGTGAAGACCCCGAGTACTTGATAATTGCCTTGATTTTGCGGCTATCCACATCCGGAGGTATATGGGACCCCGAGCCGTAGCTTGATTCACTTATTTCTTGGGGCCACAACTAGTTTGAGGTTTTATTTACGATCCTGCATTTATGCCATGATTTATCGCTTTATTTACGATTGTGCGAGGTAGCACACCGCATCGCTTAGGTTCGAATGTTTACGCCATCGACAAGCCCAGCCACACTTTCGGTTCCCGCCATGCCCATTGTCGCAACCTTGAGGCCGCCGAGCTTGCTTACCCGCTGGATTCTACTCAAAGGGTGGCCCCAAATATTTCAACTCGTGATTGTTCACCGTGAAAGCCTCGCTGGTTTTGATTTGGTTTTTCCGAGGTTGATCGAGCGTGTTGCTATTGGTGCACCCCGCCGGTAAAACTTTCGAAGCCGTGTCCGGATATGGACGACTTGGAGCACAGATCTCGATCATAGACAAGCATAACTAAAGTTTATCGCTATAAATTTGACTTATAATGACTAGTAATCACTTCTACTATAATGGAATGGCTAATTAATACGCCCACCATTGCTTGTTTGGTTGTCGCCATACAAATGTATCCGACTAGTAAGTATTGCAACTACAACGAATTGGTCAATAAAAGTACCAACAACCCCGGGTTTTGGGTTTATCTCATACTATCTCAGATTCGATTAGTAATTGCTGCAACTTCAACGAATGATTAAATAAAAGTGCCCACCGCTTACTTTATCGTGACGCTTATCTAAATCGACTAGTAAAGTGCCACAACTATAATCGAATAAGTAAACTGCCAACCGTGAGTTCTCGTTGACTTCCTCGTTTGGTCTCGAGGGGGAAACGCCAGGATGGGTTTGTTTGGTGGTAGTTTCAGGTTGGATCCGGATAGGTCATTCTCACCCCCTCTGATATCCGCCAGTTGAATCGAGTCTCTATAGGTTGTTTAATGCGTGCTGCCGCTGCCGCTTCAGTCCACCATACCTATGTAGGCGAGGACCGCCGAATTCTAGCCTCGCTGCAATCGCCTCAAGATCGACGCTTCCTTCTTTGTTTTCGCTTTGCCCTTTGTCGCACCCCTTTGTTAAGGTGTTATGAGATCGACGCCGTTAGGTGGTTACCCTTCCTGCTTGGCCAAGGTGGTTATGGACGCCATTGGTTATTCTTCGTGGCTCTTAGCCCCATTTGCATCTTGTCCGTAGTGGACGCTATATCGATTTCAAGGTGAATTGGATCTTGTATATTATATCAGATTCTTGACTCTTTGAGTCGCCGTTATATATATCTGCTCATGGGTCCCATCGAGGACTGTTGTGTAATGTTATTACTGCTTTTCCACCCGCACGAAAGTGCTCGTGGGCACCTTTGAATCGCTTTATGCGGGTTTGGTGAATTTTGCCCAAATTTGCATAGGTCCGATTCTCGAGGGTGCTTGCATGTCCCCCTCGCATGCATGCGCCTAACCTAGAGGCGAAGGTTCCGGCCCAGAGGGTGGAATCTCCGCCGAGGTGAAACCGGTAGGATAGTGCCCCAACTTGTGAGCCAACATGGTTTGACATCACCCTATGACCTAAACAAACACAAAACAAGAGAGAGCTACGCCTGGCTACCTCGCCGAGGAACGCCTAGGGGGTAGACGATCCGAGTGTGCACAGAGATCGTGGTTTCACGGAGGAAGACCACGAGAACATCGGAATGAGATGAAAACTTGCATGTGCCCTAGCATATGTGTGTGTGTGTGTGGTTAGAGGTTGGTATATATAGGTGCTTGCATGTGTCCCCTCATGCATGCGCCTAACCTAGAGGCGAAGGTTCCGCCCAGATGAGGGTGGAATCTCCCACGAGGTGAAACCGGTAGGATAGTGCCCCAACTTGTGAGCCAACATGGTTTGACATCACCCTATGACCTAAACAAACACAAAACAAGAGAGAGCTACGCCTGGCTACCTCGCCGAGGAACGCCTAGGGGGTAGACGATCCGAGTGTGCACAGAGATCGTGGTTTCACGAGGAAGACCACGAGAACATCGGAATGAGATGAAAACTTGCATGTGCCCCTAGCATATGTGTGTGTGGGTGTGGTTAGAGGTTGGTATATATAGGTGCTTGCATGTGTCCCCTCGCATGCATGCGCCTAACCTAGAGGCGAAGGTTCCTGCCCAGATGAGGGTGGAATCTCCCTGCCGAGGTGAAACCGGCAGGATAGTGCCCCAACTTGTGAGCCAACATGGTTTGACATCACCCTATGACCTAAACAAACACAAAACAAGAGAGAGCTACGCTGGCTACCCTCTGTGAGGAACGCCTAGGGGGTAGACGATCCGAGTGTGCACAGAGATCGTGGTTTCACGGAGGAAGACCACGAGAACATCGGAATGAGATGAAACTTGCATGTGCCCCTAGCATATGTGTGTGTGGGTGGTTAGAGGTTGGTATATATAGGTGCTTGCATGTGTCCCCTCGCATGCATGCGCCTAACCTAGAGGCGAAGGTTCCTGCCCAGATGAGGGTGGAATCTCCCGCCGAGGTGAAACCGGTAGGATAGTGCCCCAACTTGTGAGCCAACATGGTTTGACATCACCCCATGACCTAAACAAACACAAAACAAGAGAGAGCTACGCCGGCTACCTCGCCGAGGAACGCCTAGGGGGTAGACGATCCGAGTGTGCACAGAGATCGTGGTTTCACGAGGAAGACCACGAGAACATCGGAATGAGATGAAAACTTGCATGTGCCCCTAGCATATGTGTGTGTGGGTGTGGTTAGAGGTTGGTATATATAGGTGCTTGCATGTGTCCCCTCGCATGCATGCGCCTAACCTAGAGGCGAAGGTTCCTGCCAGATGAGGGTGGAATCTCCGCCGAGGTGAAACCGGTAGGATAGTGCCCCAACTTGTGAGCCAACATGGTTTGACATCACCCTATGACCTAAACAAACACAAAACAAGAGAGAGCTACGCCTGGCTACCTCGCCGAGGAACGCCTAGGGGGTAGACGATCCGAGTGTGCACAGAGATCGTGGTTTCACGAGGAAGACCACGAGAACATCGGAATGAGATGAAAACTTGCATGTGCCCCTAGCATATGTGTGTGTGGGTGTGGTTAGAGGTTGGTATATATAGGTGCTTGCATGTGTCCCCTCGCATGCATGCGCCTAACCTAGAGGCGAAGGTTCCGGCCAGATGAGGGTGGAATCTCCCCGCCGAGGTGAAACCGGTAGGATAGTGCCCCAACTTGTGAGCCAACATGGTTTGACATCACCCCATGACCTAAACAAACAGAAAACAAGAGAGAGCTACGCCGGGCTACCCCTGTCAGAGGAACGTCTAGGGGGTTGACGATCCGAGTGTGCACAGAGATCAGGGTTTCACGGAGGAAGACCACGAGAACATCGGAATGAGATGAAAACTTGCATGTGCCCCTAGCATATGTGTGTGTGTGTGTGGTTAGAGGTTGGTATATAGGTGCTTGCATGTGTCCCCTCGCATGCATGCGCCTAACCTAGAGGCGAAGGTTCCTGCCCAGATGAGGGTGGAATCTCCCACGAGGTGAAACCGGTAGGATAGTGCCCCAACTTGTGAGCCAACATGGTTTGACATCACCCTATGACCTAAACAAACACAAAACAAGAGAGAGCTACGCCTGGCTACTCCTCACGAGGAACGCCTAGGGGGTAGACGATCCGAGTGTGCACAGAGATCGTGGTTTCACGGAGGAAGACCACGAGAACATCGGAATGAGATGAAAACTTGCATGTGCCCCTAGCATATGTGTGTGTGTGTGTGGTTAGAGGTTGGTATATAGGTGCTTGCATGTGTCCCTCGCATGCATGCGCCTAACCTAGAGGCGAAGGTTCCGGCCCAGATGAGGGTGGAATCTCCCGCCGAGGTGAAACCGGTAGGATAGTGCCCCAACTTGTGAGCCAACATGGTTTGACATCACCCTATGACCTAAACAAACACAAAACAAGAGAGAGCTACGCCTGGCTACCTCGCTGTGAGGAACGCCTAGGGGGTAGACGATCCGAGTGTGCACAGAGATCGTGGTTTCACGGAGGAAGACCACGAGAACATCGGAATGAGATGAAAACTTGCATGTGCCCCTAGCATATGTGTGTGTGGGTGTGGTTAGAGGTTGGTATATAGGTGCTTGCATGTGTCCCCTCGCATGCATGCGCCTAACCTAGAGGCGAAGGTTCCGGCCCAGATGAGGGTGGAATCTCCGCCGAGGTGAAACCGGTAGGATAGTGCCCCAACTTGTGAGCCAACATGGTTTGACATCACCCTATGACCTAAACAAACACAAAACAAGAGAGAGCTACGCTGGCTACCCTGCCGAGGAACGCCTAGGGGGTAGACGATCCGAGTGTGCACAGAGATCGTGGTTTCACGGAGGAAGACCACGAGAACATCGGAATGAGATGAAAACTTGCATGTGCCCTAGCATATGTGTGTGTGGGTGTGGTTAGAGGTTGGTATATATAGGTGCTTGCATGTGTCCCCTCGCATGCATGCGCCTAACCTAGAGGCGAAGGTTCCGGCCAGATGAGGGTGGAATCTCCTGCCGAGGTGAAACCGGTAGGATAGTGCCCCAACTTGTGAGCCAACATGGTTTGACATCACCCTATGACCTAAACAAACACAAAACAAGAGAGAGCTACGCTGGCTACCCCTGCCGAGGAACGTCTAGGGGGGTAGACGATCCGAGTGTGCACAGAGATCAGGGTTTCGCCGGAGGAAGACCACGAGAACATCGGAATGAGATAAAAACTTGCATGTGCCCCTAGCATATGTGTGTGTGTGTGTGTGGTTAGAGGTTGGTATATATAGGTGCTTGCATGTGTCCCCCTCGCATGCATGCGCTCTAACCTAGAGGCGAAGGTTCCTGCCCAGATGAGGGTGGAATCTCCTGCCGAGGTGAAACTGCAGGATAGTGCCCCAACTTGTGAGCCAACATGGTTTGACATCACCCTATGACCTAAACAAACACAAAACAAGAGAGAGCTACGCCTGGCTACCTCGCCGAGGAACGCCTAGGGGGTAGACGATCCGAGTGTGCACAGAGATCGTGGTTTCACGGAGGAAGACCACGAGAACATCGGAATGAGATGAAAACTTGCATGTGCCCCTAGCATATGTGTGTGTGGGTGTGGTTAGAGGTTGGTATATATAGGTGCTTGCATGTGTCCCCTCGCATGCATGCGCCTAACCTAGAGGCGAAGGTTCCGGCCCAGATGAGGGTGGAATCTCCTGCCGAGGTGAAACTGCAGGATAGTGCCCCAACTTGTGAGCCAACATGGTTTGACATCACCCTATGACCTAAACAAACACAAAACAAGAGAGAGCTACGCCGGCTACCCCCGCCGAGGAACGCCTAGGGGGTAGACGATCCGAGTGTGCACAGAGATCGTGGTTTCACGAGGAAGACCACGAGAACATCGGAATGAGATGAAAACTTGCATGTGCCCCTAGCATATGTGTGTGTGGGTGTGGTTAGAGGTTGGTATATATAGGTGCTTGCATGTGTCCCCTCGCATGCATGCGCCTAACCTAGAGGCGAAGGTTCCGGCCAGATGAGGGTGGAATCTCCCGCCGAGGTGAAACCGGTAGGATAGTGCCCCAACTTGTGAGCCAACATGGTTTGACATCACCCTATGACCTAAACAAACACAAAACAAGAGAGAGCTACGCCTGGCTACCTCGCCGAGGAACGCCTAGGGGGTAGACGATCCGAGTGTGCACAGAGATCGTGGTTTCACGGAGGAAGACCACGAGAACATCGGAATGAGATGAAAACTTGCATGTGCCCCTAGCATATGTGTGTGTGGGTGTGGTTAGAGGTTGGTATATATAGGTGCTTGCATGTGTCCCCCTCGCATGCATGCGCCTAACCTAGAGGCGAAGGTTCCTGCCCAGATGAGGGTGGAATCTCCTGCCGAGGTGAAACCGGTAGGATAGTGCCCCAACTTGTGAGCCAACATGGTTTGACATCACCCTATGACCTAAACAAACACAAAACAAGAGAGAGCTACGCCTGGCTACCTCACGAGGAACGCCTAGGGGGTAGACGATCCGAGTGTGCACAGAGATCGTGGTTTCACGTGAGGAAGACCACGAGAACATCGGAATGAGATGAAAACTTGCATGTGCCCTAGCATATGTGTGTGTGGGTGTGGTTAGAGGTTGGTATATATAGGTGCTTGCATGTGTCCCCCTCGCATGCATGCGCCTAACCTAGAGGCGAAGGTTCCTGCCCAGATGAGGGTGGAATCTCCTGCCGAGGTGAAACCGGTAGGATAGTGCCCCAACTTGTGAGCCAACATGGTTTGACATCACCCCATGACCTAAACAAACACAAAACAAGAGAGAGCTACGCTGGCTACCCTCGCCGAGGAACGCCTAGGGGGTAGACGATCCGAGTGTGCACAGAGATCGTGGTTTCACGGAGGAAGACCACGAGAACATCGGAATGAGATGAAAACTTGCATGTGCCCCTAGCATATGTGTGTGTGGGTGTGGTTAGAGGTTGGTATATATAGGTGCTTGCATGTGTCCCCCTCGCATGCATGCGCCTAACCTAGAGGCGAAGGTTCTGCCCAGATGAGGGTGGAATCTCCCGCCGAGGTGAAACTGCAGGATAGTGCCCCAACTTGTGAGCCAACATGGTTTGACATCACCCTATGACCTAAACAAACACAAAACAAGAGAGAGCTACGCCTGGCTACCTCACTGAGGAACGCCTAGGGGGTAGACGATCCGAGTGTGCACAGAGATCGTGGTTTCACGGAGGAAGACCACGAGAACATCGGAATGAGATGAAAACTTGCATGTGCCCCTAGCATATGTGTGTGTGTGGTGTGGTTAGAGGTTGGTATATATAGGTGCTTGCATGTGTCCCCTCGCATGCATGCGCCTAACCTAGAGGCGAAGGTTCCGGCCAGATGAGGGTGGAATCTCCCGCCGAGGTGAAACCGGCAGGATAGTGCCCCAACTTGTGAGCCAACATGGTTTGACATCACCCTATGACCTAAACAAACACAAAACAAGAGAGAGCTACGCTGGCTACCTCGCTGTGAGGAACGCCTAGGGGGTAGACGATCCGAGTGTGCACAGAGATCGTGGTTTCACGGAGGAAGACCACGAGAACATCGGAATGAGATGAAAACTTGCATGTGCCCCTAGCATATGTGTGTGTGGGTGTGGTTAGAGGTTGGTATATATAGGTGCTTGCATGTGTCCCCTCGCATGCATGCGCCTAACCTAGAGGCGAAGGTTCCTGCCCAGATGAGGGTGGAATCTCCGCCGAGGTGAAACCGGCAGGATAGTGCCCCAACTTGTGAGCCAACATGGTTTGACATCACCCTATGACCTAAACAAACACAAAACAAGAGAGAGCTACGCTGGCTACCTCGCCGAGGAACGCCTAGGGGGTAGACGATCCGAGTGTGCACAGAGATCGTGGTTTCACGGAGGAAGACCACGAGAACATCGGAATGAGATGAAAACTTGCATGTGCCCCTAGCATATGTGTGTGTGTGTGTGGTTAGAGGTTGGTATATATAGGTGCTTGCATGTGTCCCCTCGCATGCATGCGCCTAACCTAGAGGCGAAGGTTCCGGCCAGATGAGGGTGGAATCTCCCGCCGAGGTGAAACCGGTAGGATAGTGCCCCAACTTGTGAGCCAACATGGTTTGACATCACCCTATGACCTAAACAAACACAAAACAAGAGAGAGCTACGCCTGGCTACCTCGCCGAGGAACGCCTAGGGGGTAGACGATCCGAGTGTGCACAGAGATCAGGGTTTCGCAGGAGGAAGAACACGAGAACATCGGAATGAGATGAAAACTTGCATGTGCCCCTAACATATGTGTGTGTGTGTGTGTGTGGTTAGAGGTTGGTATATATAGGTGCTTGCATGTGTACCCCCTCGCATGCATGCGCCTAACCTAGAGGCGAAGGTTCCGGCCAGATGAGGGTGGAATCTCCTGCCGAGGTGAAACCGGTAGGATAGTGCCCCAACTTGTGAGCCAACATGGTTTGACATCACCCTATGACCTAAACAAACACAAAACAAGAGAGAGCTACGCCTGGCTACCTCTGCCGAGGAACGCCTAGGGGGTAGACGATCCGAGTGTGCACAGAGATCGTGGTTTCACGGAGGAAGACCACGAGAACATCGGAATGAGATGAAAACTTGCATGTGCCCCTAGCATATGTGTGTGTGGGTGTGGTTAGAGGTTGGTATATATAGGTGCTTGCATGTGTCCCCTCGCATGCATGCGCCTAACCTAGAGGCGAAGGTTCCGGCCCAGATGAGGGTGGAATCTCCCACGAGGTGAAACCGGTAGGATAGTGCCCCAACTTCAGAGCCAACATGGTTTGACATCACCCTATGACCTAAACAAACACAAAACAAGAGAGAGCTACGCCTGGCTACCTCGCCGAGGAACGCCTAGGGGGTAGACGATCCGAGTGTGCACAGAGATCGTGGTTTCACGTGAGGAAGACCACGAGAACATCGGAATGAGATGAAAACTTGCATGTGCCCCTAGCATATGTGTGTGTGTGTGGTGTGGTTAGAGGTTGGTATATATAGGTGCTTGCATGTGTCCCCTCGCATGCATGCGCCTAACCTAGAGGCGAAGGTTCCTGCCCAGATGAGGGTGGAATCTCCTCACGAGGTGAAACCGGCAGGATAGTGCCCCAACTTGTGAGCCAACATGGTTTGACATCACCCTATGACCTAAACAAACACAAAACAAGAGAGAGCTACGCCTGGCTACCTCGCCGAGGAACGCCTAGGGGGTAGACGATCCGAGTGTGCACAGAGATCGTGGTTTCACGGAGGAAGACCACGAGAACATCGGAATGAGATGAAAACTTGCATGTGCCCCTAGCATATGTGTGTGTGTGTGTGGTTAGAGGTTGGTATATATAGGTGCTTGCATGTGTCCCCTCGCATGCATGCGCCTAACCTAGAGGCGAAGGTTCCTGCCCAGATGAGGGTGGAATCTCCCACGAGGTGAAACCGGTAGGATAGTGCCCCAACTTCAGAGCCAACATGGTTTGACATCACCCTATGACCTAAACAAACACAAAACAAGAGAGAGCTACGCTGGCTACCCTGCCGAGGAACGCCTAGGGGGTAGACGATCCGAGTGTGCACAGAGATCGTGGTTTCACGTGAGGAAGACCACGAGAACATCGGAATGAGATGAAAACTTGCATGTGCCCTAGCATATGTGTGTGTGTGGTGTGGTTAGAGGTTGGTATATATAGGTGCTTGCATGTGTCCCCTCGCATGCATGCGCCTAACCTAGAGGCGAAGGTTCCTGCCCAGATGAGGGTGGAATCTCCGCCGAGGTGAAACCGGTAGGATAGTGCCCCAACTTGTGAGCCAACATGGTTTGACATCACCCTATGACCTAAACAAACACAAAACAAGAGAGAGCTACGCCTGGCTACCTCGCCGAGGAACGCCTAGGGGGTAGACGATCCGAGTGTGCACAGAGATCGTGGTTTCACGGAGGAAGACCACGAGAACATCGGAATGAGATGAAAACTTGCATGTGCCCCTAGCATATGTGTGTGTGTGGGTGTGGTTAGAGGTTGGTATATATAGGTGCTTGCATGTGTCCCCTCGCATGCATGCGCCTAACCTAGAGGCGAAGGTTCCGGCCCAGATGAGGGTGGAATCTCCGCCGAGGTGAAACCGGTAGGATAGTGCCCCAACTTGTGAGCCAACATGGTTTGACATCACCCTATGACCTAAACAAACACAAAACAAGAGAGAGCTACGCCTGGCTACCTCGCCGAGGAACGCCTAGGGGGTAGACGATCCGAGTGTGCACAGAGATCGTGGTTTCACGGAGGAAGACCACGAGAACATCGGAATGAGATGAAAACTTGCATGTGCCCTAGCATATGTGTGTGTGTGGGTGTGGTTAGAGGTTGGTATATATAGGTGCTTGCATGTGTCCCCTCGCATGCATGCGCCTAACCTAGAGGCGAAGGTTCCTGCCCAGATGAGGGTGGAATCTCCCGCCGAGGTGAAACCGGTAGGATAGTGCCCCAACTTGTGAGCCAACATGGTTTGACATCACCCTATGACCTAAACAAACACAAAACAAGAGAGAGCTACGCCTGGCTACCTCGCCGAGGAACGCCTAGGGGGTAGACGATCCGAGTGTGCACAGAGATCAGGGTTTCGCCGGAGGAAGACCACGAGAACATCGGAATGAGATGAAAACTTGCATGTGCCCCTAGCATATGTGTGTGTGTGTGTGTGGGGAGAGGTTGGTATAAATAGGTGCTTGCATGTATCCCCTCGCATGCATGCGCCTAACCTAGAGGCGAAGGTTCCGGCCCAGATGAGGGTGGAATCTCCCGCCGAGGTGAAACCGGTAGGATAGTGCCCCAACTTGTGAGCCAACATGGTTTGACATCACCCCATGACCTAAACAAACACAAAACAAGAGAGAGCTACGCCTGGCTACCTCGCCGAGGAACGCCTAGGGGGTAGACGATCCGAGTGTGCACAGAGATCGTGGTTTCACGTGAGGAAGACCACGAGAACATCGGAATGAGATGAAAACTTGCATGTGCCCCTAGCATATGTGTGTGTGGGTGTGGTTAGAGGTTGGTATATATAGGTGCTTGCATGTGTCCCCCTCGCATGCATGCGCCTAACCTAGAGGCGAAGGTTCCGCCCCAGATGAGGGTGGAATCTCCCGCCGAGGTGAAACCGGTAGGATAGTGCCCCAACTTGTGAGCCAACATGGTTTGACATCACCCTATGACCTAAACAAACACAAAACAAGAGAGAGCTACGCCTGGCTACTCTGCCGAGGAACGCCTAGGGGGTAGACGATCCGAGTGTGCACAGAGATCGTGGTTTCACGGAGGAAGACCACGAGAACATCGGAATGAGATGAAAACTTGCATGTGCCCCTAGCATATGTGTGTGTGTGTGTGGTTAGAGGTTGGTATATATAGGTGCTTGCATGTGTCCCCTCGCATGCATGCGCCTAACCTAGAGGCGAAGGTTCCTGCCCAGATGAGGGTGGAATCTCCTCACGAGGTGAAACTGCAGGATAGTGCCCCAACTTGTGAGCCAACATGGTTTGACATCACCCTATGACCTAAACAAACACAAAACAAGAGAGAGCTACGCCTGGCTACCCTCGCCGAGGAACGCCTAGGGGGTAGACGATCCGAGTGTGCACAGAGATCGTGGTTTCACGGAGGAAGACCACGAGAACATCGGAATGAGATGAAAACTTGCATGTGCCCCTAGCATATGTGTGTGTGTGGGTGTGGTTAGAGGTTGGTATATATAGGTGCTTGCATGTGTCCCCCTCGCATGCATGCGCCTAACCTAGAGGCGAAGGTTCCGGCCAGATGAGGGTGGAATCTCCCACGAGGTGAAACCGGTAGGATAGTGCCCCAACTTGTGAGCCAACATGGTTTGACATCACCCCATGACCTAAACAAACACAAAACAAGAGAGAGCTACGCCTGGCTACCTCGCCGAGGAACGCCTAGGGGGTAGACGATCCGAGTGTGCACAGAGATCGTGGTTTCACGGAGGAAGACCACGAGAACATCGGAATGAGATGAAAACTTGCATGTGCCCCCTAGCATATGTGTGTGTGTGGGTGGTTAGAGGTTGGTATATATAGGTGCTTGCATGTGTCCCCCTCGCATGCATGCGCCTAACCTAGAGGCGAAGGTTCCGGCCAGATGAGGGTGGAATCTCCGCCGAGGTGAAACCGGTAGGATAGTGCCCCAACTTGTGAGCCAACATGGTTTGACATCACCCTATGACCTAAACAAACACAAAACAAGAGAGAGCTACGCTGGCTACTCTCCGTGAGGAACGCCTAGGGGGTAGACGATCCGAGTGTGCACAGAGATCGTGGTTTCACGGAGGAAGACCACGAGAACATCGGAATGAGATGAAAACTTGCATGTGCCCCTAGCATATGTGTGTGTGTGTGTGGTTAGAGGTTGGTATATATAGGTGCTTGCATGTGTCCCCCTCGCATGCATGCGCCTAACCTAGAGGCGAAGGTTCCGGCCCAGATGAGGGTGGAATCTCCCTGCCGAGGTGAAACCGGCAGGATAGTGCCCCAACTTGTGAGCCAACATGGTTTGACATCACCCTATGACCTAAACAAACACAAAACAAGAGAGAGCTACGCCTGGCTACTCTCGCCGAGGAACGCCTAGGGGGTAGACGATCCGAGTGTGCACAGAGATCGTGGTTTCACGGAGGAAGACCACGAGAACATCGGAATGAGATGAAAACTTGCATGTGCCCCTAGCATATGTGTGTGTGGGTGTGTGGTTAGAGGTTGGTATATATAGGTGCTTGCATGTGTCCCCTCGCATGCATGCGCCTAACCTAGAGGCGAAGGTTCCGGCCAGATGAGGGTGGAATCTCCCGCCGAGGTGAAACCGGTAGGATAGTGCCCCAACTTGTGAGCCAACATGGTTTGACATCACCCTATGACCTAAACAAACACAAAACAAGAGAGAGCTACGCCTGGCTACCTCGCCGAGGAACGCCTAGGGGGTAGACGATCCGAGTGTGCACAGAGATCGTGGTTTCACGGAGGAAGACCACGAGAACATCGGAATGAGATGAAAACTTGCATGTGCCCCTAGCATATGTGTGTGTGGGTGTGGTTAGAGGTTGGTATATATAGGTGCTTGCATGTGTCCCCTCGCATGCATGCGCCTAACCTAGAGGCGAAGGTTCCTGCCCAGATGAGGGTGGAATCTCCCGCCGAGGTGAAACCGGTAGGATAGTGCCCCAACTTCAGAGCCAACATGGTTTGACATCACCCTATGACCTAAACAAACACAAAACAAGAGAGAGCTACGCCTGGCTACCTCACGAGGAACGCCTAGGGGGTAGACGATCCGAGTGTGCACAGAGATCGTGGTTTCACGGGAGGAAGACCACGAGAACATCGGAATGAGATGAAAACTTGCATGTGCCCTAGCATATGTGTGTGTGTGGGTGGTTAGAGGTTGGTATATATAGGTGCTTGCATGTGTCCCCCTCGCATGCATGCGCCTAACCTAGAGGCGAAGGTTCCGGCCAGATGAGGGTGGAATCTCCGCCGAGGTGAAACTGCAGGATAGTGCCCCAACTTGTGAGCCAACATGGTTTGACATCACCCTATGACCTAAACAAACACAAAACAAGAGAGAGCTACGCTGGCTACCCTCGCCGAGGAACGCCTAGGGGGTAGACGATCCGAGTGTGCACAGAGATCGTGGTTTCACGGAGGAAGACCACGAGAACATCGGAATGAGATGAAAACTTGCATGTGCCCCTAGCATATGTGTGTGTGTGGGTGTGGTTAGAGGTTGGTATATATAGGTGCTTGCATGTGTCCCCTCGCATGCATGCGCCTAACCTAGAGGCGAAGGTTCCGGCCCAGATGAGGGTGGAATCTCCTCACGAGGTGAAACCGGTAGGATAGTGCCCCAACTTGTGAGCCAACATGGTTTGACATCACCCCATGACCTAAACAAACACAAAACAAGAGAGAGCTACGCCTGGCTACCTCGCTGTGAGGAACGCCTAGGGGGTAGACGATCCGAGTGTGCACAGAGATCGTGGTTTCACGGAGGAAGACCACGAGAACATCGGAATGAGATGAAAACTTGCATGTGCCCCTAGCATATGTGTGTGTGGGTGTGGTTAGAGGTTGGTATATATAGGTGCTTGCATGTGTCCCCTCGCATGCATGCGCCTAACCTAGAGGCGAAGGTTCCGGCCCAGATGAGGGTGGAATCTCCTGCCGAGGTGAAACTGCAGGATAGTGCCCCAACTTGTGAGCCAACATGGTTTGACATCACCCTATGACCTAAACAAACACAAAACAAGAGAGAGCTACGCCTGGCTACCCCGCCGAGGAACGCCTAGGGGGTAGACGATCCGAGTGTGCACAGAGATCGTGGTTTCACGAGGAAGACCACGAGAACATCGGAATGAGATGAAAACTTGCATGTGCCCCTAGCATATGTGTGTGTGTGTGTGGTTAGAGGTTGGTATATATAGGTGCTTGCATGTGTCCCCTCGCATGCATGCGCCTAACCTAGAGGCGAAGGTTCCTGCCCAGATGAGGGTGGAATCTCCTGCCGAGGTGAAACCGGCAGGATAGTGCCCCAACTTGTGAGCCAACATGGTTTGACATCACCCTATGACCTAAACAAACACAAAACAAGAGAGAGCTACGCTGGCTACTCTGCCGAGGAACGCCTAGGGGGTAGACGATCCGAGTGTGCACAGAGATCGTGGTTTCACGAGGAAGACCACGAGAACATCGGAATGAGATGAAAACTTGCATGTGCCCCTAGCATATGTGTGTGTGGGTGTGGTTAGAGGTTGGTATATATAGGTGCTTGCATGTGTCCCCTCGCATGCATGCGCCTAACCTAGAGGCGAAGGTTCCTGCCCAGATGAGGGTGGAATCTCCCGCCGAGGTGAAACCGGTAGGATAGTGCCCCAACTTGTGAGCCAACATGGTTTGACATCACCCTATGACCTAAACAAACACAAAACAAGAGAGAGCTACGCTGGCTACTCCTCAGAGGAACGCCTAGGGGGTAGACGATCCGAGTGTGCACAGAGATCGTGGTTTCACGGAGGAAGACCACGAGAACATCGGAATGAGATGAAAACTTGCATGTGCCCCTAGCATATGTGTGTGTGGGTGTGGTTAGAGGTTGGTATATATAGGTGCTTGCATGTGTCCCCTCGCATGCATGCGCCTAACCTAGAGGCGAAGGTTCCGGCCCAGATGAGGGTGGAATCTCCCGCCGAGGTGAAACCGGTAGGATAGTGCCCCAACTTGTGAGCCAACATGGTTTGACATCACCCTATGACCTAAACAAACACAAAACAAGAGAGAGCTACGCCTGGCTACCTCGCCGAGGAACGCCTAGGGGGTAGACGGTCCGAGTGTGCACAGAGATCAGGGTTTCGCCGGAGGAAGACCACGAGAACATCGGAATGAGATGAAAACTTGCATGTGCCCCTAGCATATGTGTGTGTGTGTGTGGTTAGAGGTTGGTATATATATTTGCTTGCATGTGTCCCCCCTCGCATGCATGCGCTCTAACCTAGAGGCGAAGGTTCCGGCCAGATGAGGGTGGAATCTCCTGCCGAGGTGAAACCGGTAGGATAGTGCCCCAACTTGTGAGCCAACATGGTTTGACATCACCCTATGACCTAAACAAACACAAAACAAGAGAGAGCTACGCCTGGCTACCTCACTGAGGAACGCCTAGGGGGTAGACGATCCGAGTGTGCACAGAGATCGTGGTTTCACGGAGGAAGACCACGAGAACATCGGAATGAGATGAAAACTTGCATGTGCCCCTAGCATATGTGTGTGGGTGTGGTTAGAGGTTGGTATATATAGGTGCTTGCATGTGTCCCCCTCGCATGCATGCGCCTAACCTAGAGGCGAAGGTTCCTGCCCAGATGAGGGTGGAATCTCCCGCCGAGGTGAAACCGGCAGGATAGTGCCCCAACTTGTGAGCCAACATGGTTTGACATCACCCTATGACCTAAACAAACACAAAACAAGAGAGAGCTACGCCTGGCTACCTCGCCGAGGAACGCCTAGGGGGTGACGATCCGAGTGTGCACAGAGATCGTGGTTTCACGTGAGGAAGACCACGAGAACATCGGAATGAGATGAAAACTTGCATGTGCCCCTAGCATATGTGTGTGTGTGTGTGGTTAGAGGTTGGTATATATAGGTGCTTGCATGTGTCCCCTCGCATGCATGCGCCTAACCTAGAGGCGAAGGTTCCGGCCCAGATGAGGGTGGAATCTCCCGCCGAGGTGAAACCGGTAGGATAGTGCCCCAACTTGTGAGCCAACATGGTTTGACATCACCCTATGACCTAAACAAACACAAAACAAGAGAGAGCTACGCCTGGCTACCTCGCCGAGGAACGCCTAGGGGGTAGACGATCCGAGTGTGCACAGAGATCGTGGTTTCACGAGGAAGACCACGAGAACATCGGAATGAGATGAAAACTTGCATGTGCCCCTAGCATATGTGTGTGTGGGTGTGGTTAGAGGTTGGTATATATAGGTGCTTGCATGTGTCCCCCTCGCATGCATGCGCCTAACCTAGAGGCGAAGGTTCCTGCCCAGATGAGGGTGGAATCTCCTGCCGAGGTGAAACCGGTAGGATAGTGCCCCAACTTGTGAGCCAACATGGTTTGACATCACCCTATGACCTAAACAAACACAAAACAAGAGAGAGCTACGCTGGCTACCTCGCCGAGGAACGCCTAGGGGGTAGACGATCCGAGTGTGCACAGAGATCGTGGTTTCACGAGGAAGACCACGAGAACATCGGAATGAGATGAAAACTTGCATGTGCCCCTAGCATATGTGTGTGTGTGTGGTGTGGTTAGAGGTTGGTATATATAGGTGCTTGCATGTGTCCCCTCGCATGCATGCGCCTAACCTAGAGGCGAAGGTTCCGGCCCAGATGAGGGTGGAATCTCCTGCCGAGGTGAAACCGGTAGGATAGTGCCCCAACTTGTGAGCCAACATGGTTTGACATCACCCTATGACCTAAACAAACACAAAACAAGAGAGAGCTACGCTGGCTACCTCGCCGAGGAACGCCTAGGGGGTAGACGATCCGAGTGTGCACAGAGATCGTGGTTTCACGAGGAAGACCACGAGAACATCGGAATGAGATGAAAACTTGCATGTGCCCCTAGCATATGTGTGTGTGTGGGGTGTGGTTAGAGGTTGGTATATATAGGTGCTTGCATGTCCCCCTCGCATGCATGCGCCTAACCTAGAGGCGAAGGTTCCTGCCCAGATGAGGGTGGAATCTCCCGCCGAGGTGAAACCGGTAGGATAGTGCCCCAACTTGTGAGCCAACATGGTTTGACATCACCCTATGACCTAAACAAACACAAAACAAGAGAGAGCTACGCCTGGCTACCTCGCCGAGGAACGCCTAGGGGGTAGACGATCCGAGTGTGCACAGAGATCGTGGTTTCACGGAGGAAGACCACGAGAACATCGGAATGAGATGAAAACTTGCATGTGCCCCTAGCATATGTGTGTGTGGGTGTGGTTAGAGGTTGGTATATAGGTGCTTGCATGTGTCCCCCTCGCATGCATGCGCCTAACCTAGAGGCGAAGGTTCTGCCCAGATGAGGGTGGAATCCCGCCGAGGTGAAACCGGTAGGATAGTGCCCCAACTTGTGAGCCAACATGGTTTGACATCACCCTATGACCTAAACAAACACAAAACAAGAGAGAGCTACGCCTGGCTACCTCGCCGAGGAACGCCTAGGGGGTAGACGATCCGAGTGTGCACAGAGATCGTGGTTTCACGGAGGAAGACCACGAGAACATCGGAATGAGATGAAAACTTGCATGTGCCCCTAGCATATGTGTGTGTGTGGGTGTGGTTAGAGGTTGGTATATATAGGTGCTTGCATGTGTCCCCTCGCATGCATGCGCCTAACCTAGAGGCGAAGGTTCCTGCCCAGATGAGGGTGGAATCTCCCGCCGAGGTGAAACCGGTAGGATAGTGCCCCAACTTGTGAGCCAACATGGTTTGACATCACCCTATGACCTAAACAAACACAAAACAAGAGAGAGCTACGCCTGGCTACCCCTGCCGAGGAACGCCTAGGGGGTAGACGATCCGAGTGTGCACAGAGATCGTGGTTTCACGGAGGAAGACCACGAGAACATCGGAATGAGATGAAAACTTGCATGTGCCCCTAGCATATGTGTGTGTGGGTGTGGTTAGAGGTTGGTATATATAGGTGCTTGCATGTGTCCCCTCGCATGCATGCGCCTAACCTAGAGGCGAAGGTTCCGGCCCAGATGAGGGTGGAATCTCCTGCCGAGGTGAAACCGGTAGGATAGTGCCCCAACTTGTGAGCCAACATGGTTTGACATCACCCTATGACCTAAACAAACACAAAACAAGAGAGAGCTACGCTGGCTACCTCGCCGAGGAACGCCTAGGGGGTAGACGATCCGAGTGTGCACAGAGATCGTGGTTTCACGGAGGAAGACCACGAGAACATCGGAATGAGATGAAAACTTGCATGTGCCCCTAGCATATGTGTGTGTGTGGGTGTGGTTAGAGGTTGGTATATATAGGTGCTTGCATGTGTCCCCTCGCATGCATGCGCCTAACCTAGAGGCGAAGGTTCCGGCCCAGATGAGGGTGGAATCTCCTGCCGAGGTGAAACCGGCAGGATAGTGCCCCAACTTGTGAGCCAACATGGTTTGACATCACCCTATGACCTAAACAAACACAAAACAAGAGAGAGCTACGCCTGGCTACCTCGCTGAGGAACGCCTAGGGGGTAGACGATCCGAGTGTGCACAGAGATCGTGGTTTCACGAGGAAGACCACGAGAACATCGGAATGAGATGAAAACTTGCATGTGCCCCTAGCATATGTGTGTGTGGGTGTGGTTAGAGGTTGGTATATATAGGTGCTTGCATGTGTCCCCTCGCATGCATGCGCCTAACCTAGAGGCGAAGGTTCCGGCCAGATGAGGGTGGAATCTCCCCCACGAGGTGAAACCGGTAGGATAGTGCCCCAACTTGTGAGCCAACATGGTTTGACATCACCCTATGACCTAAACAAACACAAAACAAGAGAGAGCTACGCTGGCTACCCTGCCGAGGAACGCCTAGGGGGTAGACGATCCGAGTGTGCACAGAGATCGTGGTTTCACGTGAGGAAGACCACGAGAACATCGGAATGAGATGAAAACTTGCATGTGCCCCTAGCATATGTGTGTGTGTGGGTGTGGTTAGAGGTTGGTATATATAGGTGCTTGCATGTGTCCCCTCGCATGCATGCGCCTAACCTAGAGGCGAAGGTTCCGGCCAGATGAGGGTGGAATCTCCCACGAGGTGAAACCGGTAGGATAGTGCCCCAACTTGTGAGCCAACATGGTTTGACATCACCCTATGACCTAAACAAACACAAAACAAGAGAGAGCTACGCCTGGCTACTCCTCGCCGAGGAACGCCTAGGGGGTAGACGATCCGAGTGTGCACAGAGATCGTGGTTTCACGGAGGAAGACCACGAGAACATCGGAATGAGATGAAAACTTGCATGTGCCCCTAGCATATGTGTGTGTGTGTGTGGTTAGAGGTTGGTATATATAGGTGCTTGCATGTGTCCCCTCGCATGCATGCGCCTAACCTAGAGGCGAAGGTTCCGGCCCAGATGAGGGTGGAATCTCCCGCCGAGGTGAAACCGGTAGGATAGTGCCCCAACTTGTGAGCCAACATGGTTTGACATCACCCTATGACCTAAACAAACACAAAACAAGAGAGAGCTACGCCTGGCTACCTCGCGTGAGGAACGCCTAGGGGGTAGACGATCCGAGTGTGCACAGAGATCGTGGTTTCACGGAGGAAGACCACGAGAACATCGGAATGAGATGAAAACTTGCATGTGCCCCTAGCATATGTGTGTGTGGGTGTGGTTAGAGGTTGGTATATAGGTGCTTGCATGTGTCCCCTCGCATGCATGCGCCTAACCTAGAGGCGAAGGTTCCGGCCAGATGAGGGTGGAATCTCCTCACGAGGTGAAACCGGTAGGATAGTGCCCCAACTTGTGAGCCAACATGGTTTGACATCACCCTATGACCTAAACAAACACAAAACAAGAGAGAGCTACGCCTGGCTACTCGCTGTGAGGAACGTCTAGGGGGGTAGACGATCCGAGTGTGCACAGAGATCAGGGTTTCGCCGGAGGAAGACCACGAGAACATCGGAATGAGATGAAAACTTTCATGTGCCCCTAGCATATGTGTGTGTGTGTGTGGTTAGAGTTTGGTATATATAGGTGCTTGCATGTGTCCCTCGCATGCATGCGCCTAACCTAGAGGCGAAGGTTCCGGCCCAGATGAGGGTGGAATCTCCCGCCGAGGTGAAACCGGTAGGATAGTGCCCCAACTTGTGAGCCAACATGGTTTGACATCACCCTATGACCTAAACAAACACAAAACAAGAGAGAGCTACGCTGGCTACCTCGCCGAGGAACGCCTAGGGGGTAGACGATCCGAGTGTGCACAGAGATCGTGGTTTCACGGAGGAAGACCACGAGAACATCGGAATGAGATGAAAACTTGCATGTGCCCCTAGCATATGTGTGTGGGTGTGGTTAGAGGTTGGTATATATAGGTGCTTGCATGTGTCCCCCTCGCATGCATGCGCCTAACCTAGAGGCGAAGGTTCCGGCCAGATGAGGGTGGAATCTCCCGCCGAGGTGAAACCGGTAGGATAGTGCCCCAACTTGTGAGCCAACATGGTTTGACATCACCCTATGACCTAAACAAACACAAAACAAGAGAGAGCTACGCTGGCTACCTCGTGAGGAACGCCTAGGGGGGTAGACGATCCGAGTGTGCACAGAGATCGTGGTTTCACGAGGAAGACCACGAGAACATCGGAATGAGATGAAAACTTGCATGTGCCCCTAGCATATGTGTGTGTGGGTGTGGTTAGAGGTTGGTATATAGGTGCTTGCATGTGTCCCCCTCGCATGCATGCGCCTAACCTAGAGGCGAAGGTTCCTGCCCAGATGAGGGTGGAATCTCCGCCGAGGTGAAACCGGCAGGATAGTGCCCCAACTTGTGAGCCAACATGGTTTGACATCACCCTATGACCTAAACAAACACAAAACAAGAGAGAGCTACGCCTGGCTACCTCTCGCCGAGGAACGCCTAGGGGGTAGACGATCCGAGTGTGCACAGAGATCGTGGTTTCACGGAGGAAGACCACGAGAACATCGGAATGAGATGAAAACTTGCATGTGCCCCTAGCATATGTGTGTGTGTGGGTGTGGTTAGAGGTTGGTATATATAGGTGCTTGCATGTGTCCCCTCGCATGCATGCGCCTAACCTAGAGGCGAAGGTTCCGGCCCAGATGAGGGTGGAATCTCCTGCCGAGGTGAAACCGGTAGGATAGTGCCCCAACTTGTGAGCCAACATGGTTTGACATCACCCTATGACCTAAACAAACACAAAACAAGAGAGAGCTACGCTGGCTACTCGCTGTGAGGAACGCCTAGGGGGTAGACGATCCGAGTGTGCACAGAGATCGTGGTTTCACGGAGGAAGACCACGAGAACATCGGAATGAGATGAAAACTTGCATGTGCCCCTAGCATATGTGTGTGTGTGGGTGGTTAGAGGTTGGTATATATAGGTGCTTGCATGTCCCCTCGCATGCATGCGCCTAACCTAGAGGCGAAGGTTCCGGCCCAGATGAGGGTGGAATCTCCCACGAGGTGAAACCGGCAGGATAGTGCCCCAACTTCAGAGCCAACATGGTTTGACATCACCCTATGACCTAAACAAACACAAAACAAGAGAGAGCTACGCCTGGCTACTCGCCGAGGAACGCCTAGGGGGTAGACGATCCGAGTGTGCACAGAGATCGTGGTTTCACGGAGGAAGACCACGAGAACATCGGAATGAGATGAAAACTTGCATGTGCCCCTAGCATATGTGTGTGTGGGTGTGGTTAGAGGTTGGTATATATAGGTGCTTGCATGTGTCCCCCTCGCATGCATGCGCCTAACCTAGAGGCGAAGGTTCCTGCCCAGATGAGGGTGGAATCTCCCGCCGAGGTGAAACCGGTAGGATAGTGCCCCAACTTGTGAGCCAACATGGTTTGACATCACCCTATGACCTAAACAAACACAAAACAAGAGAGAGCTACGCCGGCTACCTCGCCGAGGAACGCCTAGGGGTAGACGATCCGAGTGTGCACCCTGTAAAATTTTTGGCTAGATTTTACATGTATCTATAAATTAGGTCCTACACATGTGTATCTAAATGAATTTATTATTTTTTGATATGTTTTAGTCTCTACATATATGTGCATTCTTGCTCTAGCCACGGCCTGCCCACCCCGGCCACCTGCTCCCATCACCAATCCCTCCCCCTCCCGATCCCCACCTCCTGCCTCCCAACCCCCTCCCCAGCTGACCTCACCACGCCGGTCTCGAGCCGCCACTCTCTCTCCCTCCCGCGAGCCCTCCCCCACTTCCCCACCCCGGCCCTCCCCCACTTCCCTACCCCCACCATCCCGCCGCCACCACCACCCCACCACCCCGCCGCCACTGTCCCCGAGCCTGGCCCAGCCCCACCCTGGCCCTCCCCCACCCCGGCCCTTCCCCACTTCCCCACCCCCACCACCCCGCCACCACCCCCACTTCCCCTGTACCGCCGCCCCCACCCCCAGTACATCGCCGCCACCCTCCCCACTTCTCACCGCCGCCACCACCCCAAGACACCGCCACCTCCCCACTTCCTCCTGCCGCCACCACCCCCACCTCCCACCCCTCCCACTTCCCACCCCAACCCCACCGCCTGCCACCACCCCAAGCACCTCCCCACCCCTCCTCCATTGGTTAGTTTTTTTAAAATTTGTTCTTGTTTTTATTTAGTGTAGTAGTTTGTAGTTTTAGTTTTAGTTTTAGTTTGTACTAATTGTAGTTTGTGGTTTTAGTTTGTAATAGTAGTTTGAAGTAGTAGTTTGTAGTAGTAGTTTATAGTTTGTAGTATGTAGTTTTTCTTATGTACTAGTAGTTTGTAGTAGTAGGTTGTAGTATCTAGATGAAATAGATGAAATTTGTAGTAGTAGGTTGTAGTATCTAGTAGTAGGTTGTAGTAGTAGTTTATAGTTTGTATGTAGTTTTTCTTATGTACAATAGTTCATGTTTAGTAAAATAGATGAAATTTGATAAATATATGTTGTATATTGTATGTTGTTTATAGTTACCGGAGGGTGAGCGTGGGGAGTGTTTCGACGACTGGTCCCGGATCATCTTCTACGATTTGATCACGCTCGAGGGTGAGAATCTGTCGCTTCTTGTACCTAGGTTTTATTTTTGTGTCTAGATCACCAAGTCTGTCATTACCTAGGCGCTATCTCGACCGTAAGCGTTACGCGACTTAATATGCATTAGTGGTCTCGCATATTTTGGACCGTAACGCTTATGGCTTTTATCGGCAATCATGGATTCAGAGTTGTTTGTTCTCCCCTGCTCTACCTCGATTCGAGACAGATTTCGTGGCGCCCTCGTTGTTCTCCTGATGCACATCCTCTTGGCTTTTGTCGAGACGCAGGGAGAGCAGCGGAGGTGCCGCCAAATTTCGCTTGGATCGGGTAGAACCAGGAGAACTTACCCAATCTACGGATCCGCGGCCGGTTAGGACCCTCTTTTCCTATTGGACATGTAGGTTGATGAATGCGTAAAATATGAAGCATTTAATCTCCTGCTTGATATAAATGTTATATTTGTTGTTTGTCTCCCAACAAAGCGTAAGAGGATGGCGATAATGGGTGGATGTACAAAGGGCCGTATTAGTGCGACTAATAAAACAGACGATTGGGTACGGAACACTCATTTGTTAGTGAATGAGTTAGCGTGGTTCAAGGCAATGGTTCGCACTTTGTCCTCGCGCCATTGCACTAAGCGCCATCATCGTGGAAAGGATGACATGTACAAACACCTTCCGCAATATGGGTACATGTCTAACTATGTCACTCAAGTCGACTTTGCATTTAACGTGATGAGGTGAGGTGATGCGTCACCGCTCAATGGCAATGAGCACGATGGGATTAGAAACATGCTAGATGATCTTATCGATGCCGACCAGCCGATTCGCCACCTCCACGGAGGAATCACCGTAACCGGAGGAACCGCTAGAACCGAGGAACCGGAGCCAACCGCTAAGGCCTTCCTTGATATGATGGTCGGCTAAGAGGCCTCAGACGAGGGTGCAAAGATTTCACCGATGCCATCTCTCAAAGGTTCTAGCCGACAAGTGCCAAGATTCGCCACCCGCTCTCACTTTGAAGCTAATCGAGAACATGTGGTAACATAAGTTGCCCAAGGGCATTGTCCCCAAAACCTTTCACGAAACGAAGAAACTCATGAAGGAGCTCAACATGGATTATGAAAAGATAGATTGTTGTCCAAAAGGCTGCCTTTTGTTTTGGAAACAGCTTGAGGGTGACAAGTATCGCCCATTTGTAAGGCCTCTAGATATGAAGAGACAAAGGGAAGGATGGTCAGTGAGGCAATGAAGGTCGCTAAGAAGATACTTCGTATCTCCCATTCATAAAAAGAATCCAAATGCTTTACTTGAGCGAGGAGACGCCAAACAGATGACGTGGCACAAGAAGGGAAAAGATACGAGGACGGCACGACGGAAGAAGATGGGACATCCATCCGATGGTAAGGCATGGAAGAACTTCGATGACAAATACCTTGCAAGCGTAAGAGGCTCTAATGTTAGAATTGCGATAGCAATGATGGCTTCAACCCATATGGTATGTCGACGGCCTCGCATACCGCTGGCCGGGTATGTTATTCCGCCAATCTCCTCCCGGAGTATTAATGCAACGGAAGACCATGTTTTTGTCACGATAATTCCAGGACCCGAGTATCCGGGAAGAACTTGAGTGTCTACATGCAGCCGATTGTGGATGATTTGAACCACTCTTGGATACACGGACGCTGACATACGATCGAAAGCATCAAAGAGAAACTTTTGATGAAAGTTTGGTTACAATATACTATGCATGACATGTTCGGCACGCCCTAACGCATGGATGGTGTATACCGTAAGTGGCCATGCCCAAGTGTGCACCGACTTGAGTTCCTTTGGCTAAAGTCGGGTCGCAAATATGTTGCGCTTGACACGAATCGACAAGACTTCAAAAGAAATCATTCGCTCGAGAAGATAGAAAGAACTTCAAGAAGGGCAAAGTTGTGCATGAAGTAAAAGAGGTACCAAAGTTCGAGGGTGCAGCTTGTTGATGCCGAGATACGTGTTTCGTGCCATGGCGCCGAACTCGCCATCAATTTATGGATATGGTGTAACGATAATTGACTCACGTGGCAGCCTTTAACGAATCTCGTATTACAAGGACCTCGAACTTCCCCATAACATCGATGTGATGCACACCAAAAGAATGTCGGGAGTCCCTTTTTCACACAGTCCTAAACATTCGGAAGTCAAAGGATAATGTCAAGGCTAGAGTTGATGTTGAGAAGCTTTGTGATAGGAAGAGATTACACATGCAGCCTCCTACCGTCTGGTCGAAGAATTGGTTCAAGCCGCATGCCTACTACGCCTTTGATAATGTCCAAAAGAAGGAGTCATTTAGGTGGCTCAAATACGCCGTGATGTTCCCCGACGCTATTGTTCAATATAAGTAAGGGAGTCAATCTTTGACGGACAAGTCAACGGGCTCAAGAGTCACGACTATCATATATGGATTGAGCGGCCGATGCCGGTGATGGTTCGAGGGTATCTCCCGAAAAGTATGGCGAGTGCTATGAGTTGAGCCATTTCTTCCGCACCTCCGTATAAGCGATATGTCCTCCGTGATTGAGAAGTCAAGTTCAAAATGCCGGAGTTGCTATGCAATTTGGAGATGATCTTTCCGCCAGCTTTTTACTCCGATGGCACATCTCATTGTGCACCTCGCGAACGAGGCACTATTGGGGGCCGTGCAATTTCTGGCAATTTTGTATTGAGAGAGTTTAAGTATATTCGAAAGATAATCGGAAACAAAGCCAAGATTGAAGCATGCATAGTCAAGCAACATGCCTTCGGAGATGGTAGACGCCATGACAACCCATCGCCCGATGATGTTCCCACTATGCATAACCCGCCTCTCGTTACAATGTCGACCTGCCCAAGAATGACCCCAATCTCGAACTATTCCAATTTCCCGTGGCAAGGCCGAAGGACTAAAATATAGGTTGTCAAGGAAGAGAAGGATTGCATAATGCTCTATGTGCTTATGAACATGAAGGAAGTGGTCGATTTCATTAGGTAAAATGGTGAACACCCTATTTCTCTATGCAGCTAGTAACTCGGTCTCCGCCTAATGCTTATTTTCTCCTTCTTAGCGATTTCACGGATGAACAAAGGGTCGACCGACCGATCCTCTCCCATGGAGTTGGACACTCTACCGAAAGAGGGTGCTCCTTAAATAAAAAAACTTTGTGTCCTCGTTTATGGAAAAGTAATTTCTAACCCGTCCTCTTACCTTGCAATATGTGACTTGTCGCCTTATTCCACGTAATTCATCGAACGCAACAAATTCCTCTTGTACCGTGGGAGCTGATCCCAACGCTGAGATGTCGATGAGCTGAAATGTGTTTCCCAAGGTTGTACAAAGGTCGCCATGAAGTATGAGAAGTATGATGAATGGGTTTCGCCCATACGTAGACGCACTAAAGGGCGAATCAATGCAAAAAGGTAAATACTGGGTGTTCACCAAAGGAGCCGATTCCCTTGATTACTACGGAAGGTTAGAGAATGTATACGAGCCGACCTTCAATCGCATTTAATGTCGAACTCAATCTTGTTGTGTTCAAGTGCCACCGGTTTGACCCAAGGGTGGACCGAGAAGTACCCTTCCATTGGGTTAGTTGAAGTTAGGCCTTCAACCACCTATAGCGGAGCCGACGCCTTTGTTGTTGCTCACCAAGCCAACCAAGTTTATTATTTGCCCTACCCATGCCGTAAAGCGGAACCTGTGGGAAGTCGGTTCCGTGTATCGCCACATGGTAACCCCGATTCCTCCGAGGACGATTACAACAACATTAACCCTTTAACGCATTTAGGAATTTTCTATCAAGAGCAAGAGGACTTTGACACTTTGATTTAGAACCGTTGATCTTGAGGATCTTGGGAATGATGTAGAAACTCGGGTGAGTCTGGTGAATCTACATGACATAAGTATGCTCGAGAAGATCCATACCGAGAATGACAACGATGATGAGCCTACACCCTTCGATGAGAATCCAGATTTCTACCAAAAGATAGTGATAGTGAGAATGAGAATGAGAATGTGAATGAGAATGAGAATGAAAATGATAGTGAGTATTTATTTTTAATGCATTTTATTATGTCTTTGTGCTTAACTGCTTTCTTAATTGCATTATGCCTTTATTCTTTGTGTATACATTTTATTATGTCTTTGTGCTTAACTGCTTTTCTTACTTAATGCAGTGATTGAACAATATGAGCAGCGGCAAGGCAACCAGTTCGTCCTTGCTTAATGCGCCAAGCAACGAAGAAAAGTGCTACACGGAGTGGGAGACAGCCAAATCCCAATCCGCTACTCGATCTTGCTCCTCAGCCAAGTGAGGACGGGTCGAGGCCGAGGTCGAGGAGGACGAGGACGAGGTGTCACGGAGGAGGCGTGGACTTTGACCCACCACCGCTCGGGCGACGTGGCTCGAGTTGTTCCCCTTGAGCAGCCTTTCAGGCCGAGAGGAGGCAGTCCGAGAGGGAGGCGTAGTCCGAGAGGGAGGCGAGGACCGAGAGGGAGGCGGGACTGACACGGAGGCGACACTAGCCGCGAGTTGGTGGGGCCAAGAAATTGCGGAATCGTGGGGAATCGGGAGTCCCCGAGAAGTTTGAGCCTAGGACTTAGGAGGCGAAGCCCTTATTATTCCGTATGGCCTTGAGTAAGTTTACTAATTTGGCAATTTAAAACATTTTATTTCATGTTGGTCATAAATAATTATTGTGTACTAATGTTTATTTTGTGCAGCAATTGGACATTTCCTCCGGGACTAAGGCTCGCCTTCCTAACAGCCTCGTTGGAGCTCGATTAGGAAGTTCGGCGCTATCACATTACCCCGAGGGTGACAGAAGCTAGCTACTACTTGGGCGACTACTGCACTACCCGTGTCCCGGTTTTCCGACACCGATGCTGTCATCACCAAGTTTTGGGTAAGGCATATTTCGAGTTATGTTCATACTTGATGACCCCACCGCTAACTCATGACTCTTATGCATGATTGAAGTGCTTTTACCGTGTGGCCGAGGAGGACCAGAGAAGGCGCAGGACTTTGCTTGGGCTTGTGTGAAGTTGACCCCTGTGTGTGGTACAACCGAAGGTCACGGCCGCTAGCCACTTCAATGACAGGGCGTGAGGGTCGAAGGAAGACATTGGTAGGAACCCTAATCCCGAGTACTGGCGACGCCTAAGAGTACATGTCGGTGAGTAAAATGTCAATGAGATTCTACATTGCTTCTAAGTTGCCATTGCATTTTCCGGAGTTGAGTATTGCATTTTCGTGTTATCTCGACATGAGCCGCATCGACTCGCATGGGAGGAGCTGGTTAGGACGAGGTGGCTCAGAGAAGACGAGGAGTTTGCAGCCTTGTCGAGGCGAACGCGGATAACCGAGGCGATGGTGGAACGACCGCTGGAAACCGCAACTTTGACCGCTTCAAGGGAAGGTGGTACGATATACATGGAACGACTGCGTGCATTTCTCGCTTATGTTTGTACTTCATATGCATAATATTTTCTTTTCGCGACACAGTGGCCGAGGCACAACCCGGGAGGTGATTCATGACGCCGCCTATGAGATGATGCGCGAAGAAGCCCAATTACTCGGAGCCTCAACCTCGCTGTTCGTGTACTCAAGACCGCCTGTAACGACTTGGGGAACTACAAGACGATGGTGAAGGCTCGTCACCCCCATGTGGATGACCCCATTCACGCGGAGATCGACGAGGAGTCGTTGGTCCTGTCGGGCGGATTGCAGCATGGACGCCTTAAGATTCTGAATAAGAAGGTCAAGTTTACCTCAAGACGAAGCTTCAGCCGCCCTCAGGCTACCTACCCGCCGACGGCCCCTATCCCGCCAGGTAGCCTGCTGCCCGCCGAGGATGTAAGTTTTTCGCTTTCATCATCTTTATGAGTTTTGTTCCTGCATGGCTAACCGACGAGATTCCTTGTATTTGAAATTGTAGCTCGAGTTAGACGCGCTCACGGCCGCTTATGAGGAATATCGTGGCCTTTCTAAAGATCGAGGCGATCGCGATCTACATGCAATACGAAATGTAAGTCCGAACCTTTATTTTTGCAAAAGATACAAGTCCCACTTCCCCGCTTGTTGTACTACGGCCTGACTTCTAAACTATCTTGCAGGCCATGATGATGAATATTCAATCTGGCCGTAATAGAGATTTAGGCCCGTGCCTCCCATGCCGTGTCCGATGCCATTTTGGCAATCGAAGGAAAGCTTAGGACCTACTACGATCGACACCGGTAAGTTCTTTGCGAACCCACCGTTATCGCTTACTTTGCCTCGCAAGTTGCTAACATGTAGGCAACATGTAGGAACGGAGCTTCGAACCGCACTTTGGCCACGCCGGGATGGGCGCCGATCACACCGCTTCATGACGATGGTCCATCTCCGCCATTCTCGCAGTGGTTCTCCCGAGCTTCACACTTCTCCTACTCCCTCGCCAGTGGCTCTTCCGCTGCTTCATCGGACGCAACCTCGGCAGAGGTCGCCACTTTTCACCGTGGGAGATCTCGGTACACCCTCTCCTCCGTGAGTTGTAGGCATGTGTGATGATGTCGGCGATCTTGTATGAATAATGTATGGATGATCTTGTATGACTGATGTTGATACACGTATGGCATATGTGATCTTGTTTCAATTGGTGTGGAATATATATTGCATGGATGATGTATGGATGATGTATGGATGTATGGATGATGATGTATGGCTGCTGTGAGTGCTGCTGCTGCAATAAAATTCAAAAAATCAGAGATTGATACGCCGACGGCCTTGCCTCGGCGTAGGAGGTAAGCGTGACCAAATGGTCAAGGCGGCCTCGGCGAGAGCCAGCCCGCTGCTGCCAAAGCCGCCGCTTCCACGCAGGCGTGACGAGGGGAGGCCGTCGGCGAAAGCCGCGCCAGCCGCCGCTGCTTCCACGTGGCAGCGACGCCGAGGGGAGGCCGTCGTAGCATTCGCGCCAGTCAGCCGCGCTGCCTCCACGTGGCGTGCCCACGCCGAGGGAGGCCGCCGGGCGTAGCCGACGCTGCCGTTAATCGGGCCGTGGTGACGGCGCTGTCGACGTCACGACGGTCATATACCGACGGGCGCCGTCCAGGCCGCCGGGCGCGGCTCACGCCGACGGTCTTGTCTCACGCCGACGGCCGCTACCGCCCGCCGAGGGAGAGGTCCGCCGAGGACGATACGCCGAGGGCAGCCGTCGGCGTAGCGCCCGTCGGCGTTGGCCTACGCCGACGGTCTTGTCCTACGCCGACGGCCGCGCCTGCTCCGCCGAGGGAGAGGTCCGCCGAGGACGATACGCCGAGGGCAGCCGTCGGCGTAGCGTACTCCGAGGGTTTTCCTGGCTACGCCGACGGCAATATGCCCTCAGCGTACCGAGCTTCTCCTGTAGTGCCGGCAGGCTCGCCTCCACGCCCTCTGACAACAACTCCCGTGAAATAGTCACACACGCACGTACTCATCCAGCTGCAGTGCTTTCTTTAAGATGTATACGATCGGGTAGCGTAGCCTGGTCGTGTAGTGTATGTATTTATCGGCGTCGACCGCGACAACCCGAAAGCTCCGGCCGGCGGCTGACTGATCGATCGGTGCAACTCATGTCAAGTGGCCGTTTCTCGATGGAGGAAATACGCGGATCGGTGCAAGTGCAGGACGGGACCTCCATCGTCTACCTCACCGGTGCAGTTCCTGTACGTGGGCGCCTACCCTGGACGGGAGCGCACCTACAACACTGCTACCGAAAGCGCATGCAGCCGTAAATCTGGTTAGCTAGTACAGAGTACTTCGTTCACATTTGACACGTATGGCCTTTCTTCACCGTCGAACTGAACCGCTCTACGCAGCTCCGAGTCACACTCGTCGTCTGGAAACAAGAAACACGTCGGGCTCGGCCCGCTATTTTTCTACAGTCCGGTTCTAATTTCGTCAGGTATCCGGCCGGATACGGTCGACGGACAGACACTTCAGTTCTTACCACTATTATTGGCCGTGTGGTCGGTGTACAGCGTACTGTGGCCACTTACAGCAACGACAGTCACCGATGGGGGTGACCCTACGTGCACCGATGCAAAGACATCCAAAATGCTGATGAGATGCTGTGTAGATATGTTTGAAGAGTTCATGCTGCATGGGACAAAAAGATCGGGACATTTTCGTGTGGGGGCGATCGATACGGCCAAGATTTCTCAACTGTACTGCACTTTTTCTTTTCGTTTTCAGAGAGAAAGTCTCTCTCTCTCTCCTACTGTACGCCAAAGATACTATTTATTGTGTCAAATACTCGTATGAGGTATGCCATGGTACCTTGAGTACTGTACTATCATTACACGTGCGAATATATATATTATGCGTATGCTCCTCTCAAAAAATGTTTTATCATACCACCCTACGTACGTGCACTGATACTGCACGCAGAATATATGTGCCAAATAATTGTGAATATATAGCATCCCATCCTTACTTATGTAGCATCCCATCCTTCCAATCACAAGAGATATCGTAGTACCCCGCACCACTCAAGGGCTAGTTAGCATGGGACAAGACGAACTACTGCGCACCACGAGTGATGCGAGTCCACTTGTCAATACCCAATAATAATCAGCATGTACTTCTATAGTCCACACCGTAGGCGTGCTTAAGGCCGTCACCACTACATAATAGCGTGTTACTGATGAGATCGTACGGTGTTGGAGGCTATGACGTAGATTTGGGGGCTCAGCGGGCTCCAATGATGATGACATGTGGCGACGCAGGTGCCTAGATGGCGAGTAGAACTGTCGGCACAGGCCACTTCGATGACGGCACATGCGGTGGGCTGGTAGGCTGGATCTGATGTCACAGGGACTTGTGGCTCTCAGGGTTCTTATGACGGCGACATGCCGCAGCACCAGGGCTCTGACATTGATGGAGTTGGCGTCGAGAGGAGAATAGCGATGTCGATCGTGGCATAGCTCTTGCCCAAAAAAACTCGGATTTAAGTCATAGAACTACGGTAATATGGTATCGCTCTTATGTATCGTGGAAACCCTGTATCGGCCAGCATGATTACTTTCTTGCCCAAATTTAGGCAGAGTGCAAATTTCACGAGTTCCACAAGCTAGTGATATAAGCCTAAGTACTCTATTGATTATCTGGTGCCCTCATTTCTATGTCAGTGCGATAAAGGATTTGCGATCCCCTAGTCATATGGGACCGCACGGTATGATTGAAAATTGGAAAAATATCTTATTTTTATTTTACATGATTTTCGCAATCTGTTTCAAAAGCATCTCTATTCATGCTTTTGAATTTGGCAGTATTTTGAAGTTGATGTACTATGAATTTGGCAATCCTACCAAAGAGATTCGCGTTGGCTGAGGCGGCGGACAGATAGACACGTAGTCGATCGGCAGCCAGCAGGTGTGCGTATGTACCAGCACAGGAACACCGGCGGCGGGCCAGCTAGCTACTAGCTCCGGTAGGGATAGCTGCACTGTGGGTGTGGATATGTGCACGTACGGGTGCACCGCGCACGCACGCACGCACGCACGCCCATACACACGGGATACACGTACGGGTGCGGCCAACGTGGGGCCCACGTACGTCGTCGGGGGCACGTCTCCGTGTACAGAGAAGTTGAAACGAGATCGTCGACGGTGAGGTGGGTGCCCCCCACGCACAGTTGGCCGGACTGCACGCCGCCACCAACCACGGTCCACGGGGAGGCTAGCTAGTTTGGGGGCACGCAAAGTTCACACAACACTACTGTTTATGCGGGAAAAAGTTCATTCTAAACCTTGAACTCGTAGAGGTTAGACAAATCGAACCCTCAACTCAAAATCCCGGTCGTTGGCACCTTGAACTTGCAAATCCCGGTCTAAGTTGAACCCTCTGCTTAATTTCCTCACTATAAAAAAATTCCAAACAGAATAAATTCTTCCTCTCTCGCTGACTAAGTTGGCCCACGTGTAGTATGTGTCTTCTTCCCGTTATCCAATCTTTCCATCTTTCTCCCGTGGCCTCCATCCACGTCAGTCGTCGTCCCTCCATGTCTCTCCTGTGTAGCAGCAGCTACATGCGACATGCACATAGAAGGTGAGTAAGACGAGCTAGCCAGGGGAAATGGATGAGCCGGAGCAGCGGCTCAACACGGCAACGACTTGACACCGGGGACAGAAATATGATACCCAAGGCTATGGATTGGCAGATTTTCGCGTTCCTATTGGACACAAACATATATATGCATGGGCGTTAAACTGTTGCTGCTCGGGCGCATCCCCTTCAGCTCCAGCTCGTTGGTGAGCAAAACTTTTTTTTTTCTAGTTCTTGAATTGGTCACCGGCTGATTGTAAAATAGAAATAATAAATCAATAGGGCTAGCTTGTCAATACCAACCAACGACATATCAAATAGAGCATACGCAGAAATCCTATCTTGCTAGCTTTCCTGGGATTGCACTGAGTTGCACTTTCATGTAGAGTTCCCTCCATGGTCCGTAGCACCTCAGAGCACATGCAAGCTACGCCTAACATCTGCCACCATAGGAGCACCCGATGAGCTCTAGCTCCATGCGCACCGGCCGAGAGCATGCACCGCCGTCTAGATATATGCGTCCTGGAGGAGCCCCTACCTTCATACACGCACACGCCGACGTCCTGGGACACGCCTTGCACGACAAAGCAGTATGGTGGTGGTCTGACGACGTTGTCCTGTGGGGCGTGCTCCGTCTATGAGCAAGCAGCACGAGCGCCGCAATCACACATTTGCTAGCCAGCGTGGGTTACTCTCACGATTGATCGGGAGGGACTGAAAAAGAAGAAAAACGATTAATATGGCACGTTGGTCCTAATGTCGGTGAGAGTTGCATGCAATCCTGGTTGGGTTATTACTTTCCCGGTCTATCAAACATGTCTAGGGTTTGATTTAGACCAGGAATCGCAAGTTTAGTGTGCCAACGACCGTGATTTTGAGTTGAGGGTTCGATTTGTCTAAGCTCCATGAGTTCAAGGTTCAGAATGGACTTTTTCCGTTTGTGCGCGCGCACTGTCAACCGTGAAGCACCGAGCACGTTAAGAGCTAGCGGGGCAGTGCCAGTTCTCACTTGACACCGCTGTGATCACCTTGATTGAATTCTTGCCGGAAACGAGCGCATAACCGGGATTATTGTCATGTGTCGAACTCAATTTCTATGTTTCGGCATCCAGTTCCAACCGGGTGCGTGCATGCAATCCCCACGGGACGATCTACTCCGCTCTTGCGGTGGGTCCACGAGACGAGACGGCCAGTCGCACCTCGCTAAGAGCATCTCCGCTCGTTGAGCATACATATATCGAAATCCGGACCAAACTTCGTGACGGGCAAATTTACTTCAATATGTCCAGCTTTTCCACCGCTGCATTCCGAGTTTTTGGGTCGCCCGTTTCCGCTCAAATCCGGTTTAAATTCGGCTTAAGTTCTTTCAGATTTCGGCATAGTTCGGCATATAATGAATCCAGAATAATTTACGGCCAAACTTCGGCGTAAATGTAAACATTCGGCCTGCAGTGAAAGTACAACATATTCGGCCAAGTTCGGCCAGTTCATACTCGACATCTACGTTGTGTTGCCCCTGCGTATCCATAGGTGCTCAACAAGATCATCCTGCAGCGGTTGATGCACCACCGGATTTCGGATCTCCTGACGCATGGCGATAAATGCAACCCAGGTTGGAGGCACCTGATGATCAGACTCGGCAAGAGGACCCTGTCTATAGTATGGCTCGTTCTCCTCGAGCAAACTAACTGGATCCTTTCTCTCATCCTCAATGATCATGTTATGCAAGACCACACAACAGTTCATCACTTTCCACGTCTGATTTTTTGACCAGGTCATAGCAGAGAACTGGACAACTGCAAATCTCTGCTGGAGCACACCGAATACCCGTTCCACGTCCTTCCTGCAAGCTTCCTATTCCTTGGTAAAGTGAGAATGCTTGGGGAGCATTGGACTTGAGATAGTCTTCACGAATGTTGGCCATCTTGGATAGATGCCATCTGCTAGATAGTATCCCTTGTTGTAGTGGTATCCACTGATCTCAAATTCCACAGGGTTTGATCCACAACAAGCTTGGAAAAGACAGTTGAGAAGTTGAGGACGTTGATTTCGTTGTTCGATCCTGCCATGCCAAAGAAGGAGTGCCAGATCCAAAGATCATGTGTAGCAACTGCCTCAAGTATCACAGTGCATCCTCCTTTGTGGCCTTTGTACATTTCTTGCCATGCAAATGGATAGTTTTTCCACTCCCAATGCATGCAATCTATGCTTCCAAGCATACCAGGAAATCCTCTTACTTTCATTGACTGCGGGGATCCGAGCAGTGTATTCAGCAGTGGGTGATCTCAAGTACTCTTCCCCGAACACTGCAATCACTACCCTGCAAAACCTGTACAAGCAATCAATGGCGGTGGACTTGGCGATGCGGAGATAGTCATCAATAGCATCAGCCGACGCTCCATATGCAAGCAACCTCATCGCCACGGTGCACTTCTGAAGTAAGGAAAACTCAACCAAGCCGGTGCAGTCCTTCTTGCAAACGAAATATGGGTCGAACTCCCAGATGGAATGCACGATCTTGAGGAAGAGCTTCCGACTCATCCTGAAACGGCGGCGAAACACGTCCTTTCCATGGAGTGGCTGGTCGGCGAAGTAGTCGGCGTACAACATGCAAGAGTCTTCATCCTTTGTCTTGCCTTGCACTTCCAAATGACCGCGCCGAATCATCGCTGCCGCTTCGCCATCTGCATGTACCGGGCGAGCGCGAGGATCTGGTGTTTTCACCTTCGGCGACCTCGGCGCTCTCTTCCTCCAGGAGTACGACGAGCATCTCCTCGTCGTTGTTGTCCATGGCGAGTAGCTCTTCCTCGTCGGAGTCCATGGCGAGTATCTCGTCCTCGTTGGAGTCCATGGTTAATCCGCCAAATGCGTAACACTTGGCGGCGTGGTGGGAGCACACCAAGCGTAGCTACGAAGCTTGGTCGGCGAAGTGGCGCGGTATAGGCGAGTCACGGGCAATCGCGCGAAGCGATCTAGAGGCGTGGCATGCTCGGGCGGGAGCTCCGGGCGAAGTCATGGCGACAGGGGCGCTGAGCTCTTCGCCGCAGGCGAGCGGAGGGCGGAATGGGACTGTCTCGCCGACAGAGCTGCCCACGCCTGCTACGCGGCCCCGGCCCCGGATGTACTGAACTGGTTCAGCCTGTAGCTGGACCAAAACACACAAATTCGCATTTAAAACAAGTCTCCTGGATACACGACGGCTTTTGCCGTCCGAACCTAATTTCGGCGTCCTGGATAGACGAGTGGAGATGCTCTGATACGAGATCGAGACTTAGGCCGGTGTTGGGTTTTAAGTCCGAGCTCTGCCCAAGATACGCCTATCTCCGAATAAAATGGGCCGGGAGCCTGGAAGCCTGGAATGTTAGTACAATGGAGTGAACGAAAAAATGATCCCACCGAAACACGGCCCTTGTACCAATAAAAGAAGCTCAGTTTTCTAGCTCTGGCCGCCGGCAGTTGTCCATTCATGGATTCTTCCATTATCCGGTTGTCTATCTGGAACACAAACGCGTGGTGTTCCGATCCCTCCGATCATATTGATAAAGATTGTGGATGGTACGTCCATAATTATTATCCGGAGTACTTCCTCTGTTCGGGATTATAGGTCCTACGGAGGAAGTAGTAATTATTATCAACAACGCTTATTTTTAGATTTTTGTTCAACCGTTACGCCAATAGTGATTACATAATAAATAGAGTGGAGATGGAGGAGGAAGGGCAGTTGTGGCGCATTGGCCAGTGAGAGGTTTTCAGTAACTTCTGGAGCGTGGAGGAGAGAACCTTCGTTCGCTGCTGCTCGTCAGTCAGTTTCGCTAGTTTCTGTTTCCTCTTTCTTATCGTCAGTCAGTTTTCGCTAGCTGTATTCCAGCAAAAACAAAGTACTGTGTACTCCTGTTTGACCTTTGGGTGGATGCTGTGTTGTAAGGAACTGAACATCGGGAAAAACCCTTTTATCTACTCTAAAAAACTATGGTGGAAAGTCGAGATGACTCTATAGATAGACATCAAAGAACTTGTTTTTTTCTTTTTGAGGGGAGACGTCCAAAGTAAAAGACCGAAGACAGAAACTTTTGCTCAAGAAACAAAATTGGCACCTCTTCCCCTTAGATTAGAAAAGGTAAATTACACCTGCTGACTAAACAATGTAAAGACTACACTCTATATGATACAAGAGAAGGAAAGAATAAAACGAAGCATGTGTCGGTAAATTTTCTCCCTTGGTGAGGTACATAGTAATGGACAGAGGAAAAACGCGAGAACAAAATGAGAAGTTGCATCATGCATTTCATGGAGAAGATACACACATCACAAAGTTGCAGTTCAAGCTAAGGTAGGACAGCACAAAGACCATACACGGTTGCCCTAGTATCTACACCCACTAGACAGACCTCCAGCCACAAAAAGAAGGAACCGCAAGAAAATCCACCCTCCTCCATCCACCAAAACAAAGCAGTCAAATACTAATCAGGTTCCATCCATCCATCCAATAGCACAGACGGCCCCCGTCAGTTGCGGTGGTGCTGCAACTGCAGCAGCCGCGAGTACGCCCCCTCCGGCCGCGCCACCAGCTCCGAGTGGCCGCCTTGCTCCACGATCCGCCCGTCCTGGACGACGGCGATGCGGTCCACGCCCCGGATCGTCGAGAGGCGGTGCGCGACCAGCACGGTGGTCCGCCCCTTCATCAGCCGCTCCAGCGCCTCCTGCAGCACGCATTCAGACTCCGCGTCCAGCGCGCTCGTCGCCTCGTCCAGGAGCAGGATGGCAGGGTCCTTCAGCACCGCCCTGGCAATGGCGATCCGCTGCTTCTGTCCGCCAGACAGCTGCACGCCTCGCTCGCCCACCGCCGTCCTGTACCCGTCGGGCAGCTGGCTGACGAAGCTGTGCACGTTTGCGGTCTTCGCCGCCTCGATCACCTGCTCCTCGGTTGCGCCTTCCTTGCCATACGCGATGTTCTCAAGAATGCTCGACGCGAAAAGGACAGGCTCTTGCTGCACGAGGCCTATCTTGAGCCGCAGGGACTTGAGGTTCAGCCTCCTGATGTCCTTGCCATCGATCATAACCTTGCCACCAGTTGGGTCGTAGAACCGCTCAATGAGGGCAATGACGGTGCTCTTTCCGGATCCACTAGCTCCAACTAGAGCTTGGCTGCGCCCCGCCTGGATTTTCAGGTTGAAATCCTTGAAGATTTCAATGTCAGGACGGGCCGGGTAGGCAAAGTCAACATGCCGCAGCTCAATGTCCCCACGAACAGTGGTGACACGCTCTGACTCTGGATCATCGGGCTCGATTCTTGTTGCTCTGTTCAGGATGCCAAAGATGGAGCGAATAGATTCACCTCCACGGATGATCTCTGGTGCAAGGCTGACCGTCTCAGCCACGGAGTTGGCAGTCACAACAAGGACAACAAAAACCTTGATGACCTTGGAGAAGGTTGACCCATGTGACCGGACAAGATGAGAACCATACCAAAGAATGAGCGCTTCTGAGCAGTAAAGGCAGAGCTGTGAGAGGCCATACAGAAGACCCGCGGTCTGGCTGCGGCGTAGGATCTGCTCCTCTGGTATGCGCAGCTCATGGCTGAAGAGAGACATGATCTTGTTTTGGGCGTTGAAGGCTGCCACAGTGCGGATGTTGCTCACGCCTTCACCAGCAACCATGCTGCTCTTGGCATGAGCCTTCGCCGTGTCACCAGCAAAACCCTTCATTGACAGTTGCTGAAATAATCAAAAGAAACAGCACAGATTTCAGTCCATGCAGTTACATTTGGTATATATATATATATATATATATATATATATATTCCATAGAATGAACTGCATAAAATGCAATTGTTGTTCTGATATTGATATTGACAAAGGCATTAAATTGGCAAGAGAAGGTCTATTTTAACTGTTTACTACTAAAAAAATCGGTTGACTGAAAAAGGTTGGCCAAGATATTACCTGGGCGAAGTTGGCAAGCACTAGAAGAGGGAAAGTAGCCAGAATAAGGAGTGCCACTCTCCACTCAATGATAAAACCAACGATGAAAGATGTCATCAGGGAGGTAATGTTCTGCAGTATCACTGATATCCTCTCAGCTATCGCCGATTTCACATCAGCCGCATCAACCGCTACACGAGCAGCCACAAGACTTGAGTTGTTTTCTTCTTCATCAAACCAACCAACTTCATTCCTTAGTATTGCTGCAGCAAATATGATAAGAATTACTGTAAGTTCAAAAATGAACTGCAACATAGATTGGTTATTGGCTAATGGCGAAACAAGAAATGCATACCAGATAGCATCATCCTCCTAACCCTGGTTGTAAGATTTTCTCCCATTATGCTGAAGAAATAATGCTGGACAAGATAGGCAACTACAGCATATATGCCTGTGCCAATGTAGATGAACACATAAAGCTTAGTTTTCCTCTCCATTTCGACGGGATCCTTGTAGTAGAACACATCAAGCATTTCACCCATAACAATGGCAAATGTTGGACCAATGAATCCAGACAGAACAGAACCAATGGCACCCAACACTGCATAAGGCCATTCAGGAGCATTCAATTTCAGGAGCTTGAAAAAGTAACCACGTGGTGCTGGGTATTTCAGGCTATTATCAGCAGCCGAGATCATCTCAATGCGTCCATCTGCTCCAGTACTGTACTGATAGCTCAGGTTCCGTAAACTTCCCGACCTGAGACTCAGAGATTTGGTGGAAAGAGAGCTTGTCAAGTGCATTGACCGTGACCTGCGGGTAGATGCACAAACAAGATCTCTGTTACGTGCCGATTCCTGAAATCGAATCAGGGATGCATATGCTCCAGAGGTTCCTTTCACTACAAGTTCATCATGTGTCCCAGTCTCAACAACTTGGCCTTGTTGTATGACTGCAATCATGTTTACGTTTCTAATAGTAGACAGGCGGTGCGCAACAACTACAGTAGTCCGTCCAACCATCAGGCGGTCTAGAGCTTCTTGGACAATGCTTTCTGAATCTGCATCTAAAGCACTGGTAGCTTCATCAAGGAGCAGTATCTTGGGGTCCTTCAGCATAGCACGAGCTATTGCAATACGCTGTTTCTGACCACCAGAGAGCTGAATTCCACGCTCCCCAACCTATGAAAGAGAAAGAAACAAATAATTACTTCATGGAATCCACTTTTTTAAAAGTACTTGATTGACTAAACCTGACTGAACATTACCAAACAAAAAGACTCACCATTGTGTTGTAACCATTCGGGAGAAGAGAGATAAAACTATGAGCATTGGATGCAGTTGCTGCAGCTTCAACTTCTGCAATCGTAGCGTCCGGCTTTCCGTACAGTATATTCTCAAGGATAGTAGTTGCAAAAAGAGCAGGTTCTTGGTTTACTAGTCCAATCTGATCTCTCAGCCACCTCAATTGCAGTGTCTTGATGTCAACATTGTCCAGCAAAACCTGGCCTGAAATTCAAGGGAACTTAAGGGTAATCCAACGGGCGCTACATATATAAAGAAACAATAAATCATAGCCCTGAATGACAAAGCTTTTATTACCTTCATTAGGATCATAGAACCTTTCTATCAAAGCCACAACGGTGCTCTTTCCAGATCCACTGCCTCCAACAACTGCGACAGTTTTCCCGGAAGGAAAGAACAGAGAGAAATCCCGAAAGATCATAACATCAGGCCTTGATGGATAACTGAACGTAACATCCTTGAACTCTATATTTCCATGGACCTCTGCCAAACACTTGCCATCTTTCTGATCATTCACTATGGAAGGTTTCTGACGAATGACCTCCAATAGTTTGTAACCAGCAATCTTCCCTTTGCTGAAAGCTCCAAGGTTTGAGAATGCCTGGCCAAGGCTCCTGTAGCAACAAAGTTCAAGCAATTAGACAGGAGATGTCAGAGTAAAATCAACAGGACTAAATAGATGAAACAGAACCAGGTATTTTCACTTACATGCCACCAACAATTGCAGAAAAGATTGCGGTAAAAGCCTTGCCACCATCACTCTGCCCATTCCTGATGAAGACACCAGCATACCAGAATACTAGTGCCCATGACATGCATGCTATCCCATATGTGCATCCAATTCCAAGACCTTTAGCCATCCCAGCTTTGTAACCCAGCTTCAGTGTGTTCTGGATTGCTTCAGAGTAAGAATTGAGTGCTTTGCTCTCTCCAACAAATGAGTAGACTGTTCTAACTTGTGCAATTGCCTGCGAGAGAGAATGTGTACCCCAACGCAGTCAGCATATAAGTATGAAGTTCCAAGCAAGTAGATACCATAACTAAAATCGCGATGACAAAATGAATAATTCCATCCCAAAAAGTATAGTAAATACATTATTAACTTCAGTAGTTGCTGACAGTAAAAGAGCATAAGGATCACCGGTTAAGAAAAGTACTTAAAAATTTAGAAATGAAAGCTGCACATGCTTCAAAGCATTTAAGCACCTTTATGCGCACATGACCAATACAAAAGCATTATTGTTGAAAATGTGTGGTTTTCTTTTGGAAGTATAGAAAAGCACATGCACCAACTTCATGCTATCTATTGTTGACTGTCTACATCATATTCCCAACAATAGTTATAGCCAACCTCCTATGTCGTCACATGCACCATCTTCCTATGTCGTCACACATTATACTTAGTTTTCCTTTGAACCACTATGTATTATTGTTTACTTATTCTGTATGGCTGCCACAAAATAACCAATATAGTCTAAAGTGAGCAAAAAGAATATATATGCATATTTTTTGTACTACAAGAATCCATATATGGCCAACCCTCCGAGGTACAAGTATTTACAAAAAATGAGAAAGGATCTTTTTAGTCACTCTGAACCAAATCCAAATGTAGACTCAAAGGTCACTACATAAAAAGGTTAGCACATAAGTCTGGTTTGAAGCACCAAACACACAACAATACCGGCACAATGCGCTGCCCCCACCTAGTTATGAAATTGCTCATAGGATTCGCAAATAATAAAAGTCGGAAAGCACCAAAGGACATGTTGGTTAGTGGCCATGCTGCATAAGAATACAAGATATTTTTTCCATTGTTTTTCTTGAGAGATATTTTTTCCATTGTTGGCTCCTGATCAGCAGACAATAGCAAAAATTACTACCAACCCACCACCACAATCCAAGCAGAAGTCCAAGCACGCACTACACAATTGCGTAGATTAACCCGACACAAATCCTAAACGAATCCACGAGAAATATCATATGACGGGGAATAAAACGGATTTATCCAATTTTTACCTGCTCTGCGACGACGCCGGCATTGGCATAGGACTCGCGGCTCTTGGAGGTGAGGCCGGTGAGCGTATAGGCGTAGAGGCCGCCGGCGAAGGCGATGGCAGGGATGACGGCGACGCTGAGCAGCGCGAGCCGCCACGCGGAGACGAATCCGACGACGAGCCCCGCGAAGAAAGTGGCCAGGTAGTGGATGAAGTTGCCGACCTTCTCGCCGATGGCGTCCTGCACGAGCAGCGTGTCGGTGGAGACGCCGAAGACGATGTCCCCCGTGCGCGCGTCCGTGTCGAAGAACCCGACGTCCTGCCGCAGCACGGCGTCCAGGTACGCCTTCCGGAGCGCGATCACCTGCCGCTCCCCGGTGTACATCCAGCACGCGATCTCTGCAAAGCAAACCGCGGTTAATTAATCGCAGCTTTAATCCCCACTGAAAAGAGTACAACTTCCTCGGCGGCGGTGGCGCGCACTTGCGCCGAACCCTCGCCGCCGGCGAGCGAGCGGGAAGGAGACAAACAAAATAATTGTTAATCTGGCCCTGTTTGTGGTGTGATGGCGACGGGACTTGTGTTCCTCAGTGGGCTGGTCTCCCAGATGCCCCACCGGCCATGACCAGATCTCGTTATGCGGATAGGCCCCTGTTGTTGCAGTTGTGCTTGAACACAGCCTTGGTGCGCCCGTTGAAATGAGAGAAGAGGGGCGTCGTGGGTATTTTCCGCAAATGCAGGAAAGGAGACGGGAACGAGAAGCTCACCTGAATAGGAGGCGGCGCAGACCACCAGTCCGAGGTAGACGAAGTAAAGCGCATACTGTAGCAGAGGAGTGAAGAAATCAGTGATGGTGAAAACTAGTGATCTCGGTGAAAGAAACTTCAAGAGATCAAACAGTAGAAGGCATCGAGGCGAGCAGTAATGGCGAGTTTGAGCGAGTGAGGAACAGTGAGGTAGTACGGACCTTGGCGACCTCGTCGGTCATGGTGCGGAGGTCCATCTGGTTCTTGCCGAAGCCGTTGATGAGGTCCCCGAAGAGCAGGAAGAAGCAGGGCATGGCGGCGCCGTGCGCCAGCGCGCCCAGGCTCCCCATGGCCATGAGCGCCAGGTCCCACTTGTCGGCGAACGAGAACAGCTCGTGGAACGCCACCGCCTGGTCCGCCCGCTTCTTGCCCTGCCCAACTGCCGCATCGCACCCGCCTCCCGCCGATCCGTTCGCCGCCGCCTTCTCCGCCTTCACGTCCCCCGCCGCTGAGTCGGCCATCGCAATGCGCTCCCTACGGAGCCCGCACGTCACCCCTCGCTCGCACGCAATCTCAGGCCGCCATTGACGCTGCTGCGCCCTGAAGCATCTCCCTCCCGGCTCTGCTTTGCTTTCTTGGATTGAGGCTTTGGCTCGCCTCGGAGTTCGTGACGTGCGGCAGAGGGTTGTGGGGTGATGGTGGTGGTGCTTTTGTGTTCCGCGCCGCGGTGGTCAGAAGTAGGCGCGCCGTTGGGGCGAGAGATAAAGAGAAGGCCGAGGAGCGGCGGGGTCAGTGAGGATCGGACGAAGTGGTGGCCTCACTCCCGGTAAGCTTTACCTCTTTATTCTCTCAAAAGTTCAAAATTTAGTTTTAAAAATTCAGAAAATACACTAAAAATATTCAAAAGTTGGTAGCCAACTAATCCTCCACATATACTAAAAAAAATTAGCTCAAAAATTGACATGTGTACAATATACAATTCTTATCTGCTATGGAAATACTCTCGAGTATTGGCGAGTGTAATTATTTCAAGACAAAAGGGAGATTACTAGTTTTACGTTTTCACTAATTAATAGAGATCATTTATGATTTCTAGTTTTACATATAGTACCCTCCATTAAGAAATATACTTGGATTGTACAAATATATATATATTTATACACTAAAATATATTTAGATATATACGAATCTAAATAAATCTAAATCACTTAATTTCGAACGGAGGGAGTACCACATATGTCTGTATTGTATTGGGCATGCGCAGCACATGCATTTTTTGTTGTGCACATTTTGTTTCATGCTAAAAATTTGGTATTTTCATTTAGTTCATAGCGAGAAAGAGAAGGGTGTAATTTAGAATTGAGCACCCTTCTAAAATTCGTGGTATTTTCATTTCGTTCGTTTAGAATTGAGCGCCTTCCAAAATTTGCGGTATTTTCATTTCGTTCGTTTAGAATTGAGCACCCTTCTACATGTTTTGGTATTTTTATTTTGTTCGATTAGAATTGAGCACCCTTCTACCTGGCATGTAGTAACTACAAATTCTACATTGAGAAAAGTAGTAGGTGACACGAAACCTTGAAAACATAAATAAAATTACTTTGATAGAGGTTTTAATTTGAAGTTTCACCACTACGCTCAAATTTTTATAGTTTGGATTCGTTTTGCATACGATTCTCTTGTATAACTATGAAGTGTAATTTGACCAGTAAGAGGTTTAGAATTTGCGTATCTAATCTGAAATTCTTATCTAAAAGAAGTGTGCAACTATATATTTTGTGCGACACATTTTTTAGTTTTCTTCTCAAAATTACAACGGTTTATTAATAATCATTAACATGAGTACAAATAATCCTAAAAAATAGAAATGGGTCATCAGACCACCTAGCGAGGATTATACTAGACACTAGCACGAGCTAAAAGTGCGTTGTCGTTCTCGCCGTTCCATCATTGTAGTCGAACAAACCTTGTCAAAGTGTAGCTTGTTATACTAGACACTAGCTTGTTAAGACATGGGTCTTAAACCATATCAACAAATACGAAAAACAACCAGATCAGAAGAGATCCGTTGGAAACATAACTCCGCGAACGTTCCGCCGACGCTTGACGCACAATCGGAGGTAGGATAGGACAAGGAGGGACTTATCTAACTTCAATAAGTAGCCTTGGCCTTAACATGTTAAAAAGACACTCAGAAACAAACTTAAAAAAAAAGATAGCCCTCGCGCTTCCTCAGGTTTTGCTGACAAAATAGGAGATCAAAGTGTTCTTCAAAACTACTCCCTTATTTCTAAAATATAAGATATTTTAGCTTTGTGAAGCAGATATATCTAGACTATTTTAGTACGTATGTTCATTTAGATTTAAAATAAATCTAGACACTAAAAAAAGTCTAGATATATCTTCTTGATAAATCTAAAACATTTTATATTTGAAAACGGAGGGAGTACGTGCATTTCTATTGAACCGAGGCGGAGGGAGTGGTTCGGAGTTCTGATTCTACAGATCGGTGCATGAAGCTCGGTGATAAACCGCGGCGGCGGCGATATTGAACCATCTGTAGAATAATTAGTAGGGCGCCGCAAAAGAGTGGCAACGAACAATCAGGCCCATCCGTTCACCGGGTTGACCAGCCTCACTCGCTCGCTTGCCCACCAACCCACGCCGCGGTAGGCTCACTGTCCGGTGAGGGCACCCACAGTCCACAGTGCTCTCCCTGGGAGCAGAGCAGTAAAATAAATGAGAGAGCAGAGGCCCTAGGCACAGACTACACACTACTCTGTCCACGTGGGCCCATCCGCAGAGAGAGGGAGAGAGAGAAAGGGGTGCAAAGTAGGAGTCGTATGGCAGGCAGCGACCTCTGTCTCTGTCCGTGTGCTCCTCCCCCTTGTGACGGACGGACGGATTCCTCCCTCCTCTGTCCGTGGCCGTGTCATGTGCCCCTGGCCGCTGGCCCTGCCACGTCTCCCGTCGCCTTTCGCCCCCCATCGGGCAGGGGTTGTGCCTGCCTGCTGCCTCCTGCCAGCGCCTGCCCCGTTCCTCGTGGCCATGGATGGATGGGCTCTGCGCCGCTATGTGACGGCACTACTAGCCCTTTGTTGACCATCCCACCGGCGGAGAAAGTTATTGCTCCGCCGCGCTCGCCGATCAATGGGCGTTGGCCGGGCGTGGTCCGTGCCCGCGCGGTACATGAAGGTACACCACGCACGCACCGGCTAGGGGCTACCGCCGGGGGAAAAAGGCGTGCCGGTGGTTCGCGGTGATTCTTTCGCATGTTTGCTCCCTCCGCCCCGGTGGCGGCATCATGGCGACGACGACGAGCCGATCAAATCATGCGGTTACCGACCAGTATCGAACCACGGACGTGACACCAGTTCTGTTCGCGATCGCGTGTCCCTCGGGATTATACCCGACTCACACTAGGGAGTGACTGTTCGCACTGAAAAAAATATAAAAAACATTTATTATGTGCAAGGGGTTTCGTATCAAAGAGTAGCATATAATCTCTCCAAAGTACTCGTCCTCGTGCCATCCCAAATGGGACCTAGCAAGAGGCCTAAACTTTCGCCGCAAAGTCGTACTCCTACTAGAATCAGTTTGATGCGGATCGACCGAGTAGCAATGATGTTGTCAGCGATGCAGCTAATTAAGCGAGCTTCCCGCTGCTCCAGCGATGAATGATGGCTGGCAGGGGGTGAGCGAAGAAACAAGTTACGCTCCACTATCATCAGCAGTAGTACTAAATTAAATATATTACCACCACGTGGGCACAAGCGCTTTTAGACTAGACTAATCAACCGCTTTGTGTAAATCAAATGCGAACCGAGACTGCTTTGACAGTCAGTCACCACAGAAAGGTACTATAGTAGTCTACTACTCGTGTCTACTGTCTACTGATCAGGATGAGCACTTGTGAGTTCTTCTACCGCTGCCCGGACAAAATAAGCGGCCGCTTTCGTGATAATGGGGATCTTTGAAACGTACTACTGGAAAAGCTTGACACAACATTAGGCCTACTGATCGATTGACAGCGATCTTCTTTGACCACTGACCCATGCGTGATCGATGCATATCCTCATGGATCGACGTACATGGAGTCGCCCGCATGATTTGGCCTGTCCATCCAGACGTTGACGTCCACTCTCCAGATATTAGCATTTTCGGCTATAAGCCCCAGCTTCCTCTGAACGTATGTATGGGCAAAAAAGTATTTCTGGCCTCCGCTGTCTAATTCAGGTAAATTATGTTATATGTTGATCCAAATTCTACAAAGTATAGGCCAACCGACGAATGGAATGGCGTCAGCCGAGGCTTGGGGCCGTCATAAAGAAAGGTCTGACGGATCGTCAAGACCTGCGTTTCACCGATATATAAACCCTTGTAGCCGCGGTTGGGATTAGTTGCATCTGTGAAATCCCGGCGTTTAAACACCGATATAGTGAAGTTTCGGTACCGTGGTTTTTCCTCTTTGTTGGAGGTTTCCACGTTAAATATGTGTCCCTGTGTTTTTCGTTTTCGTTCTTCGTTATCTTCTTATCGCGATTGTAACAAGTGGTATCGAGCCCGTGTTCTAATCTAGGGTTTGCGACATGTCGTCATTGAAGTTCGATCTACCAATTTGGACTACACCACAAGATTCTCCTTGTGGCGGTGAAGATGCGCGATTCTCGCCCAAACTTCCGATCTGGATGAAGCTGGATGGATTCGGTGAAAAGGATGCTAAGACCGTCCGCAAGAGAAGCGGAAGGACCGTAAGACTTTGTCTTTGATTCAACTTCATCATCCAATAATATTTTGCGAAATCTTGGAGATGAAATCTGCTCACGCCCTATGGAAAAAATTTGAAGCGATCTGTGTCAAAGGATCTAACCAAGAAGATGAACGTGAAGATGAAGTTGTTCTCGCCGCCGCAAGAAGGTGGATCGGTAATGAATCACATATCTTTTAAAGAGATTGTTTGGACTTGCGGTCTATGGAGGTAAAATATGATGATGAGGATTTAGCTCTTCTACTCTTATGCTCGTTGCCTAGTTCCTATACACACTTTCGTGATACAATATTGTTGAGCCGTGATGAACTAACCCTTGCGATACATGACGCCTCAAACAGAGGAAAAGATGAAAACTATGGTAGGGTCGGATGGGACGTCATCCAAATTTGAGGCTCTGCAGTTCGTGGACCGAGGACAGATACAACAACTATGGCAAGAGATAAGAGCAAGGACGGTAGAGGTCGTTCAAAGTCCAAGGGAAAGGATAAATTCTGCGGTATTGTAAGAAATCTAATCATGTTATTGATGATTGTTGGAAGTTGCGAATAAGGAGAAAAGCGGAACTTACCAACCGAAAGATAGGATCAAGGTTCGTAAGGCTCATTGTTTCGATAGTTCGATGGTGAATGCTTAGCTTTTTTGCTTGTGCTTCTCGTGATGATGAATGGATACTTGATACTGCATGTTCGTTTCATATTTGTTGTAACAAAGATTGGTTCGGTTCATATGAGTCTGCGGTCGAGATTTTGTGCGTGTGGGAATGACAACCCATGCCATATCGTTGGTGTTGGATCTGTTAAGATTAGGACACATGATGGAGTGACACGACGTTGAGTGAGGTGAAGCACATACCAAGCAAGGCCGAAATTTGATCTCCGAGTACCATGGACGTTGATGGATACAAGTATGCGGTGGGCATCGAGTTCGAAGGTATCAAAAGGTTCTCTTATTCACATGATAGGTGATATGAATTCGCTAAATTATATGTTCTTAGAGGTAGCACTTTGCACGGTATTGTCTTATGCTTCTAATGATTCGATGATTGTGCTAAAACACATCTATGGCATATGCGTCTTGGGCATATGAGCGAACAAGGCATGGCGAGTTGGTCAAGAGAGAGCGATTGATGGTTGCAACTTGAGTAAGTTTGAGTTCTGAGCCTTTGCATCTTTGGTAAGCATAAAAGAGTTAAATTCAATGCTTCCGTTCATACCACCAAAGGCATATTAGATTATGTGCATGCTGATGTATGGGGTCCGTCCTAAGACTTCTATTGGTGGTGCTAATTATATGCTTACTATTATTGATGATTACTCAAGAAAGGTGTGGCCTTATTTTCAAGCATAACTGATGTTTTTATGCTTTTAAGAAGTGGAAAGTTATGGTTGAAAAACATGAGAAGAAGGTAAAAGTACTACGTCTTGAAAATGGTATGGAATTCTTCTAATGAGTTTGAGGAGTTTTGCAAGAACGATGGCATGATCGTGCATCACACCATCCCATATACTCCTCCCAGAATGGCGTGGCGAGCGCATGAACAGAACCATCATCTCGAGGGCTCGTTGTATGTTGTCTAATACGGTATGCATAGGCGTTTACAGACCAATACAGCGTGTTACCTCATCAACAGTCACCTTCTATTCCACTTGAGAAGAAAACTCCCATTGAGGTATGGTCGTTCACCGCTAATTATTCACAGTTGAGAGTTTTGGTCGACCGCATATGCTCATGTTGATAATGGAAAGTTAGAGCCTAGGGCATTAAGTGCACATTCCTTGGTTATGGTTCAGAGTTAAAGCATATAAACTATGGAATCCAAACTAAAAAGATTTTGCTAAGTAGAAACGTTGTTTTCAATGAGTCTTATGTATCATGATAGCTTGCCATCGATACCTCTCCTATTTGTTGGAGAGGAGAGTTAATGTGCGGTGGAGAACTGCAGAAAACTGTTGATAATGATGCTATCGTTGAAGATACACATGAGGAAAACATTGATGATATTGTTGTTCAAGACTCACCTTTGCTGCGGCACATGAGTCCATTGTCGATGATAGACCGATCGTAATCGTGGTCATCGTCCTCGTTTAATTGAAGAGTGTAATCTTGTACATTATGCTTTGAGTTGTCTTTGAGCAGGTGGAACGATTCGAACACTACATATAATGAAGCCATTGCATCCGCTTGACCGCGAGAAGTGGGTTTCTGCTATGCAAGAAGAGATGCAATCGCTTGAGAAAAATGGCACATGGGATGTTGTGCTTGCTAAAAAAAGAAGGCGGTCCGCAAGTGGATCTTCAAGAAAAGGAAGGTCTATCTCCCAAAGAGCCTTCAAGGTACAAGGCAAGGTTAGTAGCAAAAGGGTTCACCAGATTCCGTGTATTGATTACAATGATGTGTTCTCCGGTTGTGAAGCATAGTTCCATTCGTACTTTCTTTAGTATTGTGGCTGCGTGATCTTGAGCTTAGCGGTTAGATGTTAAGACGCTTTTACATGGAGAGCTTGATGAGGAAATATACATGGACCAACTGAAGGGTTCATAGTGCACGGTAAAGAGGATTTTGTGTGCAAATTAAAGAAGTCTCTTTATGGCTTAAAGCAATCTCCAAGACAAGTGGTATAAAAGGTTTGATTCATTTATGATCTCACATGGTTTTGAGAGGTCTAAATATGATAGTTGTGTTTATATCAAGTTTATTGATGGGTCACCTATATACTTGTCGCTATATGTTGATGATATGTTAATTGCTGCCAAGGGCATGAAAGAAATCACTACTTTGAAGGCACACCTAAGTAGTGAGTTTGAGATGAAGGATCTTGGTGCTTGCTAAGAAGATCTTAGGTATGGAGATTACCCGAGATAGAAAATCTGGTTTATTATTTCTTAGTCGGCAAAGTTACATTAAGAAAGTTCTTTGTCGCTTTAATATGGATGGTGCCAATTCGCTTAGTACTCCTATTGCTCCTCATTTTAAATTGTCGGTTTCTCAATGTCCTACTACCGATGAAGAGTTTGAGTACATGTCAAAGGTGCCATATTCTAGTGTTGTTGGTTCTTTGATGTATGCCATGGTTTGTTCTCCCCGATTTATCATATGCTATGAGTTTGATAAGTAGATACATGGCTAATCCCGGTAAAGAACATTGGAAGGCTTCGGTGGGTTTTCGTACCTTCTTGGCACTTCCAATGCTTGTTTGAAGTTTGGTGACCGTGAGGGACTCGTTGGCTATGTGGATTCAGATTTTGCCGATTTGGATAAGAGAAGATCCCTCACAGTGTTATGTGTTTAATATTGGAGGTTGTGTCAAGAATGGAAGGCTACATTGCAGTTTGTTGTTGCACAATCTACTACTGTTGAATACATGGCTATTCTTTGAAGCTTGCAAAGAATCTGTTTGGTTGAAAGGTTTGTTTGTTGAGCTTTGTGGAGATGATTCTTGCATTACTTTGTTTTGTGATACCAAAGTGCCATATACCTTACAAAAGATCGATGTTCCATGAGAGAACTAAGCACATTGATGTCAAGTACCATTTTGTTAGAGACATTGTTGCTCAAGGTAAATTAAAGGTATGCAAGATCAGCACTCATGATAATCCCTGATATGATGACTAAACTCGTTCTGTTGCTAAGTTTGAGCTTTGCTCGAACTTAGTTGGTTTAACTGATTAGCCCAAGTGGCTATTGGCCGAAAGTATTTGCTTTGATTGTTCAGGAGATGGTTGTTGATGCTACAAGGAGGAATTTGTCTCAAGGTGGAGTTTGTTATATGTTGATCCAAATTCTACAAAGTATAGGCCAACTCGAGGAGCGAGGCCCGTCGGAGGCTTGGGCCGCAAGAAAGGTACGCAGACGGATCGTCAAGACCTAGGTTTCCACCGATATATAAACCCCTTGTAAGCCGCTTGGGATTAGTTGCATCTGAAATCCGGCTTGTAAACACTCGATATAGTGAAGTTTCACCGGGCGCCGTGGTTTTTCCTCTTTGTTGGAGAGGTTTTCCACGTTAAATCTGTGTCCCCTGTTGTGTTTTTCGCTTCGCTTCGTTATCTTCTTATCGCGATTGTAACAAGTGGTATCGAGCCCGGTTCTAATCTAGGGTTTGCGACATGTCGTCATTGAAGTTCGATCTACCATTTGGACTACACCACAAGATTCTCCTTGTGGCGGTGTGAAGATGCGCGATTCTCGCCCAAACTTGATCTGGATGAAGCGCTGGATGGATTCGGTGAAAAGGATGCTAAGACCTGGTCCGTCAAGAGAAGCGGAAGGACCGTAAGACTTTGTCTTTGATTCAACTTCATCGTCAATAATATTTTGCGAAATCTTGGAGATGAAATCTGCTGCGCCCTATGGAAAAAGCTGGAAACGATCGTGTGTCAAAGGATCTAACGATAAGATGAGCGTGAAGATGAAGTTGTTCTCGCAAGCTGCAAGAAGGTGGATCGGTAATGAATCACATATCTGTTTTAAAGAGATTGTTTGGACTTGCGATCTATGGAGGTAAAATATGATGATGAGGATTTAGCTCTTCTACTCTTATGCTCGTTGCCTAGTTCCTATACACACTTTTGATACAATATTGTTGAGCCGTGATGAACTAACCCTTGCCAAGTACATGACGCCCTCAAACAGAGGAAAAGATGAAAACTATGGTAGGGTCGATGGGACGTCATCCAAAATTTGAGGCTCTGCAGGTTCGTGGCGGACCGGCGGAGATACAACAACTATGGCAAGAGATAAGAGCAAGGACGGTAGAGGTCGTTCAAAGTCCAAGGAAAGGATAAATTCTGCGGTATTGTAAGAAATCTAATCATGTTATTGATGATTGTTGGAAGTTGCGTAATAAGGAGAAAAGAAACGGAACTTACCAACGAAAGATAGGATCAAGGTTCGGTAAGGCTCTTTATTGTTTCGATAGTTCGATGGTGAATGCTTAGCTGTTTTTCTTGCTTGTGCTTCTCGTGATGATGAATGGATACTTGATCGCATGTTCGTTTCATATTCTTTGTAACAAAGATTGGTTCGGTTCATATGAGTCTGCGCATCGGAGATTTTGTGCGTGTGGGGAATGACAACCCATGCCATATCGTTGGTGTTGGATCTGTTAAGATTAGGACACATGATGGAGTGACACGCACGTTGAGTGAGGTGAAGCACATACCAAGCAAGGCGAATTTGATCTCCCCGAGTACCATGGACGTTGATGGATACAAGTATGCCGGTGGGCATCGAGTTCAAGGTATCAAAAGGTTCTCTTATTCACATGATAGGTGATATGAATTACGCTAAATTATATGTTCTTAGAGGTAGCACTTTGCACGGTATTGCTCAAGTTACTTCTAATGATTCGATGATTGTGCTAAAACACATCTATGGCATGCGTCTTGGGCATATGAGCGAACAAGGCATGGCGAGTTGGTCAAGAGAGCTGATTGATGGTTGCAACTTGAGTAAGTTTGAGTTCTGTGAGCCTTTGCATCTTTGGTAAGCATAAAAGAGTTAAATTCAATGCTTCCGTTCATACCACCAAAGGCATATTAGATTATGTGCATCTTGATGTATGGGTCCGTCCCGTAAGACTTCTATTGGTGGTGCTAATTATATGCTTACTATTATTGATGATTACTCAAGAAAGGTGTGGCCTTATTTTCTCAAGCATAAATCGATGTTTTTATGCTTTTAAGAAGTGGAAAGTTATGGTTGAAAAACAGTGAGAAGAAGGTAAAAGTACTACGCATCTTTGAAAATGGTATGGAATTACATTCTAATGAGTTTGAGGAGTTTTGCGATGTGATGGCATGATCGGGCATCACACCATCCCATATACTCCTCGGCAGAATGGCGTGGCGGGCGCATGAATGAACCATCATCTCGAGGGCTCGTTGTATGTTGTCTAATACGGTATGCATAGGCGTTTACGGTCAAGCAGCCTGATGTTACCTCATCAACAGTCACCTTCTATTCCACTTGAGAAGAAAACTCCCATTGAGGTATGGTCGTTCGCCGCTAATTATTCACGATTGAGAGTTTTTGGTGCCTTGCATATGCTCATGTTGATAATGGAAAGTTAGAGCCTAGGGCTGTTAAGTGCACATTCCTTGGTTATGGTTCAGGAGTTAAAGCATATAAACTATGGAATCCTGAAACTAAAAAGATTTTGCTAAGTAGAAACGTTGTTTTCAATGAGTCATTATGTATCATGATAGCTTGCCATCGATACCTCTCATTCTTTGTTGGAGAGAGAGTTAATGTGCGGTGGAGAACCAGAAAACTGATGATAATGATGCTATCGTTGAAGATACACATGAGGAAAACATTGATGATATTGTTGTTCGCACTCACCTCTTGTTTTGCGTGACCACATGAGTCCATTGCTGCTGATAGACCAGATCATGCGTGGTCATCGTCCTCGTTTAATTGAAGAGTGTAATCTTGTACATTATGCTTTGAGTTGTCTTTGAATGTGGAGAACGATTCGAACTGCTACATATAATGAAGCCATTGCATCCGTTGACGCGAAGTGGGTTTCGCTATGCAAGAAGAGATGCAATCGCTGAGAAAAATGGCACATGGGATGTTGTGCGCTTGCCTAAAAAAAGAAGGCGGTCCGTGCAAGTGGATCTTCAAAAAAGGAAGGTCTATCTCCCAAAGAGCCTTCAAGGTACAAGGCAAGGTTAGTAGCAAAGGGTTCAATCGGATTCGGTATTGATTACAATGATGTGTTCTCTCCGGTTGTGAAGCATAGTTCCATTCGTACTTTCTTTAGTATTGTGGCTGCGTGATCTTGAGCTTGAGCGGTTAGATGTTAAGACGCTTTTGCATGGAGAGCTTGATGAGGAAATATACATGGACCAACGGAAGGGTTCATAGTGCACAGTAAAGAGGATTTTGTGTGCAAATTAAAGAAGTCTCTTTATGGCTTAAAGCAATCTCCAAGACAGTGGTATAAAAGGTTTGATTCATTTATGATCTCACATGGTTTTGAGAGGTCTAAATATGATAGTTGTGTTTATATCAAGTTTATTGATGGGTCACCTATATACTTGCTGCTATATGTTGATGATATGTTAATTGCTGCCAAGGGCATGAAAGAAATCACTACTTTGAAGGCACACCTAAGTAGTGAGTTTGAGATGAAGGATCTTGGTGCTGCTAAGAAGATCTTAGGTATGGAGATTACCCGAGATAGAAAATCTGGTTTATTATTTCTTAGTCAGCAAAGTTACATTAAGAAAGTTCTTTGTCGTTTTAATATGGATGGTGCCAATTCAGTTAGTACTCCTATTGCTCCTCATTTTAAATTGTCAGTTTCTCAATGTCCTACTACCGATGAAGAGTTTGAGTACATGTCAAAGGTGCCATATTCTAGTGTTGTTGGTTCTTTGATGTATGCCATGGTTTGTTCGTCACGATTTATCATATGCTATGAGTTTGATAAGTAGATACATGGCTAATCCTGGTAAAGAACATTGGAAGGCTGTTCGATGGGTTTTCGGTACCTTCTTGGCACTTCCAATGCTTGTTTGAAGTTTGGCGGGACCGGTGAGGACTCGTTGGCTATGTGGATTCAGATTTTCTTTGCCGATTTGGATAAGAGAAGATCCCTCACAGTTATGTGTTTAATATTGGAGGTTGTCTTTGTTAGTGGAAGGCTACATTGCGTCGTTGTTGCACAATCTACTCTGGTGAATACATGGCTATTCTTTGAAGCTTGCAAAGAATCTGTTTGGTTGAAAGGTTTGTTTGCTGAGCTTTGTGGAGATGATTCTTGCATTACTTTGTTTTGTGACAGTCAAAGTGCCATATACCTTACAAAAGATCAGATGTTCCATGAGAGAACTAAGCACATTGATGTCAAGTACCATTTTGTTAGAGACATTGTTGCTCAAGGTAAATTAAAGGTATGCAAGATCAGCACTCATGATAATCCTGCTGATATGATGACTAAACCTGTTCCTGTTGCTAAGTTTGAGCTTTGCTCGAACTTAGTTGGTTTAACTGATTAGCCCAAGTGGCTATTGGCGCCGAAAGTATTTGCTTTGATTGTTCAGGGAGATGGTTGTTGTTGATGCTACAAGGAGGAATTTGTCTCAAGGTGGAGTTTGTTATATGTTGATCCAAATTCTACAAAGTATAGGCCAACTTCTGAGTGGAGCGAGGCCCGTCGCCGGAGGCTTGGGCCCGTCGCAAGAAAGGTACGGTACGGATCGTCGAAGACCTAGGTTTCCACCGATATATAAACCCCTTGTAAGCCGCCGGTTGGGATTAGTTGCATCTGTGAAATCCCCGGCGTTTGTAAACACTCTTCGATATAGTGAAGTTTCATTTGGCTGGCGTGGTTTTCCTCTCTTTGTTGGAGAGGTTTTCCACGTTAAATCTGTGTCTCCTTGCTGTGTTTTTCGTTTTCGTTCTTCGTTATCTTCTTGTCGCGATTGTAACGAATTAGATGTGTACAGGGAATATCAGGTGCAGTATGTTTACTATCAAAAAGTGTTCATCTCCTTACGTCTAGCATGACCTCTAATTATTTCAAAATGTAATCCTGTCTAGCAGTTCGATTCTTCATTGTGAAATTGAGCTGTTAGCAATTGAACTGTTGAAAAGAGTTAGTATATTACGAAACTGGGGTAGTATGCAGAGTTGTGTATACAACTTAGTCAATCAAATCGAAGACAGTAACAGCCCTGCCGTACACTTGCTTCGCAGATCGATCTCTTTGGCAGCATGGCCAGGTTTACCGAAGATACGATCGCGGCCAATAATGTTATTTCTCACTTTCGCAGAATTTGCAGCGCAACAGGTGAATACAATAAGCGGGCATACATACAGATTAGTAGTAGAATAATGGTCAGTCATCAGTGCCTGGCATGTTTAGCAGAAGTACAGATCAGTACGCTTTACAGGAGGGGAAGAACATGTGCCTGGCTGGACCTGGATAAAGCATGCGAGATTTTGCCCGCTCATCGTCTTCGCTTTTCAGCACAGCATCAAAGTGTGGAGCTGGGATTAAAGAAAGGCTGCGTCACTGGCGCCGGTCGTGTGTGAGCGTCGTCGTCCTGGACGGCACACGACGCCCTGTCTGCCTCCTGCCGTCCATCAGATGCAGCCGATCGATGCCAACGTCGCCGTGGTAACTCTGCGCACGGCGTTTTCCGCGTGCTCCCGAACAGACGCGAGTTGTGCGTCCATTGTTCAGGATGTAGCAGGTTCAGATTATTTCACATGCCGCGAGTTGTCGCTGTTCCCTTTCAGATTACGGCGAAAAGGATCTGCGTTTTTGGAGTTGTACTGAGCTAGCTGTTGGGCACATGGACTGACTCACTGACGGATGGATGCACGCTCGGATGGTTCCTGGCTGCACAAGTTGAGGAATGTCCAGAAACATTTTTATTCATTTCTACAGCTCTCTACGTACGTACGATTTCTTCGATCTCCTCTCAGCCGAAAAGATATATAGCGCTAAATGGCGGCAGGGCTGGTTCCATGATCAGGGTTCGTGGGAGGCATGATCCGCAGGGGACCTATGATCATTAGAAATTACTAGAATACATTCCTAGGCTCAGAGATGGTCCCTGCCTGCGACGTAGTAGGACGTCCATGATTAAGGTTAGGGCGCACTTGATTAGCTAGCTAGGGGATGCTGCTTACTACGAAGCTGCGCTTGCGCTAATGTGCTTTGGCTTTGTACGCGACGCTCTCGAAACATTGCCTGGCATATGCTTGGCGAGCGGAAAAGGTTAGGGGAAAGCAAACAAAGCTCCGAGCTGTGTGACACCGCTAAGCGCACGCTCTCCCACAACGTGCACTAGCTAATCCTAGCAGCGTCGCCATTAACTAATCCTAGCATGTAGCATCGCAATTAACTAATAATCGCCTACGACAGCGCCATTCCGCTGTACCCAGGCCCAGCAAGTCGTGTTACAAGGGGGCGATGGAAGGAAGAGTGTACGTGCTGATCAAGACTCAAGAGTGGGGAGCAGTAACCCGCTAGAATTAAGTCACCAGTGCAAAATAAAATTGTCTATCTAATTAATAGAGGTCGTTTGCAACGTAAAAAATTCAATTAAAATTGTCATGTTAAGCAGCAAATCGGTGTGTTTCAGGCTTATACGACGGTTCACGGATCACATCATGAACATGGTAGTAGCATGGTGTGGTCTGTGTAGCAGCTAGTAGCTAGTCTCTTCCCCGGCAGCGCGTCACGGCCGCTGTAGGCGTTCACTGTGGAGGGGGGACTGGTGATGCCACGCGCGCATGGCCAGGCCAGGCCGCGTGCGTCCAATTTGCTGGGGGCTGTTCCGTGCTCGGCACAGCCGAGCCGGCCAGGGCCCAGGGGGGTGCGTGCGCGCCCACCCCATATGCTGCATGATTGTACCTTTTCCTCCCTTCTTTCTCCCGGAGCCCGGAGCCAGGAGCGAGCGACGAGACCGGGAGAGTAGACGGCGGAGTAGAGTAGAGTGAACCATGAGCGAATGATTGACGGCGCTGTTGGACGCGACGCGACGTGTCGCGCGGCTCTGTTGGTCTGTCTGTCGCCCACACGCGCGTCCCGTCCGTCCGTCCATCCGTCCGTCCTCGGATTCGCCGGATCGACAGACAGCCTCCCCAGTTTTCTCCTGTTCCGCTCCTGCAGATGCACGGACGGGTATCTCCTCTTGGATCGGCGCTGCGGTGCGGTGGCCGTGATGAGACGACACGGGTTTAGCTTAGCTTAGCTTAGCTTAGCTGCGGATTATGGCCACTAACCCCTGTCGGTGAATGAAACTAGGCAGGCCGAGAGTGCGGTGGCAGCAGCAGTCCGGCTTACTGTTTCGTGTCTAGATCCTGAAACTGTTTCATGCAGGTGACACGAAATGGACTGCTAGCTCGTGGATGCCCGCTGTCACGCGTGCGTGCTGCTGAAATATAATCGTGAGATCATTCTACAGGGATATACTAGTTCCTACGTGCGTTGCGTGTGTGTTACAGTGCTGCCCGGGTCATGTGTGTGTGTGGCGGTGTTGAATGCCAGATCGGATATGTTTAGCACTGCATCTCTGAATCTCTGAATTGTGGCTGGCAACTGAACAGCATGAACGAGGATTATGGCCTATGGGCGGCAAGTAAATATACTCCTCCGCAGGCAGTCGAATGTACTGTCAGCAAGAGCGCCATGATCGCCCCATGAGTACCCCCCGCTGTATAAACGGCGATAGCAGAGGTTCGGATAGAGGAAGAAATTACTACGAGGAAAAACGCCATGCAGAGAGATCGCACAAGAAAATGATGGGCATTCATTCCGCGACGACAAGCATGGCGCTGTGTACCCTCTGCGAGATCTTGTCACCCTGCGCCCACCTTTATCGTGTAGCAAGTACTGCAACGCACTAAACGTGGCTTTCCAGCCGTACTACTACTACCTGTGTAGTACTCCACTAGACTGTTTACCACCAGGCAGCAGCGGCGCGTCGTGACACAGGCCCAAACAGATGATGAGACGATACAACTGCCAGTCTCCACGACAAGTTTTGAATGCGTTGCGAAATTTGCAGTACCCACGCTGTTCTTTAGTGCTACTGTAAAAGGCAGATACTACGATGGTTAAGCAGCAAATTCGTGTGTTTCAGGCACACAATCTAGACTTTTTTTTTTTGATCGTACACAATCTAGACTTAGATTTTACCAATTTCTGCACACAATGCTAAACTCACAACAGCATACATCAAATTATTCAATGTTTAGTCACAAATAATCATCGAACAACCAAATTACAACAACAGGACCCCAAATCAAATTACAACACCAGTTCAAATAACCAATGTATCTGAGGACAAATAAATAATTCAACTCAATGAATAAAAGAAGCGAGACTTCATCATCGTTTCATGTCGTGGCCAATGATGCTGGACGAGGTCTTGTTGGAGTTGGGTATGCGTGCAAGAGTTCTTAATATCCCGATATGTCTCAAGAAATGCTTGAATTTTGTCGGAGCTGCGTTCTGGCCTGACTCGGCTACCAACATTATCACACAAGAACTCTAAATTCATGTCCTTCTCACCTTTGATGATCATGTTGCGTAGAATGACTTGACATGTCATGTTGGCCACGCCACAGTGGCGTGCAGATCGCTGACATGCCACTAGTTTTACTAATGGCGTGTGATTTCCTAGGAACACCACTAGTAAAGTGCCACCTATGAACAAATCTCTACCGGTGTGACATCCCGAAATGGTTTGTCTTGACGAACCACGAGAGTATCTTGCATCAGCAGGCACCAATGCACATTTACTATTTGGCTACCAACTAGTAGACAGAGGTCGGAAAACAACAAGAGAGGACGAGTACATGTTTAGGACATAATCCCAAGATGTGGACACATAGATTGTCAATCTTCCGAAAATCAATGCAGAAGAGAGGAGTTGTGGCAGAGTCACGAGTATAGATGGGAGACTCATGGGGGCAATCTTGTCGTGATCTATTTGGTTCCATTAAAGAACATCTGCCATATCATATGACAGTGGAGGTCCTTAATTATCATAATTCAATCGTGACAATAACCACAAGCTTAAAGGCTATACTTAAAATTAACCATCCCGAGGTAATGCTTGAACATTAACAACAGGGGTCAACGAATGGATGTTGGGTTAAAATCCAACTTCATGTGCATATTTGAAGCATTTTTATCATATGTTATTGCATGTGTAGTGGTAGGATTTGTCATGCTTGCGCGCATCTTTTATGCTTGTTTCCGCAGGATCCCAAAAATATCAAGTTCATGATGAACATATCAATAATAACTATCATATTATGTTTTAATATGATATTTTGACGTAATAAAAGTCATCTTAATAATTTTTGACACGCCTGGGTAAAAGGAGGACGCAAGGAGAAGCATCTAATCTCATAACAAGCATTGGTATGGGAAGACCCCATCCATACCGCTCGCCCGTACATACCGCCATTGACTTTGCCTCGTTAAATACTTTCACCTGGCGTAGACGAATCTGTGAGCTGACATTGACACACACCAAAAAACATCGAAACTTCAGCTCTGGAAGGAATCTGGAGGAGGAACTCGCACAAAGGCATCATCCTCACTGCTACACAGATCGTTGGAGGACAAGACATCAACCACTACATCTCCATCGTCTACACCATTCCCCCATCTTACTTCTCTTAATTAGTTGTACTGGCAATTGGTATTATGGATTTCTATTCGAATTCATCCATACACTTTCATTCCATCTACATGATTATGATGATGTTGTTGATTGCCTCCATGTGTGAGTAGTTCACCTTGTTCTTGGAGAGATGGAGAAACCCTAGCTATATTATGATATGAAATAAAGATGATATATAACTTAGTGCTATGAATATGTGTTAGTTCTCTCTCTAGATATTATATGAAGTCGACCATGTGATATTTGCTCGGGACTAGAGAGGGAATTACCCTTGGAAGTATGGAGTTGTGAATGGCAGGAAGTGACATACCATGATCAGTGCTTTACCATATGGAAAAGGGGGATAATGAGAGATTCACTATACTCATATCGATAGCCATGGGGTAACCCTTAATTGCAATGGATCCATAGGTGGTTGCCGAAGATCGTTGCAGTGGTTATTTAGAGATGTGAAGACCGATGGTTTTCTAGGCACATCTTATTATGGAGCTCTCCCCACACATATCATAACAGAAGATATAGAGTTATCCTACTCATAGTTAATACCAATGCTAGAGGTGATCCTAGAACCTCGAGAACATTTAGCCTTACTAAAGTCCCCTTTCAGTTCTCACTTCTCTCATTTACTTTACTGCAATCTTTACTTTTTTTGCAACAAACCAAACTCTCTCAAAACACTCTTAGTGAGATCAAGGGAAGCTCCAAGTACTGTTAGGGTATGACCCTAGGGATGACCGATCTTTCACGATTTCACGAGGGAGTTGCGGTGGATTCGAGCGAGAGAGGGGAAGAGGGTAAACTCGATGAACAGGAACCACAAAGAACACAGTGAACTCACGCAAAACACAAACGTAATTAAATCACCGTTGGCTCGCACCAGTGGCTACCGGTTCAATATAATCCTATGGGATCTGTATTAGGCAACATAAACTTGACGGGATCTTGATAACTTCATAAGGGCAAACCCAATACGAAGATCTTGTACAACCAAACGCTATTAAGCTAGATCCGAGAGGTTTGTGATACTAGGTGCCCTTCGTGGAGGAGCATGAGACCAACTAGATAGAGATCCTCAAGAGGGAGTCTTCTTCTAGCCTAATATCAATTCTAAGTCTAAGGAGTGAGCCCAAGGGGCTATTTATAGTGCCAGGGGCGAAAGGGTAGGTAAAGAAAATATTCCAAGGCATCAAACCCAATATGGTACTGTATATGATCTCGTTTTTCTAGTTACCAAAAGGTGTCATGAGTAAAGTGAATTATTCCCGATCAAGATTCTTTTGGCAAGGGGATAGTGAGAATAAAAAATATTGACTGGCCAGATGGAATGTGGTTTGCCGACCGAAAGAATACGGTGGCCTTGGCATACATGATTTGCAAGTCAAAAATACCACGCTTCTCGGCAAATGGCTATTTAAATTTCTTATAGAAGAAGATGTCTGGCAAACCATTCTATGGAGGAAATATGTTGGTTCCAAAGCCGTGTCTCAAGTGGTTTGCAAACCTGGTGATTCACACTTTTCGGCTGGACTAATGGCGTCTAAAAAGCAGTTCTTCCATTTTGGTGTTTTTAATATTAATGATGGATCACAGATTAGATTCTGGGAAGATAAGTAGCTTGGCAAAACTTCTCTTCGTGAATAATATCCAACTTTACATTCGATTGTTAGACATAAAGGGGACACACTATCCAAAGTAATGGAATCTAACCCCCCTAATGTGTCTTTCAGACGAAATCTCATCGGTCCTAGACTGGTATCTTGGAACAAACTGTTATTACGATTATCCATGATACAACTATCGGATGGTGTGAATGAGTTTAAATAGAAATTACTAGAGAGTGGTAAATTTTCTGTGAACTCAATGTATAGAGCTTTGATTCAACCTGATATTTTGGTCGATGATAATAGTAAAATTTGGAAGATGAAAATAACTCTAAAGACGAAGATTTTTGCATGGTACCTTCATAAGGGTGTAATTCTTACAAAAAAAATCTTGTAAAGATAAATTGGCATGGAAGTACACAATACGTTTTTTGTCATCACGCCGAGATAATTTGACATTTATACATTACAAATTTGCTCGCTCTATATGGTTAATCATCCAATTAGCCTTTGGTTTATCTCCGCCACGCTCAGTTGCCAATGTATTTATTAATTGGTTGCATAGGATAGATAAATACAGAACTTTGTTTATGAGTGGGAGCGCTTGCCATTATTTGGTCGCTCTGGCTATGTAGAAATGATAAGTTTTTAATAACATTCTTTCTTTTCCTCTGCTGGTTTTATATCTAACTACGGCTATTCTTCGTTCATGGACTACTCTCTTCGCATCTTATTTACGGAGGGGTCTATGCGATTGGAGGACACGACAAGGGATATTTTCTTCCGACATGGATGGCCGCGTGATTTGCAGATCGATCCTCCTTAGCTCGAGGCCATTTTTTAGAAGCTTTTTGTAATATTGGTCTTCATTTTTGTTCTTTAGTCTTGTGGATTGATCGAGTGTATGCATACTACCTAAGCAGTGCCGGACGTAAGTATTACTATAAGTAAGAAAAGCGCTTGTTTAAAAAAAAACACAATTGATTTAAACATGAAAATACAAACAGTAAGAACTCCGGGTTCCATAACGTACTAGTATAGATGAACATTTGGACGGAACATGTAAGGAAGAACAATTACATTTCTCTATGTACGTATTCACTCGTTTAATTGCGTCGAAGTGCACGGAATATGTAAGTAGAGCTTTCTTGCTTTTTAAGAATGTTTGTACCCCATCTTCCAAGAGAAGAAACTAGGTGGAATACAACGCTCATGCTCAGCATGGCTTTGTCCTGTCGAAGGTTGAAAAGGAAGCTTACTACGCCATCCTTTCTTTGCGTTAGTTTTCGTATCACTTGAATAGTCATCCTCGCTCTCCATTTGATGACCCTTCGCTTTCTTTTGCTTTCTTGTAGATTTTTCTTCGTCTGCTTTGGACCCTCTTGAAGGAGATTTCGCCTTATGCCTATCGGGACTCCATTTTGGAGATGAATTATCGGTAATAAAGGATGCATGGATCCTATTCCTTTCCTTCAGAAGCTCGTTGATCTATAAAAAGATATGATTCAGAAACTATGTTGGAATTTGGAAACTAACATGACTCGTCGTCAGGACAGCACGTATATATATATACCGTTTGCATCTCCTGGTCTTGGGTGTATCTGCCTTTCATTTCAGTGAGCTTTGCAAATACCTGCAAATGAAAGCGTAGTGCGTTTGAGAAAATGCCACCCTTCGACGTATGCAGATAATTGACCTGATAGAAAATAAAATTATATATGTGAAACTTGAGCACATACTTCCCTATACTCTGCTCGTTTTGTGAGTATTTTTGCCTCCACGTTTTGCAGATCTTTTTTGGCAGAGAGTGATTGATCACACACAATCTCTATAGTATAGCTTGCAGGATAGAAGAAATTGTCACCTGAGGGAACAAAACAGTTTAGAAGTTCGACGTTGACACCATTAATTAAAAATGTAGCAAAAAATCAATTGATATACTACTTACCATAGACAGCGAAGTAGTGGGTTCCAGGATTCAGTTCATTAATATCACATGATTGGAAGCTATCCAACATTTGAAAGAATGCCGCATGAGAATTCTTTGTAGCAGCTGCCTGAAAATAAGTGGAGCTTGTAAAGGGAATCAACAAGAAAGAATGACATGGGGAAAAGCAAAAAGTGAACGATAAGAATAAATAAAAACTAGCAACTCACCGAGTAATTATGCTCAAAACGATACACAGGAAAGCCAAGAAAGTACATCCCTGCTGAAGTCTCTTCTCCTGTGTCCACACTGTCCTCCTGCAGCATTATGTATGTTAAGTGAAATACACACTGAAAAAAATATTTACAGCATTGCTTTGCTTGCACATTTGTTGCAGGAACATGCTATAAGAGTTTATTTTCTTTTTGGACCATTTTCTTTATTCTGTCTCACTGGGAAATAAGAGGGGTAAGTTACTATATACCTGTAGTGCAAGGTCCAGCCCTCCATTTTCTTCGAGCGTGAAATAAAGCAGCTGAAATTAAATGGAATAAAACAGATATTCCACAAATGTCGGAGTACATAGAGAATAATATTGCATAATTAGTGATGTGAATATTGCATTTGCATCAAAGCATCAAACTTGAAAACAGCTAATTTTCTACTCCCTCCGTTTCTTAGAATAAGGCCTATAAATTTAGTAAAAAATCAAACATTACAAAGTTTGACCAAACTTTTAGAAAAAACTATAAACCTCTACAAGATCAAATCAATCTTATTAGATACATTATGAAATATATTTTCATACTGTAGCTATCTATTATCATGGTTATTGATATTTTTTTTATAAACTTGGTTAAACTTTGCACTGTTTGACTTTTGATTAAATTTATAGGCCTTATTATAAGGAACGGAGGTAGTAGTAATTAAGGAGTCCAAAGTCAACCTTAAATTTGCTTCGATCATTCGAGTGCACGCGACAAACTAAACCCGACTTGGCTTCCTGCTCTGTTATGTCCACACAATAAAAATGGGCTGATAGCTTATCCACCTGTGGCGACATATGCATGCAACAATTAAGTCACCATTATTCCATTACTTACTGACATGGAAAAAGAAATTGCATAATGGACAGCTAGTTATATACCAACCTTCGAGCGTTCAGAGTGTCCTAGCTCGAGCCGAAAACTTAACTGACCTATTCAATGCCTCCTTCAAAACCGTTACTGGAACAGTTGTCTTAATCGGCACACCAAGTTTACTACACATGCCGGGCACACATATATTACGTACAATCAAAACAACAGCACAACACAGGCTAGCACAATATTTTAACAAACATTGCCTCATTTACAAATGTTACCTCAAAAGGGCGACACACATGGTGCTGGCTGGATTGAGATTGGATAGATCCAGCTCCGATTTCTGTCTATCAGATTCAATAGCCTGAAATATACAGCAACGGTTGCCATAAAATATCCTATATATGTATTTAAACAATGAGCCAAAGTGGATTTCTTCGGAGGTGGTGTTTTGGCTCATAGGTTTAAATATACACGTATTATTAAAAATGCATAAAAAACGTATGTCAAAATGTTAAAAACAATTCTGAAAAAAAAAACAGTGTACATCCTAACATTCTATGTTGATGCACAATGTTTCGCAAGAAAATAATATTTTTTGTGGCTTGTGCAAAAAAGGATAAAAAATGTCTTGTAGATAGTCATATTGGAGCATCAAATTTTTTACCAAGGCCACAATTTTTTTCTTTTATAGGGAAACTTTGTGTACAAACATAAAATATCCAAAGTACATAGGGAGATTTTTTTGAGAATTTTTTACATTGTTTGGGCTGCATCTATCTATAAGCCAAAGTGGATTTCCCTATAGTATACTACTACCACCGTTCCTAATGTAAGCCTTTCTAACCGAAGAAGTAGTAGTTTAAACACCGCAAATCAATAGGGAATTAGTACCTCGAATCCCGATCTGTCGTACTGCCGCCTTTTATTGGGGTCTGACAGAATGCTGTAGGAGAATTTGACTTCCAGGAACATGTCTGACGCCACTGGGTCGTCGCCATTCTTGTCCGGATGATACCTGACGCGATTTACAGGTAAAAATCACTGAATTCAGCGTTTCGTTTGTAAAAAAAACACGCTCGGAGTTCAGTTCAGTACAGAAAGTGGTCCTGTCTAGCACAAATACTACGTATAAAGGCGTTGGAAGATGTGAGCTTAATTACTTGAGCGCCATGGCTTGGAAGGCCTTCTTGATCTCCTGGATGGTGGCGGCGCGGCTGACCCCAAGCACCTCGTAGAGGTCCTTTCTCTGCGGCCGTCGCACAGCTCGAACGTCGCGGTGGAACGTCGCGTCGGCCACCACCAGCTCAAGCGTGTGCGCCTGGTTTGCGGGGTGCGAGGTCCGCGCCTGAGCAGCGTCCTGGATTCTAGTCATGGTTTTTTGTGTGCTCTCAAACTAACCAGATACGTTCCCTGGAAAACGAACAGCACACCCTTCCTGTATTTATATATAAGACGAAAATTAAAAGAGCGCAGAGAAGGTTAATTACGCGTTGAAAGGTTCTTCCACCTTCAACGTTGTCATGACGCAAGTTATAACATGTCTTAAGGCTCAACGGCCTCTCTCTTTTTCAAACGCATGCCAGTGGACCTAAATTAAGGATGTTAATTATTATCTTACGCTTATTAGTGCAAACTATGTAGTACTAGTAGTGGAACAAGTTAACAAACTAGTTCTCAACCTGTACATTCATCCGGGTTAAGTTTACACAAAATATTTTGTTTCATTCGTTGTAGTTTAGTTTAATCGTAACCAATTGATTACAAAATATGACAAAGCATTTTTTTTAATCTCACATAGTACTAAATTATGCATTCATGGTTTCTTTTTGCCCATTTTTCATTAATGTGGGTGGTAGTATCACAAAACCACAACTTTAGAGACCGATTGACAACCGAATCACCCTTTTTTAGATCCAAAATCACCCAATTGACAACAGACAGGTGGATCCACAAGTAAGGATAACATAGGTCGTACACATGCATCACTAATGGTGAAAATGCTGAAAAATTATCAAGTTTGGTTCATGCCAACATAAAAAGAAGGTCGCAAAATGCAAAAAAAGGGTTTGCCTCTCGTTTTCAAACATGCTGGGATTGTCGGCTTAAGTTTTACAAGCAGAACCCTCAGGCTGACACAACCACAAGTTTACAAAGACACTCGATGTATAGTGTTTGGCCTTCACGATCCGGGGATGCTAGGTCGGCCTATATATGTTGGACATGGAACGCATCCAAGCGTCATGAATTGGTGTGATTCTTACAGTGCGCTTAGGTTACAAATGAATTCAAAATAAATCAAATAAAAATGTGATACTAAATGAAGTAGTAGAAAAAATAGCTTTCATCATGCCAAAGGTGTGAGATTTGTTTTGAATCATCTATACTTCTGCTCTTCAGTTATTATTTTTCATGTTCAACTTAGTATCCTCATAAGAATTTTACATGCATATTTCAAGTAGGGAAAGTGCATGCAATGAATTCCATGTTTCGATTAATAACGCGCAAAATAATTGGTGATAATATATAGCAGCGGTAAATTGTAAGAAACTTGAACGAGTTTTCTCAAAAGGGTGCTTTAGGTAATAAATATTTTGTGCCAAGTCATCACACATAAATATAGCGAGAGAAGTCATGGGAAAAAAATGTAGTACTGAAAACTTCAATGAGTTACAGAATTTAGGAAAAAAAAAACATAGACAATGAATTAACTTTGTAAACTATCTGTCCTTGCAAATGGGCCAGCCACAAGAAGAATGACTGCGTGAAAAAAAACCCGTTGTGAGATGAACTATTCCCTTCGGTTTATATTAATGTTTTCAGATTTGTCTAGATTCGTATGTACTCCCTTCGTTTATAAGATGTTTGAGGTTTGTGAATCAAATATATCTAGACTACTTTTAAAATATAGGTTCACTCATGTTTGAAGTGAATCTACATACTAAAACAAGTCTAGATACATTCTCTTTACAAACCTAAAACATCTTATATTTTAAAACGGAGGGAGTATCTAGCTAGATTAGATGTATTTGTATTTAGGCAAAAATTGAGAATATTAATATGTACCGGATGGAGTATGTGATTCAGTACTTGCAACATCAGAACACGTCGACTACACAAGGAAGTTCCAAACAACTAGTAATTTCTCCACATCAAAGCAGGTCCTGGAATGCATGCTAGCTGATCCATTTTGGAATAAACGGATCTATGGGCGCCATGGAATGCCGTTGACTCGTAGAAGGAGGCATGCGGCATGCCTCGTCTAGCACGGTCGTCGGTACTCGGTAGTGCAAGATGTCTTGGTCGATCCCTCATTCCTATACCGTCAAGTCGTCGCCCACTTGGGGCCTCCAAGTTGCCGGATATATATATATATTTAAGTTTGTTAAATGGATGTATCTAGACACTAAAATGTGTCTAGATTTATTTAAACCTATAAACTAAAATGTGTCTAGATTTATAAACCTAAAACATCTTTTATTTCTAAACGGAGGAATACTTCTTCGTATGACGGCCGGCGAAGCCCATCGCTGCCGTGGTGACGACCAACGGGCCACTAGTGGAAACGCGGGCTTTTGTTGATCCCGAAAATGGGCTTTAACACCGGTTCTTCTACGAACCGGTGTTAAAGAAACGCATCTGGCGTGGCCTCCGGCATTAAAGGAGCCCTTTAACACGGTTCGTGCCACGAACCGTGTTAAAGGTCCTCCACCTGGGATTTCCTTTAACACCGGTTCGTGCACGAACGTGTTAAAGGGTGAAACTATAAGACACCACCCAGCCCACACACCCCACTCTTCCATTTTTTCACATTTTGGAGCCTAGCAAGAGGGTGTGAAGAGTGCTAGTTTGTTTTTTCATATGCACTAGAGGTGTTCGGTGAAATGCCCGAGAGCTCAAAATAAGCTTTCTTGTTGCTCTTCCGTCTCCGAGGTCAACTATAGTTTCATGTGTCATTGATGTACTATATATATAAATGGTCATCTCCCTATTATTTTTGATATATACTACATATTAATGCAGATGAATCGGCAATGGATGTACGGTGACCCGCACTTCCGAGTACATTACGGGCCTCCAAAATTTCATCGTTGTGGCTAATGCAAACCGTGGTCACAATGGTTTTATGTTGTCCGTGTGTTCACCGTCGAACAAGAAAGACTACTCAAATACCGAACCATTCACGCCCACCGCTTCGATCTGGTTTCATGCCCAGCTATAATTGTTGGACCAAGCACGGAGAAAAAGGGGTTGTGATGGAAGACAACGAAGAAGAAGAGGATGATGAAAACTATCATAATATGTATCATGAATATGATGATATTGCAACGGGGTAGATAATGAAGATCAAGAGGGAGATGGGCCGATGACGATCTTGGTCGGGCCATTCTTGATGCAAAGGAAGAATGTGAAACGAACAGAGAAGGAGAAGCTGGAGCAGATGTTAAAGGATCACAAAACATTGTTGTATCCAACTTGCGAAGATGGCCAAAAAGCTAGGTGCCAATTGGATTTGCTGCAATGGAAGGCAGAGAATGGTGTGACCGACAGTAGCATTTTCAAAGTTGTTGGTAAAATGAAGAATCTTCTTCCAAGAAATAATGAGTTGCTGACAAGACATACCAAGCAAAGAAGGTTGTCTGCCCTCTAGGATTAGGCGTGCGGAAGATACATGCTCTGCATTAATGACCGCATCCTCTCATGCGTGAGAAGTACGAATTTGGATGCATGCCGGTATGCACCGCACGCGTATAAGATCGAAGACGATCTGGCGATGTTGAGGAGAGGCCCCTAGGAAGAAGGTTCCGCCAAGGTTATGTGGTATGCTCCTATAATACCACGGTTAAAACGCTCTTCGTAAATAAAGAGCATGCCAAGTTGTTGCGATGGCACATGGAAGACCGTAAGAAAGACGATGTTGAGACACCCTACCGATGGGTCACAGTGGAGAAAAGTCGAGCGAGAGTACCCGGACTTTGCACGTGGCCTTAAGGAACTTAAGGTTTGGTCTAAGTACGCGGCATGAATCCTTTTGGTGAGCGAGCTGTAGTCACAGACCTGCCTGTGACCCTATGTATCTATAACCTTCCTCCTTGGTTGTGTATGAAGAGGAAGTTCATTATGATGCCGGTGCTCATCCAAGGCCCGAGGCAACCCGCAACGACATTGATGTGTACCTAAGGCCATTAGTTGAAGAACTTTACAGCTGTGGGCCAAACCAGGTGTACGTATGTGGGATGAGCACAAAGGGGAGCCATTTGACCTCGAGCATTGCTTTTCGTAACCATCAATGATTGGCCTGCTCTTAGTAACATTTCAGGCGGCACAAACAAGGGATACAATGCATGCACACTGTTTTAGATGATAATGAAAGTGTATATTTGGATAAATGTAAGAAGGTTGTGTACCTAGGGTATCGCCAATTTCTTCCGAACACGCATCCAGAAGAAAGAAAGGCAAGCATTTCAAGCGTCTGGCGAACCCGGAGAAGCCTGTCCTCCGTACCGTGAGGAGGTATTTGGTATGGTCAAGGACCTAGAAGTAATCTTTGGAAAAGGTCCTGGCAGTCTCGTTCAATGACGATGCGGACACGCCCATGTGGAAGAAGCAATCTATATTTTGGGACCTACCCTATTGGAAAGTCTTAGAGGTCCGCTCTTCAATCGACGTGATGCACGTGAAAGAATGTTTGTGAACACGCTAGGCTTTCTAGGAGTGTATGGGAAGACAAAAGATACAGGAAGCACGACAAGACCAGCAACGCCGTCAAGGCCCTCAAGAGCCTATGCATCCCGAGAACGAGAAGGGTAAACGATGCCACTTAACTCCCGCCAGCACGCTCTTACCAAAGCGAGAAGGAAATCTTTTTGAATGTCGAAAGATTCAAGGTCCCGTCGCTTCTAAATGAATATAAAGGGAATAATAAATATGGCGAGAAAAATTCCAAAACCTGAAGTCTCATGACGCCACGTGATTATGACACAATTGCTTCCGATTGCATTGAGGGCTTCTACCCGAAAATGTTCGAGTACCCATTGTGAAGCTATGTGCATTCCTCAATGCAATATCTCGAGAATCGATCCGTAAAGCCTACCAGGTTACAAGCAGATGTGGCCCAATGTCTTGTCGACTTTGAGTTGGTGTTCCCACCATCCTTCTTCAATATTATGACGCATCTCCTGGTTCACCTAGTAGAAGAGATTGCCATTCTCGGTCCTGATTTCTACACAATATGTTCCCTTTGAGAGGTACATGGAGTCTTAAAGAAATATGTTCATAACCGTGCTAGGCCGAAGGAAGCATCTCCAAGGGCTATGTAACAGAGGAGGTCATTGAGTTCTGTGTTGATTTTATTCCTGACCTTAAGGCGATTGGTGTTCCGAATCACGACATGAGGGAGATGCGTGGAAAAGGCACCCTAGGATGTAAAGCAATGATATGTAGGACGGGCATTCTCTCAATCAAGCACACTACACGGTTTTACAAAGATCTATCTTGGTTGCCCGTATATCAATGAACACAAGAATTTAATACGCCTCAAACACCCGGCATCGATGAATGGATTATAAGTGAACACATGGCGAGTTTTGGCGGTGGCAAAGACTTCTCACGAATAACACCACTTGTAGATCACCGTACTTGTTGGCGGGACACCGTCTTCGATCGTATGTACTTTCCAAGGGTACGAGATAAATGGGAATACATTTTACGATAGGCCAAGATAAAAGAGCACCAACCAAAAAGGTGTCCGCTCGATGCGCAGAAGACAATGGGCAAAAGACCACGTATTATGGGTTCATAGAGGAGATATGGGAACTTGACTATGGACCTAATTTTAAGGTCCCCTTGTTTCGATGCAAATGGGTCAAGCTAACAGGAGGAGGGGTTGAGGTAGACAAGAAGTGCGGAATGACAACGGTGGATCTCAACAATCTTATGAAGAACTTAGACGAACCATTCGTCCTAGCCAATGATGTGGCTCGTTTTCTATGTGAAGGACATGTCCTCCGCACAAAAAAAAGAAAAATATGCAAACGAATACATCATATGATGAGCCAAAGCGTCACATAGTTCTTTCAGGAAAAGAAACATCGTGGGAATCGAGGACAAGATGACATGTCAAGATTATAATAAGTTTGATGAAATTCCGCCCTTCACAAAGGAAATCGGCCCAAGCATTCCGTTAAGTAAAGAAGATGCTCCATGGTTACGGTAAGCGATCATAAGGAAGGGCATATGCCAAGAAGTTCATGCTCATATTATGTAACTCTAGTTCATGTTTTAATACATGTCTTGAGTGTTAGTCATGTTTTGTGGATGGACCGAGTATGAGAAGAAGTTGTCCCGAATCGTACTTACCATTAAGATCTGATCTCCAAACGCAGTCACATATTAGGAGTGCCTCTATGACCAGTTTCGGAGATGCCGGAGGATCGGCTCGGCATCTCCTCGAATCGGCCGTAGTGGTGTCCCTGCTCTCGAAACCATCTTGCAGCTTTGTAACTTGTCTAACTAGATCAATACACCGGAGCTAACTAATTTCACATATTAGGAGTGCCTCTATGACAGTTTTCGGAGATGCCGGAGGACTGGCTCAAATCGCATCTCCCGAAACTGGCCGAGTGGTGTCCTGCCTCAAACCGTGGAGGACGGACTCACAAGGATGCCTATTTATAGTACAAGCAGCTCGACATAGTGTTGACACTTACAAAATAATGTCGACACCCCTATTATTAGTCTCGGTTGGTGTCTCCAACCGACTAATTCATCTTTAGTCCCGTTGGTGACACCATCCGACAAGGTACACGCCCATACGACATAATGTCGACATGCACTCACCTCTATTATTAGTGTTGACTCGTGTTTTGTCCCTTGGTGTCTCCAACCGGACTAGTTCATCTTTAGTCCCGGTTGGTGTCTCCAACCGGACTAAAGGTTCATCCGCCATTTTTCCCGCCATTTTTCTTCCCGCCATTTTCTTCCCGCCATTTTTCTTCCCGCCAGATTCTTCCCGCCATTTTTCTTCCCGCCATTTTTCTTCCCGCTTGATTCTTCCTCCGATTCTTCCCGCTAGTTCACTATATATATATGTAGGGGTTGGCCTCCATTGTCATTGCACATCTCTAGACTCATATCTGCAACCTCATCACTCTTTCCCATGGCTTCCACCGTAGCACTAACCCCGGGGAGGCGAGGCGCTGCCTCGAACTACCCCCCGCCCGCCGCCATCTTGTGTCCCGTCGGTGGATGCCGAGGCCGGAGGTGCAGTTCCTCCCCCTCTAGGTGTGGCGCCACGGATGGCCATCACGAACCACTACTACTTGAGCTCACGCCGGAGCAGCGGAGGAATCCCAGATGGCATCCCGACTATTTCTCTACTTGGGAAGCCTTCTTCGTGGTCGGCCTGAGGGGGCGCTGCCAGCACGAGGAGGACGCCCACCTCCTCCTAACTTCAACGAGGCCGCCGGCTATGGTGGCGCTGGTCGGACTCTCCAGCGTCATGGCCTATGACACCGCCGACTCTAACCCCGTCTGCGCTACCCTCAAGTCCAGCCCACGCTACCCTCAAGTCCAGCCCACGCATTTCCAGAGGTTCAATTACGGTGACCCCCGACGACAATGATGACGGCGGCGAGTACGAAATTACTGATGGCGAGTATTATGTGTAGGCGTGGAGCATGACTAAATCACTCCAACATTCGAAACAAGTTCGCCGATTGTTACTTAATGCCATGTATCTTGATTTTCAGTTCTTTTATGTATCTTAATTTTCAGTTCCGATTGTTACTTAATCGCCATGTATCTTAATTTTAGTTCTTTTATATATCTTAAAAAGCACCTTTAATGCATGAAATAAGTGTTTATTTATTTTAGAAAATTTCATGTAAAGTAAATATAAAAATCATTTACATGAATGGATAGATATTATTTTTATGAAAATTATGATATATTATTCATATTTCGAGTTGAAATGAAAAGATATGAATTTTCTAAATTCATATCATATTTTTGAATTAAAAAGCCCTTTAATGCATGAAATAAGTGTTTATTTATTTTAAAAATTTCATGTAAAGTAAATATAAAAATCATTTACATGAATGGATAGATATTATTTTCTGAAAATTATGATATATTATTCATATTTTTCGAGTTGAAATGAAAAGATATGAATTTTCTAAATTCATATCATATTTTTGAATTAAAAAGCCCTTTAATGCATGAAATAAGTGTTTATTTATTTTAAAAATTTCATGTAAAGTAAATATAAAATTATTTACATGAATGGATAGATATTATTTTTCTGAAAATTATGATATATTATTCATATTTTGAATTAATTAAAAAGCCCTGAATTAAAAAGCCCCTGAATTAAAAAGCCCACAAAATAAATGCGGCGGGAAACACTTTAACACGGTTACGTTAGCATTCAACATGTTATTACCTCTTTAACACCGGTGTTAACCGGTGTTAAAGTAATAAATGATCTGAAGCGCCTTTAACACAGTTCCAGCCGAACTGTTAAAGGGGTATTATTTCACCTCCTCCTTATTCCTCCCACAGCCAGATCGATCGAAGCCTTGCCGCCGCCCATGCCTTACGCCCAAAATAGTCTCGCCGCCGACGCTGGCTCTCGCCGCCGCTCGAGGTTCGCCCCGACTTGCTCTCTTCCTCTCTGCTTAGCGCGCCTGCCGGCCGCCTTCAGCAGCATAGACCACCGGCGACCGGCCTTCACGCCGGCGGCAACACCGCCCGCCTCCACTCCACCGCATGACCCGGCTCCCTCCTCCACCGCCCGCCCCGGCTCCTCCCTCACCGCGCTGCGCCTCCGCTTGGCCCATGGCGCCGCCCGCCTGCCAAGCCCACTCGCGACCCCGCCAGCCCAGCTCCTCCCGTGCGCCCGCTCCTCCCGCGCCCTCCCGGCGGCGCCAGCTCGCCTCATGCCTTGCCCCGCCCGCGGCCTTCAGAACCCGCCGCCAACAAGACAACCGTCCGTGGCGCCACGCAACCCCGCTCCGCCAACCAACACGGCTCCGCCCATCTCACCGCTGCCTGCGCCCGCCGCCAAGCTCGCCGCCACGGACCGCGTCTTCCTCCTCCCGCGCCCAAGCCGCCACGTCATCCTGTGGGTCCCGCCTCCATGTGCGCGTCGTGTGTGCTCGTGTGTTTGTGACATGAGTGCTTGTGTACCTTAGGGAACTTGAGCACCCCAAGTTCGCCCACAACCCTCGACGCCGAGGCCCTAAACCCGTGGTCCATCTACAAGACCGCCGAGAACCTCGGGTGCACCAACATGGAAGACCGACCGATCCCGCGAATCCGGACCCGATGACCACCAAGAACGTCACCGCTTAACAAGTACGCCCTCCGGAACGCCAAGCAGCGGACCCGCCTCAACCGACCTGCCCTCTCCTTCCCGGCCTATGGCCATGCGCCATGTCCGACGTCGACCGCCGTGGTACACGCCTGGCATTCGGCGCCTCCTGTGGCCGTCTTCCTTGGTCGTGCCCTTTGGCAGAGCTCACGCTGCCCGGCCATGGCGCGCGGGCGCCTCCTCTGGAACCGCCTCGGGCCTCGCGACTCACGATCTAGGCCTTAATCCTTGCACATGTGAATTAGAAGCATGTGGAGTAAAATAAAATAGCTTATAGCAAAGATATTATAATAGGCCACTAAACCCTAACTGACCACCTCGCTCTCTTCCCCGTGGGAGGCGTCTCGCCGCCGCTGAGCTCATAGGCCACGCTAACGCCGCTTCAGCACCGAGACCGCCAGATCCGTCTGCCGCCCGTCGCCCGCCCACATCAGTAACACCCTCGAGAATCGGACCTATGCAAGTTTGGGCAAAATTCACCAAACCCGCATAGAAACGATTCAAAGGTGCCACCAGCACTTTCGTGGGTGGAAAGGTAATAACATTACACAACAGTCCTCGATGGGACCCACAGAACAGATATATATAACAGCGACTCAAAGAGTCAAGAAGACAGACATAATATACAAGATCCAAATCACCTTGAAAATAGTAGAGCGTCCGGCTACGGACAAAAAGCAAATGGGGCTAAGAGCCCTGAAGAATAACCAATGGCGTCCATAACCCTGCCCAGGCCAAGCCGGAAGGGTAACCCTGCTAACGGCGTCGATCTCAAAACCTGCTTAACAAAAGGGTGCCGACAAAGGGCAAAGAAAACAAAGAAGGAGCGTCGATCGAGGCGATGCAGCGAGGCTAGAATTCGGCGGTCCTCGCCTACATAGGTATGGTGGACTGAAGCGGCAGCGGCAGCATGCACTATACAACCTATAGAGACTCGATACAACTGGCGGTTATCAGAGAGGGGGGAGAATGACCTAACCGGATCCAACCTGAAGCTATCACCAAACAAACCCATCTGGCGTTTCCCTCGAGACCAAACGAGGAAGTCAACCGAGGAACTCACACGTTGGCGGTTTACTTATTAGGTTGTAGTTGTGGCACTCTACTAGTCGATTTAGATAAGCGCCCCGATAAAGTAAGCGGTGGGCACTTTTATTTAATCATTCCGTTGAAGTTGCAGCAATTACTAATCGACATGAGATAGTATGAGATAAACCCAAACCCAAAGGTTGTTGGTACTTTTATTCAGACCATTTCGTTGTAGTTGCAATACTTACTAGTCGGATACTTGTATATGGCGACAACCAAACAAGCAATTGTGGGCAGTATTATTAGCCATTCCATTATAGTGAAGCTGATTACTAGTCATTATAAGTCAAATTTATAGCGATAAACTTTAGTTATGCTTGTCTATGATCAAGAAACTGTGCTCCAAGTCGTCCTTATCCGCGGACACGGCTTTCAGAAAGTTTTTACCCGGCCGGGTTGCACCAATAGCAAAACACACTCGATCAACCTCGGAAAAACCAAATCAAAACCCAACGAGGCTTTCACGACTGAACAATAACAGGATTCAGAAATATTTCGGGGCCACCCTTAAGTAGAATCAACGGAGTAGGCAAGCTCAGACGGCCTCAAGGTGCAGGTAGACGGTGAGCATCGGGAACCCCAAACGGGGCTTGTCGACACAGCGTAAACGTGTCCGATCCTAACAAGCGATGCATTATCCGCTCACAATCGTAAATAAAGGTACACATGGCATAAGTACAGATAGTAAAACACCTCAAACTAGTTTGTGGCCCCAAGAAATAAGACTGAATCAAGCTCGCTGGGGTCCCATATACCCGGATGTGGATAGCGCATAAAAACAAGGAATTATCAAGTACTGGGTCTTACGGGACACAAGTGGGCGTCGAAACCAAATATTATCTATCACCCACCGATGCCTCTGCTTATTCAATTTTAGTTGTTAAGAAAGTAAAGTGAACAATAAGTAAAACTAGGATCATCTTCAACATCAACATGCGGCAATACATCAGCAACTGTGGCATATGACGACACACATCGGCACTTGAGCAAGCAACTACGACGCGCAAGTCCAACTATCTACCAAACAACAGGTCATAGGATGTGTCCAAGGCAATATACGGCTGCAGGGAAATATCACGGGTACGGAAAACTAAAGCATCGCAACACAGATAGCAATAGATCAACAGGAGGAAATAAAGCACTATAAAAGTAAGATAGGTAGAAAAGGGGAGATGCTCGCCTGAAAACATTGTCGAAGGGTTCAACCGAAGATCGGGGCGAAGCTCACATCAACTCAACGGCCTTATCCGCGAAGAAGCAAAACACTAGAAGAAACACCGTATGCAATATTTAATACTACGGCAAAAGATCGGCATGATGCATGTGTGATGTATGGCATGGCGAAGGTGCAATGCAATTAAGTCATGTTAAGCGGAACCGGGGTCCCGACAATTAATTAGTAGGTTCAAGTTGTTTAGAACCCCCGCAATTTAAATGTGGTTTTAGCAAGGCAATAGATGGTAACGGTTCGCTACACAAGTTTAAATGAGGCCGATATGAGACTAGATTTGTCCGCATATGGGCCCCATGTTTAATTATTAGGTGAATCGGCATAAGGCCCCCAAACCAATGAGATGCATGCGAGATGACAATTAAATAGGCAACAAGTTGTTATTATGTTATAAAATAGGGTTTCGAGGAAAAGGGTCACACATTAGGGTTCTCGACGATCTTGGGGGTTCCGGGGTTCGGGGTTCGGCCTCGGGGTCCAGGGTTCGACGGGTCGGCCTCGGCGGAAACGTTCTCGGAAAGGGGTAGATCTTGGTGCTTCCGGTCTTGGGTCATGTCGAGTCACTGGCGTCGATGAAGCACTTGTCGTTCTTGTCGCATGTAGATCTTGTCGCATTCGCGGTCCTCGGGTCATTTGTGGGTTCGGTATCACTCTCCGGGTAGTAGGTCATGGCATTCCAGGATCGGTCTTGGAATCTGCTTCGGGATGAAGAGCTTGGTATACGGCATCACCGGATCTATGGCGAAGGGCTCGGGTCTTCGGTCTCCGTGTAAGGCGATCTTTGCCGATCTCACCAAGGCCTTGAGGTTCTGACTTGAGGTTCGGTCTTGGCGTTGGCGTTCTTGGCGTCCGTGGGTTGGTCTGGCGCTACGGATCGATCTTGAGGTCGGAAGGCGACCTTGGCGCCGAGTCCGGTCTTGGATCCGAGCGATGAAGAAGATCTTGGTGACGGTCGTGGAACTTACGGTCGGTCTCAGGGCTTTTCCAAGGCGACGATCTTGTCAGACTTGGAACCGATGGGTCAAACTTGAGTGCTATATGCTTCACACAAGTCAGCTTGGCCCTCTTGAGCATCCTTCACGGCAAGGTCAACACGAGCAGGGGCGCGTGCCGGACTTGGGGTTCAGGCTCGGCGGGTGGAGGCGCTCGGGGCCCGCTGGCAGCGGCGGCTCGCCGGAGGAGGAGAAGGGCGGGGTCGTCGAGGTCGCTCAGGCGGCAGGACCTTGGCTCTGGCGCGGGTGCTCCCGTGACGTCGGCGGCGGCCGCCGCTCATGCGAGGCGCGGAGCTTCTTGAGGCGGTGGCGCGGTGAAGCCGGCGACGCAGCAAGGCCAGCGGCGCGGCCAGGGCTGGCCGGCGGAGGCGGAGCAGGCGCCGCGACGGGGACCGAGGAGGAGGCCGGGCGACGGCAGCGGCAGTCGGCGAGGGCCGCTGCTGGTCAGCGGGTACTGGCGGCAGTCGGTGGGAGGAGCTTCATGGCCTTGGCCTCCGGCGGCGGCGGAGGCGGACGGGGGAACGGGGCGGTGCGGGGTCGGTCCGGTGGGGAGGTGATGCGGGAGCCGCGGTCGGAGGACACAGAGGAAGGTGGGCCCCGGCGGCGCGCTGGCGGCGTGGCAGCCATGCGTGCGGCGGCGGGCGGCTGGTGGCCAGCGCAGCAATGCCGAGTCGGTCTGCGGGGCGCGAGGTCGCGTCGGCAGCTGGCGCACTGCCAGCCGGGCGAGGAGGTTGATGGCGGGCGCACGGGCGATCGGGTCGGTGAGGAACGGAGGCCTTGGCGGCAGCTGCAGTGGCGGCCGGGCAGCGAGGCGGAAGCACGCCCCGGCCGGAGGCCAAGCTGCGGTTGGGCGTGGTCGGGAGACAGTGCCGTCTTGGCACGGCGATGAGGAGGAGGGAAGGAGAGCCACAGCGTGCAGGTGGCGGGCCAGGCGGGGCGGACCGCGTGCGTGGGGTGGCCGGGTGGGTCCCAGCGGGCAGGGACGCGGTTCCAGGTAGATAGGGTGGGGCATGCGTGCGTGTGTAGGGTTGTGTCTTTGTGGGTTGAGAGAGAGAGGGAGGGAAAAAGGAAAAGGGAGGAGAGAGAGGCCACGTGGCAGGCCAGGATAGGCTAGGGGGAAGGGTAGAGGTGAGGTGGAGAGATGTGATTGGGGGGAGTGAGGTGGAGGTGTGTGTGGGTAGAGTAGTGGGTGGGTTTAGGATTTAGATGGGGCTGGTTTGGGGTGGACCGTTTTAAAATCTGGGGCGGTCGTTCGGGTCGGGTTGGCCCGTTCGACTGCCCCTACTAAAATAATTATAAATTTTATTTGCGTTAATTGGACCATTCGCAAACCGATAGCGACAAAACAAAATACTCCGGAGTCCCGGGGTTTGGCGTTTGAATAAAGATGGGGCGTTTGGGAAAATAAATCGGGCTTTGCAAAATAGTTTTGGCAAACAATGCATGATGATGACGATGCAATGCACAAATTCAACGCGATTTTCTAGTAGTGGTTTTGCGGGATGCCACAACCACCCTCGTCGTCGCCCTCGCCGTCGCCATCCCGCGGGATATAAGTAAGGGCATGTTTGATTCAAAGGATTTGTATAGGAAATTTGTAGGATTAAATCCTATAGGAAATTTGTAGGATTAAATCCTATAGGAAATCCTATAGGAAATTATGCATGTTTGATTCAAAGGATTTGTATTGTATGTGTATTGTATATGCATGTGTATATTTTGTGCCACGCCGACGACCACCGCCACCATTATGCCGACCACGACCTCCTATGTCCTCGCCGAGCCTACACACGCCGAGGGTGTGTCGCCCATTTTAGGTAGACCATCACGTCGTCTTTGGTTCAACGCACACCCCACGCACCGCCCCGCTCTCGCCTAGCGCCGCCACCTCTCGTTGTCAATATAGCATTATAATAACCATGCTATGTTAATCAACTTTGATGACAAGTTAATTAGAAGAAGTAAATGTACCCTCTCATATGAGTCAGGGTTTCTCCGAATTAGGGTTTGAAATGACCAAGCATGTATTAGGGTTACATTTCAATACTTTTAACTTGTCATATCATCGTCCTTGCTTGAGCATTTCAATAGATGTATTACTGATATTTGTGTGATAATATTATTGTTTTAGAAACTATGGATCCACTTAGTAGAAACCTTGAAGAAGAAGAAATAATGGAGAACATTATTGATGAGGACACCTCACAATATCTGAACTTGGAGGGACATGGCGACGACGGCTCAAGTACTAGTCATGGAGAAGATGAAGACTCGTGAACGCAATTTAATGGTTACAAAGTCCGCGAGGTATATGCATTTATTAAGCCTCGGTGACTTCCACCAACAATCTTCTTCTACATGTATTAATTAACGCTTCTTTCTTCTTTTAGCCCTCTGGATCGACCAGCCAGACAACCATCTTCTTCTACGAAAAAGAGCAAGCGAGGCGCGAGCGGCGGTTGAAAGATCGTGCAAAGTTCACGATCGAAGCGGTCCGTGTTGATGGCAGGCGATGGAGCCCAAGAAGGCCGCAGACAAATTTATCGTCGGTGGAGTTCTTGTTAGGGACCAAATCCCAATCATAATTGAAAATTGGAATAAGCCAAAGAAGGCGGCAGTACCTTTGTCGATGAGATCCAAAGAAACGCTTTGGAATTCGTTGTTGGTAAATTTCACCCTTCCGAGAGGAGGATGAAAACAACCGGTTATAAAGAACAAGGTCAAAGAGTGGACTCTAAAGAAGATGGCTGATGCTTTCCATAATCGAAGACAAAATTGAACAAATTTGTCAAAGTGGCGAGACTCAAATTTCAAGACGCATATTATGCGAAGATAAGACCTCAACGGCCCGAATTTAAGACATATAAAAAAGTGCTATAGCTAAAAAGAGGTCGAAACCAATACGCTTAATGCCTGAAGAAGGAATATCACCAGAGGACGGGTCGGTGGCTACATATCTCGAGGCCTAAGTGGGAGGAAGCTGAGAAGGCCTCTGAGAGAGGATCACACCCAGACGGATGGGTGGGACCTACGTGCAAAGACTTGGTTCTACGGAATCGGGCAAGGTTGGACCCAGAAACAGGATTGTGTATCTTCCCAACCCTCCTTGACAAACCCGTCACTGAACTCATCACGGCATACGAGGAAACATCCGCCAGGACCTTCCATCCCGGCAGAGAGAATGACCAGCTCACACGCGCCATCGGTAAAGAACACTGGACATGCACGAGGCACGGGGGTATGGCGTGGAAGGATGGGTTTGCCGTTGGGCGACTCTTACAGATGGCGCGAGAAAAGAAAAAGAGCGTCTGATCGGATGACAGATAGAACATGCACTTGCGCGCTAGACGCAAGTGAATGCAAATGAAACCATCAAGCTACCGCCCATCTCGGCGGCATGAAGAGCCTGCATTGGAAGCTGCCGCGCCGACTCTGCGGAAGCGTGTGGCTTCCACGGAGAACGCAGCCAACGCTTGAAATGACGGGTCCTCGATACCCGTTGATGAGATCACGGAGAGCGAACACGCTGAGCTGCATGTGAGATTAATGGGCTTATCCATTAAGGTGGTATCGGCTATGCCTTACCTCCTGTAGCTGGTGGAACTTACCACGCCGACCGATTCGAGATGGCTATGCTATTGTCGGGGTGGATGAGGTTGTGAAGGAATATGAGGAAGCACAGCTTGACCATGCTACGGTGAAGGGAAACTCAACTCAAATTTGCAGTGAAAACAACCATTCTTTGGAAGAAGGAACACATTGTGCTTCCAAATTGAGGTCACTGCACCCGCCGTCTCCATGCGTCGTCTGAGCCGCTTCACCATCTCTGCTGCAGCCATCTCCGCCCGTCAGCCATCTCTCTGCTGGCAGCCATCTCCGCCCGTCACCATCTCTGTGCAGCCATCTCCGCCGTCGGCCATCTCTGCGCGGCAGCCATCTCCGCCGTCGGCCATCTCCGGTGCTTCACCATCTCCTCGGCGAAGCGGAAGAGCACCACGAGGAGCATCGAGCTTGCCACAAAGAAATCCGCAGGAAACCGTCGCCAAAGAGTTCAAAAACTACGTCCCGCAGCCTTCCGCCAAGCCATTGCCGGTTTTACCGTGGAATCGCAGCGACGAGGAGACCAATAGGATCTCGGGAGAACAGGTCAAGAAATTCTTTGCACCTAGACGGGCCGAGCCAAAGGAGAAAATAGATCCGCGGTGGTGGAGAAGTTTTACAAAAATCTTTTGAAACCTGAAACCCCACTTGTGCCGGACTACGCGCCAGATTTTGAAGGCGGATGCAAGGCGCCGTGGGGAGACTGAAAGTAGCGCATCGTGAGGCACCCACAACAGTTCCCATGCTCGGAGAGCAGGAAAACCAATCATGCGCCTCCAAATGTTTGACAAACGGGACGCTCCTCCCGTAGATGATTACGAGGCGAGCTACAAAGAAAGGCCAATGAGATGGGGATGACTTACATTGCATACTTGAGCGTCATGGGAGACAACTTGCCCAAATGCGATGTCAACCCCATACAGCCATGGAAGTATGGGAAGAATCTAGTCAAGAAAGAGGAGCTCAAAATCTACCAACAAAGATGAAAATTGCACAAGTGGTACCTTCATTTCTGCAAGGCGAGAAAAGAAGAATGGATCACGGCGCATATAAGAGATGAGATTTTCTTGTGCGGAGGCGACGCGATCGACTTCAACATTCAAGACTTGCATTTTCTATTCAATCGAAGGAACTCGACAAAGCTGCCATCAGCCTTTATTGTGTGTAAGTACTATTTCTGTAATTTTATCTCAACTCATTCACTTCATTAATTGCATGTATATATATATGCTCACCATATATGTATATACTATTATGCAGGAAAAAGGTTATGGAATGCAGGAAAGGAGGCCCTTTTGACATTGGGTTCGTTGACCCAAATAGAGTTCATGAAGAAGTGGTAAGAGAAAACCCGCAAAGAAGATTACTTGCTAAAGTCTTTATGAGACAACAAACCAAAAGGGAAATACTATTGCCTTACAACTTCTCGTGAGTCTGTTACCTCTCTCTTGTACACATTCTGTTTGGCTTACTCGATGTTAAGTGTAATCGATGATGAGTTATGCGTCGCGAGTTCCACTTTATTCGCTAGTCATTCAACCCGACTCAGAAAAGTCCTTGTCATGGACTCGTTACGAAAAGAAAAAGAGCTATGGGCAGACTTTAGAGAGATGCTCCGGAGGTAATTTCAATCATATTATCGCACTAGATCGGCAACTTTCGTGACAATAAGTAATTAATTACTCCTTTATCCATTTTCTTTGTCGGACAGGGTTTGGAAAATGTTCACGGGCAGGGCCGTGGGTGAATGGTCAGAAGAACTAAAATTTGTAGACCAAAATGTAAGTAATACTAGCTAGCTTCCAATTCCATTATATCATGCTTTATTGATTATTATTTTGATTGAACTCTCTATTCTCGTAAAGTGCGCGCATCAAGGACACGGCAATAACTTATGTGGGTACTATGTTTGCGAATTCATTCGCAACACGATATGTCTTGACAATAAGCCGCACTAGAACAACTTAGAGTAAGTAAACAAAGTCCACAACATTATTTTATTACCATCAATTGTGTTGAGTTTTATTCTTATATATATATTGACGGCCCATTCTTCATATATATTCAGATCGAGCGGATGCGGACCAACTCCTACCATTTGAACGCATACGAGCCATTCAAGAGGAATTGGCGGGTTCATACTTGATGAGGTCGCCACGCTGGCGGAGAACTCTTTAGATATCCACCTCCGCGATGTAGATGTATGTGCCGATGTATGTGCCGATGGCGATGTATGCCGATGGCGATGTTTGTGTATAATAATAGTTGCTTAATTATTCATGTACTCGTATGTACCGATGACGATTTATAAGTATACGGCTCGATCGATTTCCCTCGCTCCCCTCCGAAATACGCCTTAAGCGGGCAGAATGCACGAGATTTAGGCGTTTTTCCTGCGGCGAGTTCTCACGCGGCAGAAAAACGGCCTAAATCTCTGCCGCGGCAGAAGAACCTTTAACACCGGTTCCAGATACGAACCGGTGTTAAAGGGGGGGGGGCCTGAGGCCTGCGGCAGCCCCACGTGCGCCACCCTTTAACACCGGTTCGTATAGGAACCGGTGTTAAAGGGGCCCCCCCTCTAACACCGAACCCTCAACAGCGGTTGTGGAACCGCTGTTAGAGGGTCCTCCAAACCGGTGTTAGAGGGGTACGTGTGCACTAGTGGGCGTACAGGCTGCCATGCCGTGAGCAACACTACAGTGGACTTTGATTTGTTCCGGCAACGCGGTCAAGACAGTGGCATTGCCGTGTGTTGGCCGAGTGGCCTTCCAATCATCACCTTTTTTTGCGGGTATTTTTTTTTCGTCATCACCATTGACGAGCTGCAAAAATTACGATCATCAAGTCCTGATTTACTTAATAACAGGGATTACTGCAGCAATGAAGCACACCTTACTCGACTCAATTTCTTTGGCTCGACTGTCAAAACAATAGTTTCTAAAAATTACATGAAAATATTTAAATTCATAAACTTTTACATGTCCTCTTTACGCACCGTGTGACGTAGAACGCTGATGTTTGGCAAATGTCTCCGACCTTTTAAGAAGCTCACATTTCCACAACGAACGACAAATAGTATGGTTGGTAGTCTTCCTCCTTGTCCGTTGAGCGGATGCAGGTGTAACATATATACCTATTTTAGTTAAACCCTAATGGGCTTTGTTAATATGCATCATAAGCATTGCATGCATTATTTTGAGCCTTATAAAATTTTGCATTTAATTTGAAGAGGTAAAACCTACTTTGGCATAACCCTCTCCCTATTTTGCTATATATGTTTTTTGTAACACAACTCATATGTGGGCAGCCTAAAGAATTCGACTCCCCTCACCCTAATATATATATATATATATATATATATATATATATATATATATATATATATATATATATATATATATATATGCTCTACTCCCGATCAACATTTGTCTTGTATCCGTCACTGCAATCTCTAGTTGACAGCCCAAGCGCTCATGAATAGCTCAACCTGCATCCTGAAAATTCCCATTGAGATGTTGTATCGCTCTCTTCATGGCATGTCTAACTAAGCCCCGAAGCGATCCCGCCTCGTAAGGTTGAGTCTATGTGTATAGTGTTAATCTCTGAATCGGTTCATTAGCTCACACACGATATCGTTAGATATCAAATATAATAGTGCATCATAAATCTGGTGCATATTTGCATCATGTTTTAGATTATTTTTTTGCATTGTAGTGGTAGGATCTTGGTATTTTACGGCGTTTGCACGCACTTTTTATGTATATTTTCACCAGGATCAGGACATATGATGGATCCGATGGACACAATTCTTAGACGAGTTATATTGGAGTGAAAAGGAGCCAAAAACTACGTAAATTGCTTATTTGGAAAATATTAATAACACCAGAAGAAAACTCAAAGCAATTGGAGGGTACAGAAGGGTTAACGACCAACTATACGGCGGGAGGAAATATTCCGGCCATATAGTTCCCGCCGTATAGTTGGCGCCGACACCGCCTCCTCAAATAGTTTCACCCCATACAACTGGATCAGAGAGACGACATACAGAACACCCAGAAATCGCCGAAACCTAACCTCCGGAAGGCATCTGGAGGGGGAACTCATCCACCGGGGATTCATCTTCGCTCTGCGCAGATCCAGGAGGCTAAGGCATCGATCTTCATCATCAACCGCTGCATCACCACCATCTCCATCCATCCCATCTACATCTTGTCTAGATCTTGTTGTAATTTTCGTACTCGTTGTGGATTTATACTAGGAGCACCACTAGATGAAACTAGATTCAGAGATGTCAAGAAAACTATATGATGCCAAGAAAACTATAGGTACACAACAATTCAACGGTAGATCAACATGGCTCGTAGTAAAACGACTGCTTGCCTCTCTTGCGTGTGTTAGTGCCTGCTAATGCGGTGTCGCTGTGTTGAGTACGTGTCTGCGATGCAGGAGGAGGAGCAGTCCCTCCCATCGTAGGACCTCTTCGCCGACTCCTCCCCCTCGTACTTTGTTCGGTTCCCCTATAACAACGACTCCAAAAGGAATTTGGAGGACGACGGGTATTTGGCGACGGCTATGCCGCAACATTACATGTTGGAGCTGTGGGAGGAGGCTGAGTGTGAGGCAGCGGATGAGGAGCAGATGCTCGAGGAGCATTGTTTAGTGGTGGAATCCTTTGCGACGAAGCGTGAGGAAGACACAGTGTGCGTAGCGAAGACTGCCAATCCACCAGGTGTCACCGAAGCCAAGGCCTATGGATCCACATGCAAGGAGGATATCATCTACATCACCTCCTACGATGAGGAGTAGAAGAGGGTTAATTTTATTAAGATATAATGTTTACTATGATATCTATCAATGTAACAATGGTCCTTATGTAATGGTATATGAAATAAAATTTGTTCACATATTGTTTTTATTTGGTTGACCCTCGAAGGTATATATATATATATATATATATATATATATATATATATATATATATATATATATATATATATATATATATATATATAAGTACATGGAGGAGGGGATAGACTTGGAATATAAGAAGGTGTCTATTATTGTAGTCTATCTCTAGTCGTATATGCATTCTAACATTCCCCCTGGGTCGTGGCGGGAGAGAAGCGGACATTTGCGACTGGATTTAAAGTCCATCGTCTTGTTCTCCTTGTCACCATCAACTATATCTCGGATGATCATGGCCAACACCTAGGAGCGGTGACTGCGTCCCCTTCTGGCGACTCTCTTCCCTCCTAGAGTCACAGCAGGAGTGTCATGGACGTAGGTGGTGAAGCGGACGCTGTTGACTGGAGTTGTTGCTGTTGTGTAGCCATAGACGTTGTTGTTGTTGTTGTTGTTGTTGTTGTTGTTGTTGTTGTTGTTGTTGTTGTTGTTGTTGTTGTTGTTGTTGTTGTTGCTGTTGTTGCTGTTGTTGTTGTTGTTGTTGTTGTTGTTGTTGTTGTTGTTGTTGTTGTTGTTGTTGTCGAGGTAGCCGATCGTGAATCCATAGTTGATGTAGGTGTGGTCGCTGTCATAGTCGTCGTAGTGGTGTGTCCGCCATTGTCGGGGGCGCAAAAAAATGCACCTTTTTTTATTGATGAAGCTATAGTTGTGGACGTTTTGCACCTTATAAAGGTACCGCCAGGGGCGTCTCTTGGACGCGGTCATAAGTGAGACCACCAGTATTTCCAGGATCGGAGGAACCCACCAAATACACAAGGTTTTGACAGAACCGCATGCGCAATCATAGCGACATCACAATTGTGATGCCGATTTGTTGATGCAGTCGTCGAGATCATGGACACGGCCATGCCATCGTCATGCCTTGCATTTTTACTGTCAAAGGGTATCGTAGTTGTATGTCTATCATGTGGATGGGTATAGAGGCGGCAGCGATGTGTCGACGAAGATGTTGATGAAGACCATGTTGATGTAGACCTTGGCGATGATGTGTCGGTGATGAAAGCAGTAGTCATGTCGGTGATGATTGTCGCTTGAAGGCGTATATTGTGGCAACGATAGTGGAGATGTCGTTCTGCACATGACAAGTCCACAAAGTTGTGTTTCACGCCGTCCTGGCATGTGGATAATGTTGATGTCGCTTCTCGGTGTATGCCCGAGAAGATCTTGGCTTGTAGACTGATGTAGTCGTACAGCTTGATGTCGTGGTTTGGCGTGTTGTCCGCCTTATTGTAGTGTAGATTGCAGGCTCTTGTTGGAGACACGGGTTGGAGACACGGTTGGAGCTGGCCTTCCTTGTCATGTAGAGTACTGGGCCAGCTTCATATTCACTCATATTGAGACATGCCTGAGCTACTTTGCATGTGTGATTTCCTTCATGGGAGATCAATCTCGACGTGGGAGTTATGTGTGTGGCCTTGTCCTTGTTGGAATAGTAGGCACAATTTTCATGATTAATTTCAAAATATTAAACATGACAAAACCGGCTACTAGCTCATGTAACTCAAACATACTAGATGTACTAAACAACAGGATGATGGAAACAAGTAGCAGCTAAAACATGTACTCGCAGAACATGATGAATAACCAAACAGGAACACGTAGCACGTATCGTTCGTTTGTCGCAGCAATAACTTTGGGGAAGACTGTTCTAAGCAGACGACGACGAAGACGGCGTTAGGCAGCACCGCCCGACTTGGACGGAAGACGACCCGTGATGGAGAACTCGAGAAGTCGCGCGGAGCTCTTCCCAAAAATCTTATTCGCCCTCTCCTGTATAGGATCACAAAGGCGAGCGGTTCCGGAGACCTGCTCTCCCGTATGCCGGTGCATGCCGACAAGCGGTATGGAGTAGACTATGGTGGCGGCGCAAGCAGAGAGGAGGAAAAACCCTAGATTAGTTTTCAGTATGTTGTGGCGGTAGCCACGCGGGACATTATATAGAGTGGCTCTGGAAACCCTAACGGAGGCGAACATGGGCAAAGTCCACGTTACGTATGTTCGAGTCGGTTACAGTAGCCCACGATCTGGGAGCGACCCGAAAAAGCTAACTGTTTGACACGTCTGTCAAAACCTCACAACTTTCTTGAGCAGCAAAATAAAGCTCGGCTCGGCGAGATTCCCGCAACCCGTAACCCGCAACCCGCGCGCGCATCGTGACGAGACGAGCGGACCGGCGGGCGTGCGAGCGACGGCATCGTCGAAGGAGGAGTGCGCGTATATCTCTCTTATTGCCACTCACTTACAAAGTGGTGCAACACTCCACCTTATAAGGTGGTGCAACTCTCCTTTAACTTTCCATGTGGGACTAAACTTTAGCTCCCACTTCACTCCTATGTGAGCTACCACAATCATGGAACCAAACACATGTGAGCTGCCACAAACTTGAGATTTGAGATTTAGGGAAAATATGAAATATACATGGGCCTATTTGGTTTAGCCCATTATTTCTAACAATCCTCCACCAGATCTCAAATTCCCATTTGAAGATTTGTCAATCCTCGCTAATCGTTTATATACCAGTGTTTCAACAGAGACTGTTAAGTTGAACTTCTGCCTAGAATCTTGAACTACGTCTATCAACAACTTGAACAATGGACAAACCTTGAATTGCAAGTTTGGTGCTAATAGATTTCACTCAAAATCATAACTAGCACATGGCTGCCAGTAGCCTACCCTGCGGGTTGGCGATGAATGGTTTGCAGCATAGAAAACAAAAAAATTCTACGATGGGAACAACTATATACCAAGATCTATCTACTAGATACAAGCAACGGGTGGATATACATCCATAAAATACATACCCTCGAATACCGAATAGCGTTAACGAGGTTGTACTCGTTGATGATATAGTCAAACGCTTGCCGATCTCAAGATTGTGATGAAGTCCATCTGGTCCAACCGGTCCAGCACCATCAAGTCCAGCACCTCAAAGCAGTGGTGCATCCGTGATCACACACACGTCCGGGTATCCCGACAACCTCCGTGACCTCGCTCCAGCAAAGCAGCGGAAGCAACAAATCCTTCCAGAAAAAGTCACTGGGAACATGTATCTCGCGGATCCGAGACCATGGGGAATTCTAAAGGGGGGAGAGAGATCTTCACGAGGAGGTGTGAGAGTGGAGGAGGTCCTTATATAGGGGACGGGCATCCCAAGGGGGCATGGCCGCCGGCCATGGAGGGTGCCCCCACCTCTCCCTCATTCATGTGGTGGAAGCTCCACTCACATAAAGACGACCCTCCATTTTCTCCACTCAAATTCCCATTAAATTTACACCAAATTTAATGTAATCTCTCTTTAAATAAAACTCATTTTATTTATTTATTCAGAATTTTGTTAATTACTCTGATTAACAAACATTCAAATAAAACCCCTTACAAGTATTTAATTTCACATGCAGAACCAATTTCAGCAATTTCAACCGAAACAGTTCCGGTGTCTAGTGAAATAATTCCTGTGTTTTGTAATTCTTTCTCTGGCATATTATTTTCTCCAAACGGTGTCGGTATCCCTTAAGTGTGTCACCCTACGGTTCGCGAATAATGCAGACATGATCGAGACCCCTATCCGATCAATAATCAGCAGCGGGACTTGGAGATTCGTACTGACTCCCACACATTCAACGATGACTTCTGTGATCGTGTGAACCTTATACGCATGTAACTCAATCTCTTTGTCTCGCGATATATTACATGTCCGAGATTCGATCATCGGTATCTTCATACCTAGTTTTATCTCGTTACCGACATGCACTCTTTTCTCGTTCCCGTGATATAACATTATAGTGATCAAATCACTTGCTTGCAAGCTAACTAATGTGATATCAGCGAGAGTGCCCAGAGTATATCTCTCTGTCATCGGTATGGACAAATTCCACTCTTGATCCATGAGCCTCAACATAACACCTTCATAGCACTGAACCCATCTTTATAGTCACCCTGTTACGGTGTGACGTTTGATGTTATCAAGATTGCATGCCTTTTTAGCATCCTTTGAATTAACAAAACCTTTGGACCGTGTCATGTACACGTCCTAGGTAACCATTCTATTAGAAGAACTTTTTTTTGTTTGTTCAACTACCATATACCAAATTATATGTAGTGGTTGCTACATTAATCCGTTCAGACTAAATATCGCTATGAAAGATCAAATCTTGTCATAGTAAACTCCTTGAACATTATCATAAAAAATTTATCGACATGTTAATTATTTCATAGATGTGAAACATCCATGTATGTTTCTTTATAGATCCAAATACGACCGATAGATTTTTACACCTTTCCGGAGGGTCTTTCAAGTTCAAAAAACTTGATTTCTCGCGTATGGAACTATCACGGATTTTATGGTTTCAAGCCATTTTGCGGAGTCAGGGCCTAACATCGCTTCTTTGCATGTAGTCGCTTCATCATTGTCAAACAACAATGATTTACTCTCAAATCTCAGCATTTGATTGTTTATCTGACCTACTTGGCTCAATAGGAACTTAGATCTCCATGACCACAACCTTTGAGGCACGTGAGCCATGAGCATTGTTACTGCCTTCGGAGCGTTTTCCGGCGCTGCGCAACTTAGCACATATAGCTAAAGTTCGTTAAACTTATTAAAGTTCTATTGTCCTCCCACTTAACTTTTGCGAAAAATTCCCTTTTCAAGAAACTTGACGTTCTAAGTGACAAACGCTTTTGTATTTGGTGTTATGGAGGAATACCCAATGGTTATTCGGAATAACCTGCAAAGACATGCTCATCTGACTTTGTTTGTAAACATCTTACTTATGCTTAGCATACCAAAATTTAAGAAAGGACAACTTGGGTTTTATCCTAAATCATAACTTACATGGTGTCATTTCAACGGATCAAGATGGAGCTCTTTTCAGTGTAAAAGCTGTAGTCCCAAAAGCTTTTAATCTTTTAAAACATAATGGCAGTTTTATAAATAACACCTTTGATCTAACCATGTCAAACAAGGTTTCATTACAAATCTCAAACACTCCATATTCCTATGGTGTTTCATGAGATGCAAATCTACGTGTTTTGCTAAACTTGCTAGTCAAATAAATCCCTTTATGATAAAATCATAAATTATTTATTTTCTTGTTACAATGATTTTCCACTTCATCTTGAAAGTCTTTGAACGTTTTCAAATATTTCATACCTCTTTCTCATTAAGTGAATATTCACTCAAATTTCCGGACAAAGCATATGAAGTTGAAATCCATCGCATACGACTACACATAATGGAATACATACATCGGTATGTATAAATTTCAATAATTTAGTCGATCGTTCTTCTTTGGCATTTGAACGAAGTTTTAATTATCCCGAGGAAAGTCTCACAATCTTCATTTGATCAAATCAAAGACTCCAAAAATCCATGAAAATGGAGTTTCTTCATGTTCTCTTTCCAATATAATTTAAACAGCGATGTCACTTTGTAAGTGATCTTTTAATCATTTGTCTTGCGACATTTTAGCATTAGTTTTTATGGATGTGATTTCTCCAACTAGATTTGTAAATCATCCATCTTATATGGAATACGGTAATTATTTGAACAATCTTTGTTCTCATAATACCTAATCAAAACAAATCTTGAAGGCGGGCTTTGATGTCAATGATAAATACAAACAGCAGCTTGTTTGTTTTCGATGAACATCATCACATATTCTCTTGCTAGTTACTTAGCCATTGTAGTTCATGAATTGCGTCGTTCTATATGAAATTTCATACCAACCAATTCGGTATTCAATACCTAAAAACTACATTGTTTAACAAGCAAATAATACAATCATAACATGTATATCATCTATATACCTAAACTGGATATTTCCAGTCTTTTCTTTTCTACCAAATATATTTTATAGATTCTATTTTAGCATTTACTTTCCTTTTAAAATAATCTATCAACATCAAAACTAGCGCCATATACATGACACATAGCCCAAAGCGTGTATATTCAAATACTAATACCTTTGGACTTGCATTTTGAAGTAGATCACCATCATCAAATGAATGGCGTTCTTTCAAAATCCATTCTTTAGTAGTCTTTCAGTGTAGCAAACACTTTACATACATCTTCTATTCATCCTTATCATGACGACTTTCGTGATCAAGCTAATGTAGCTTACAAAGGTGAATCGTGAGTATAACGTTACTTTCCAAAACCCTTTTGGATGATTAGGATGTCTAGCATCTCCAACCTTTGCAAATTCTCATCCAATATGAGAACATATATTATACTCTATCATATTGCAACCAAAACATTGTTTCAGATATCATTATATCTGCCACATATGATGGTTTTTTAAACAATTCTTTTAACTCCTAGATAATCTCGATATTTAAATCAAGAATCATGAAGGCAAACATGATACTTAAGATACTAACACTGGAATTGTTATTCTTGATTTAATACTAATTATCAAATTTCATGGAGTAAACAGAGTTTGCTGAAAGTTTGCAATAGGACTTTAAACTTTAGATTGACACTCAACACAATATGATACCAGTTTGTAAAGTAAATATCCAGAATTCTATAGTTTTATTTGTTGGGGTTCGTAGCATGGAAAACAAAAAAAATTATATCGCATACAAACAAACAAGCCAAGATCTATCTACTAGATTGTAGCAACGAGTCGATAGAATAACTCACCCTCGAAGATTCCAAAGTGTTTAACGAGAGCGGATTCTCGTGGGTGATGTAGTCGTACTCTTCCCGATCTCAAGATCGCGTAGACGATCCTTCCGCGTGCTGCGTTCGGTAGCTTCCATGATCGGTCACACGTTAAATTTTCGACGAAGACATTCCTCTCCTTGTTCCAAAGAAAATGGAGGTTGTAGCACTCTCCTCGCGATTCCTGACAGTGGTGCAAAGTAGAGGAGATCTCCTAGGGCTTCGCCTTAAGCCGGAGCGAGTATGGTGGACTATGAGAGAGCCTCGGTGATCTAGGGTTTAGACACACCAAGTAGAAGGGGCTAGGCCGGCGGATAGGGCAACTAGAAGCCCCTAACTCGGCGGCTTGGGAGAAAACCCTAGGGCAGCGGCGGCTATGGTGGGCGGCGGCGGCTAGGGTTAGGGTTTAGAGGGGCAAGGTGTGTGTCTTGGAGGGGCAGCCCTGCCCCTCCTTATATAGGTGGAGGGGGCGCGCCAAGGGGAGGGGAGTCCCTCCCCAACTCGGTCTCCAAGTGGGCCGGCGGTGGAGGGAGAGGAACTCCTCCCCAAGTAGGTTTCCTACTCTCCCTCCACCAAACAAAATAGCCGTTTGACTTTTCAAATTGGCGTTTGACTTTTCAAACTAGGATTTGATTTAACCCTTTATTTGGTTCAGCGATGACACCTAGTACATGATGCAACCATTCCAACTTGTTATGACACATTCATGTACCCTTCCCCTCCGGAGTGCCGGACATTCCGGAACGTTCTAGAACATTTCCGATGAAAACACCGGAACCATTCTCCAACCCCGAAACAAGACTTTTCTTATATGAATCTTATTCTCCGGACCATTCCGGATCTCCTCGTGATATCCCGGATCCCATCCGAGACTCCGAACAACATTCGGTCTCTTACTCATCATTCCATAACTACTCAATAACGTCGAATCCTTAAGTGTGTATCCCTACGGTTCGTGAATTATGCGGACATGATCGAGACACTTCTCCGAACAATAACCAATATAGGAATCTGGAAATTCATATGGTTCCCACATATTTCTACGAATACTTTGCGATCGAATGAACCACTTACATATGATACCAATTTCCCTTTGTCTCACGATAGTTTACTTATCCGAGGTTTTGATCGTCGGTATCTCTGCATACCTAGTTCAACCTCGTTACTGATAAGTACTCTTTTCTCATTCCCGTGATATGTGATCCCTTGTGAGCCAGTCACATGCTTGCAAGCTAATTGGATGACATTCCACCGAGAGGGCCCAGAGTATATCTATCCGTCATATGGATGGACAAATCCCACTCTTGATCCATGTGTCTCAACCAATAATTTCCGAACACTCAATGCCACCTTTATAGCCACCCAGTTACGGTGTGGTGTTTGATGTCATCAAAGCATCCTTCCGGTGATGGTGATAAGCATGATCTCATGGTCGAAGGAATTAGGTTACTATGTATCAGAAAGCATATAGCAATTGAACTATTAAAATGACTTGATCTTTATGCTACGCTTATCTATAGGAGTATGTCCATCATATCATTCTCCTAACGATATGATCTTGTTGTTAATAACATCTCAATGTTCATGATAGGGAAACCACAATCATTTATTAACCAACAAGCTAGTATTATGAAGAGGCTTTACTAGGGACTTCAATTTAAGTTTACAAATCACACAAGTATTACTGTTTCCTTGTTAATACTATTGTAGCATGAATGTAAACATTTATCATAAACACAAAGATATAATAATAACTACATTTATTATTGCCTCTAGGGCATATCTCCAACAGTCTCCCACTTGCACTAGAGTCAACTAATCTAGATTACATGGTAATATACCGAACACCCATGGCAGTTTGGAGTTGGTCATGTTTTGCCCTCGGGAGAGGTTTAGTCAACGGATCCATACATTCAGATCTGTGTACTTTGCAAATCTTTATGTCCCCATCTTGGACATGTTCTCAAATAGCATGAAAAGCGACTTGATATGCTTTAGCTTCTTGTCGACCTTGGTTCTTGCGCATTGGCTATGGCGCCCATGTTATCACAGAGATAGACATTGGGTCCAATAGCACTTGGAACCACACCCAGCTCTGTAATGAACTCTTTCATCCATATCGCTTCTTGTGAAGCCTCCAAAGCACCATGTATTCGATTCATTGAAGATCTTGCCACAACGCTTTGCTTTGCACTCCTCCATTAGCTTCTTTGCACCATTCAAAATAAATACGTATCTGGATTGTGATTTAGAATCATCCGGATCGGTGTTCCAACTAGCATCGGTGTAACCATTAACAACGAGCTGTTCATCACCTCCATAAGAAAGAACCATATCCTTAGTTCTTCTCAAGTACTTAAGGATGTTTTTGACCGCTGTCCAATGATCCACTCCTGGATCACTTTGATATCTGCTAGTCAAACTAACAGCATATGCAATGTTGGGTCTAGTACATAGCATGGCATACATTAGAGATCCGATGGCTGAGGCATAGGGAGTTTTACTCATCCTTTCTCTATCTTCTGCCGTTGTCGGACTTTGAGTTTTACTCAACGTCGTATTGGGCAACATGGGCAAGAACCCTTTCTTGTTATCTTCCATTCCAAACCTCTTTAGAACTTTGTCCAAATATGTACTTTGTGACAATGATATTAGGCGTCTCGATCTATATCTATAAATCTTTATGCCCAATATGTAAGCTGCTTCGCCAAGATCTTTCATTGAAAAACTATTATTCAAATATTCCTTGACACTATTAAGAAGGTCTCCATTAAGGAATGCTGTTTTGACATCCATCTGCCATATCTCATAATCATAATATGCAGCGATTGCTAACATAATCCTCACAGAATTTAGCTTCGCTACTGGTGAGAAAGTCTCATCGTAGTCAACTCCTTGAATTTGTCGAAACCCTTTTGCGACAAGTCGAGCTTTATAGATGATAACATTACCATCACATCTGTTTTCTTCTTGAAAATCCATTTGTTCTCGACAGCCTTCCGCCATCCGGTAAGTCCACCAAAGTCCATACTTGGTTTTCGTACATGGATCCAATCTCGGATTTCATGGCTTCTTGCCATTTATTGGAATCTGGGCTCATCATTGCTTCCTCATATGTAGCAGGGTCATCGGTGTTATCCACCAACATGACACTCATAACGGGATCATACCAATCAGGAGTGGTACGAGTTCTCGTTGACCTGCGAGGCTCTATAGCAACTACGACCGAAGTTTCATGATCATCGTTATTAGCTTCCTCTCTTATTGGTGTAGGCACCACAGGAACTTCTTCCGGTGCTGCGCTACTCGCATGTTCGAGAGAAGGTTCGACAACCTCGTCGAGTTCTACTTTCCTTCCAGTCACTTCTTTCGAGAGAAATTCCTTCTCTAGAAAGGATCCATTCTTGGCAACAAAGATTTTGCCTTCAGATCTATGATAGAAGGTATACCCAATAGTTTCCTTTGGGTATCCTATGAAGACGCATTTTTCCGCTTTGGGTTCAAGCTTGTCCGATTGTAACTTCTTTACATAGGCTTCACAACCCCAAACTTTAAGAAACGATAATTTAGGTTTCTTCCCAAACCATAATTCATACGGTGTCGTTTCAACGGATTTAGATGGTGCCCTATTTAAAGTGAATGCGGCTGTTTCCAATGCATAACCCCAAAATGATAGCGGTAAATCTGTAAGTGACATCATAGAACGAACCATATCTAAGAGAGTTCGATTACGACGTTCGGACACACCATTACGCTGTGGTGTTCCCGGCGGTGTCAATTATGAAAGTATTCCGCATTTCTTAAAATGCTCGCCAAACTCGTAACTTAGATATTCACCTCCACGATCAGAAGTAGAAATTTAATCTTCTTGTTACGTTGATTCTCAACCTCACTTTGAAATTCCTTAAACTTCTCGAAAGTTTCGGACTTATGTTTCATGAAATAGATATACCCATATCTACTCAAGTCATCCGTGAAGGTAAGAACATAACGATAACCACCGCGCGATGCTACACTCATTGGACCACACACATCGGTATGTATGATTTCCAATAAGTCCGTAGCTCGCTCCATCATACCGGAAAATGGAGTCTTAGTCATTTTTCCCATCAGACATGCTTCGCATCTATCAAGTGATTCGAAATCAAGTGATTCAAGAAGTCCATCGGAATGGAGTTTCTTCATACGCTTCACTCCAATGTGACCAAGATGACAAGTACACATATAGGTCGAGTTATCGCCGATTTCAATCGTTTAGCTTCAATGTTATTAATATGTGTATTTCCACTATCGAGATTCAATAAGAATAGACCATCTATCAAAGGTGCATGTGCATAAAACATATTACTCATATAAATCAAACAACCATTATTCTCGGACTTAAACAAGTAACCGTCTCGCAATAAACAAGATCCCGATATAATGTTCATGCTTAACGCAGGCACCAAATAACAATTATTTAAGTATAAAACTAATCCCGATGGTAGATGAAGAGGTAGCGTGCTGACCACGATCACATCAACCTTTGATCCGCTTCCAACGCCGCATCGTCACCTCGTTCTTCGCTAGCTTCCTTTTATTCGCAAAGACTGCTTTGAGTTACAAATATGAGCAACCGAACCAAAGATCAAATACCCGAGCACTACTATGAGTACTAGTGAGATACACATCAATAACATGTATATCGGATATACCTTTCTTCTTGATGTTGCCGTTCTTCAAATCCGCCAAGTACTTTGGGAAATTCCGCTCAAAGGACCTTCTCCTTGCAGAAAAGCACTCAGACGGGCTTGGGTCCAGCCTTGGTCTTCTTCGTCGGTGGTAACTTTCTTACCACCCTTCTTGAAGTGTCCTTTGCTTAGACTTGCCTTTCTTGAATTTGGTGGTCTTATTGACCATCAACACTTGGTGCTCTTTCTTGATCTCCACTTCTCGCATTTTAACATGGAGAAGAGTTCGCAACTCGCTTGTTCATGCTTTGCATATTGTAGTTCATCACAAAGTTCTTGTAACTTGGTGGTAGTGATTGGAGGACACTGTAAATCCCCAAAGCATTTGGAATCACTATACCCAAGCTTTGAAGTTTGTTTATGCCTGCACATCTTAAGCACATGCTCACTAACGAGCCCACTTCCATCTTGCGCTTAAAGAACTTTTCGGAAGCCTCATAGTTTCTCAACCGCCGTGAGTCTCAAAGATCAATTTGAGTTCACGGACAATATCATGTGGTTCTCAATTCTCAAACCTTTTCTCAAGCTCGATTCTAAACCATACAAGATAGCACACTAATCGGAGTACCGATTCTTCCGAGCGAGGTAAACGTTATTTACTTCATCGGCAAGATCACCGCAGTGTCACCCAATGTGCATCCAAAGACATAGGTCAAATTACCAAGATTGAGGACAATCCTCAAATTGGAACCAATCCGCCAGTTGCTTCCATTGTTTTCAACTTTTCTCTAGGAACGCATTAAAATTGATGGTAGGGGCCGCCATTGATCTACAACATATTTGCAATAGTGTAGACTAAGTTTATGACAAATTGAGTTCTAATTAATAGTTAAATTAATATAGGTGAACTCCCACTCAAAACAATATCCCTCACATTGTTTTAGTGATCACACGAACCAAATCCACCACATCAATACCGATCATCACCAGAGTTGATGTAGCTTCAATGGCGAACAATCGACATGTTCATCATATCTACTATATGATTCATGCTTTACCTTTCGGTGATCCGTGTTCCGAGACCATGTCTGTACATGCTAGGATCGTCAAGATCAACCTTAGCTTCCGCATGAGCAAATCTGGCTTGCTCACGTTGTATACACTTGCGGAATCTAACACACCCGATCATCACGTGGTGCTTCGAAACAACAAGCTTTAGCAACGGTGCTTACTAAGGGTGAACACTTTAGAACTTGAAATTCATGTGCATGAGGGATCATCTTATAATGATACCGTCATTAACTAAGCAATACAAGATGCATAAAGGATTAACATCACATGCAATTCATAATATGTGATATGATATGGCCTTTCTTCTTTGTGCTTCCAATCTCCATCTTCAAGCACGAACATGATCTCCATCATCACCGACATTGCATCAAGGTCAATGACGCTTCTCCATGGTTGTTGTCCACCAGCTTCAACTATTACAACTACTTTTAATAGACACGCGGGTCTTAACAGAAATTTTAAGACAACCATATGGTTCCTGCCGGTTGCCAACTTACAATAAGGAACATTGAATACATCAAATATAATCACAATCATGGCCATATCACATCACAACACACCCCTGCAAAACAAAGTTAGACGCCTCTAATTTATTTGCATATTTTACGTGGTTTGGGGCTTTCAGTAAGTGTCGATCTAACTTACGAACAAGAACCACAACGTTGATGTTTGAACTATCAAGTGCCTGTTGTAAATTGGATCTATACTATAATGGGAGATCTGAGACACCCGAAAGCCACTTATGCAATACAAGTTGCATGTTGAGCGTGGAGCAAGTCTCATGAACGATGTCATGTAAGGTTAGCCCGGGCCGCTTCATCCCATCATACCGCAAGATGCAAAGTACACAAGAAGCAATTGATAATAAAAGCACCACCGCGCACAATGACCATTGTGTTCTACTCGTGCAACAGATCTACATATAGACACGGCTCTGATACCACTGTTGGGGTTCGTAGCATGGAAAATAAAAAATTTCTACCGCATACAAACAAACAAGCCAAGATCTATCTACTAGATTGTAGCAACGAGTCGATAGAATAACTCACCCTCGAAGATTACAAAGTGTTTAACGAGAGCGGATTCTCGTGGGTGATGTAGTCGTACTCTTCCCGATCTCAAGATCGCTGTAACTACCTCGGTGAACTACGCTCCTAGATACAAGCCTGGATGAGAGATAGCGGTTGAAATAGTACGGCGGGGCCCCAAAAGCCACTCACTGGTAGTCCTTTCAGACGTCCCAACCGCTAACCTCTCAACGGGACTGCAGACGGGCGTAGTCGGCGAAGGGATCAACTACGTACACAAGTGGGTATGTACGCAAGCCACCATACAAGAGTACATCGAGCCACACCATCTAGAAAGAAAGGAATATACCAACGCCATACGGCAAGATTCAAATGACCTAGATACATCTATAATTTAGGATAACTCCTCACAAAGACACATCGAGTATCATGGAAGCGGCAAACAAGATCCGAGTACGGATAAGAAGCAAATAGGCATAAGATGCCGAGAAAATAAGCACATCCCAACTAGTCTCACGGATCCCGTGCTAATCTCTACACCATACGGTCGTTGCCTCCATCATCGGCTTCTTCCACCCAAAGATCCGTCACGAGAAGGTACCTGCTCATCTCGAATCAAGAATTTATCGTGTGAGACCCTAAGGGTACTCAAGAAGACTTAATGCCTCTAAAGGGGACACAACCTGGGTGACGCAATTGCAGCAAAAGATAAACCCTAGCAATTCTACGAATAGCGCTAACCATCCGCCTAACCAATGATAGACGGATGTCCGTGAATTAAGTACAGCTTATAGTGGTAATCTCATCCGATCCATCCTCCTCCTCGCTCACCAACAAGGAAGCGGACGAACAACCCCTTTCCGCTGACTTTTATTAACCATTCCGTGAGTGTTGCGCTATTTACTAGTCAAGTTACTTAGTCAAGTTAAGGCGGTACTTTAGTTATGCTTGTCTATGATCAAGAAACTGTGCTCCAAGTCGTCCATAACCGGACACGGCTTTCGTAAAGTTTTACCCGCCGGGTGCACCAATAGCAACACACGCTCGATCAACCTCGAAAACCAAAACAAAACCCAACGAGGCTTTCACGATCGAACAATCACAGATTCAGAAATATTTCAGGGGCCACCCTTAGAGTACACCCGCAACGGTAAGCAAGCTCGAGACGGACTCAAGGTTGCGCCAATGGTCATGGACGGTATGCCCCAAACGGGATCTGCCGATACAGTAATCACGCTTACCTAAACAGACAGGTGCACCTCGCACAATCGTAATTAAAGCAATAGCATGGCATAAGTACAGATCGAAATAAAACCTCAAACTAGTTTGTGGCCCCAAGAAATAAGACTAATCAAGCTCGCCTGTGGGGTCCCATATACCTCCGGATGTGGATAGCGCGATAAGTCAAGGAACAGGAATCAAGTACTCGGGGTCTTCACGGACACAAGTGAGCAGGAAAAACCAAATAGCGAGATATTGCTCACCGTGCCACTTTCTTTAGTTATCCCGAACTACTCGAGTTAAGTTGTTTAAGTACCTCGTTATTCATGACACTCACAAACCCTACACATGTGTTCTACGACTCGCATGGCTCAAGCAACTCCTATAGTAGTGGCTCATGGGATGGAGGATACAAGCTTGGTGGAGTTTGAAAGTAAAGGCTATGCATACTTGGGATTCAATTTAATGCAATCGCGACTCAATGATGCAAGAATAAGATAGAGGCAATAGGTACTGTATGTATGCAAGCATGTGGTAGTGCTTGCCTGGTATCTCTGTTGAAGCAAGGGACGGTACTGGGTAGTGCTCCTGGTGCTCTTGATACAACCCCTGCTCAGCGTCTATCCGAGAAAAACCAAACAAACAAGGCCAACATGAATATAGAGCACAAGCATAAGAATAAGATGCGTCAAACAAACAATCATGCCATGATGAATGATGCACAATTTACATGGCAAGGAAGGTAGCATGGCATGGTGAGGTGTGGTGAACAAGAATAATAACCATTAAGTGGGTTTCAGTCATGTTTTGTTGTCATAACAATTGTTGTTCTCAATATATTTATATGATGCATGCTGCAATTGAAGTCAAGGATAGCATAAACAGAAAGGTCTCGTCGAGCTGATCATTTTAGACTACTCATTTGCTTAATTTGGATTTTCCAAACAAAAGTTATTTAATTTTGAAATCCTAGTGGCAATTGAAGTAATTTAAACAAACTTGGAATTTAACTTGTGCAAAACACTAAACAGATGGCATATTTGGATTCCTCTCATTTTTCTGAATCAAAAACATATATTATTTGCCCAATTTGGAATTAGCATGGCAAAGTTATTTAAAATCTGAAATTAATTTGAATTTGAATCATATTTTGAATTTGAAATCAACTCTGAACTGTTTAACACTCAGACTCAGCCTGAGCTCCGACAGTGGGCAGGGTCAGCTCAGCCCACAGGGCAGCGCCTGAGAGCATCCTGGACTGCGGGTTGAATGAACAAAACCGCAGGTCCCTTTTTAGCAAACTTCCAGAGAGGCTGACTGCGGGGCCAGGTGAACCGCGGGTTGAGCGAGCGAAAACGTCAGGGGGTTATCGGCAAAACGCACACGCGGCCAGGGGGAGGACTGCGGGTTTAGCGCGGGATCTTGCGGGAGCCTTTTTGCAAATATTGCACGGTCACCGGGCGGGGCCTCGAGTCTGCGGTTGAGCAAAACAACGAGAGGGGTTTACGCAAAGTGCGGGCGACCGTGGATCTTCCTCTTCTCAACCGCGCATGTCGCCGCGCTGGCGCAGCGCAAAGTGGCTCGAACCAGGGCGTTTGGGCGCGGCGACGCGGAGGCCGCTACCGGCTAGGCTAGGTGCTAGGAAGGGTGGCTGCGTCTAGCTAAGGCGTTGTCGCGATCGGAAGCTTGCGACTGAAAGCACGCCGCCGCACGGAAGCCGCTCGACGAACGTCGAGCAACCAGGAAACGAACGGCACGGACCTTGTCTGGGGTTCAGAGGCGCATCTGCGAGCGTGACGGTGTGCTCAAACGGGCAGGGGCGTGGCGATCTCCGCGAGGGCGCGCCCGTCGATCTAGGGTTTGGCGGCGGCCGGCTGGTGCAAAGCGTGCTTGGCGCGTCTCCTCGGGCGGTACCGGGCGATCTTGGGGCGCTGCTGGTCCTCCTCGACAGCCTCGGCTCCCTTCTCCGGCTAGCGCAGGCGAGTGGTAGACGGCGTCGGCGTGGTGGCGAGGGAAGGAAGGGAGATCTGGCTGCCTGGGTGGATCTGGGGTTTCTGGAGAGGCAGAGGGGTGGGGAGGATAAGAAGGAGGGAGGCACGCAGGTTGCGTGGGGAAGGGTAGCTGGGGTGTGGCTTTGGTCACCCTCCTCTCACGTGATCGCATGGGGGCCAGGTGGCGTGGCGAGCCGGGAGGTGAGAGGGAGGCTGGCGGTGGCCCCAGGCAGCTGTGGCAGTGAAGCGCCAAGGAGGGCAGGTGGTAGAGGGGAAAGATAAGAGGGGGAAGGGGCCACTCGGCTAGGGTTTAGAGGGATGGGCATGGTCGGTGTGGGGTAGCTAGGTGGGTCCCCAGTCGGGTGGGCCTGCAGGGAGCGGGTAGGCGCATGGCATGGGTGGCTAGGGTGAGAGGGACAAGGGGCAAGCTAGATAGAAGGAGGGTAGGTTTAGTTGGGGTTTTGTTTAGAGGTAGGGGTAGAATAGGATTTATTTTGGTATATGTAAAATAGTGTTTAGTTTTAGGATAGTTATACAATAGGGTTTAGGTTTTTGGTTTTTAGAATAGATTGAATTAGGGTCTTCTGCTTGCAAGGTGAGAAGGTGGGGGTACTAAACTTGGGCAAGCATGCACCAAGTCCAAGCTCAACACAAGACTAAGCAAGAAAAGGGAGAAGGAAGATGGCCATGGGGATGTGGATCTTGGACCATGCATGTTCTTACAAGATCAAGCAAAAATCCAAGCAAGGGTGGTTTGGATGGGCATGCTCCTTAGCACATGTGGGGTTTGGGGGCATGGGGATGTCTAGCTAAAGGCAAAAGAGAGGGAGGGTTTAACACTACCAAACAAGAGCAAGCAAGGAAGGAGTGATTCATTTAGAATTCCAACAAAACCAAATCCAGGAAAAAGGGTACTTGCATGGCCCATGCAAGACAATTAATGCCAAATGGTTATATTGTGAAAACAACATGAGTTCATGTGGCTTTAATCCTTGCATGCACAAAAGGTGGCAAAGGCCAAGCAAATAGATTATGAGTGGATCCAACCAACAACATGGGCTAGAGAAACTCAATAAAAGCCAAGCCCATATTATTGGATGGTGGAATTATAAGGTGGTGAAAGATAAGGTGGTGGAGTCAAAGAGAGATGCCCCAACTCAACTTGGGCATTTAACAATTTAGTAAGAACCAAATACAATATCAAGAAGCAACTACAATTAATAATGCACATGAGATAAGAACCAAACAAGAAAAGGTTTTATATGATGCTCCAATGCAAGGGACATGATGACATGAGCATGATATGATGATGATGCAACAATTATATGTTGAAGTGGCCCATTTTATTATTAAACTTAGTAGCATTACAGGGTTAGACAACTGGGATGCTACAACTCCCCACTAAACAGGAATCTCGCCCGAGATTCTAGGAAGAAGAAGAAGAAGACACAAAGAGAGAAGGATGGTTGCACGGAGTTCATCTTCACGCTCCCAAGTTGCTTCATCAATGTAATGGTGTGACCACCGCACCTTGCGTAATTTGATGGACTTGTTGCAGTCCTTCGCTCATGGTCTCGAGGATTTTGATGGGGTGTTCTGATAAGAGAGATCTTCTTGGAGGTCTATTAGCTCATGATCCACGATCTTGCTGGGTCTTTGAAGCACTTCTTGAGCTGAGATGTGGAAAACATCATGGACTTTGAGTTTTCCTAAGCTCGAGTGCATAGGCAACTTCTCCTCTTCTACCACGTATCTTGAAAGGACCGATGTATCTAGGAGCCAACTTTCCTTTGATACCAAGCGGTGTGTTCCTCTCATGGGAGTGACACGAAGGTACGAGATCACCAGGGCATATACCATATCCGTGTTTCTGTCATAGTTGCTCTTGACGACTCTGAGCAATCTTCGTGTTCTCCAATGATATGCACCTTCTCCTCTCGCTTGAGTCACAATGTCGGGCCAAACCAGATTCTTTCTCCCGCACCGACCAACCAATGGGAGTCCTGCACCACCATAGAGAGCCTCGAATGGTGCCATCTTCGACTCTTCCGAAGCTGTTGTTGTAGGAGAATTCAGCATATGGAAGGCATTCCTCCCACTTCATGCCAAACGAGATGACGCAAGCTCTAAGCATGTCCTCGAGAATCGATTGATCCTCCACTTGTCCTTGAGACCGAGGGTGGTAAGTCTTTGAAGTTCAACTGCTCCCAAAGCTTTTGGAAACTCCCCGAACTTTGAGGTGAAGATGCTCCCACGATCTGAACTGATTTCAGTGGAACCCCATACAAAGAGACAATCCTGTTGATATAGAGCTCACCAATCAAGTCCGTAAATTGTTTCTTTGATCGAAGAAGTGTGCCACTTTGGAAAGCCTGTCGATGACAACAAAATTGCATTGTTGCCCTTCTGCGACCTTGGAAAGCCGTGATAAAGTCCATCTCAACTTTCTCCCATTTCCATTCCGAGGTTTCAATGGCAGAAGACCAAATGGTTTCGATGAACAGCCTTGACTCGGCGACATCACATTCTAAACGTACTTGGCACAATACCTTTTCAACCCGTGCCACCAAGATTGTGTTTTCAAGTCCATGTACATCTTTGTGCTGCCAGATGGATAGAAAGGACCGAATCATGTGCCTCCTTGAGCAATTGATCTCGAGACCGGGTAGTTTGGAACAAACATCCGTGATCAAAGAAGAGCGTGCTCGATCATCAACATGGAAGGATTCATACTTGAGTGCCAAGCTTAGCGATGAGCTTCTTGGTGTGCGGATCACCACGCCGACGAGACCGAATCTGTTCTTCCAAGAGAGGAGTAGCGAAGGTTCAAGGTGCCCTTGTTCCACAATCTCCGTTGAGTCGACGAAATTCCTCGCAAGAGAGGTCACTCTTCTACCATGAGGTTGTTGACATAAGCTTTACGGCTAAGCATCCGCCATGACATTTGCTTTTCCAGAGTGTAGTTGATGGTCACATCGAAGTCATTGATGGCTTCAATCCATCTCCTTGTCAAGATTGAGATCCGGTTGAGTGAAGATATACTTCAAACTCTTGTGGTCCGAGAAGATCTCACAACGGTTACCCAGCAAGTAGTGCCTCCACAGCTTCAAGGCAAAGACCATCTTTGCAAGCTCAAGGTCATGTGGGATAGTTGACCTCATGCGTCTTCAATCGACGAGAGGCATAAGCAACCACTGTCTCTCTTGCATAAGGACCGCACCCAATCCTTGCAAAGAGGCATCGCAGAAGATCCGAAAGGCTTGGATGTATCCGAGGAACCAAGACTGGTGTGGAAGTGAGCTTTGCTTTGAGTGTCTCAAAACTTTCTTGGCAAGGTGTCCACGATACTTCTTGCCTTTCTTGAGGAGGTCGGTAAGAGGCTTTGCTATCTTTGAAAAGTTCTGCAAAACGACGACAATAGCTAATAAGCCGAGAAAACTCCGCACTTCCTTGACATTAGCAGGAGGAAGCCATTCAACTATTGTCTTCACGGTTTCGGGTTGACTGCAATGCCCTTGGCGAGATAACATGCCCGGATAGGTTACTTCAGCACCGTAACTCACACTTTGAGAACTTGGCATACAAGCGGTTCTCACGAAGCTTGTTCAGACACACCTCGTGTGCTCTTCATGCTCCTCCTTGGACTTGGAATAGACGAGAATATCATCCAGATATACCACCACAAACTTGTCCAGTACTCCATGAAAACGGAGTTCATCACCTCGAGAAGGTAGCAAAGTGCGTTGGTGAGGCCGAAAGACATGACCGTGTACTCATACAGCCATAGCGAGTGGTGAAAGCTGTTTTGGGCACATCCTCTTTGCGAATTTTGATTTGGTGATAACCACTCCTCAAATCCAGCTTAGAGAACACCACAGCCCCGCTAGCTGGTCAAACAGATCATTTATCCGAGGGAGAGGATATTTGTTCTTGATGGTTTTGGCATTTAGAGCCCGGTAGTCAACACAGAGCCTATCGGTTCATCACGCTTCTTCACGAAGATTGTTGGACTACCCCAAGAAGAAGTGCTATCTCGAATGAAACCCAACTTCTCTTGTTCATCAAGTTGTCGCTTGAGTTCACCAACTCGAAGGACCCATTTTGTATGGCCTCTTGGAGATAGGAGCCCAGTTCAAGCTCGATCACAATTCAACCTCGCGATCCGAGGCATACCGCAACTCTTCAGAAAAACATCCGGAACTCACGGACCATCGGTACCTTCTCGAATAGCTTCCATGGCATCATCATTGAGCAGCCAAGGAATAGAGTTGGACATCGAGTCGACTTGGAGAGAAGACTATGTGGCCTTCGGGATCTTTAGAGATACCGGCGTTCAAAGACAATCGATCACAACCGCATTTGTCAACCAATCCATGCCTGTGATGACATCAATGTCGAGTTGCCCGTAATAATCAAAGAAGCCAAGAATGAAGAACCACCAATCTCCACTTTGTTGCCATGGATCGATCTTAGAAGCCGCATTGTTGCTCCAGGAGAAAGAACCATTAACTTCTTGGGAAGAGGATCGACACTAACCCATTCTCATCGGCAAACTTTATAGAACGAAAGAATGCGATGCACCGTAATCAAAGAGAACTCGCAGAACCGAGTTAATCGAGAGCATACCCATGACAACTCCAAAGCGAGCTCGGCTTGAGAGGCGTTGACGATTAGCTCGAACAACCGCAGACCCGGCTTAGTGTTGATGTTGAGAGCCCGAGGCTGGTGCACGAACCGAGGAGAGCTTGCTGCAGATCTTGGCGGGGTGGAGGGAGAGCTTTGTTCTTCAACGGACAGTTCGTGATGTCCAGATCTCCACATGTGAAGCGTGCACCATGGACGTGAGCAGAGTGGCTGTGACTCCGCCAGCGCTCGAGGTAAGGGTTGTTGTAGCCCCGGGAGCCGCAGGTGAAGTTTGATGGCCTTGGCGCCAAGCTTGCGTGTCTTAGTGGAGCCGGGAGCGACGGTGGGGTGTTAGGAACCCGCACGCCGCTTAGAAGGAGTTGCCATTCGCCGAGCTTGATGCATCCTGCTATGTTTCTTGGACTCCTCGAACATCCGCCTACTAGCCTCCTCTTGTAGTGCCATATCTTGCCAGTTCAGAAGGTTGCCGGTCTTGCATGCGTGAGTGCATACTTGATCGACGCATTGAGCCCTTGCCTGAATCTCTTCTGCTTTTTCTTGTCATCAGATACCTCATCACCACCATAGCGAGACAAGTTCATGAAATTCCTGATGTAGGTGTTGACGTTATCATTGCCCTGCTTCAAGTTGAGGAAAGCATCCTTCATCCGTTCCATCACAATCTCTGAGAGAAACTGCTCCTTGAAAGCTGTGGTGAACCTCTCCCAAGTAGGCTGGAACCCGGTCTAGCCTTCGTGTAGTTTTCCCACCATAGAGCCTCGTGCTCCCTTGAGCAGGTGAGTAGCACACTTTACCCATTCTGCTCGCACATCGCCAGCCTCCAACAGCCTTGAGATCTCACGGCCAATCATCGGCATCAAGAGGTCGGTCGGACACGCCAAACCGCCGAGGACCAACTTGAGGAAGCTCTTGATGTCACCACGCTTGGGAGGTGGAGGAAGTGGAGTGAACTGCCTTCTGGACGCTCTCCTCAAAGCGCACGGTTCTCTTGCATGGCTGCGAGCATTTGCAATGCTTGACAACGAGCCCAGCTGGAGGAATGTCCTCCTCGGCGTGGGGAGCCATCCTGTCATTGATGTAAACTCAAGTCAAGATTATAATGGAGAATGATAATAATCCAAAATAGTACCAAAATGGAATTAACCAAGATTAAAGGATACAATTTATCGAGATGATATGAAAATATCAACAAAGTTCATAGCACCTCAAAGATATTAAGCATATCGCACACGATGAAAAGGAGTGTGGTACACAAACATATCAAAGAAAAATTTTCCACAAATTTCGCATTAAAATACCAATAGATGCTAAAATTACTTAACGAATCAAGATTAGTGACTCTACCGATCCAATATACAAAAGCAAATGATACAAGTAGTGGTATGGTCGCGACTCCATCCCGCACTCAAATCATTACTCCGCACATGAACAAGTGGAACACATATCCTAACCCCTTCTTCTCACGACGAAACCTAAAGATTGGTACTACGGAAACGAACACCCCAAACAAGATAGCGTCGGATACAAAAGGAAGATAGATCGCGTCGGTTTACAAAAGCCTGTTGGTATGGAATGTACCAACAGTCGATAACCAAAGGCAGATAAGATAACAACTTGGATGCAACAGATAGACAAAGGACTACACACACACACACACACACACACACATCCTATGGTACTACGGAAACCCCGAACACGTGAATCCTAGTTTGAACTTTGAGAAGAGAATTGAAAACGTTGCACTTCCTTACCAGAAAAGGGTGGGTGGGAGGGTAAGAAGAAAATGGAAGCAGTCCTACTCTCGCTTTTGTTTTTCCCTATATACATAACTACTCAAAATATTTGCTAGATCGACAACGACCGTTTATGGCTGAAACCACAAGGTCGGGATGGCTCGATACCAATTGTAACTACTCGGTGAACTACGCTCCTAGATACAAGCCTGGATGAGAGATAGCGGTTGAAATAGTACGGGGCCCCAAAAGCCACTCACCGGTAGTCCTTTCAGACGTCCCAACCGCTAACCTCTCAACGGGACTGTCAGACGGGTGAGTCGGCAGGCGAAGGGATCAACTACGTACACAAGTGGGTATGTACGCAAGCCACCATACAAGAGTACATCAGAGCCACACCATCTAGAAAGAAAGGAAATATACCAACGCCATACGGCAAGATTCAAATGACCTAGATACATCTATAATTTAGGATAACTCCTCATACAGCACACATCAGAGTATCATGCGGAAGCGGCAAACAAGATCCGAGTACGGATAAGAAGCAAATAGGCATAAGATGCCAGAGAAAATAAGCACATCCCAACTACAGGTCTCACGGATCCCCGTGCCCGGAATCTCTACACCATACGGTCGTTGCCTCCATCATCGGCTTCTTCCACCCAGTATCCGTCCTGAGAAGGTACCTGTTCATCTGAATCAAGAATTTATCGTGTGAGACCCTAAGGGTACTCAGCAAGACTTAATGCCTCTAAAGGGGACACAACCAGGGTGACGAATTGCAGCAAAAGATAAACCCTAGCAATTCTACTGAATAGCGCTCACCATCCGCCTAACCAATGATAGACGGATGTCCGTGAATTAAGTACAACAGTTATAGTGGTAATCTCATCCGATCCATCCTCCCCCCTGCTCACCAACAAGGAAGCGGACGAACAACCCCCCTTTCCGTTGACAGTTTTATTAACCATTCCGTGAGTGTTGCGCTATTTACTAGTCAAGTTACTTAGTCAAGTTAAGCGGTACTTTAGTTATGCTTGTCTATGATCAAGAAAGCTGCTCCAAGTCGTCCATAACCGCGGACACGGCTTTGAGAAAGTTTTACCGGCGGTGCACCAATAGCAACACACGCCGATCAACCTCGGAAAAACCAAAACAAAACCCAACGAGGCTTTCACGTTGAACAATCACAGATTCAGAAATATTTCAGGGCCACCCTTAGAGTACACCATAGCAAGTAAGCAAGCTTGAGACGGACTCAAGGTTGCGCCAATGGTCAGAAGCGACGGTATGCCCCCAAGCGGGGATGCCGATACAGCGTAATCACTCCGCTTACCTAAGCGATGCAGGTGCACCTCGCACAATCGTAATTAAAGCAAGAGCATGGCATAAGTACAGGATCGAAATAAAACCTCAAACTAGTTTGTGGCCCCAAGAAATAAGACTAATCAAGCTCGGCCCGGGGGTCCCATATACCTCCGGATGTGGATAGCGCGATAAGTCAAGGAACAGGAATCAAGTACTCGGGGTCTTACGGGACACAAGTGAGCAGGAAAAACCAAATAGCAGATATTGCTCACGGTGCCACTTTCTTTAGTTATCCCGTAACTACTCGAGTTAAGTTGTTTAAGTACCTCGTTATTCATGAGACACTCACAAACCCTACACATGCTGTTCTCGACTGCATGGCTCAAGCAACTCCTATAGTAGTGGCTCATGGGATGGAGGATACAAGCTTGGTGGAGTTTGAAAGTAAAGGCTATGCATACTTGGGATTCAATTTAATGCAATCGCGACTCAATGATGCAAGAATAAGATAGAGGCAATAGGTCTATGTATGCAAGCATGTGGTAGTGCTTGCACGGTATCTCTGTTGAAGCAAGGGACGGTCTGGTAGTGCTCTGGTGCTCTTGATACAACCCACCTTTCGGTGTCTATCCGAAAAACCAAACAAACAAGGCCAACATGAATATAGAGCACAAGCATAAGAATAAGATCGTCAAACAAACAATCATGCCATGATGAATGATGCACAATTTACATGGCAAGGAAGGTAGCATGGCATGGTGAGGTGTGGTGAACAAGAATAATAACCATTAAGTGGGTTTCAGTCATGTTTTGTTGTCATAACAATTGTTGTTCTCAATATATTTATATGATGCATGCTGCAATTGAAGTCAAGGATAGCATAAACAGAAAGGTCTCGTCGAGCTGATCATTTTAGACTACTCATTTGCTTAATTTGGATTTTCCAAACAAAAGTTATTTAATTTTGAAATCCTAGTGGCAATTGAAGTAATTTAAACAAACTTGGAATTTAACTTGTGCAAAACACTAAACAGATGGCATATTTGGATTCCTCTCATTTTTCTGAATCAAAAACATATATTATTTGCCCAATTTGGAATTAGCATGGCAAAGTTATTTAAAATCTGAAATTAATTTGAATTTGAATCATATTTTGAATTTGAAATCAACTCTGAACTGTTTAACACTCAGACTCAGCTAGCCTGAGCCGCTGACAGGTGGGCCAGGGGTCAGCTCTGGCCCACAGGGCAGCGCCTGAGAGCATCCTGATCGGGTTGAATGAACAAAACCAGGTCCTTTAGCAAACTTCAGAGAGGCCGAATTGGGGCTGTGACCGCGGGTTGAGCGATGAAACGTCGAGGTTATCGGCAACGCACCGCCAGGGGAGGACTGCGGGTTTAGCGGGATCTTGCGGAGCCTTTTGCAAATATTGCACGTCGCTGGCGGGTGGGGCCTCGAGGTCTGGGTTGAGCAAAACGAAACGAGGGTTTACGCAAAGTGCAGGCGCATGGATCTTCCTCTTTCTCTGAACCGCGCATGTTCCGGCCTTGCGTGCCAGCGGGGCTCGAACACAGGGCGTTCTTGCGGCGCTGCGCGGAGGCCGCTACCGGGGGCTAGGTGCTAGGAAGGGTGGCTGCGTCTAGCTAAGGCGTTGTCGCGACCGAAGCTTGCGGAACTCGAGCACGCCGGCGCACGGAAGCCGTTAACGGAGCGTTGAACCAGAAACGACGGCGACGGACCTTGTCTGGGGTTCAGAGGCGCATGGCGTGTGTGTGCTCAAAGCAGGCGGGCGGCGATCTCCGAGGCTGGCGCTCCGTCGATCTAGGGTTTGGCGGCGGCGTCGCTGGTGCAGGCGTGCTTGGCGCGTCTCCTCCTCAAGGCGGTACCTTGGGCGATCTTGGGCGGCTGGTCCTCCTCGACAGCCTCGCTGCTCCCTTCTCCGGCTAGCGCAGCGGGGGCAGGGGGTAGAGGGCGACGTGGGCGGGGGGGCGAGGGGAAGGAAGGGGAGAGGCAGGGCTGCTCGGGGTGGATCTGGGGGGTTTCTGGAGAGGCAGAGAGGGTGGTGGGGAGGATAAGAAGGAGGGAGGCAGGGGTTGCGTGGGGAAGGGTAGGCTGGGGTGTGGCTTTGGTCACCTCCTCTCACGTGATCGCATGGGGCCAGGTGGCGTGGCGAGCAGGAGGTGAGAGGGAGGTGGCGGTGGCCTGGGCAGCTTGTGAAGCGGCCAAGGAGGGCGGTGGTAGAGGAAAGATAAGGGGAAGGGGCCACTCGGCTAGGGTTTAGAGGGATGGGCATGGTCGGGTGTGGGGGTAGCTAGGTGGGTCCCTGGTGGGTGGGGCTGCAGGAGGTGGTAGGCGCATGGCATGGGTGGCTAGGGTGAGAGGGACAAGGGGCAAGCTAGATAGAAGGGAGGGTAGGTTTAGTTGGGGTTTTGTTTAGAGGTAGGGTAGAATAGGATTTATTTTGGTATATGTAAAATAGTGTTTAGTTTTAGGATAGTTATACAATAGGGTTTAGGTTTTTGGTTTTAGAATAGATTGAATTAGGGTTCGCTTGCAAGGTGAGAAGGTGGGGTACTAAACTTGGGCAAGCATGCACCAAGTCCAAGCTCAACACAAGACTAAGCAAGAAAAGGGAGAAGGAAGATGGCCATGGGGATGTGGATCTTGGACCATGCATGTTCTTACAAGATCAAGCAAAATCCAAGCAAGGGTGGTTTGGATGGGCATGCTCCTTAGCACATGTGGGGTTTGGGGCATGGGGATGTCTAGCTAAAGGCAAAAGAGAGAGGGTTTAACACTACCAAACAAGAGCAAGCAAGGAAGGAGTGATTCATTTAGAATTCCAACAAAAACCAAATCCAGGAAAAGGGTACTTGCATGGCCCATGCAAGACAATTAATGCCAAATGGTTATATTGTGAAAACAACATGAGTTCATGTGGCTTTAATCCTTGCATGCACAAAAGGTGGCAAAGGCCAAGCAAATAGATTATGAGTGGATCCAACCAACAACATGGGCTAGAGAAACTCAATAAAAGCCAAGCCCATATTATTGGATGGTGGAATTATAAGGTGGTGAAAGATAAGGTGGTGGAGTCAAAAGAGAGATGCCCCCAACTCAACTTGGGCATTTAACAATTTAGTAAGAACCAAATACAATATCAAGAAGCAACTACAATTAATAATGCACATGAGATAAGAACCAAACAAGAAAAAGGTTTTATATGATGCTCCAATGCAAGGGGACATGATGACATGAGCATGATATGATGATGATGCAACAATTATATGTTGGAAGTGGCCCATTTTATTATTAAACTTAGTAGCATTACAGGGGTTAGACAACTGGGATGCTACAATCGCGTAGACGATCCTTCCGGCTGCGTTCCTCTTCATGATCGGTCACACATTCTGCTCGTGAAGACCTTCCTCTACCTTGTTCCAAAGACGCAATGAGGTTGTAGCACTCTCTCATGATTCCAAAGCATGACTCGTGGTACCTAAGTAGAGGGAGATCTCGCAGGGCTTCGCCTTAAGCCGGAGCGAGTATGGTGGACTATGAGAGAGCCTCGGTGATCTAGGGTTTAGACACACCAAGTATAAGGGGATAGGTCGGCGGCTAGGGCAACTAGAAGCCCCTAACTCGGCGGCTTGGGAGAAAACCCTAGGGCAGCGGCGACTATGGTGGGCGGCGGTGGCTAGGGTTAGGGTTTAGAGGGGCAAGGTGTGTGTCTTGGAGGGGCAGCCCTGCCCCTCCTTATATAGGTGGAGGGGGCGCGCCAAGGGGAGGGGAGTCCCTCCCCAACTCGGTCTGCAAGTGGGCCGGCGGTGGAGGGAGAGGAACTCCTCCTCAAGTAGGTTTCCTACTCTCCCTCCACCAAACAAAATAGCCGTTTGACTTTTCAAATTGGCGTTTGACTTTTCAAACTAGGATTTGATTTAACCCTTTATTTTGTTCAGCGATGACACCTAGTACATGATGCAACCATTCCAACTTGTTATGACACATTCATGTACCCTTCCCCCTCCGGAGTGCCGGACATTCTAGAACCTTCTAGAACATTCCCGATGAAAACACCGGAACCATTCTCCAACCCCGAAACATGACTTTCCTTATATGAATCTTATTCTCAGGACCATTCCGGATCTCCTCGTGATATCCCAGATCCCATCCGAGACTCCGAACAACATTCAGTCTCTTACTCATCATTCCATAACTACTCAACAACGTCGAATCCTTAAGTGTGTCTCCCTACGGTTCGTGAATTATGCGGACATGTCGAGACACTTCTCCGAACAATAACCAATAGAGGAATCTGGAAATTCATATGGTTCCCACATATTTCTATGATTACTTTGCGATCGAATGAACCACTTACATATGATACCAATTTTACTTTGTCTCACGATAGTTTACTTATCCGAGGTTTTGATCGTCGGTATCTCTGCATACCTAGTTCAACCTCGTTACTGATAAGTACTCTTTTCTCGTTCCCGTGATATGTGATACCTTGTGAGCCAGTCACATGCTTGCAAGCTAATTGGATGATATTCCACCGAGAGGGCCCAGAGTATATCTATCCGTCATATGGATGGACAAATCCCACTCTTGATCCATGTGTCTCAACCAATACTTTCCGAACACTCAATGCCACCTTTATAGCCACCCAGTTACGGTGTGGTGTTTGATGTCATCAAAGCATCCTTCGGTGATGGTGATAAGCATGATCTCATGGTCGAAGGAATTAGGTTACTATGTATCAGAAAGCATATAGCAATTAAACTATTAAAATGACTTGATCTTTATGCTACGCTTATCTATAGGAGTATGTCCATCATATCATTCTCCTAACGATATGATCTTGTTGTTAATAACATCTCAATGTTCATGATAGGGAAACCACAATCATTTATTAACCAACAAGCTAGTATTATGAAGAGGCTTTACTAGGGACTTCAATTTAAGTTTACAAATCACACAAGTATTAATGTTTCCTTGTTAATACTATTGTAGCATGAATGTAAACATTTATCATAAACACAAAGATATAATAATAACTACATTTATTATTGCCTATAGGGCATATCTCCAACATTATTATCTCAATTACAACTAATCATAAGGTGGTGAACGAATGCCAATGACTACAACAAATTATGGAAATTCAATTTGGTTTAATTTATGATAAATTGAGTTCTACTAATCCAAATTAGAAATGAACTCCCACTTAAAAACGACATCCCTCCTATCTTTTTTGGGTGATTACATGAACCAAATCCACTACACCAAGTTGTAACATCCCAATATTAGAGCTTAGAAATAAGCTGGATCCAGATGTGTGCATTGCATTCATGCATAGAAAATCTGAATAATTTTCGCGCTTTTGAATAAAACTTGTCAAAGGGATTAAAGCCTCTCTCAACTTGATGGAATTAAAGTAGATCATCAAGTTGATTGTGATAAGATTCAGAATGACCTTTGCTAAAACCTTATTTTGGGTAAAGGAGTTTTGATCTAAGAGTAGATCAAATGTAATAACAGTTAAATCCTAATACATTACTTAATGGTTTATAAATTGAGCCTTAAGTAATCATATCCTAGTATTCATTACAATAACTCATGAATACCAAGTAACAAGAATGTAATAACCAACTATTGACCTATTCAATCCTTATCCATTCTACCATGAGAAACATGGTAACACTTCACCCTAACTTTTTAGTTAGGAAGGAAACTAAACCAATACCATTCACCCCATATCTTTCTTTCCATACCAATCCTTACCATCTCTGTGGAATCCTATCCTTATGATTATGGTTCATCAATGTTGAGTAATCAATTATTGATTCACCAATTCTTAACCTATCAACTCTTGTCCATATCAAAGTATTCACTTAAAGTTTATAAAGAAAATAGTAAGAAGAGGTAAGTAGTAATGCTAGATTTGATATCATCTATAGGATGGGAGTGTTGGAAGTAAATAAGATCAAATGGATTATTGGTGGAGTTAAATCACTCCTAAATGAATAGAAGAGTTATTTAGATTATATAATTATATGGTGATAAAGTAGATCATAGGGATAAACCTTGAAGATAGTTATCAGGAGTAATCCTATTGGACTAAGTAGGTATAGTCCATGAACAACATTCCCTAATCCACTAGAGATATTAAGAATATAATTATAATACAACTGTAGTGTTGCATTGATGAAGCCTTGACTAGCTCATTAGAAACCTAAACTATAAGGGATCAAAGGATTATAATGATCATGCTTAGATCACCAAGATTGAATGCTTATATCTAGTATAAGTGACATTGGTGGGTAAAACATGATTAAACTCTAATATGAGATATTGGAGTCAAGTAAAGATAAGATTGTATGATTATAATAATGTTAGAGCAACATTGAATTATAGAGTTAGTATTTTCCTCTGGAAAAAGAGTCAACCCTTGAGGTGAAGTAGGATTTTATGTATATCTAATTATTAATACATCTGCTGAAGTAATATTAGTAGGTGGATAATTATGGAAGAATAGGAATGGAGCTAGAAATAGCTACTTGTTGAATTGGGGAATTATCCATAGAAGAGTAGTTGATATAACCCAAGACTGGATAGATGAAAGATTATGAAAAGCTTTAATGGCAAGCTCATGGGATTTGTAAATAGGTTTAGAAGAATAAAAGGTGGATAAAAATGTTCTTGTGAAGCAAAGCTCATCATGTTAACCATGATGCTTGATAAGAAGAAGTAATATATCTAGGAAAGGAATTCCTTAATTAGAAGTCCAGAATTTTGAATTATGGAGGATAGGAATTCTTGGTAAACACTAAACCCTAAATCCATAATCAAGTTTAATATCCATCTCATTTATGGGATAAATCATATTATTTCCACAATGATAGGAATAGTTTATATAACAAATCACTTAAGCACATCTCTGTCAATTCCAATTATCATAACTATATGTGCTTAGGAATATCTTTATCAATTCTTTTCCATCAAATATTTAAGTTAATAACTTTTTATTTTAAAAGATGATATCCTTAAAGATCACAAACAAAAAGATAGTATGCTTAGCTAGAAACTTTATTCAACAGAAGAACATAAATATGTTAACAACCCTAAACTCTAGGGTAAGCACTTACAACTCAAACCCTAACTATTATGTTAGATATACTAATACATATATATACTTTAATATTCCCAAGATCTATGGTAGTAATATTAACCAAAAAATCTCCTCTACATATCATGCATCAAATAATGATAGAGGATCATTATATAAAAAATCCATTCAACCTATGAGCTAACACAAGAATTGAGTTTTCTTTAAACAAATAAGGAAATATCATATAATCAAGTCATGGTTGACTAAAGAAAGAAAATTAATAACAAACGCTTCTTCAAAATATTAGAAAGGATATATATATATAAAGAAATTAAAGAAATATAAAAACATTATCATAAGGATTCACAAAAGGACTCACACTTGTTACAAATTATTGCTGCAAGTATTCAGCAAATAAACTTTATAAAATAAGGTTCAAAACAAATGTTAAAAATACAAATCTGAAAATAAAACAGGAAATTGAAAACATAAAAGAATAAAGAAAGAAAACATCAGACAATCCTGGCCCATGGCCCAATTTCTCTTCGCCCTATCCGTCGCTCCCGCACGTCATGCCACAGCCCACTTGGCCCAAGTCTGGCCCATATCGGTTCGTCGTCTGTCACCCTTCGTCATCCTCACGCAGGCTGGAAGCTGCGTGGGCGGCGCCGATGCCGTTCGCCGTCGCCGATGTGATTCCCGACACCGCCGAGGTCGCTCTGCGAGGATAAGAACGCCATGGTGAAGCCCTCGTCCTCATACTCTCACTCGCGCATCTCCACTCCTCCTTATCCTCTCTGTTTCAAATGGGGCCGAAACCCTAGCTCACCGGAGCCACGCCTCGCCGTCGCTAGAGTTCGTTCGGGAGGTCGTGAAGTGGACGAGGAGAAGCGCCGTCGCTTATAGACCATCTGAGAAGAACGTAGAGACTAGGTGATTACGATTTGGGGCGAATTTCATCACCTCGTTCCGTCGGGGTTCGCCGGAGAAGTCGACCGTGTGCTCATCTCCAACCGCGCCGGTTATCGTCAACCTCTCTATCGTCATGAGGGTTAGCTTCTGAACCTTCCAGTAATCCTAAATCGCCTCATCTCGTTGTCAATCATCGTCACATCGTATGCCACCGTCGGCCACCGTCGAAGCTCGTCGGAGCCGAGGCTCCGATGACCATTTTCGAGCGGCATGCCACTTTAGGGTCCAGCATGTTGCGCTGATTCGAACTAGGTTAGTTTAATTTGCTAGGGCGTTGTGGATCGCCGGCGGCGACCACCCACTGACGACGGTGGTGGTGCTGATGTCATAGCGACGTCATGCCAACGTCACCCTTGACCTAGTGCACCGTTTGACCTAGTCTTCGCTTGCGTGGCTGATGATGTGGCCATAGGCCCACTGGTCAGTGACCTTGGGTAGGTTTAGCCTCGGTAAGAAAAGTATTTACTGTTTAAGTAAAGTGAGAAAACAATATAAGTTGTATATCAATATTCCAGAAATAAAATTAATGATTAAATCTTGTTTAATTAACAACCTTTGTTTTATAATTCATAAAAATATGTATAATATATGAAAATGTTTAGAAAAATAAAACCTATAAGATTAAACTATTATAAAACATTACGATGTTAACAATTTAAATAAATATTATTTAATAAAGGTTTTATAACTAATAATATTTTGGAAATTCATATTTTAATATTGGTAAACCTAAAAAGTATAAATAAAATACAAAAAAAAATTAAAAAATATAATTTAAAACAATAATCATGCATTATTATTTCACTTAACTAAATATTTACTACTTATTAAATATTTGTAAAGTGATAAATCTTATAAAAATCATATCTTATTATTTAGAAATCATAAAAATAATTATAATATATCAAAATGGTCACAAAAATAATACCTACATGTTAAAAGTATAATATTCCACTTTTGAGGTAAATAAAAAATAAAATACTTTAATAACTTGAATTTAAAACCTATTTTGTTAATTGTTAATTCATATAAGGGTAAATAAAAAATTGTTAAAATTCTAAAATCCACCAATTAAAGTCTAATAAGTAATACCAGTCTTAAAGGTTAATTATATGAAATTTATAATGGTTCAAAACATTTTAAATACAATTTTATTGAATTATCTTTCAACCATATGTGTAGTTTATTTTCCAAAAAGGATCCTTATCCAATATAAAATCTTCAAGAATAATTGGGACTAAATTAAATCTTTTCTTTTACTTTAACCAGAAATTTATCAACATACCAAAATACTATAATGAACTCATAAGCAATTAAGTAACATTAATCCAGAGTTTACAAACTATAACCACACATCTATAAAAAGATAAAAGACTCTATTCCATTATAAAATTAAGAAACCACCACTCAAATAGAAGTAACACCATTCTTAAATAACTTTAATGAAACATTATGAAGTGAACAAAGTATATATATAATAAGCATTACACCTTAAATCCAACCATGTTCTTTAAAGTTAACTTTAGTCTACAAAATTTTCAATATAAGACTAAAGACTTTTCTATATGTTTTATAGTTAACTTTGGTCTGCTATAAATAAGTTAAAACATCACAAGTCCAAGCTATTCAAGCAAACACAAACAACCTCAACCATATTTGATTAATTGCAAAGATTGTGTAGACCTTAGAAAAGGAATCTTTTCTTCAAAAGTTATTCGTTTTGCCACTTCACTCAACAAACCTTATAATAATATTTCCAACTCTTAACAAATTAAATTCAAGGAGTTCTCATTATAAACAACAGATGACAATTAATCACAATCACATTGTTTCCAACTTTACTTGTAGACTTAGGATTGTAAACACTTAAATTCCTTATTAAGGCTAGTACTTGTAAATTAAAATTCAAAGATAAACAATTATAATGTAAGCAATCTTGAGTAACATATCACGTTAGTGTGTATCTCATTGTTCCATGTTATTATAAGTTCATGTTATTTCACACACTCACAAACCTTAATAAGAAACACAAGTGTGAAACTTAACTAAAAGTACAACACATTCCAAGGAAACCCTTTCCAGTATCCAAACCCTAGAACCACGTTACCCCCGGAATTCGCGTTTATAAATTGCATCACATTACTTATGCATAAAAGCATATTGCTTCTTTAAACATTAGTCCTTACCGGACCAATGATGCTGATTTCAGATATTGGATCTTATATTGTCTTGAAGACCGTGAGTGCATAATCTTGCAATCACAAAAGGCAAGTTCACACTTGCTCATGTCCTTTGGTTATTTTTTATAAAGTATTTTACAAATCCAGTGTTGTCATCACCTGCATTTGAAAAAGGTCTTAAAACACTATTTTCATAATAATGTGATTATAGGTTATTTACCTTGAGGTAATAACCTACTATGAAAGTTCCAGTGGTAAAGGAACATATAATCTAGGACTTAACAACCAATGTCGCTAGTGATTCTTGCGCCGTATATCACGCGTTAACCATGAGATTTGGAATGGGACAGAGAAGTCAGCTATATCTTCTTCCTCTCGCATGTAGCCGGATGTGCAGGTCGTGGCTGTTATCCTTGTAGCGTGCATATTAATTGGTAATTCGTAGAGGATATGCAGCATATGTGTGGGAACCCTCAATGTCCCACGATAGTTCTGGCATCTAACGGTCTATACAAACCATTGTCGTAATTCACTATGTGGGCATGGTGTACACCAAGGAGGCGTGCGAGGTCGCGAAGGGGGCAGTGATTGGCTTGGATCATCTTCTGGGCCCCACATCATGGAATTGTCGACGGGAATAAGCTGCCCGGTTGTGAAACAAAGAGTTGAGCTCTCATGGGTAAAGCAACGCACCTCTGCAGAGTGTAAGAATCAGAACTTGTTACTCCTGTTCGGAAGGAGCGTGACAGCGGGAAAGGAACTCCATGAAAGTTCTGGTAAACCCGTGAAGGTTGACGGACATAGCTTTTCAGAATAAAAGCAACCTTTGAAGAAATGTTTATGAAAACTTGCATTGCCTACGAACTATGGTCTGTGGCTATAGATATAGTGCATCAAACACTCCTTTTCTAGTGGAATTGCTGAGTACGCTCATACTCAACGTATCTTCTTAACCCTTGCTAGATTCTGAAGCCATTGAGACGACATCTACATCAATTTATACTACAGGAATCATCATCCAAAGCTAAAGCTCTTAAACGAAGACAAGGAAGTCAACATATATATCAAATCCAGTGAAGACAAAGTTACTGATTGGATAGGGATATACTCTCTAGCCAAGAAACCTATTTCTGCAGTGTATTGCGATAGAAGCAATGCCAACCCCTTAGATAAAATACTAGTCTTAATAGTATAATAGTTCTATCTTGGTTTGTCTTTGATTCTTCTTTGTAAGAAGTTCTTTCTCTCTCTCTTTAACCTAGAGTGTTCTCTGGATCTTGTGTATAGAGTGAGTTGTAACCTTTAGCCATGTATTGGACCTCATGTGTTTCTGTTGTACCACTCTGAGGGATGTAATACTAGTGAACGGTGTTTCATTGGTGTTATGTCAACGACTATAGTATACTACATCATGCAGTGGTATGCTGGGTCACCGCAGCTGGTATCAGAGCATATGCTTTGACCTTAGGTTGGAAACCTAGTAAAGGGGTAGAACCTGTAGGATACATACATGCAATAATAAAGAGTTCTCTAGTGATATGAGGGATATTCTCTTGAGAATAATCCAGTCATGTTGCTAGTGCGATGATTCTTTAGTAGGATTGCAATCCTGACGATTACCCAGGAGTTTTAACTCTATGTGACTGATGATAATTTCTCATCTACAGTTCCACATGGCACCTCGGTATCCACCCTGGAATGTTCAAGTGATGAACATGACGTTGAATGACTACGAAGGGGATTGGACAGATAATCTCCGACAACTTATATGGAGTTTGGAATGTGAATCGAGATTTTTGGTCAAGATTACAGTCACTATGATGGGCAGGTATTATCTAAATACCGTGTCATGATCATGTTACCCAAGAAGTTAGGACTTAAGGGAGAAATGCCATCAGGAGAGGCAAGGTGCATGGCATCTGCATACCAGATTGCCGTAGCAGAAGCCATAACCATGATCCGAGAACAGAAATCCCAAGCTCTAGAAGGTAGTACTCACACCATTATACCCCATGAAACCTCAAACAAAGAGCATGATTTAGATCACTCTACTCTAGTCCAAACTGAACCTACTCTAGCGGTAGAGTATATGGATCGTTATCGGTCTTTGTTAAACACTTACCATAACACTCACCAAGTCTTAATTCAGGAACTGGATATGGTCATTGAGGATTTACTGATCCTGATAAGGCAATGGAACGTAGGAAGAAGTTAGATAAAGAAGCTAGGCATCCTAAATATATACCTTCAGGAGATGTGTATGAGGAAACTGAGTTTGATGATCCACACTCAGAAAACTATGCCTACTACCAAAATGAAACCCAGCCACATGAAGATTTATGGACCAAGTATAACTCTGAACAATAGGAATGGGCTGGATTTATTCCAAATAACCATGAGCAAAACCAGTATGAATGGGGAGTAGAATCTCAAGGTGGAACCATAATAAATCCTATACCTTGTGATACAGGTATCGGAGAAGATACCAACTATTACCATAGAGAGCCTTATGGACCATATGGTGGAAATACCAATCCAATTGACTTAGAAGAGTATTCCTATAGCTACTATACCAATATGTATGAGTGGATCCAAGAAAAGGCTAAGGAACCATCTTACTTTGAGGAAGCATTTCTAGAATCGCAGGAATATCCTGTAGAGGACTATGCCAACTCTTGTCATTTTTCAATGACTACTCTCAGTCTTGGTACTTCTAATCAAGAATACGCACCTCCTGGATGCTCTTACGCTCCAGAAGGCAGTCGTAGGACTTCACGTAATCATGGACGGAACTCTAGGAAGCACTAGAGGAAGATGAAAGTAAGTAAGGAACGACATCCCAAGGGATGAGTGCTTGAATAATATACATATAAGGTAATGCGTATTGTAGTTTGAAAGGTTTGCCGAAATAAGTGAGGATATACTCACAAGATCAGGAGTTCTTGTAATATAGTTGTGTAATGTATGTGAGGGGCAAACCGTTGGAACGTTTAGAGCAATTGTAAATTATTTAAAACCTATGTATAATACATGGTATATGTTTTGTTGTTATTCGAATTTTGGATTTTCTTGAATCTTCTTGATTGGCTAGATCTATACATGAAGTTTAATTAGGTGTGCAAATGCATGATGTAACACCCAGTTATTACTTGATGCTATAGACCTAGATAGGAATGAGAATCTGTGTAAGGGAGTGACGGATTTCGTATACCAAGGAGGTTTACATCTAGAATAAAATAACAAAAAATAGTGAAAATAAGTTCACCAGAAGTGGGTGGTATCCAAACTCTAATAAGTCAAAGTGAATACCGGAAATATGTCAGAAATCGTAGGGTAATACATACACCCTAGGATGGTCCACAGTCGGCAACTTGTCGCGGCATGCATCGGTTAAAATAGCTAATTAGATCATTTTAAAGGTTGCATAAAGAGCATAAAATTTGGCCTAAGATAAGTAAGACTCAGAGAAGTATAAAATAAAATAAAATTAATTAAAGCGATCGTCATTCGAAGCATTTCACGAAGTCAGCTTATCAAAGAGAAAATATCCAGTAGTAAGTAATACTAATATGCTAAAAGATTTGCTTCAGAGATCCACAATTATGTGGATACACCGTACAATTCTTTATAAGACTTAACTAAGTAGAAAATAAGCTAGACAGAGTCCCACATTCTAACTATAAAGCCAATGGTTACTATATATATGCAGTTAAAGACCATTAGTAAACCCTAAGGGGGAGAGTAAACAATAGAAATGGAAGTCTTGTTGTCTGACTTTCCGAATACATGTAGGAGAAAAAAGACTAACCTACAACAATAGCAAGTCCTATTTTCATAAGGTTAAAATAAATCCATTAGTATAAAAGTACTTAAGATAATAACGAAAGATTGTCTAAAAGCCTGATAAGGTAAAAGCTTGAAGTAATACAATAGGATAGTCCTAACAGACTAATCCTAAAAGAAACAACTTTTAAGTGACCCTTAAGAAAGAATAAAGTACATCCAAATTGCACAGGTGTAGCGGAACAAGAAATTCCAATATGTATGAACTAAATGAATTCAAATCCAATTTTTGAAAGGAAACCAGTACCAACTATTCTATGAATAGAACAAAAAGATAATATTTTGACCACAACTATTGGCAAATAGAAATTTAAAATATGTTTTAGTGAGACTTCCTAAACCTTACATCATTTAGTAAAAAGTTCAAAAGTTGGATTAGGATACTTAAATAGGAAATGGAACTGAAGAAGAGACCCCAAAATAAAGAAGTTAGAATAAGTACATATCTCTCAAGGAGGATTGTAAAAGAAACTTTGAAAGATTGAGGCAACAAATTGGGAATTCCAAGTATGCAAAGTTTACAAGAAAACTATATGGATACGGAATACTACAATTATTTCCATCTAAGATTACCCTGGAGTGGAGAAAGGTCACCACCAATACAAGTCAATTCTTTACTCCAAAACGTGAGAGTATGCGAACTTCGAGGACGAAGTTGATTTTAAGGGGGAGATTATGTAACATCCCAGCATTAGAACTTAGAAATAAGATGGACCCGGATGTGTGCATTGCATTCATGCATAGAAAATCCAAATAATTTTCGCGCTTTTGAATAAAACTTGTCAAAGGGATTAAAGCCTCTCTCAACTTGATGGAATTAAAGTAGATCATCAAGTTGATTGTGATAAGATTCAGAATGACCTTTGCTAAAACCTTATTTTGGGTAAAGGAGATTTGATCTAAGAGTAGATCAAATGTAATAAAAGTTAAACCCTAATACATTACTTAATGGTTTATAAATTGAGCCTTAAGTAATCATATCCTAGTATTCATTACAATAACTCATGAATACCAAGTAACAAGAATGTAATAACCAACTATTGACCTATTCAATCCTTATCCATTCTACCATGAGAAACATGGTAACACTTCACCCTAACTTTTTAGTTAGGAAGGAAACTAAACCAAGACCATTCACCCCATATCTTTCTTTCCATACCAATCCTTGCCATATCTGTGGAATCCTATCCTTATATTTGTGGTTCATCAATGTTGAGTAATCAACTATTGATTCACCAATTCTTAACCTATCAACTCTTGTCCATATCAAAGTATTCACTTAAAGTTTATAAAGAAAATAGTAAGAAGAGGTAAGTAGTAATGCTAGATTTGATATCATCTATAGGATGGTAGTGTTGGAAGTAAATAAGATCAATAGGATTATTGGTGGAGTTAAATCACTCCTGAATGAATAGAAGAGTTATTTAGATTATATATTTATATGGTGATAAAGTAGATCATAGGGATAAACCTTGAAGATAGTTATCACGAGTAATCCTATTGGACTAAGTAGGTATAGTCCATGAAGAACATTCCCTAATCCACTAGAGATATTAAGAAGATAATTATAATACAACTATAGTGTTGCATTGATGAAGCCTTGACTAGCTCATTAGAAACCTAAACCATAAGGGACCAAAGGATTATAATGATCATGCTTAGATCACCAATATTGAATGCTTATATCTAGTATAAGTGACATTGATGGGTAAACATGATTAAACTCTAATATGAGATATTGGTGTCAAGTAAAGATAACATTGTATGATTAAAGTAATGTTAGAGCAGCATTGAATTATAGAGTTAGTATTTTCCTCTGGAAAAAGAGTCAACCCTTGAGGTGAAGTAGGATTTGATGTATATCTAATTATAAATACATCTGCTGAAGTAATATTAGTAGGTGGATAATTATGGAAGAATAGGAATGGAGCTAGAAATGGCTACTTGTTGACTTGGGGAATTATCCACAGAAGAGTAGTTGATATAACCCAAGTCTGGATAGATGAAAGATTATGAAAAGCTTTAGTGGAAAGCTCATGGGATTTGTAAATAGGTTTAGAAGAATAAAAGGTGGATAAAAATATTCTTGTGAAGCAAAGCTCATCATGTTAACCATGATGATTGATAGGAAGAAGTAATATATATAGGAAAGGAATTCCTTAATTAGAAGACCAAAATTATAAATTATGGAGGATAGGAATTCTTGGTAAACCCTAAACCCTAAATCCATAATCAAGTTTAATATCCATCTCATTTATGGGATAAATCATATTATTTCCACAATGTTTTATAGGAATAGTTTATATAAAAAATCACTTAAGCACATCTCTATCAATTCCAATTATCATAACTATATGTGCTTAGGAATATCTTTATAAATTCTTTTCCATTAAACATTTCAGTTAATAACTTTTTATTTTAAAAGATGATATCATTAAAGATCACAAACAAAAATACAGTATGCTTAGCTAGAAACTTTATTCAACAGAAGAACATAAATATGTTAAGAACCCTAAACTCTAGGGTAAGCCCTTACAACTCAAACCCTAACTATTATGTTAGATATACTAATACATATATATACTTTAATATTCCCAAGATCTATGGTAGTAATATTAACCAAAAAATCTCCTCTACATATCATGCATCAAATAATGATAGAGGATCATTATATAAAAAAATTCAATTCAACCTATGAGCTAAAACAAGAATTGAGTTTTCTTTAAACAAATAAGGAAATATCATATAATCAAGTCATGATTACCTATAGAAAGAAAATTAATAACAAAGGCTTATTCAAAATATTAAAAAGGATATATATAAAGAAATTAAAGAAATATAAAAACATTATCATAAGGACTCACAAAAGGACTCACACTTATTACAAATTGTTCCTGCAAGTATTCAACAAATAAACTTTATAAAATAAAGTTCAAACCAAATGTTAAAAATACAAATATGAAAATAAAACAGGAAATTGAAAACAAAAAAGAATAAAGAAAGAAAACAATAGACAATCCTGTCCCATGGCCCAATTTCTCTTCGCCCTATCCGTCACTCCCGCGCGTCACGCCACGGCCCACTTGGCCCAAGTATGGGCCATACCGGTTCATCGTCTGTCACCCCTTCGTCATCCTCACGCAGGCAGGCAGCTGTGTGGGCGGCGCCGATGCCGTTCGCCATCGCTGCTATGATTCCCGCCATCGCCGAGGTCGCTCTAAGAGGATAAGAATGCCACGGCAAAGCCCTCGTCCGCATCCTCTCACTCGCGCATCTCCACTCCTCCTTATCCTCTCTGTTTAAAATGGGGCCGAAACCCTAGCTCACCGGAGCCACGCCTCGTCATCGGTAGAGCTTGTCCGGGAGGCAGTGAAGTGGATGAGGAGAAGCACCGTCGCTTATAGACCATCTGGGAAGAACGCAGAGACAAGGGGAGTACGAGTTGGGGCGAATTTCATCACCTCGTTCCGTCGGGGTTCGCTGGAGAAGTCGACCGTGTGCTCATCTCCGACCGCGCCGGTCATCATCGACCTCTCTATCGTCATCAAGGTGAGCTTCTGAACCTTCCAGTACTCCTAAATCGCCTCATCTCGTTGTCAATCATTGTCACATCGTATGCCACCGTCGACCACCGTCGAAGCTTGTCGGAGCCGAGGCTCCAATGACCATTTCCGAGCGGCACCGCCAGTTTAGGGTCCAGCATGTTGCGCTGATTCGAACTAGGTTAGTTTCGTTTGTTAGGGCGTCATGGATCGCCGCCGGCGACCACCCACTGACGACGGTGGTGGTGCTGATGTCATAGCGACGTCATGCCAACGTCACCCTTGACCTAGTCCACCGTTTGACCTAGTCTTCGCTTTCGTGGTTGATGATGTGGCCATAGGCCCACTGGTCAGTGACCTTGGGTAGGTTTAGCCTCGGTAAGAAAAGTATTTACTGTTTAAGTAAAGTGAGAGAATAATAGAAATTGTATATCAATATTCCAGAAATAAAATAAATGATTAAATCTTGTTTAATTAACAACCTTTGTTTTATAATTCAGAAAAATATGTATAATATATGAAAATGTTCAGAAAAATAAAACCTATAACATTAAACTATTATAAAACATTATGATGTTAACAATTTAAATAAATATTATTTAATAAAGGTTTTATAACTAATAATATTTTGGAAAATTCATATTTTAATATTAGTAAATCTGAAAAATATAAATAAAATACCAAAAAAATTAAAAGAAAATAAAAACTATAATTTAAAATAATAATCATGCATTATTATTACTACTTATTAAGTATTTATAAAGTGATAAATCTTATAAAAACATATCTTATTATTTAGAAATGGTAAAAATAATTATAATATATCAAAATGGTCACAAAAATAATACCTACATGTTAAAAGTATAAATTAAATACTTTAATAAATTGAATTTAAAACCTATTTCCTTAAATGTTAATTCATATAAGGGTAAAAAAAATTGTTAAATCCTAAAATCCACCAATTAAAGTCTAATAAGTAATACCAGTCTTAAAATTTAATAGTATGAAATTTATAATGGTTCAAAAAAAATTAAATACAATTTTATTGAAATATCTTTCAACCATATGTGTAGTTTATTTTCCAAAAAGGATCCTTATCCAATATAAAATCTTCAAGAATAATTGGGACTAAATTAAATCTTTTCTTTTACTTTAACCACAAGTTTATCAACATACCAAAATACTATAATGAACTCATAAGCAATTAAGTAACATTAATCTAGGGTTTACAAACTATAACCACACATCTATAAAAATATAAAAGACTCTATTCCATTATAAAATTAAGAAACCACCACTCAAATAGAAGTAACACCATTCTTAAATAACTTCAATGAAACATTTTGAAGTGAACAAAGTATAAATATAATAAGCATTACACCTTAAATCCAACCATGTTCTTTAAAGTTAACTTTTGTCTACAAAATTTTCAATATAAGACTAAAGACTTTGCTATATGTTTTATAGTTAACTTTGGTTTGTTATAAATAAGTTAAAACATCTCAAGTCCACGCTATTCAAGCAAACATAAACAACCTCAACCATGTTTGATTAATTACAAAGATTGTGTAGATCTTAGAAAAGGAATCTTTTCTTCAAAAGTTATTCGTTTTTCCACTTCAGTCAACAAACCTTATAATAATATTTCCAACTCTTAACAAATGAAATTCAAGGAGTTATCATTATAAGCAACAGATGACAATTAATCACAATCACATTGTTTCCAACTTTACTTGTAGACTTAGGATTGTAAACACTTAAATTCCTTATTAAGTCTAGTACTTGTAAATTAAAATTCAAAGATAAACAATTATAATGTAAGCAATCTTGAGTAACATATCACGTTAGTGTGTATCTCATTGTTCCATGTTATTATAAGTTCATGTTGTTTCACACACTCACAAAGCTTAACAAGAAATACAACTGTGAAACTTAACTAAAAGTACAACACATTCCAAGGAAACCCTTTCCAATATCCAAACCCTAGAACCACGTTACCCCTGGAATTCGCGTTTATAAAGTGCATCACATTACTTATGCATAAAAGCATATTGCTTCTTTAAACATTAGTCCTTATCGGACCAATGATGCTGATTTCAGATATTGGATCTTATATTGTCTTGAAGACCGTGAATGCATAATCTTGCAATCACAAAAGGCAAGTTCACACTTGCTCATGTCCTTTGGTTATTTTTTGTAAAGTATTTTACAAATCCAATGTTGTCATCACCTGCATTTGAAAAAGGTCCGAAAACACTATTTTCATAATAATGTGAATATAGGTTATTTACCTTGAGTTAATAACCTACTATGAAAGTTCCGGTGGTAAAGAAACATATTATCTAGGACTTAACAACCAATGTCGCCAGTGATTCTTGCAGCGTATATCATGAGTTAACCATGAGATTTGGAATGGGACGGAGAAGTCAGCTGTATCTTCTTCCTCTCGCATGTAGCCGGATGTGCAGGTCGTGGTTGTTATCCTAGTAGCATGCATATTAATTGGTAATTCGTAGAGGATATGAAGCATATGGGTGGGAACCCTCAATGTCCCAGGATAGTTCTGGCATCTAACGGTCTATACAAGCCATTGTCGTAATTCACTATGCGGGCATGGTGTACACCAAGGAGGCATGCGAGGTCGCGAAGGGGGCAGTGATTGGCTTGGATCATCTTCTAGGCCCCACATCATGGAATTGTGGACGGGAATAAGATTCCCGGTTGTGCAACAAAGAGTTGATCTCTCATGGGTAAAGCAAGGCACCTCTGCAGAGTGTAAGAACTATAACTTGTTACTCCCTGTTCTGGGAAGGAGCTGCAAACGCGGCGGGAAAGGAACTCCATGAAAGTTCTGGTAAACCCGTGAAGGCTGACGGACATAGATTTTTAGAATAAAAGCAACCTTTGAAGAAATGTTTACGAAAACTTGCATTGCCTACGACCTATGGTCTATGGCTATAGATATAGAGGCATCAAACACTCCTTTTCTAGTGGACTTGCTGAGTACGCTCGTACTCAACGTATCTTCTTAACCCTTGCTAGATTCTGAAACCATTGAGACGACATCTGCATCAAGTTATACTACAGGAATCATCATCCAAAGCTAAAGCTCTTCAACGAAGACAACGAAGTCAACATATATATCAAATCCAGTGAAGACAAAGTTATTAATTAGATAGGGATATACTCTCTAGCCAAGAAACCTATTTCTGTGGTGTATTGCGATAGAAGCAATGCCAACCCCTTAGATAAAATACTAGTCTTAATAGTATAATAGTTCTAGCTTGGTTTGTCTTTGATTCTTCTTTGTAAGAAGTTCTTTCTCTCTCTTTAACCTAGAGTGTTCTCTGGATCTTGTGTATAGAGTGAGTTGTAACCTTTAGCCATGTATTGGACCTGCTGTGTTTCTGTTGTACCACTTTGAGGGATGTAATACTAGTGAATGGTGTTTCATTGGTGTTATGTCAACGAATGTAGTATACTACATCATGCAATGGTATGCTGGATCACCGCACAAGTCCGATCATCAAGTGAGTCGGTGTAGCTTCAAAGGCGAGCATCTAAATGGTCATCATATCAAACATATGAATCATGCTTAACCTTTCGGTCAATGTTCCAAGGCCATGTCTATAAATGCTAGGCTCGCCAAGTAAGAACCTTAGTATTCGCGTGTGTAAACTGTCTTACACCCGAGATATGCTCATGGATTCAAGTGCACCTGATCATCACGTGATGTCTTGAAATGGCGAAACATTGTCGGTGCATACTTAAGGATGAACACATTTTTATCTTGATATTTAAATGAGGAATCAAGCATTTTGTGTTAGAGAAACGTCTGGGCCGCTAGCCTAAGCCATGCCTAATCATGGTGGAAATTTGCAGCATCACTATAGTGAGCTATCTATGAAGCATCCTCAGTAAAAATCTATGCATATAGTAAATAAAAAGATCGCTGAGATGCTCATTGTCTGCTTGCCTTGTCATTTTGGTTATGGGATAGCTCCTGTACCATGTGCAAGGGGTAACCCATTGGCGTTTCTCTACGATACGCATGTACTTACAATGACAAGAACTTATAGGTGACTGAAGTTGAGTAGCATGAGGTGTGACCCTCGTATTCAAGGGACTTGAGATTGCCAACTTATACTTCGTCAAGCATATACTCCATATTTTGTTCACTTTAACCTTAATCACTTCAAGATGCTTATGATAGGGGCAATGAGGGGTGAAAGCTAACAAGTACCATAATTTTTGGAAGCTCCTTTTGAAACTTGAAATCCCTGCTTCCCTATGAAGGTCCTTTCTTCCACTATTATTGAGTCTCCACCTTCTACCCTTAGGCACCATTAAGAGAGCATAGTTGTCATTCTGTGTGCGGTGTCCCAAAACTTATTGATTGATGCATATTGTGATATTACTTGTTCTTGTGCTACTTGTATCTAGTCACTCTTATGAACTTTGAAGGTGTCCTATGCATTTATTTTCAACTCTATGAGGGACAAGCTGATTGCCACTATGCCATGTTTTCTGTATGTGAAACAAACAAATGTTTTTCAATGCATGTTATTCATGATCTTTGTTTGTAGGCTTTCATGTTGCATACATAGTTACTTTGTCTTAATGTTAGAACTCCATCTTTCATTCACATGTTTAGAGTTCTTTGATCCCAGTTTTCAATGATTGCAAATGGTTTGATCTTGGTTTTGACGGTGCATGTCACCTCAAAAATTATTCCTTTATCACTTACCTACTCGAGGACGAGCAGGGGTTAAGCTTGGGTATGCTTGATACGTCGGAAACGTATCTATAATCTTTTATGCTCCATGCTTGTTTAGTATCTACTTTGCTTTGTCTACACTTTGAGGTGTTTTATATCTTTTTTGGAACTAACCTATTAACAAGTTGCCATAGTGCCGCTTGCTGTTTTCTTCCATTTTGGTTCGGTAAGCGGAAAATCAATATTCTCGGAATTGGACGGGACAAAATCCAAAGTCAATATTTTACTGTGGGCGACACGAAGTCTAGGGGAGAGACGGAGAGGTGACCAGGGCTGCTACACCCACTAGGAGCGGGTGGCCCACCCTGTGCCGGGGTAGGGTGTGGGACCCCTGGTCGCCTCCCAGTCTTGCCTCTTCGCCTATAATAAGCCCCCGATGCAGAAACCCTAGACACCTGATCAAAACTCCACGAAACCTTCTGTAGCCGCCGCCACCGTCGTCCCTAGATCGGGGGGATATGAAGTTCTTCCCGGCACCCTGCCGGAGGGGAGATCATCCCGGAGGCCTTCTTCTCCGGTATGAAGCGTGAGTAGTTCCACCTTGGACTACGGGTCCATGTAGTAGCTAGATGGTTGTATATCCTCTTTTGTACTTTCATATATAGATCTTGTGAGCTCCGTTCATGATCAAGATCTAATCTATTTGTAATCATGCATGTTGTGTTTGCGGGGATGCAATGGATATTGAGATTACTATGTCAGATTGATTAATGGTTTTGTCTATTTGATTCTATCATGTCTGTGTTGTTTGTGATCTTGCATGCTCTCTGTTGTTAGTAGCTATCTTGGCCAAGTAGTTGCTAGTGACTCCAAGAGGGGGTATTTATGCTCCATAGTGGGTTCATGCCTCTAGTTTCCAAGGGAAGTGACAGAAATCTCTTCGGTTGTAGATGTGTTGTTGCCACTAGGGAGAAAACAACGGTCTCTTGTTCATGGAACAAGTGGATTGTTTACCTTACACACTTTGCTTAAAGCAGTTGTTTGTTGCTTGCAACTTAATACTGGAGGGGGTTCGGGTGATAACCTGAAGGTGGACTTTTAGTCATAGATGCAGTTGGATGGTGATCTATGTATATTGTTGTATTGCCCAATCGAATCTCATAGGATGCTTTTGTCTGGTATTGCATTGTTATGCCTTGCTTAGTTCCTGTCAATTGCCCTGCTGTAATTTGTTTACCCTTCATGCCATGTTGTTTATCTAAGGAGAGCACCTCTAGTGAACTATGGACCCCAGTCCAATCTTTACCATTGATACATCTTCCACTATTACTTGTTTACTTGCTGCAAACCATTACCTTCCACACCATACGTTTAATCCTTTGTTACAGCAACCGGTGAGATTGACTACCTCACTATTAGTTGGGGAAAAGTCTTGAGTTTGTGTTGTGCAGGTTTGCACGTTTCTTGCAGCACCTTTGGGGCGTTTCCTTCCTCCTACTGGTTCGATAACCTCGGTTTCTTACTGAGGGAAAACTTGCTGCTATGCTGCTTCACACCTTGCTCTTGGGGTTCCCAACGAAGCGCTCCTACATCAACTCAGCGCTACATCAGAATCCTCCCCTAAGTCCACCTTGTGGCCGGCGGCAAGGAGGAGGGAGGAATCCTCCTTTAGGTAGGATTCCTTCCCTCCCTCCACTAGGCAATCAAAGTTGGCGTTTGACTTTTTCAAAACAGAGTTTGATTTCTCTCTTCCCATTGCCCAGCCAAGTGACCTAGTACATGATGCAACAATTCCACTTTGTCATGGCACATTCATGTACCCTTCCCACTCCGGATTAGTGGACCTTCTAGACCCTTCTAGAACATTCCGGTGAAAACACCGAAACCATTCCCGATCTCCGGAATTGAACTTTCCTTATATGAATCTTATTCTCCGGATCTCCTCGTGATGTCCCGGATACAATCCAAGACTCCAAACAATATTCGTTCTTTTTACTCACATTCCATATCTACTAACCAACATAGAATCCTTAAGTGTGTCTCCCTACGGTTCGTGAATTATGCAGACATGATCGACACTCTTCTCTGATCAATAACCAATAGAAGAATCTGGAAATTCATATGTCTCCCACATATTTCTACGATTACTTCGTGATCGAATGAACCATTTACATATGATACCAATTTCCGTTTGTCTCGCGATACTTTACTTATCCGAGGTTTGATTGTCGGTATCTCTGCATACCTAGTTTAACCTCGTTACCAATAAGTACTCTTTACTCGTTCCTGTGATATGTGATCCCTTATGAGCCAGTCACATTCTTGCAAGCTAATTGATGACATTCCACCAAGAGGTCCTAGAGTATATCTATCCATCATATGGATGGACAAATCCCACTCTTGATCCATGTGCCTCAACACATACTTTTCAAATACTCAATGCCACCTTTATAACCACCCAGTTACGAAGTGGTGTTTGATGTCATCAAAGCATCCATCCGATGATGGTGATTAACATGATCTCATGGTCGAAGGAATTAGGTTACTATGTATCAAAAAGCTTATAGCAAACAAACTATTGAAATGACTTGATCTTATGTTATGCTTAACTATAGGACTATGTCCATCACATCATTCTCCTAATGATATGATCTTGTTGTTAATAACACCTCAATGTTCATGATCAGGAAACCATGATCATCTATCAACCAACAAGCTAGTATTACAAAGAGGATTTACTGGGGACTCTTACAAGTTTACAATTCCCACAAGTATTAATGTTTCTGGTTAATACAATTATAGCATGAATGTAAACATTTATCATAAACATAAAGATATAATAATAACTACTTTTATTATTGCCTCTTGGGCATATCTCCAATAGTCTCCCACTTGCACTGGAGTCAATAATCTAGATTATATGGTAATATACCTAACACCCATGGCGGTTTGGTGCTCGTCATGTTTTGCCCTTGGGAGAGGTTTAGTCAACGAATCCGCCACAGTCATATTTGTGTGTACTTTTCAAATCTTTATGTCACCATCTTGGACATGCTCTCGAATAGCGTGAAAACGTAGCTTGAAATGCTTCAGCTTCTTGTGTGACCTTGGATCCTGTGCATTGGCTATGGCACCCATGTTATCACAGTAATTAGCCATTGGGTCCAGCACACTAGGAACCACACCAAGCTCCGTAATGAACTCCTTCATCCATATCACTTCTTGTGAAGCCTCCAAATCATCCATGTATTCTGATTCAGTTGAAGATCTCGCCACAACGCTTTGCTTTGCACTCCTCCAGCTCACTGCTGCACCATTCAAAGTAAATACGTATCCATATTGTGATTTAGAATCATCCGGATCGGTGTTCCAACTAGCATCGGTGTAACCATTAACAATGAGCTGTTCATCACCTCCATAAGAAAGAACCATATCCTTAGTCCTTCTCAAGTACTTAAGGATGTTTTTGACCGCTATCCAGTGATCTACTCCTAGATCACTTTGAAATCTACTAGGCAAACTAACAGCATATGCAATATCTGGTCTAGTACATAGTATGTCATACATGATAGATCCTATGGATGAGGCATAGGGAGTCTTACTCATCCTCTCTCTATCTTCTGCCATAGCAGAACCCTTTCTTGCTATCTTCCATTCCAAACCTCTTTAGAACTTTGTCCAAATATGTACTTTGTGAAAGCGATATTAGGCGTATCAATCTATCTCTATAAATCTTTATGCCTAATATATAAGCAGCTTCGCCAAGATCCTTCATTGAAAAACTAGTATTCAAACAATCTTTGACACTTTTAAGAAGGTCTACATCATTCCCAATCAACAATATGTCATCCACATATAGTACTAGGAATGCTACAGAGCTCCCAATCACTTTCTTGTAAATACAAGCTTCTCCATAAGTTTGTATAAAACCAAAACTTTTGATCACCTTATCAAAACGTTGATTCCAACTCGGGATGCTTGCTTCAATCCATAAATGGATCGCTGAAGTTTGCATACCTTGTTAGCATCTTTAGGATCGACAAAACCCTTGGGTTGTACCATATACAACTCTTCACTAATGTCTCCATTGAGGAATGCCGTTTTGACATCCATCTGACATATCTCATAATCATAATATGCAGCGATTGCTAACAAAATCCTCACGGACTTTAGATTAGCTATCGGTGAGAAAGTCTCATCGTAGTCAACTCCTTGAATTTGTCGGAACCCTTTCGCGACAAGTCGAGCTTTATAGACGGTTACATTACCATCAGCGTTTGTTTTCTTCTTGAAAATACATTTGTTCTCGACAGCCTTCCGGCCATCCGGTAAGTCCACTAAAGTCCACACTTGGTTTTCGTACATGGATCCAATCTCGGATTTCATGGCTTCTTGCCATTTATTAGAATCAGGGCGCATTATCACTTCCTCATATGTTGCAGGGTCATCGGTGTTGTCCACCAACATGACACTCATAACGGGATCATACCAATCGAGGTTCTATAGTAACTTTGCTTGAAGTTTCATGATATTTATCATTAGCTTCCTCTCCTATTGGTGTAGGCACCACAGGAACTTCTTCCAGTGCTGCGCTACTCTCAAATCCGAGAGAAGGTTTGACAACCTCGTCGATTTCTACTTTCCTTCCAGTCACTTCTTTCGAGAGAAACTCCTTCTCTAGAAAGGATCCATTCTTGGCAACGAAGACTTTGCCTTCGGATCTATGATAGAAGGTATACCCAATAGTTTCCTTCGAGTATCCTATGAAGACGCAATTTTCCACTTTGGGTTCAAGCTTGTCGGGCTGTAACTTCTTTACATAAGCTTCGCAACCCTAAACTTTAAGGAATGACAATTTAGGTTTCTTCCCAAACCATAATTTATATGGTGTCATTTCAATGGATTTAGACGGTGCCCTATTTAAAGTGAATGTGGCTATTTATAATGCATAACCCCAAAACAACAATGGTAAATCTGTACGTGACATCATAGACCGAACCATATCTAAGAGAGTTCAATTATGACGTTCAGACACACCATTACGTTGTGGTGCTCCCGACGGTGTCAATTGTGAAAGTATTCCGCATTTCTTCAAATGCTCGCCAAACTCGTAACTTAGATATTCACCTCCACGATCGGATCAAAGAAATTTAATCTTCTTGTTATGTTGATTCTCTACTTCACTTTGAAATTCCTTAAACTTCTCGAAAGTTTTGGAATTATGTTTCATGAAATAGATATACCCATATCTACTCAATTCATCCGTGAAAGTAAGAACATAACGATAACCCGATGCCACACTCATCGGGCCACACATCGGTATGTATGATTTCCAATAAGTCCATAGCTCGCTCCAACATACCAGAAAATCGAGTCTTAGTCATTTTCCCATCAGACATGCTTCGCATCTTTGAAGTGATTCGAAATCAATTGATTCAAGAAGTCCATCGAAATATAGTTTCTTCATACGCTTCACTCCAATATGACCAAGACGACAGTGCCACATGTATGTAGAATTATCATTAATTTCAAACGTTTAGCATCTATATTATGAACATGTGTATCACTACTATCGAGATTCAACAAGAATAGACCATCTATCAACGGTGCACGACCATAAAAGATATTACTCATATAAATCGAACAACCATTATTCTCGGATTTAAACAAGTAACCGTCTCGCAATAAACAAGATCCTGATATAATGTTCATGCTCAATGCAGGCACCAAATAACAATTACTTAAGTATAAAAATAATACCGATTGTAGATGAAGAGGGAGTGTGATGACCGCGACCACATGAACCTTTGATCCGTTTCCAACGCACATCGTCACCTCGTCTTTCGCTAGTCTCCATTTATTCTATATCACCTGTTTCAAGTTACAAATATAAGCAACCGAACCAGTATCAAATACTCAGGAACTACTATGATTACTAGTAAGATACACATCAATAACATGTTTATCGGATATACCTTTTTCTTAATGTTGCCGTTCTTCAGATCAACCAAGTACTTGGGGCAATTCCGCTTATAGTGACCTTCTCCCTTGCAGTAAAAGCACTCAGTATCAGGCTTAGGCTCAGCCTTGGTCTTCTTTGCAGACGCGACAGCTTTCTTGCCGCCCTTCTTGAAGCTACCATTTTTCTTAGGCTTGCCTTGCTTCTTGAAATTGATGGTCTTATTGACCATCAACACATGGTGCTCTTTCTTGATCTCCACTTCCCCAGACTTCAACATAGAGAAGAGTTCTGGTAATGACTTATCCATGCGCTGCATGTTGTAGTTCATCACAAAGTTCTTATAACTAGGTGGTAGTGATTGGAGGACATGGTGAATTCCCAATGTATTAGGAATCACTATCCCCAAGCTTTGGAGCTTATTGGCATGCCTAGACATCTTAAGCACATGCTCACTGACGGAGTTGCCCTCTTCAATCTTGCAGTTAAAGAACTTTTTAGAAGCTTCATAACTCTCAACTGCCGCGTGAGCCTCAAATATCATTTTGAGTTCACGGACAATATCATGTGGATCAAAGTTCTCAAACCTCTTTTGAAGCTCCGATTCCAAACCATACAAGATAGCACACTGAACTGTGGAGTACTGACGCTTCCGAGCAAGGAAAAAATTCTTCACCTCATCGGTAGCATGATCTACAGGAGGGTCACCCAGCGGTGCATCCAGCACATAGGTGAACTATAGGAGTATGTCCATCGCATCATTATCCTAATGATATGATCTTGTTGTTAATAACATCTCAATGTTCATGATTAGGAAACCATGATGATCTATCAACCAACAAGCTAGTATTACAAAGAGGATTTACTAGGGACTCTTACAAGTTTACAAATCACACAAGTATTAATGTTTCCGGTTAATACAATTGTAGCATGAATGTAAACATTTATCATAAACACAAAGATATAATAATAACTACTTTTATTATTGCATCTTGGGCATATATCCAACACAAACTCCATTATGTTGGTGGAAACTTGTAACTCAAAACAAAACTTAACAAAACTAAATTAAATAAGCAAAAGACTAAAAGACTTACAACGCTTAGCTCCCCGGCAACGGCGCCAGAAAATAGCTTGATGACTGCAAGTGCACAGATCGTTTGTATCTAGTTTCGAAATAAAGATATCGATCCCACATGAAGCAGGAGTCTAAAGTCTAAGAATTCTTCAAATAAATACTGAAAATATAAATGCTAAATAAAGTTCGAAGTGATAAGATAAAATGCGAGTATTATGTAAAAATGTATTTTTGGGTTTTTGGTTTAAGAGAACAATAAGTAAAATAAGAAAAACTGAATACATAAAATAAGTATCGCGTACATAAAAGCCATTTGAAACTTTAGTGGAGAAAAACATTCTCAGGGATTAGCGGATACCCCACTAGCAATATAAAGGGCTAAGGTAAAGATTATTATCATGAACATTCTCAACTATGTATGTGTGGGAGGAACTCCATATTTGGACAGTGAGGCAACAACCACTGCTCAAATCATCCTCATTATCACAACAGACAGTAATCAACATCAATTAAATTACTGCGCTATTAAGGGACAAAATCCCGCAGAACGTATCCAATGGCATGGACAGTGTTTTATGAGTTTCCTTGATTCCCAAGTTGATACGTAAGGGGTGACAACAGATTTATAGTCACTGTAAGTGCTAACATACCTTCGTCTACCAACAAGTAGTTCCTTACATCAAGTCCCTACAAGAAGCAAATATTGAGAGGTCGACTTCTTCCAACATCAAGATGTAGACAATCTAACACATGGTCACGGCGTTAAATATCATAATAAACTTTATCTTATTGCAATCTCATGCTAGGGTTTCTCCATCTCCCTAAAAACTAATGATCTACTTAGACATGGAGGCAATCGACATCATGGCAAAAGTAATGGAATCTATCATAGATGAATAGTACTTGTATAAATCCACAACGAGTACGAAAATTACAACAAGATCTAGACAAGATGTAGATGAGATGGATGGAGATGGTGGTGATGCAGCGGTTGATGATGAAGATCGACGCCTTAGCCTCATGGATCTGCGCAGAGCGAAGATGAATCCCCGGTGGATGAGTTCCCCCTCCAGATGCCTTCCGGAGGTTAGGTTTCGGCGAATTCTGGGTGTTCTGTATGTCGTCTCTTTGATCCAGTTGTACGGGGTGAAACTATTTGAGGAGACGGTGTCGGCGTCAACTATACGACGGGAACTATATGGCCGGAATATTTCCTCCCGCCGTATAGTTGGTCGTTAACCCTTCTGTACCCTCCAATTGCTTAGAGTTTTCTTCTTGTGTTATTAATATTCTCCAAATAAGCAATTTACGTAGTTTTTGGCTCCTTTTCACTCCAATATAACTGGTCCAAGAATTGTGTCCATCGGATCCATCATATGTCCTGATCCTGGTGAAAATAAACATAAAAAGTGCGTGCAAACGTCGTAAAATACCAAGATCCTACCACTACAATGCAAAAAAAAAAACTAAAACATGATGCAAATATGCACCAGATTTATGATGCACTATTATATTTGATATCTAACGATATCGTGTGTGAGCTAATGAACCGATTCAGAGATTAACACTATACACATAGACTCAACCTTATGAGGCGGGATCGCTTCGGGGCTTAGTTAGACATGCCATGAAGAGAGCGATACAACATCTCAATGGGAATTTTCAGGATGCAGGTTGAGCTATTCATGAGCGCTTGGGCTGTCAATTAGAGGTAGTGACGGATACACGACAAATGTTGATCGATTAGAGCATATATATATATATATATATATATATATATATATATATATATATATATATATATATATATATATATATATATATATATATATATATATATATATATATATATAGGCTGCCCACATATGAGTTGTGTTACAAAAAACATATATAGCAAAATAGGGAGAGGGTTATGCCAAAGTAGGTTTTACCTCTTCAAATTAAATGCAAAATTTTATAAGGCTCAAAATAATGCATGCAATGCTTATGATGCATATTAACAAAGCCCATTAGGGTTTAACTAAAATAGGTATATATGTTACACCTGCATCCGCTCAACGGACAAGGAGTAAGACTACCGACCATACTATTTGTCGTTCGTTGTGGAAATGTGAGCTTCTTAAAAGGTCGGAGACATTTGCCAAACATCAGCGTTCTACGTCACGCGGTGCGTAAAGAGGACATGTAAAAGTTTATGAATTTAAATATTTTCATGTAATTTTTAGAAACTATTGTTTTGACAGTCGAGCCAAAGAAATTGAGTCGAGTAAGGTGTGCTTCATTGCTGCAGTAATCCCTGTTATTAAGTAAATCAGGACTTGATGATCGTAATTTTTGCAGCTCGTCAATGGTGATGACGAAAAAAAAATACCCGCAAAAAAAGGTGATGATTGGAAGGCCACTCGGCCAACACACGGCAATGCCACTGTCTTGACCGCGTTGCCGGAACAAATCAAAGTCCACTGTAGTGTTGCTCACGGCATGGCAGCCTGTACGCCCGTTGGTCGTCACCACGGCAGCGATGGGCTTCGCCGGCCGTCATACGAAGAAGTATTCCTCCGTTTAGAAATAAAAGATGTTTTAGGTTTATAAATCTAGACACATTTTAGTTTATAGGTTTAAATAAATCTAGACACATTTTAGTGTTTAGATACATCCATTTAACAAACTTAAATATATATATATATCCGGCAACTTGGAGGCCCCAAGTGGGCGACGACTTGACGGTATAGGAATGAGGGATCGACCAAGACATCTTGCACTACATACCGAGTACCGAAGACCGTGCTAGACGAGGCATGCCGCATGCCTCCTTCTACGAGTCAACGGCATTCCATGGCGCCCATAGATCCGTCTATTCCAAAATGGAACAGCTAGCATTCCAGGACCTTTGATGTGGAGAAATTACTATTTGTTTGGAACTTCCTTGTGTAGTCGACGTGTTCTCTATATGTTGCAACTGAATCACATACTCCCTCCGGTACATATTAATATTCTCAATTTTGGCTAAATACAAATACATCTAATCTAGCTAGATACATACGAATCTAGATAAATCTGAGAACATTAATATAAACCAAAGAGAAAAGTTCATCTCACAACGGATATTTTTTTTCATCGCAGCCATTCTTCTTGTGGCCGGCCCATTTGCAAGGACAGATAGTTTACAAAGTTAATTCATTGTCTTTATTTTTTACCCTAAATTCTATAACTCATTGAAGTTTTCAGTACTATGTTTTTTTCCCATGACTTCTCTCGCTATATTTATGTGTGACGACTTGGCACAAAATATTTATTACCTAAATAAAGTACCCTTTTGAGAAAAAAACTCGTTCAAGTTTCTTACAATTTACCGCTGCTATATATTATCACCAATTATTTTGCTCGTTATTAATCGAAACATGGAATTCATTGCATGCACTTTCCCTACTTGAAATATGCATGCAAAATTCTTATGAGGATACTAAGTTGAACATGAAAAACTAATAACTGGAGAGCAGAAGTATAGATGATTCAAAACAGATCTCACACCTTTGGCATGATGAAAGCTATTTTTTCTACTACTTCATTTAGTACCATTTTTATTTGATTTATTTTGAATTCATTTGTATACTAAACGACACTGTAAGAATCACACAAATTCATGACAGTTGGACGCGTTCCGTGTCCAGCATATATAGCCGACCTAGCTAGCATCCATCGACCTCGATCGGCCATAAATACAAGGAAGGTATTAATTTCGTGGCGAAGAAGCTAGCTAGCTAGCTAGAAGCACACCGATCGACAGCCATGACTAGAACCGGGGAAAGCTCTCGTCCGACACTGATATCCCACCCCGCACATCCGGAGCATGAGCTTGTGCTGGCGGCGGCCGAGCAAAAGTTCGAGTGCAACGGCTGCAAGCAGCACGGCAAGGGAATTAGCTATCGGTGCGAGCCATGCGACTACGACATCCACACATGCTGCGTGCCTCCCGAAACCAGCCTCAAGCACCCTCTGCTTAACGGCTGCAAGCTCGACTTCCTCCTGAAGCCGCCAGGCCCCCGGCGCATGTGCGACGCCTGCGGCGAGGAAGTGCTCGGCTTCGTGTACTACAACCGCGACCGCGACATCGACCTCCACCCTGCTGCGCTACCAATCCACAGCGCGTCGTCCTGGACGGCGTCATGTTCAACCTCCACGCGGAGAAGGACTCGGCCCATATCTGCGGGCGGTGCAAGCAGAATGGCCGCCGCAACAGTTTCTGGTCCTATCGTGCCCGCGACGACGACCGCAAACTGGTGTACCTGCACCTGGGCTGCATAATAAACGGCGCCGGCAGCCAAGTCCAGAGCCAAGTCGAGAGCGTACCAACAGAACTGCAGAACGCGCCTGGCCGGATGACCTGGTACAAGAGTGCTTGGAAGATCGCCAAGATCGTTGCAAAGTTGAGCTACTATCTCCTATGTTTCGATGCCGCAGGTCTTTTTGAGATGGCTGGAGATGCTGTTGACTATTTCGGCAGTTAATTAAACGAGTGAGTGTTGAAAATAAACTTGTTTTCCCATTTATTTGTTTCCATATATATAGTTTGTTCTCCATCAGCTGAAAAAGACTCGGGATCTTCTAGCTAGCACAAGAGGTGGTGTGTGCTAGGTAGCCCGAGTTCAAGACTCATCTTTAATGTCTAGTTTCTTCTAGACACTCTTTCACTTGTTCTCCGGTCAGCTGTAACCAGTGCCCGTACTTTGTGTGACTGTTGAGTCTCTACTCTGTGTGCGGTGTGCCTATATATGTACGTACTATGAATATTCGTTATTATAAATGAAAGAAAAGACAGGCAGAAAACGCTGCCAAGTATTGCAGCACAAATGTGTACGTACTTATCGTGATCTTCATTTTCTCCTCTACCATATGTGTGTCCGCCTACGTGCATCAACTAATTTTTTTCCAACCTATGGAAAATTTCGGCCTCCGATTTGTTTATGCCCGCGTTTGACCAACTTTGAATTCCAGCCTTTGCTAGCTTGACCTCTATTAATTCAACCAAATTTCATAAAAGTTTTGGACGCACTCCAAACGTTAGGTCCCAAAAAAGGGGATAATTTCAACCTCCACCGAAATTTTGTTGAAACAAATCCATTTGCTAGCCTCACACAATTCAAACTTCTCCTTTCACAGCCAAACGACACGACAACAACATGCGCGGGCAAGCGGGACATCTCCTCGGTTCCACAATCACATTTCAACCTCGGTGCACGGTCCTGGACGGACCGACAGGGACTAGAAACTTTGGTCATTGAGAAACAACGATCAATCGTTCATCGGAGAGTAAGATGAACGAGCAATTCAGGCTTCGGTCGGTTCGGTCTAACCGGACATACCCAAGCCAAGGAACGCAGAGAAACAGAGGCAGAACAAGGGCACCGTGGGAGAAGCAGTAGGACCATGGAGCATGGGCTAGGTGGTGAAACGTCTATCCGTGGACCGTGGCGTGGGAGCTAATGTGTGCAACAGTTTGCCGGATTGCAATAGTCGGCTCTCTTGCGTCCTGAGCCTCATGATCCAACATGGCAAATTCATCAGCAACGAAGAATGGAGTGCAGAGAAGAAGGATAAAAAACCAAAAGAAGTGCCTACCTCTCTACTTGGCGGGAGAGCGATTACTTCGCCGTCAGAAGACGGATCGTCAAAAGATCGGTCATCATACGCCGGTCTTGGCAATTCATGAGATGCCACTCTCGCGGCCTTAGCAAACACATCCATATGGCGGTATTTTTCACCGGCTTTAGTCATCGCTACCGTCATATTAACCTTAGACGACGAGTCCTCGATAGCCATGGACGCAAAGGATCTAGACTTAAGTTGATGAAATACCGTTGCACCATTCCTGGAAGATGTATAAGATGGTTAACGCCCTCCCTAGAAGCAACGGGAGTACATGGTGATGGAAACCTACAAGCAAGTGAGAAGGAACGGCTGCACTGGAAGAAACAGACGAACTGTGTTCTACTAAACCACAGGAGTCAAGTGGAGCCTAAAATCCTCAAGGTCGGCTAAGTGATTTGATCAGTCGCCTCTCTTTGATCCATCGCTGGAGGTAGGAGTAAGCGCGGACGAACATGAGGTTGGAAGATAAAGGGTCTAAAAGAGCACCTGGACCCCCATATGTGTGGTTTTAGTAATTAATGACAATCTTTATGGACTAATGCTTATATTAAGTTGTACTTATAAAAATTGTCCATTGACATCTTTTGGAGCATGTGTTGGCTTCAAGATAGAAGAAATAAAGAATAAGCAATGTCCTATTGGAATCATGTAGAATAAGAAGAATAAAGAAAAGAAGATCAAGAGTGTCTTGAAGAAGATGGAGTTTCTCATGTGTATCTTCAAAACATCATACAACTGAAGTGCAAATTAAATATGCGCCATCTCTAGAAGGTCTCATGCTTGAAGCCTGTCATACTCGGTGATTATGGATCGATAAAGACAATTTATAAGAAAGTGTTTCCCCATATGTATGGGGGAGCAATTTATAAGTCTTCATCAAGCGCGAGCAAGAGCAATCAAGAATAATGTTCCATCTTGAAGAGGACAATATCGTCTACATCAAGCTCGAGTGAAATCACTACTACAGAATCGAGCTTTCTAGCACTGGATGGAGTGTGTTTTTGCCCCAAAAAAAATGAACCACCTCCTAAGATCACTTCCGCCGGCAGATTTTCTAGAAAAAACGCTACCAATAATTTACCCACTAATACCGGATCAGAGGGGGTCAAGATAACAAATCGCCTCCAGTAATGTGAGAATCGGCTCGAAAACTAACCTGCTTCAATAAATCATAATATTGGAGATGGTTGGAATAAGGGGCCTCCTCCATTTGTCCAGGAGACAGCCCAAAACAGCATCCCTCTCCGGAGCACAATTTTTGGAGTCAGCATGAAATGTGGCCTGACTGAGGGCTCGCCGACCAGGCATATATATCATGCGTCGTCGGCCGACAGGTATATAGCCAGAGCTGGTTGCTGGCGATCTAGGGTGTCTGGACAACCCGGCTCATCCGCATTTATAGAAGGTATGTATTCTTCTCCTTTTCAAATACACATAATTGGATTTACCTAGATTGTCTATACATCACACTTAATTGAATTGTTCTATCCTCAGCCATATAGAGAAGCAGATTGACTACCTCATCCTGCATCTAACAAATTCTAACATTGCCATTAAGACCCCAACTAGGATAACAATAGCATCGAAAGAGTAATGTAGACATCTTTCCTTTTTGAGAGTATATCTTTTTATCTTTCTCATCTTCATCCTAGAATCCATGGAGTCCTTCTTGTACTCATCGAGGATATCCGCAAATTGAAGTTCCATCCACATTTTTTTATTCACATATTTTTTCTCCATCGGCTCCTTCATCTTGCGGGTTATCTCTTGCGCTATCTCTGCTTTTTCTTCGACCTTCTTCATTGCTTCCTCGGTCTTCTATTTTTCCTCGTGCGCCATCTCTGTTTTTTCTTTGGCCTTCTTCATTGCTTCCTCAGTCTTCTGTTTAGCCTCGTGCACTATCTCTGCATTTTCTATGGCCTTCATCATTGCTTCCTCAATCTTTTAGTTTGCCTCGATAGCTAATTCAAGATTCTCCTCTGCCTTCCCCCTGTCTTCATCTGATTTCCTCATTGCTTCCATTGTGGACTCTAAATCTTTCAAAACATTCAATTTGCTATCTAGAACAAGGTGATACTCGATGCATCTACCCTGTAAACCGCATTGATACGCCCAATTTGCATCACATTTCTATATCATAATTTACCTCTATTCATTGATATTTGTCTTATTATGAGGTATTACTTATGGATTTTCATCTGTTTATGCATGTTGGATGATTCTTGGAGGATGAACTGCCGGAGTCTGGATTTTGATGAAATAGAAGGCGTTTCGGTGCAATTTCACGAAGATCGGAAAAATACCAGAAAAATATGGAAACATATTATTTTCCCAGAAGACGAAGGGAGCCAGAAGGAGGAGTGAAGAGGGGCCGCAGGGGCCCTACACCCCCTAGGCGCGCCCCTGGGTCGCGCCTAGGGCAGGTGTGGCCCACCTGCCCGGCTCCCGACTCCGCCCCTTCGCCTATATATTTCCTACGGAACCCTAAGCCTAGGGGGCAACCACAGATAGATTTCCGCCACCTCTGGAGGGCGGAAAACACCGAGAGAGAAAGATCTCTCCGGCAGACAGATTTCTGCCAGGGGAATTCCTTCCCGGAGAGGGGAGACCGTCGCCATCAACACCATCGTCAAGCTAGGCTTTATCGAGATCATCATCATCATCCATACCATCATCTTCACCAGCACCATTATCACCACTCCGTTCCGCTGTAACAATTGTGTTGGATATTGCTTTAGTTCTTAGGGGAAACTTTCCCGGTGTTGATTACTATTGTAGTTGATGCTTGTGAGTGGAACCATTGGATTGTTGTTTATGTTCAGATTGTTATTAATTACCATATCATATTTGATCTTGATCCATATGATGTCTCGTGAGTAGTTCATTTATTTCTTGAGGACATGGGAGAAGTCATGTTGTTAGTAGTGAATCTGTGATGAGTTATTATTCAATGGTTTAGTATTTAAGTTGTGGTGCTATTCTTCTAGTGGTGTCATGTGAACGTCGACTACATGATACTTCACCATTTATGGGCCTAGGGGAATGCATTGTGTATTTGGCTACTAATTGTGGGGTTCGGAGATGAAACACGAACCCCCGTTAGGACACCTTTGCACAAGGGAGCGTAGGATCTCAGAGTTTAAGGCTGTGGTTAGATTTATCTTAATTACTTTTCTGTAGTTACGGATGTTTGCAGGGGGTTTAATCACAAGTATGTATTAGAACAAGTAAGGTCGGTACATTAGCACAGGTTCACCCATACAACACTTACAACACCAGAGAAGAGTACTTAGCTATTTGAAGCAAAAGTACTTGACAGAATTCCCATGTGTCCTCGAGAAAATTTGGTCCTTATAAGTATTTCCACCGGCTTATCCTTTGCTAATAAAGGATTGGGACACTTGTTGTATTTGTTCTTTGTTTTTGCACTTTGTTTTGTTGTCTTATCAGAAAACCACTAAAAATCTGTTTGCTAAATATTCATAGGGATTTCCTGCTCCATACCACTGTTCAGCACCTTCTGCTCCTCGTTGGGATCGACACTCCTATTTATAAAAAGTACTGAGATACACCCTCTATAATTGTGGGTCATCAAGACTATTTTCTGGCGCCATTGCCGGATAGTGAAGCGCTATTGAAGAGTGGAACTGGTAAGAGAAATTTTTACTATGAGTATTGCTCTTGTTACTGCTTGTTACTTTGTTTCCAATATGGATAACCCACTTGGTTTTCTGTTTGGGAAACTACTACCACTGCTAGGGTAGTATATGAACCACCATCTGTTGAGATATATCCTTTTAAGATACCTACAAGTATTGTTGATCGTGTTATTGATAATTATTATTTTGGGGATGGAACTGTCCATCCCGGTGATCACTTTCTTTTTATCAATGAATTATGTGGGTTGTTTAAGTGTGCAGGTATCACAAATGAACAGGTGAAGAATAAGTTACTCTCCATATCCTTGAAAGGGAGAGCTGAAGAATGGTATAAGCTGCTGAAGAATGAACAATCCATGGAATGGGAGGAGATGACATCTCTCTTTTACTCTAAATTTTATCCTCCCAGTGAGATTCATAAGGATAGAAATCTTATATATAACTTTTGGCCTCTTGATGGAGAAAGTACAGCTCAAGCTTGGGGGAGATTGAAGTTACTAATGCTTAAATGTCCTATTCATGAACTCCCTAACAATATAATTCTCAATAACTTTTATGATAGGCTTTATCTTCATGATAAAGATTTACTAGATGCTTCTTGTGCTGGATCATTCACACGTATGAAGGAAGAAGCTAAATGGGATCTACTAGACCATATTCAAGATAACACTGAAGCTTGGGAGAATCACAAAGGAAGAAAGTCAGGTATAAACTATGATTGTGAATGCATTAAATCCTTTATGGGAACGGATAGCTTCCGTGATATTAGCAATGAGTTTGGTCTTGATTCCCAAGTATTGCCAACTATTTAAAAGCCTTTGCCTCTTACATAGAAATTCCCAAAAAGAAGTGGAATAAGTACCATGCTCCTTATAAATATGTTGTTAGTCATGTTCCTGTTAGAAGTACTCAATTTTGTACTACTAATCATATTGTGTCTGAACCTCATGTTGAGAAAATGCCTTTCCCAGCTAAGGTAAAGGAGTATTCTATGATTATTAGTGCAAATAACAAAGGTATAAAGAAAACTGTGAAGCTTGGTAAGCATTTGAGTGATGAACCTGTGGTAGCTATTGTGAAAGACACTGTCACTAGAAATATAGAGGATGAGCATATTGTATTTTGTTAAGATGCTTCTAATATTATCTCTCATCCTAGTAAGGCTAGAAAAGCTAGTGTTCCCGCGCTTTCTGTTAAAATTGGTGATCATTACTATTATGGTTTTTTGTGATATTGGTGCTAGTTCTAGTGATATTTCTTATGAGCTTTACAGGGAAATTATGCATGAAATTGGTCCTTGTGAGCTTGAGGACATTGATGTGGTTATCCACCTTGCTAATAAGGAAAACATTTGCCACATTGGTATTGTAAGAGATGTGGAGGTTCTCTGTGGTAAGATTAAATATCCTGCTAATTTTCTAGTGCTTAATTCAGCAGCTAGCAAAATTTGTCCTATCATTTTTGGTAGACCTTTCTTGAACACTTGTGGAGCTATTATTGATTGTAAGAAGGAATTTTTTTTAACTAAGTTTGATGGAGAGTCTTATGTGTTTAACTTTTCCAATTTTGCTAAGGCTCCTTGTGAAAATAGCTTGCCTAATAAAGATTTCAGGATGGAACAACTTTTTTCTATTGATCCAGTTTATGACCTTGGACCTCTTTTTGGTGACTGTAAGTATGCTTATTCTGAAGATAAAGTTGTTGCCAGTGATAGTTATATTGTCAACTTTATTTAAAGTGTTACTGAAAGTTATTTTGAGAGAGGGAAACATGGTTTTATGCATCTCAATGATGTTAAGTTTCCCCGTTTTATGTTGAAAGCTTTGAAGTTGCATCTATTTTGTCTTCCTATGCTAGTGGATTTTTGTTTCAACAATTTGTTTTCTCATGGTACCCCCATGCATAGGAAGTGGGTTAGACTCAAATGTGTTGGTTATTTGCTTCTTGATGCTCTCTTTCACTTCAAATATATATATCCTATGTGAGCATCTTTGAAAGTTTCAAGTCTAACTTAAAGACATTAAAGAAAAGTACTTGTTGAAAGATAACCCAAGAGTTTTGTCGAGTCTTGGAAGTTATTACTTCAGTAATAACCGCTCCTTATCCTTTTTGTTTTGGTTTTTGTGTCAATTTAAACTACTTTTGTGAAGTAGAGGAGTTGTGAAAAGTGGCTGTCCTGGGACAGATTTTTTTTGTTGTATTGTAAAAATTCGTGAGGGGGCTCAGTACTTCGGATGGAGCTGCATTTTTCTGTGCTTGTTCTCCAAGTTATTACCCAACTTTCATCAGTTCTGCACTTTTTTATTTGAGCAACAGAAGGTTTTCGAAAAATCAATCTTTACCTGCTGGTATGTTTTGACAGATTTTTGCCATCATTTGCATTTGCCTCTTACAAAAGCTTTTGTTTTGATGGGTTTTTCAGTTGAAGTGTGTACCTAAAGGTTTATTGTTGAGATAATAACGTTGGTGGTACATAAACTTGTCTCATATGTGCAGACTGGTGCATCAAGTCAAAAATTGGTTCGGTCAAATGCACAAACTTGTCCCGTTGGTGCAGTTTGGTGCAAATCGGTGACAATCGGTCAAAAGCAGCCTTTCCTAGCCTACGTGTCGGGCACGTCGTCAAGTGGGGGTAAGATACAGCTCACACCCGGCTCACCTGAGACGGGGATTGCGGTGGATTCTTTGCATTTGTAACCACGTTTGTGCCTTCGCGAGAATTAGCATCGTCTTAGGATACCCTGTTACATTGAGGGAGGCCTAGGAGGTTGCGCGGGTAGCGACGGAGGTGGACACCGTCGTCTTTCTGGCTGCCGGATACTATCAAGACGGCGTAGATGAATCATCGGCGACGACCCGACAACCCTGCTCCCATATACGGTTAGTGCCTGACGACGCAATCATATTTTATATTTGCGATTCTGTGGGGATTTTGGTGTGGATGATCAACTCGTTTAAGTGAAGATTTGGAAGGGGATTTCACAGGGATTTTTGTGTAGCTAGTATTCCTATAATATTTCTGCCTAGGAAGAGCTTGATTTTTCCCGTTTTGACAAGGCCAGTACTAGTATCTGGTGCCGCCGATTGCAACAGCAGCTGCCTCGGCGTGGCTTGCAGTTCCTCTCTGATTCATACTTCTGTTTATCCTTAGATCTTTAGTCCTGACATGTTAGTGCTTGATTCCTGATGGATCTCGTTTTGGTGACAGTCATCATTGTTTTTCCTATATTTTCCTGCTGGTTGCGATGGCTAGACTCCTGATCCTTCGTGCAAGTACTAGTATCTTGGTCAATTGAAATTTTTGAGAAGAACTCTTGTTTTCTTCTAGTTAGTATTATATTCATTTAATCTGTCATTGCGGTGATGAGTTACGAACTTTCACATGTCAGAATTTGGAGATGCTTCTGGCATCCATGAGAAGTAGTATTATCATTTTAGTCTATTAACTGAACGTGTCCGTCAAATAACTGAATTTTCTGAATATTCCTGTCATTCGTCGTCAGTTAGTAGTTTTTGTTAGTTTGTACTTAATTTTTGCATTGCACTGATGAAATTGTAGGTGCTAGAGATGACTTGTTCTCTGTAGAGTTACACCACAGAGGTTTATTTTGTGGAATTGGAGCGAATAGGACATATGTTGATGAAAAAATCGATTTCTTTAACAACTGCGAGATAGATACATGGTCAATGTTGTGGATGACTGAGTTTCTTGATCTTGTTGGAATCAACATAGTGGGAACTAGTGCTCTGTTATATTGGTGTTTGCCAGGGATTCCTACAGGTGTAGGATTGAAACCTCTGAAGGCTGATGTAGATTTTGTGGACATGATCAATGCTGCTAGTGCAAACAACACATTGCAAGTGTTTATTGACCATGTGAATTTGCTAGGCAGGCAGATGGAAGATGATGTGCTAATGTATGGTCACAAAGAAGGGAAAAACATTGCTAAAAGGAAGGCTGGTTGTGATGAAGTGACGAGTTCTAGTGCAGCAAACACAAGATTACAAGAAAAAGATGCGAAGGAAAGCGAAGGTGATTCGAGAGAAGAAACTGACTCAGATTTCCATGATAGTGATTACGAGGTTGACAAAGATGATGATGAACTTTTCAATGAAAATGTGGATGAAGCTGATGATGGAGAGAAAGAAGCAGTACCTGAAGAAGTAGAAGAAGCTAATGCACTAGATGATTCTCAGCTAGACATGCCAGAAGAAGCAAAGCATAAAATAGCATACAAGTTTAGAACGTTTGAGCCAGAATTTGACATGAACAATCCTGTGTTCAAGATGGGGATGAGTTTCTCTTCTGTAAAGGAGCTAAGACAGGCTCTTGGTGCTTACACTGTGAGGAATAGAGTGAAGATAGTAAAAACCAGAAACACTGCCACAATTCTAAATGCACATTGTGATGGACAAATTGGAAATACAAAATGTATTTGGAAGCTCAGGGCATCAGCAGATAGCAGAACACACAATATTGTTATCAAAAAAATTCAGCCTGAGCACATATGCCAAAGAAAGTGGAATGTGAAAGCACTGACAGCTCCTTTTCTAACAAACAAATTTATAGAAGAATTCAGAGATGATGAGAAGATGAGTTTGAAGTCATTTGCAACAAAGGTGAGAAAGGAGTTCAACACTGCTCCTGATAGATGGAAGTTGGGGAGAGCTAGGAAAGCTGCACTAACAATTATTCATGGTGATGAGGAGGCTCAATTCACACATCTATGGGATTTTGGGCAGGAACTTAGAAGATCAAATCCAAGAAGCAAGTTTTACATGACTACTCAGCTGATCAAGGAACATAGTGATGCAATTCCAAAAGATCATTTCAGCACACTTTATTTCTCTCTTGATGCTTGCAAAAGGGGTTTCCTTAGGGGGTGTAGGCCAATAATATGCATTGATGGTTGTCACATAAAAACTAGGTTCAAAGGAAACTTGCTTTGTGCAGTTGGTCTTGACCCCAATGATTGCATTTTCCCTATTGCAATGGGACTGGTGGAAGTAGAGTGAACATCTAGCTGGGAGTGGTTCTTGACAAATCTAAAGAATGATCTTAACATCATCAACACTGGACCCTACAGGATTATGAGTGACAAGCAAAAGGTACTATCAATTACTTTGTCTATTTCTGTTCACACAAATGCAAATTATTTGACGTTGTTATTCTTTTCCAGGGATTAATCAAAGCGGTGCAAAAGATCTGGCCAGATGCCGAGCACAGGTTTTGTGTGAGGCATTTGTTCCAAAAATTTCACAAGAAGCACAAGGGAGAAACATTAAAAATGACTTATGGGCTATAGCAAGATCAACAAATCTACCGACATGGGAGAAGAACATGGAGAAACTAAAGAGAGACTGTCCTGAAGCATATGCATGGGTTGAAGAGTTAGCACCAAACACATGGGTAAAGGCATTTTTTAATGATTTTCCAAAGTGTGACGTTCTTCTAAATAACCATTGCGAGGTGTTCAACAGGTATGTCTTGCCTCCATATGGTTATTTACAATTTTCCATTCTAGATGCTTGCATTGTTCTCGACCATAAAGATCATCTATGTACACAATATTGACATGATTTTTTTGCCTTTGCAGCTACATATTAGATGCTAGAGAGCTACCCATTTTGTCGATGCTTCACAAGATATTGTGCCAGATAATGAATAGAATAACTAGCAACAATAAAAAGGCTACATAAGAATGGCATGGTAGGATTTGCCCCAAAATAAAGAAGAAGCTGGATAAGAACATTGAATTTGCTGCTAGATATGGTGTAACATCTACAGGTGGAGGAATTTATCAGGTCAGTAGGCATGCTGGTGAGCTAGTAATTGTGGACATGGTTACAAGGTCATGTGATTGCAAGAGGTGGCAGCTAAGTGGAATACCGTGTGGGAATATCCTAGCCTGTTGTAGAGAAGATAGGTTTAATCCAGAGGATCTGGTCCATTCTTGCTACACAGTAGAGACATATTTAAAAGCCTATGGAACCTATGTTGTGCCTATGCAAAGCAAAGAGCACTGGGAAAAGATGAATGGCACTATTGTGTATCCACCCTTGTACAAAAAGACCATTGGCAGGCCAAAAAAGAACTGGAAGAAAGATCCTGGTGAGAAAAAAGGGAAGCTAACCAAACATGGTGTCACAATGCACTGTTCTTTGTGCAAGAATGTGGATCACAACAAAAATGGATGCAAAAACCATATGCTAAGCTCGAGTCAGCTTCATGGTGACGAGGGAGAAGAATATGATGATCCAAGCATTCTAGAAGTTAGTTATCAACTAAAATTCTGCATTATTCGATTATTTTGCCTTGCTGACATTATTGATTCCATTTCAATAAATAATGCCTCAAAACGTGAATATTCAAGGTGAACCTTCTGACATGCAAGATACAATGGTTAACAATCTTCTTCATGAAGTAAGCAAGCTAGATATGCACTAGTTATCACAATTCCTTATCACACTTTTTATCTGAATGTGTGGAATTTATGTACACAGGAAAGAACATCCAGAATTCCGGAAGGCGCACTGCCAGAAGAATCTCACTTTGTTGTTCAGAATAGAGAGCATGCCCTAGCAGGGTCACTCTGCAATGTCAAGGGAGGCAACAGTTGGCACAAGAATAGGAAAATCTTGAAACTATAGCAAAGGGAGGACAAGCTCTTGCCAGAGGAACAAAAAATCAAGGGAGCTCTGCTAATCAAGCCAGAACTGGAACAACTTCTACTACTTCTTCCAGGGGCAGGGGAGGAACAAAACCAAGGGGAACCGTTGGAAGTGCAGCTACTGATCAAACTACTGCTGCTACTATTGCTGCCAGCGGCATGGGAGCAACAAGAACAAGGGGTGCTGGTAATGCCAGGGACAGGGGAGAAATAAGAACAAATGAAGGTTACAATACGGGACCTGGGAGTGCATAATACCTTCTTGTAGGTGATGATGGTGCACGCAATCAAAATCCCGAAGAAAATGTGTCTACACAAAATGCACCTGATGGGTTGTAGAGATGCACTATTTAGTATCTACTACTCCCCCGATCAAAATTAATTGACTCAAATTTTTCTATATACAGATGTATCTAGCACTAAAACATGTCTAGATACATCCGAATCTATACAAATTTGAGTCAAATAATTTGGATCAGAGGGAGTAGTAGACTGTATTTATTGGTATCTTTTGTGGTAGAATGAAACTTTTAGAAGAATATGCAGATTATGTTGACATTGATCTATGCTACCTTCTAGATTTCTTCTATATTTCTATGACATAATTGTTGGAGATATGCCCAAGAGGCAATAATAAAGTGGTTATTATCATATCTTCATACTTATGATAAATGTTTACATACCATGCTATAATTGTATTAACAGGAAACATTAATACTTGTGTGATTTGTAAACATAAAGGAGTCCCTAGTAAAGCCTCTTGTTAAACTAGCTTGTTGGTTAATATATGATCATGGTTTCCTGATCATGAACATAGAGATGTTATTAACAACAGGGTCATATCATTAGGAGAATGATGTGATGGACATACTCCTATAGTTAAGCATAGCATAAAGATCAAGTCATTTAATATAGTTCATTTGCTATAAGCTTTCTGATACATAGTAACCTAATTCCTTTGACCATGAGATCTTGTTAATCACCATCACCGGAAGGATGCTTTGATGACATCAAACACCACACCGTAACTGGGTGGCTATAAAGGTGGCATTGAGTGTTTGGAAAGTATGGGTTGAGGCACATGGATCAAGAGTGGGATTTGTCCATCCATATGATGGATAGATATACTCTGGGCCCTCTCGGTGGAATGCCATCCAATTAGCTTGCAAGCATGTGACTAGCTCACAAGGTATCACATATCACGGGAACGAGAAAAGAGTACTTATCGGTAACGAGGTTGAACTAGGTATGCAGAGATACCGACGATCATGACCTCGGATAAGTAAACTATCGTGAGACAAAGGGAAATTGGTATCATATGTAAGTGGTTCATTCGATCGCAAAGTAATCGTAGAAATATGTGGGAGACATATGAATTTCCAGATTCCTCTATTGGTTATTGTTCGGAGAAGTGTCTCGATCATGTCCGCATAATTCACGAACCGTAGGGAGACACACTTAAGGATTCGACGTTGTTTGAGTAGTTATGGAATGATGAGAAAGAGACCGAATGTTGTTCGGAGTCTCGGATGGGATCCGGGATATCACGAGGAGATCCGGAATGGTCCGGAGAATAAGATTCATATAAGGAAAGTCCTGTTTCGGAGTTGGGGAATGGTTCTAGTGTTTTCATCGGGAATGTTCTAGAAGGTTCCGGAATGTCCGGCACTCCGAAGGGGAAGGGTACATGAATGTGTCATACCAAGTTGGAATGATTGCATCATGTACTAGGTGTCATCGCTGAACAAAATAAAGGGTTTAATCAAATCCTAGTTTGAAAAGTCAAACACCAATTTGAAAAGTCAAACGGCTATTTTGGGAAGTGGAGGAAGTGGAACGAGTTGGGGAGAGTCCCTCTCCACCGCGCCCACTTGGGATCCGAGTTGGGGAGGATTCCACTCCCCTTGGCAGCTCCCCTCCTATAAGAGGAGGCGGGCTCCTCCTAGCACACAAGTTCCTACCCCAAAACCCTAGCAGGCCGCGCCACCTCCTGCTGCCGCCACCTAGGGCTCCTAGCCGACTTGGGCACCTCCAAGCCCTAGTCACGCCCTAACACCTCTTCCTCGGTGTGTCTAAACCCTAGATCGCCGAGCTCTCTCATAATCCACCATACTCGCTCCGGCTTAAAGCCTGCGAGATCTCCCTCTACTTCGGTACCACGCCATGTGTCTTTGCGAAATTGAGGAGAGTGCTACAACCTCCATTTTCTTTGGAACAAGGGAGAGGAAGGTCTTCATCAATCGAACGTGTGACCCATTGCAGGCGCTGGGAGCACGCCGGAAGGATCGTCTACGCGATCTTGAGATCGGCAAGTGTCGACTACATCACCCGAGAATCTGCTCGTTAACCGCTTTGGAATCTTCGAGGTGAGTTCCTCTATCGACTCGTTGCTACAATCTAGTAGATAGATCTTGTCTTGTTTGTGTGCATGCGGTAGAAATTTTTGTTTTCCATGCTCGAACCCCTCTGATGGTTTCGAGCCGTGTCTATATGTAGATCTGTTGCGAGTAGAACACAATGGTCATTGTGGGCGTTGATGCTTTGTTGTCGATTGCTTCTTGTGTACTTTGCATCTTGCGGGATGGTGGGATGAAGCGGCCGGGCTAACCTTACATGACATCGTTCATGAGACTTGCTCCATGCTTGACATGCAACTTGTATTGCATAAGTGGATTTCTTGGTGCTGTTTCTCCCAACATAGTTAAGATTCAATTTACAACGGGTGATTGACAATACTAGTATCAATGTTGTGGTTCTTGTTCGTAAGTTAGAACGACACTTATTGAAAGCCCCAAACCACGTAAAACATGCAAAGAAAATTAGAGGCGTCTAACTTAGTTTTGCGGTGTCTTTGTGATGTGATATGGCCATGATTGTGATTATATATGATGTATGCAATGTTCCTTATTGTAAGTTGGCAACGGCGGGAGCCATATGGTTGTCTTTAAATTCTGTTAAGACCCGTGTCTATTCAAAGTAGTTGTAATAGTTGATCTTTGGTGGAAGACAACCATGAAGTGGCGCCATTGACCTTGACGCCACACCGCTGATGATGGAGATCATGTTCGTGCTTGAAGATGGAGATCGGAAGCACAAGAAGAAAGGCCATATCATATCACATATTATGAATTGTATGTGATGTTAATCCTTTTATGCATCTTGTATTGCTTAGTTCACGATGGTAGCATTATAAGATGATCCCTCAAGCACACAATTTCAAGTTTTAAAGTGTTCATCCTTAGTAAGCACCGTTGCTAAAGCTCGTTGTTTCGAAGCACCACGTGATAATCGGGTGTGTTAGATTCTGCGAGTGTATACAACGTGAGCAAGCCAGATTTGCTCATGCGGAATCTAAGGTTTAATCTTGACGAGCCTAGCATGTACAGACATGGTCTCGGAACACGGATCACCGAAAGGTAAAGCATGAGTCATATAGTAGATATGATGAACATGATGATTGTTCGCCATTGAAGCTACATCAACTCTCATGATGATCGGTTTTGATGTGGTGGATTTGGTTCGTGTGATCACTAAAACAATGTGAGGGATATTGTTTTGAGTGGGAGTTCAACGGCAATATGATTAAAAGTTGAACACTATTTATCATAAATTAAATCAAAGTGAATTTGCATAATTGTTGTAGTCATTGGCATCCGTTTACCACCTTGCGCTTAGTTTTAATTGAGATGATAGAACTATAGAATTCTGGTTAGTTACTTTCTGACTGGTATCGTATTGTTTTGAAGTGTTAATCTAAAGTTTAAAAGTCCTATTGCAAACTTTCAGTAAGTTCCGGTTACTCCATGAAGTTTAATAATTGGTATTAAAACAAGAGTGACAATTCCAAGAGTTAGTGTATGAGTATCATGTTTGTCTCCATGATTCTTTATATTCAAAGGATTGTCTTAATATCAAGGTTATCTAGGATCTGAAAGAGTTGTTTCAGAAACCATGATGTGTGGAAGATATTGTGATATCTGAAACGAAGTTTTGGTTACAACATGATAGAGTATAATATGGCAAAAGTCATGTTCTCATATTTGATGAGAATTTGCAAAAGGTTGGAAACACTAGTTGTCCTAATCCACCAAAAGGTTTTGGAGAGCAACATTATACTCGCGATTCATCTTTATAAGCTAAAAGTAGCTTGATCATGAATAATTCCATGATAATGGTGAATATTTGATGTAGGTAAAATATTTACCACACCAAGAGATTACTAAAGAATGGAATTTGAAAGCACACCAAACATTTGATGATGGTGATCTACTTCAAAGTGCAAGTCCAAAGACATTGGTATTTATTTATACACGCTTTGGACTATGTGTCATATGTATGACTCCACTATTGATGTTGATAGATTCTTTCGAACAGAAAATAAATACTGAAAGAGAATCTCATAAATATATGGCAGAAAAGAAAATACTAGAATTGTTCAGTCTAAGTATAAAGATGATATACATGTTATGGCTATATTCTTTGCTTATTAAACAATGTGGTTCTTAAGTATTTGATACTGAATTTGTTGGTGTGAATCGTCATACGAAACAACACAATTCATGAACTACAATGGCCTAAGTAACTAGCAAACGAATATGTGATGATGTTCATCGAGAACAAATAAAGGGTTATTGTGTTGCTCGTTAAACATCAATGCTTGCCTTCAAGATTTGTTTTATCAGGTATTATGAGAACAAAAGGGTTGTTCAAATAATTGTCGTAATCCATAAAAGATGGATGATTCACAAATCTCGTTGGAGAAATCACATCCATAAAACTAGTGCTAAAAATGTCGAAAGACAAATTGATTGAAAGATCGCTTAGGAAGTGACATCGCCGTTTAAATTATATTGGAAAGAAACATGAAGAAACTCCATGTGGATGGAATTTTGGAGTATTTTGATTTTTGATCACATGACACTTGTGAAACTTTCCTAGAGATAATTAAAACTTCGTTCATAGGCCAAAAAGGAACGAATGACTAGCTTATTGGAACTTGTACATATTGTTGTACGAAGTCCATTATGTGTAGTCAAGAGCGATGGATTTCAACTTCATATGCTTTCTCCGAAAATTTGAGTGAATATATGAATATTTACTTAATAAGGATGAAGTATGAAACATTTGAAAAGTTCAAAGACTTTCAAGATGAAGTGCAAAATCATTGTAACAAGAATATAAATAGTTTATGATAAGATCATAAAGGAAGATATTTGAGTTACAAGTTTAGCATAATACCTAAGATTTAAGGAATCGTTCCGTGGATTTGCATTTTTCCCGAAACACCATAAGAGTATGGAGCGTTCGAGATATGTAATTAAACCTTGTTTGACATGGTAAGATCGAAGGTGTAAATCATAAAACTGCCATTATATTTTAAAGATTAAAAGCTATAGAGACTACCGTTTTTCCACTAAAAAGAGCTCCATCATAATCCGTTGAAATGACACCATATAAAGTTATGGTTTGGGATAAAATCCAAGTTGTCCTTTCTTAAACATTGGTATGCTATGCATAAGAAAGATGTTTGCAACCAAAGTCGGATGAACCTGTCTTTGTATGTTATTTCGAATAACTGTTCAGTAATCCTCCATAACATTGGAGACAAAAGTGTTTGTCACTTAGAACGTCAAGTTTCTTTGAGAAGGAATTTTTCGTGAAAAGATAAGTGAGAGGACAATAGAACTTTGATAAAGTTAAAAGAACCTTAGCTATACGTGCAAAGTTGCGCAGCGCCGAAAAGTGTTCCGGAGGCAGCAACAATGCTCATGGCTCACGTGCCTCAAAGGTTGTGGTTACGAAGGTCAAAGTTTCTATTGAACCAAGTAGGTCGAGTAATCAATCAAATACCAAGATTTGAGGGTTGAATCATTATTTGAGAATAATGAGCGTACTACATGCAAATAAGCGATGATGGGCCCTGACTCCGTAAAATGGCTTGAAGCCATAAAATCCGTGATAGTTCCATACACGAGAAATCAATGTTTTGAACTTGAAGGACCCTCGAGAAAGGTGTAAGACCTTACAGTTGTGTTTGGATCTATAAAGAAATAGACATGGATGTTTCGCATCTATGAAATGGTCGACATGTTGGGAAAGAGTTCACAACAATGTTCAAAGATTGACTATGACAAGATTTGATCTTTCATAGCGATATTTAGTCTGGACGGATTAATATAGCAACCACGACATATAATTTTGTTATGTGTTGGATAAACAAAACAAGTTCTTCTAATAGAAGGGTTACCTAGGACGTGTGCATGACACGGTCCAAAGGGTTTTGTTAATTCAAAGGATGCTAAATGCATATGCAAACTTCAATGGTTGAAGTAAGCATTGCAGAGTTGGAATCTTCACTATGATGAAACTGTTTAAGGAGTTTAAATTAGCTTGAGACGATGAAGATGCTTGCATTTGCAAGAAATTAAGTGGGGCGCTAAGACATGTTTCTAATCCATTATGTGGAAGACATATTGTTGATTGGAAATGATGTATCTTTATTAACACATATTAAGAATTTCATCCCGATGAAAGACTTAGGCAAAACCAAATATTTGGCATCAATAGACGCTAATATGGTTGTGCGAAGTACATAGATGATGTATTGAATGAGTTCAATATAGAAACTACAAGAAAGGTTCTTGTCACACAGAAAGGATTGAATGAGTTCAATATTGATGATATATTCAAGTGTATTGACTCTGGGTAAGTGAAACAAAGATTCAAGTATAGATTGATACTTGATGTATGAAATCACAAAGAGTATTTATATTAATCATACTGTGATATGTACAAATCCAGATATGTCCTATACTCTAAATGTTATGAGCATATACCAGAATGATTCATAAGTTGATCATTGGACAATAGTAAGGATATTCTTATGATCTTTTGGAAGAACTAACAGTATATTATTTGTAGAAGTGACAAATAGATGGTTAGTTCATTGTAAAAGTACTACATTGATACTAGTTTTGTCACAAAGTACAAATTAAGTTTATCTCAATCTAAACTAAGGGTGGCACGATATAATGGAAAGTAAGTTCCAAAATGGATTTGGATGAGTTCCAAAGTTAAGACATTGTGACAGATACTACAACAAAAGGCTAAGTATATGAATGCTATAATAGCAGCTAAAGAGGGCATTTGTGTCAAGTAGTTTGTTGTCAAACTAGGTGTAGTTCACAGCGGGATAATACTATAAAGATATATTGTACGACAATATTATCAAAATGTTTTAACCCCAAAGAACTAAAGGTCTCACCAAAGGACCAAAATTATACAAAGCCATCTCATTAGAGAATGAGTGATGCGTAGAGACGCAAAGACATGCAATTACACACGGACCTAGAAGTGTCAGATCCGGAGATCAGTTGACCACTAGCAATCGTGTACATACAACACCGGAAAGCCATAGGTGTTGAATACACAAAGATTTGAAAGTAGATTATTGACTCTAGTGCAAGTGGGAGACTGTTGGAGATATGCCCAAGAGGCAATAATAAAGTGGTTATTATCATATCTTCATACTTATGATAAATGTTTACATACCATGCTATAATTCTATTAACAGGAAACATTAATACTTGTGTGATTTGTAAACATAAAGGAGTCCCTAGTAAAGCCTCTTGTTAAACTAGCTTGTTGGTTAATATATGATCATGGTTTCCTGATCATGAACATAGAGATGTTATTAACAACAGGGTCATATCATTAGGAGAATGATGTGATGGACATACTCCTATAGTTAAGCATAGCATAAAGATCAAGTCATTTAATATAGTTCATTTGCTATAAGCTTTCTGATACATAGTAACCTAATTCCTTCAACCATGAGATCATGTTAATCACCATCACCGGAAGGATGCTTTGATGACATCAAACACCACACCGTAACTGGGTGGCTATAAAGGTGGCATTGAGTGTTTGGAAAGTATGGGTTGAGGCACATGGATCAAGAGTGGGATTTGTCCATCCATATGACGGATAGATATACTCTGGGCCCTCTCGGTGGAATTTCATCCAATTAGCTTGCAAGCATGTGACTAGCTCACAAGGGATCACATATCACGGGAACGAGAAAATAGTACTTATCGGTAACGAGGTTGAACTAGGTATGCAGAGATACCTACGATCATGACCTCGGATAAGTAAACTATCGTGAGACAAAGGGAAATTGGTATCATATGTAAGTGGTTCATTCGATCGCAAAGTAATCATAGAAATATGTGGGAGCCATATGAATTTCCAGATTCCTCTATTGGTTATTGTTCGGAGAAGTGTCTCGATCATGTCCGCATAATTCACGAACCGTAGGGAGACACACTTAAGGATTCGACGGTGTTTGAGTAGTTATGGAATGATGATAAAGAGACCGAATGTTGTTCGGAGTCTCGGATGGGATCCGGGATATCACGAGGAGATCCGGAATGGTCCGGAGAATAAGATTCATATAAGGAAAGTCTGTTTCGGAGTTGGGAATGGTTCCGGTGTTTTCATCGGGAATGTTCTAGAAGGTTCCGAATGTCGGCACTCGAGGGAAGGGTACATGAATGTGTCATACCAAGTTGGAATGATTGCATCATGTACTAGGTGTCATCGCTGAACAAAATAAAGGGTTTAATCAAATCCTAGTTTGAAAAGTCAAACGCCAATTTGAAAAGTCAAACGGCTATTTTGGGAAGTGGGAAACCGAGTTGGGGAGGAGTCCCTCCTCCACCGCCGGCCCACTTGGGATCCGAGTTGGGGAGTGATTCCCCTCCCCTTGGCCGACGCCTCCCTCCTATAAGAGGAGGGGCAAGGCTCCCCTCCTAGCACACAAGTTTCCTACCCCAAAACCCTAGCCCGGCGCCGCCACCTCCTCCTGCCGCCGCTGCCTAGGGCTCCCCTAGCCGCCGACTTGGGCACCTCCAAGCCCTAGTCGTCGGCCCTAGAACCTCTTCCTCGGTGTGTCTAAACCCTAGATCGTCGAGGGCTCTCTCATAGTCCACCATACTCGCTCCGGCTTAAGGCGAAGCCCTGCGAGATCTCCCCTCTACTTACGGTACCACCTTGTTGTCTTTGCGGGAGAGTGCTACAACCTCATTTTCTTTGGAACAAGGGAGAGGAAGGTCTTCATCGAAAGTCTGCGACGTGTGACCGATCGGAAGAGCTGGAGCAGCCTTGGGAAGGATCGTCTACGCAATCTTGAGATCGGCAAGTGTACGACATCACCCACGAGAATCTGCTCTTGTTAACCGCTTTGGAATATTCGAGGGTGAGTTCCTCTATCGACTCGTTGCTACAATCTAGTAGATAGATCTTGGTTTGTTTGTGTGCATGCGGTAGAAAAATTTTGTTTTCCATGCTACGAACCCCTACAATAATCATCTACTTATGTTAGTATTGTGATATGAGAACATTTCTACATTATGTGTAATTCATAGATGCTCAATATTGGGGCTGCACACGCGTGTCAATTTCAGATGACCACGGTCGCCTTGGAGGCTTCTTCGGGTATTGTAACTACAACACTAGAAAAAAGGCACACACAAATCTGTGCAGGTGACCTGGGACGAGCCAGACCTTCTCTAGGACATGAAACGGGTCAGCCCGTGGATAGTCTTTGGTCTGCTAATTCGACAGAACTAGGAGGGCCTAAAGTGCAAAGGTTCAGCCCTCACTTGTAAACGTGGCATGCCAACTTGGCTGGGTTTAACCGGTTTTCAATGATTTGCACCAAATGCACCCGCAGGATAAGTTTGTGTATTTGACCCTGCCAATTTTCAACTTAATGCACCAGTTTGCACATGTGGAACAAGTTTATGCACCGCCAGCGTTATTATCTCTTTATTATTTTTGCTTACACTAATGTTGTCATTGAGTTTGTGCAAGGGTTTTTGTATGAAGCAAATTCTCAGGAGAAAGAGAAAAGGAATCTGTAGAGTTCGTCTTTGAATAGGTAAAAGTGGTGAAAAGAGAAGGTTCGTGAAACTCCAATATTTTTTATTTTTGATGTTTTTAATACATAAGGAAGACTACAAGACAGAACTGAAGAGGAAACAGAGTCCGGGGGTGGACAAACCCACCCCAGGCGCGGTTCCAGCCTGGCCACGCCTGGAGGGGGTGTGCCACCCTCAACTCCTTCTCCGCTTTGTTTCTGTGTCAGTACCTTCCGTATGCCTTGAAACTTCATAATATATAACCCCCTGGGTCCCCGAGGTTCGTGCATCGTGTTCTCATCGTGTTTTCGTTTCAATATGTTTCTGTCAGGAAATCTTCTCAAGTTTAGAGCACCATGGCCTCCGCCAACGACAAAGGCAAGAATCCCGTGGAGGAGATAAAGTTGGAAGAACAAACCGTTGCAGGGAAAAGGGCAAGGAAAGCTACTTTTGTAGGAGCAATTAACACCGGGGATGCTTTTTCTCGTAACATGCAGGGAATCATAGCCTTCGGTCCAGACTTTAGATACTACCCTTCGAACCACTAACGAGTTTTGTGATAAGTATCGTGCTTTGAGGATGAAGGTGGATATGCTTCAAGAGGAGAATAATAGGCTTCGTAAGATGCTGGAAGATTTTCTGACCTGTGACAAGAGAACACCACCACCACCAAAGGAGTAATTCATCATCAGGTTTGGCATCCCCTTGGCTTGTCCCAAGCTTGGGGGAGTGTCGCGGTATCACCACCATTATCTTTTATATTTTACCTTTTTAGTGGATTCATATCTATGGTAGAGAGGTTATCTTATAATTTGGTTTGCATGTGGAAATATCTCCCCTTTAGTTGATTATCTATGTATCCCTTGGTGTGAGTGCCTTTATTGAATATTAATGAGAAGTCTCATCTTTTACTTTTGCACTTTTTATTTTAGTTTGCAATCTCTATTATATGATGGATCTTGTTGATTAGTATTGGCATCACTTTGGGATCATCAAGTGGATCTAAATTGGTTTTGGAAAACCGAGCTCTGGTCAGTAGCAACACTTTTTGAGGTTTGAAAGAAAGAGAAAAAGCTTACAGGTATTTTGTATCATTTGTTTTCTTGTTGGCTCATAAGCTTAGTATTCTTTATTTAAGATCATTTGTGTTTTCAAGAAAGATTGCATGTTTGGCTTTATTACTTGTATGTTTGCTTGTTTCTTTCAACTCTCTTGCTTGCTACCACGCCTTGCTAGCCAAAAACCTGTTTTGAGAAGGCATACTTCTCATGTTTCCAAATCCTTTGAACCAAACCTATGCCATTTGTGTCCACCATATCTACCTAGTAGCATTTTTGCTATTCCAAGCAAATTCTCAAGCTTCATCTACCTTTCGAATTAAAAAGTATTTTGTTATGTGAAAACTAGTTAGTAAAGCTCTCACAAACTTGATGGCACACCTTATTTTCTTGCCCCTAATAGACTTGAACCATTGTGCCATCAAAGTTGTATATGTTTGCATATATACGTTGGAATTAGCAGAACCGTGTTGTCACGGGGAACGTTTTCAACATTGCACTTGTAATTTGTACACAGTTGATATCGTGATATTTTGTCTATGGATGTCAACTGTGTGAAATAAAGAGGGAACTTGTAAGTCCATGGAGTATGTATTTTGTGTTAGAGAAACATATGGGCCGCTAGCCTAAGCCATGCCTAATCATGGAGGAAACTTGCAGCATCACCATAGTGAGCTATCTATGAAGCATCCTCAATAAAAAGCTATCCACGTAGTAAATAAAACGATTGCTGAGATGCTCATTATCTGTTTGCCTTGTCATTTTGGTTATGGGAAAGCTCTTGTACCATGTGCAAGGGGTACCCCGTTGGAGGTTCTCAATGATATGCAAATACTTACAATGACAAGAACTTACGTGTGACCAAAGTTGAGTAGCATGAGGAGTGGCCCTCATATTCAAGGGACATGAGATTGCCAACTTATATTTCGTCAAGCATATACTCCATGTTTGTGCACTTTAACCTTAATCATCTCAAGATGCCTATGATAGAGGCAATGAGGGCTCAAAGCTAGTAAGTAACATAATCTTTTGGAAGCTCTTTATGACTTGTAATCCCTGCTTCCCTCTAAAAAGGTACCTTTCTCCCACTTCCAAGTTGAGTCAGTAAACCTACTTCCTCTCTATCTCCAGCAAGCATTTGAGTTGTTGTGTTTCAAGCATTCATATGGTGATTTATTCAATCATGTTCTTTATCTTTCTTGTTTGCACAAAACTCTTATCTATTTAGTATTACTTTGAAAGCCTTCACTTGTGAAAGAACTTTTTGATTAAAGAGTGCTCCTGTTTTGAAACTTCTACAAACAACTTTTTGTAAAAAAAACTGTTTGCCAGGTGTTCTCTGACCAGGAACAAGTTTGCCAATTCCTATTATGATTTATCTTTATGCATCTCTATTGTGACTGACGTACTTGGTTGCAAGCTAAGTTATATAATTGTGAGTTGATTTCTTCTATGAGTTGTGCAATGGTAAGTGTGATGCTTCTTGTTCGTATTCTTTTATCCACACTTCACTCCATAAACCTATGGACATGTTTACTGAGCTCAGTTTTCGCTTGGGGACAAGCGAAATCTAAGCTTGGGGTAGTTGATACGCCCAATTTGCATCACCTTTCTATATCATAATTTACCTCTATTCATTGATATTTGTCTTATTATGATGTATTACTTATGGCTTTTCATCTGTTTATGCATGTTGGATGATTCTTGGAGGATGAACTGCCGGAGTCTGGATTCTTATGGAAAAGAAGGTGTTTCGGTGCAATTTCGCGAAGATAAAAAATACCAGAAAAATATGGAAACATATTATTTTCCCAAAAGACGAAGGGAGCCAGAAGGAGGAGCGAAGAGGGGCCGCAGGGGGCCCACACCCCCTAGGCGCGGGCCCCCTGGATCGCGCCTAGGGCAGGTGTGGCCCACCTGCCTGGCTCCCGACTCCGGCCCTTCGCCTATATCTTCCCTACGAAACCCTAAGCCTAGGAGGCGACCATAGATAGATTTCCGCCGCCTCTGGGGGGCGAAAAACACCGAGAGAGAGAAAGATCTTTCTGGCAGACAGATTTCTACCGGGGGAATTCCTTCCCGGAGAGGGGATACCGTCGCCATCAACACCATCGTCAAGCTAGGCTTCATCGGGATCATCATCATCATCCACACCATCATCTCCACCAGCACCATCATCACCACTCCGTCCCGCTATAACAATTGTGTTGGATATTGCTTTAGTTCTTAGGGGAAACTTTCCCGGTGTTAATTACTATTGTAGTTGATGCTTGTGAGTGGAACCATTGGATTATTGTTTATGTTCAGATTGTTATTCATTACCATATCATCTTTGATCTTGATCCATATGATGTCTCGTGAGTAGTTCGTTTAGTTCTTGAGGACATGGGAGAAGTCATGTTGTTAGTAGTGAATCTGTGATGAGTTATTATTCAATGGTTTAGTTATTTAAGTTGTTGTGCTATTCTTCTAGTGGTGTCATGTGAACATCGACTACATGATACTTCACTATTTATGGGCCTAGGGGAATGCATTGTGTATTTGGCTACTAATTGTGGGGTTGCCGGAGTGATAGAAACCTGAACCCCCGTTAGGACACCTTTGCACAAGGGAGCGTAGGATCTCAGAGTCTAAGGTTGTGGTTAGATTTATATCTTAATTACTTTCCTGTAGTTACGGATGTTTGCAGGGGGTTTAATCACAAGTATATATTAGTCCAAGTAAGGTCGGTACATTAGCACAGGTTCACCCGCACAACACTTACAACACCAGAGAAAAGTACTTAGCTATTTGAAGCGAAAGCACTTGACAGAATTCCCATGTGTCCTCGAGAACGTTTGGTCCTTATAAGTATTTCCACCGGCTTATCCTTTGCTAAGAAAGGATTGGGACACTTGTTGTGTTTGTTCTTTGTTACTTGCACTTTGTTTTGTTGTCTTATCAGAAAACCACTAAAAATCCGTTTGCTAAGTATTCACAGGGATTTCCTGCTCCATACCACTGTTCAGCATCTTCTGCTCCTTATTGGGATCGACACTCCTATTTATCGAAAGTACTACGATACACCCCCTATACTTGTGGGTCATCACGCATCCACATGCCCATTCCTAGAAATTCGGCAAAATAAATCGAATCGGGGAAATCACAATGCCATGGGCGTTGCCGCAAATTAATCGAATCAGGGAAAGTGTACCTCCTCGGAAGACGAGTTGTAGATCTCAACGTCGCCCTCACCGTCCTCGTTTGTATGCACCAATGCCATGGGACAATGGCGGATTTGACCTCGGTGGGGCCAATTTGAGATTGTGGGGCGGGAGGGATCCCGAGGAGAGCGAAATGTGGTCGTTGGGAGGAAAGGGATACGCGGGGCAGAGTCTTTAGCGGTCGAATTTTGAAGATACACCGGAATTATTCGGAATTCCTCACACACAGGGCGTCCGTGTATCCAACCTGGTGGTTTCGTCTTTGTTTTCTATGATTTTGTTCATGTAGTTATGTTTTGCCTTGATTTTTCTTGGAACAATATGTAAATTTTGACATGCCTTATTTTGCAGATGGAGCGAAAGTGGATGTACCAACAGAATCGTGGATCCAAGGCGCTCAACAATGGCCTTGTGGGTTTCTTGGAAGCTGCTGAAGAAGATAGGGGTCGAAGAAATGACCAAAAGGGCCAGTTGCCCATGAGATACGTTGTAGAGACATTTCTAGGATCCAGGCACACTTGATCACAAGGGGATTTATGATGGGGTAGGTAATGTTGGAGCAATCACAGTGAACAACAAAGTATAGTGGGGATGATGATGAACAAGAAGATGCTGAAATGGATGATGGTGAGCCTACCATTGTGCTCCCATCCAGAATATAGATCATGACAGCAACAACTATAATCACATAAAACTCTAACATACTAGATGTACCAATCAACATGAGTAACAACAACGCATACGCAATAGAAACCATAGTATAATAATAGATCGAATCACGGTATACGTACTGATCGGTTGCCGATAAAGTCTCTGTCGGTGCAACGGTTGTCGTAGCATGTCAAAGAAGATGACATTAAAGACGAGTTGCCCGCAGACCAGGAGATCACCCAGAAAGACGCGCCGTGATGAAGAACTTGAGAAGTCGTGCGGAGCGCTTTCCAAAACCTTATTTGCCCTCTCTTGTATAGGATCACAAAGGTGAGTAGTTCTAGAGACATGCTCTCCCATTCGCCGGTGCACGCCGGCAAGATGAGTCCACGTTGAGAATTCGCGGGTCGGTTACAGTAGCCCACGATCCAGGATCGACCCATAGGCTGACTGTTGACATGTCTGTCAAAACCTCATAATTTTCCTAAGCAGCAAAATAAAGCACCGCTCGGCGAGATTCCCGTAACCCGCAAGCCGCGCCGCCGGCGTCGTGATGGGCGGTGCATGCGTGCGACATTGTCGGAGGAAGAGCGCGCGTGTAGCTCTCTTATTATCACTCACTTATAAATTGGTGCAACACTCCACCTTATAAGGTGGTGCAATACTCCACCTTATAAGGTGGTGCAACTCTACTTCAACTTCCCATATGGGACTAAACTTTAGCTCCCACTCCATTCCCATGTGAGCTGCCCCAAACATGGGCCAAACACATGTTAGTTGCCACAAAAATGGGCTTTAAGATTTAAGAAAAATCTGAAATATACATGTGCCTATTTATTTTAGCCCATTATTTGTAACAATAACCTGACCATGCATCAGATGCTTGGATCACCACTAGTTGGGGGTAGGAGAACCCATTCACATAAGGCCTTAACTATTAGGAATGGTGCTCTATAACGCCACTTTCTGCATTATATTTGTAAACTAGAATCCGGCTAGAACTATTTGTATGTGTCACTGTAATTATTATATTATAGTTGTGGAGCAATGTTCTTATACCTAGTGAAAGATCGTATAAGCGACTAGAGAGGGGTGAATAGACACTACTCAATTTTTAGCTTCTTTTCGATTTAAGGCTCGACACAATTTAAGTTCTCTAGATATGCAACTATGTGAATGAACCTATATGACAAACAAGCAAGTAAGCAACAATAATAGTGGATAAAAGATAGACATAACAGAGCAGTAGACCCAAAGATGTATTCCCGAAGCTCCTTCTTCCTTGCAAAGGAAAGGGGTGAGCAGTACTATAAAAGCATAAAATCTAAAAGATCAATGAGTGGCGAACACCTGGATGCATACTCAAAAAGGGAAGGGCATGCGGTAGTAAAAAACATGTTAGCATGTGCAAGGTTTTTTATGTGTGCATGAAAAACTTTGAACTATTTTGCCTAAGTATCCTAAGCCCTAAGGGCATCCCATATTTCATATGGTCGAGTGACTCCAGTTATAAATTCTTATTTTTAGGGCTAAGATGAAAACTGAGAGAGCCGTCGCAAACGCATGGGTTTAGTGCTAGTAGCAACCTTTTTTATAATCAATACCACATTATATTAATAGAAGCAATAGTACATGATAGGGATACATGAGCTAACTCCAACAATTATAAAATATAGTCTAAAAAACTAGCAAATCTTCAAGCTCTTCGTACTCTTTTTTTTTTTCATGACATAATCTTGCACTGCTTAGGTTGTTTTTTCTCCGAGTAGGACCTACCGTCTCTGTTTCTAAACGAAACTGACTCGGATAACATGGCGCGACCAGCAGAGTCGGCCCAGGACCGCGTGCACCCGTACGTGCCCACAACACGGCGGGACCCAAATCTAACGCTACACAATCCAGCCCACATCCATAAATGCAAACATTGAGGCAGTTGACCCGAATTTATGCCCACCATGCGTGGAGCGGGCCCGGAAGCAAGCACCGCGGGCCCCACCGGTTCGGACCCATCTGTCGGCAGGGAGAGACGCGTGGGCTTGCGCACGCCGGGTAGACGGGAGCCAGTAAACTCAGCCGGCGACACGGCGGCATTTCGAAACATTTTTCTCTGTGTCCCGTCACCGGTCACCTCCTCCGCTCCAAGCCGTTTCAAAATGAACCCACGCACGCACGCGAGAAACATGCTCGGGGTAAACGTGACGGGAGGTGACCGGAAGCACAAAACGCCTAGCTAGCTAGCTGGGGGCGTGCGCGTGCCGTTTTGCTTTGCTCGCCGTTTCGCGTGCAGGCGTTTTCGAAAAGTTGTTTTCCTCGCAGCCTCTCGGCTCTCTCAGCCCACCCCCCCAGACCAGCAACACGAGCTCGATCGAGGCCGCGAGGAGATGGCGGCGGCGGTGGCGAGCATCGGGCTGATGGACAGCGCCTACTTCGTCGGGAGGGGGGAGATCCTCAGCTGGATCAATGCCACGCTCCAGCTCTCCCTCGGCAAGGTCGAGGAGGTCAGACCCAGACCCCGCACTCTATTCCCCATTCCCTACCCCGCCCCCTTCTCTGCGTCTCCTAGTACTCCTAGACTGGGTTCGCGTCGGCTCGCGTGCGGCTGAAATTCGTTGATGTTGGTGGTGCGGCGAGGATTGGTTGGAGATTTCCGCGCTGATTTTGGGGCTCCATTTCTGTCTCGCTGCAGGCGGCGTCGGGGGCGGTGCAGTGCCAGCTGCTGGATATGGTTCACCCGGGAGTGGTGCCGATGCACAAGGTCAGTTTACACGATTTCTGATGCGTCCCCGGGAGTGCCGTGTTAGCCGGCTTAATTAGATGACGGCGATGCTGATTTTGGGGGTGTTCCCGCAGGTGAATTTCGACGCCAAGACGGAGTACGACATGATCCAGAACTACAAGGTCCTCCAGGATGTGTTCAACAAGCTGCGCATCAACAAGGTACCGGTTCTCGCCCCTTGCCGTTTCGCCCCACTGTTCCATGGATTTTGGTCATGATTTTGCCTTGCGGTTTGTCATGCGTGAGTACGGTGTGTTGAGATTCAACCTGGAACTGTTCATGATGGTAGCGTATGGTAATGGCCAAATAACGATTCCATAATGTTCCAAGTATGTCATGCAGCACCCTGCAGTACTGAAGTTATGCTCATTGTTGTGCACTGTAAGTAACGAGGAGAGATGGGAATGAAATTAAGAGATTTGTGTTTTGTGTCTGAAAGGCTATAGTGCACAATAGTGGCCAAATAACCATTCGACATTGGACTAATTCTGCTATGCACTATTGAAGTTATGCACATTGTCGTGAGCAGTGAGGAACGAGGAGAGATGGGAACACAATTAAGAGATGTGATTTTCTGTATTGAAGGCTATAGCGCCTAATTTGGTTGGGCCAAGGAGGGGTTCAATGCAAAGTAGGTTCACTGAGGAGGGACAGAAATGAAATTAAGAGATGTGTTTTTTGTGTATTGAAGGCTATAGTGGACCAATTTTGTTGGGTGCGAAGTAGTTTGGTGTTATGTGTCTGTCTATGCTCAGGACTTGACACAGGATCAGGTAAGGCTAGATAGAGTGGTGGGTGTTGTTTGTATGGTTAGTTTTATATGTCACAACAAGTGGAATTCTCATTGTTCTGTCTATGTGCAAATTCCCACAAAACAAGGATTAGATTGTGCCATATGAATGTTTGCCGATTTTGTGGCCTGTATTTCATCCAACAGAGCTAATGGTGCTTTATGTCTGTCCTTCAGCTTCCGTTCTTATTGTTCTGCATAATGTGTAGTAATAAATGGATAAAAGTTCAGTGTTGTCCTAATTAATGAATGTATGATCGTTGCAGAATATTGAGGTCAACAAACTTGTTAAAGGGCGGCCATTGGACAACTTGGAGTTTCTGCAATGGTTGAAAAGATACTGTGATGCTGTCAATGGCGGAATCATGAATGAGTATGTGCTAAATCCAGAGAAAACTGTAGTTCATCACTAACCCTTGATTTGATAACACTATTTCTTGTTTTAGGAACTACAATCCTGCAGAAAGAAGGTCTAAGGGTTGCAAAGAGCGTAACCACAAGGGTCCTAACAAGTCATCAAAATCACTTCAAGCCAACAGACTGTCTAGTGCTAATTCAGCAGATGGAGGTACCCTGAATTCTAATATTAGTGTTGGTACTTGTCAATAAATAAATAACGGCTTAACTTGTCTTATTTTAGTATGTATAGTATAAGATCAGTTCCGCACTATTACGAATAATTAAGTCGTGATCCTTGATAAATACAAATCAACACAGGGTCTCAATTTAAGTTGGTGGCATCACTTCTTAGTTTTTACTCACTGTTATTCTGAAATCAATAAAAGCGCTCAGCACGCCTACTTATTTCGTATGACTATGTTAAATAACTCTATGCTAATCCAATAATGCAGCTCCCACAACTGAAAAAGTTTGTATTAGCACTGTTAACGAAGAGCATTACATGGAGCAGATTCAACAATTATCTGAGAAGGTAAGTAGCAAATAACTTTGAATTGTTGTCTCTTTTTTATAGCCTCATTTACTGTGTATGTGGAAAAGTCTAGCTATCTATCCTATAGACAGTTACATGAGTATGCAACTCCAGTGTTACTCTAGAACACATTATTCTACCTCTCAAAGAAAAGAACACGCTGTTCTATAGTTTGTACTGATAGCCCTGACCATCACTCTAGATTCGGAACATTCTTTCGGTGAAACATGTGGAGTTCCTGTTTTGCAGCTATGAATCTGCACAAGTTGTATCCTTGTGTTGATGTTTATACTATCGTACTGGAATGCAGATTGCGGACCTGAAGGTTTCCGTGGACAGCACTGAGAAAGAAAGAGACTTCTACTTCTCAAAGTTGCGTGACATTGAGATACTATGTCAGAGACCCGAGTTGGAGCATCTACCGGTAAGATGAATTTCTTTTGGACATCTAACATTTCTGTATTTATTTGTTTATTGTACTCATCTGCATCGAAGGGCAATAGTTGCTGGATTCCTATTAATTTGACCAAGAACCCTCTCAGTGACCCCCCAATTCCATTTGGCGTTGTTAAATCCTAACATTATGTCTCTATGAAAAGCAACATGTTCCCCTGCGTCATGACATTCATTGGCACTTCAATTACAGTACTCCCTCCGATCCATATTAATTGTCGCAAAAATGGATGTATCTAAACATGTTTTAGTGCTAGATTCATCCAATCCAGTGACAATTAATATGGATCGGAGGGAGTACCAAAGATAGTCTTCTACCATGTTGGTCTTGCAAATAGTTCTCACGACTTCAGCAACAACATAATATTTTACTACTGCGTTGGCATGGTATTGTGTGGTTCCTGTCATATGTGCATGACTATTAAATGATTTGCCTTTCACATCTAATATCTAAACTGAACCTTTGGGCATGAACAGCCTGGTTCACTTGAGTTTGTAGTGTCTTTGGTACTGGAAATTCATATATTGCTATTACGATTCATGCTTTTCTTCATTTTGGTTTTACTTTTGACATGAACATTTTTATTGATAGATGACGAAAGGGATAAGGAAGATACTCTATGCGGCTGATGCAAAGGATTCACCATTATCTGAGGCTAATGAAATAATCACCAGGTCACCAGGCATGTTCTCAGATGAAGCAGAGTGTCAAGCGACACCAAATGCATCATTCACTTGAAGCCTGCAGTGGGGAATTTTGTGGTTCTCCTACCATCAACCTGAGTAGCTCGAGATGTGTAAATTAGCACTAGTAAATAACTTTGACACGGGCAAACTGCTTGTGGCAGTCGCCTGCAACTCCCTCTACCTGTTGCGCTGTTGCGTATTGGAAGACGATCTACCTCTGAGAACACACGACTTGTGATGCATTCTTGGATAAATTCTCATCCTGTCCCCAAACCGCAAAGATTTGTTACTACATCACGTTTTGACAGCTCTTTACTTGTTTTTGTGCTTTGTGTGCTAGTGAGAATCAACGATATCTTTTTGGGCATCAGTGCTTCACAGTTTCCTGAGACGTATGGTGATCAAATGGCTTACTGAAACTGTCATGACAGCGAGTTAGAAAGTTGCTCACTTCTGTTTTGGTCAAATAAAATTCCGCCATTGATATGCTTGCAGGAGACACTTGGAATCAGGAGAATTGACTTCCATTTATTAAAAAAGTTATGGTGGGAACGCCACTTTGTCGACCAACTCACTGAACAAACATGAAAAAGTTTCGAAACAAACAACTTTCCCTACCTTGACAAAAACACGAGTCACACATGCAGTGGCAATTGATAAAATTCAAAATCTGGCATAAAAAAATAAGTACCAGCCTCCTGTATTTCCAATATTGCAAAGTTTGGATCTTGCATACGAACATAGGATATTCCAAAAAGAGGAGAGGGAGGGAGGTGGCATGCCATAAATTTAGTTAGCATATATGTAAAATATTGGCAATGCATTATCCCAAGATATTGCACTGCCAACGTTTATACAATCTGCAGGTTTACTTTCCGAAACCGCCTAGTATAAAGCTGCTTTTGAGTTTTGACATTTCTTGTTTACCAAAATTACTATCTTCCTAATTTGGTTCAATTTACTTTACTTCAACCATATCATCTAACATGTGTAGTATATGGGAGGCTAGAAGCGTTTTCATACAAGACAAGTATGAGATGATCAAAACATATCAATGTTACTCGCCAAAGAGGACCCGACATCTCTCACCCATGTGGAGGTTTGAGGTAATATGTGTGTATTTATATTGAGTATGAGATGGCAGGGTCTTGTTCTTCGGTGCCCATGAGAAAATTAAACAAACCACTCAATGACATAGCCACTCTTAGACAGGTCATACACAAACTTAATACCTGTCACTACAATAATAGTTAAGCCGACAGCGGTAGACGATGATACCTTTAATATACTAGCTATGAAGGTGAATGCTCCTGTGAGATCGCGAGTAGGAAGACACATATAGCGAGTAGGAAGATGTAGAGGGTGTGGAACGGTAGTAGCTATTGGATAATGAAAAATGGATAAAGTGTCCGAGTATGTAGAGACTTGGAACATCCTTGGATGTCTCCTTAGCATCACTAGCCTGTGGAGGACCACACATAGCTACAAACAAGTTGTTGGAAAGTGACACCCCATCCTCCCCTATCCTCTATGAGAGTGACACCCCCCCTCTGCAATAAGCACGGCCATCTCCTGTGTTGTGGCCTCATTTCTCTGCATCTCCTATGGAGAGCGGGACGAAGGAGGGAGTTGTGTTGCTATAGTCGTGTGAAGATTGTGCAGGGAACCAGTGGAGTCTGCGACTACTGTAGTACTCCCTCCGTTTTAAAATATAAGATGTTTTAGTTTTGTGAAGGTAATGCATCTAGACATCTTTTAGCGTGTAGATTCATAGTGAACCTCTCCGAACCTACATACTAAAAGACGTCTAGATACATTATCTTCACAAAGTTAAAACATCTTATATTATGAAATGGAGGGAGTAGTTCCAAAGCGATTAGCCCATGCTATCTCCGGCCATGAGGATGGCCCTATTGTGCTCGAGCATGATGTCAACTCGAGTTTCTTTTTCCTCCTTAGGTGGATGATCTTCTTTGATATTGGCGTGAAAGCGGGCGCTAGTGCTTCCCCAAGTGGTTCTGTCCTCGATGGAGGCAGGGTGGCCACGTCCGGAGGTCATCTCTCATTGCCATTGATCTTGGACTTGATCGCATTTTCATGATTTTCTGTAGGGTGTTGGTTGTAAATAAGTACAACATTGTAGTTTCTATATTTATGGTGTCCTTTCAGTAATTGTACGCTCAACGCCGATATAATGCAGATTCCAGGTCCTTTGGGACCTTTTCCTATTCAAAGAAAAAAGGTTGCTCATTAGCAACTCAATCTTCACCTTATGAACCCTTTTTTTTTGTGAACTATGAACCCTTTCAATCATGACTCCATTGATTTTTAAACTCTCCTGGTTTCTCTTGGCCAACTGATCAAAATATGTCACATACTAGTTAATCAATAAGATTAGTTTTACACATTTTCTTTATTTTCTTTCTGTTTACATTAGTTTTCTATATTCAAAACTATATTTTTATTTAAAGGTTAGAACTATTCAGGCTAAGGCTGGCATCCAACCCACATGGAGTTCTATATATGTAACAATCTACTACCGAATATGGTAAGAGATGTACGAAAACTTAGGTCTATTATTAATGGAATCCTAAAAGTCCATTGACATATAAATATTCCTAGAGCAAGGCAAACCGTATAAAATGAAATCGAAGAGGAAAGAAATGTTGGTTAAAAACTAAGAAATATCCACAACATCATAATCCAAAATTATAATCAAATCAAATAAGCACACATGATGTGCAAAATATTTTCCATGAATTCCCAATACATGCAACGAGGAAAGATGAGGAACTAATTCCCCCCACGATCCATGCACATGAATTTCGACAATCCAACGAGGCGCGAGATGCTTTAGTTTTGTTCTTGACTCAGTTACAGTTATAAATCTTTAGATAAACATGCATCCAATCGCCACCATATGTTTAATTTGGGACAGAGCAGTACTTGTTTTGCCCTTGTGTCAACAAATACTCACTGAATTGCATCTGCTAGTATTGGTAAAATGGAGAACATTGAATCAAGTGGTTGGACGGCTCATATCGCCCAGTCCCTACCGTAAAAACCCTCTAAGCTGGATCATTGGATCCACACGCACACACGCAAATTCTATAGCAACCAAAATCGACTTCCATAGCTAGCATAGACGACCAACCCTACTTTGCGGCGGCGCACTCGGGCGGCGGGCCGTTCGGGAACCGCTTCCAGGTGTCAGCGCAGTAGTTGTAGATCATGTAGTTCTTCTGCACCCACCGGAGGCGTGCCTGCGCCGCCGCGTCCAGGTCCTGGTGCATCCACGCGCCGTCGGACCTAGCGCACGCCGCGGCGTCCTGCGACGTGCACCCGGTCGCCGCGAAGCCCTTGTACGACGCCACGAACGGCGCCCGCGACCAGTCTGTCTTCACGAGCCCGCCCTGCGTCGCCCACGCCTCGGCGTCCCACAGGCTCGCGTACACCCGCATCGGCTGCTGCGTCAGGAACGGCACCCCTGTTGTGGCTTGCAGGTTCTGGTACACCCTTATCGGCGTCCCGTCCACGTAGAAACTGCAAGCAGGAGTAGTACTGTGTGAGATTCCATGAAAGTTGAGAAGATGATGATGTACACATGATAAGAAGCATACAGGATCTTGGTGGGGTTCCAGACGACGGAGTAGGTGTGGAAGTCGGCGGTGGGGTCGAACCACATGACGAACTGCTGCTCCCGATTGCCCTGCCCCTGGCTGAACACGTTGGTCTGCACCGTGTAGGGCTGCCCGCTCGCGTTCCCGAGGAACTCGAAGTCGACCTCGTCGTGGTGCGCCCCCTGCGGCGGCGACGAAAGCTGCAGATATATGCACCAGTCACGGAGTCAGGTCATGCATGCCCCATGTTCCATGTCAAGAGAGATCTAGGTAAAGCGTAGTATTACTTACGTAGAAACTGGTGACAGTGCCGGCGGAGTTGCCGGGGACGAGCTTGATCTGCATGTCGAAGCGGCCGAACAGGTACTGGTTCTTGGACTGGAACCCGGATCCGGAGGCCTTGTCCATGGACAGCGTCAGGAGGTCGCCGCCGCCGAGGATCTTGGCGCGCCCATCGCCAAACGTGATGTCAACGTCCTGGTTGAAGTCGCCGCCGCGGGCCACGCCGGCAACCAGCAGCAGCACAGAGCACACAACCACCACGGATGTTCTCTTTGGGTTGGACGCCATCGTAGATCGGATGCGCTGACCTACGTACTTCTGGTTATGCTGTGTTTGTTTGATGAAACAATGGGTGCAAGTCGTGGGTTTTTATAGGAGGTCAATGCGGATGGAGGAAGCCTGATATGGTATCCTCTGATTCCTTCGGCGCTTTATCTCCTCAGGAGAGTTACTGCCTAATTGTTAGCTACGAGTAATTAGGAGTAGTATTTACCACCAATCATATACACTATATTTAATTATATTGATTACTTTCTGATTTTGAGATTATTATGACTCGTCTCAAAGATTACGTCAATCAAGGATGATGACGCTGAATGAATGCGGTATATTCTTTGGTTCCATATTAAGAACCAAAATTGGAATAAAATTATGAGCTGATACCTCCTACCCCATTTAGCATGATTTCATTCTAATACCCAAATGCTGTACCAATTATTAACCATTATAAGTTTTACATATGTTCATGGGTCTCGATAGTCGGTACACATAGGGTGTCACGTATATGGGTTTTCCTCAAAAAAAAAAATCGTTCGGCAGGATCCACCTAGATGGCATCGACATGGCATGCCACATGTACCTGATGGTTGAGAGAATTTACGGCAGTGCTCAATTAGGAGTAATAAATTGTCAAACATATATACAAGCACATAATTATTAATATAATATTGATTACCCCTCATTTTTAATTTATTTATCCCATCACAAAGATTACTACAAATAAGGTGTCGGCGGATGAATGTGTCATGCATGTTTACCCTTCTTCCTTTGTGTATTTTTTGGCTCCACATTAAGAATAAAAATTAGAATAAAATTAAGAGTGAATTATTTATCTCGTACTTTCTATATCCCGAAATAAGTGACTCGGGTTTGTCTAAATTCGTATGTATATCTAGACGTATTTTAGTCATTGTGATGGGATAGGAATTGCAAAAGCTTGAGAATCGTAAATAATTTTCAACTGGATGTTGTTGATCTTTACAGGATGACCCTCCTTCGCCGAATGTCCAAAGTATCCTTACTGTATGTCTCCTATCATACGAACATGATATGTCAAGGTATATTACGAAATTAGCAAAATCAACTTATATCAGGTGTACATGTATGGTTGCATATCGGTGCTCCTGCACTGCATCGGGTTTGTAGTGTGAAACATCTTAAAATGGTAAGACGAACACCTTCATTATGTCCCTCAATGATATTATAATTGTTCCTGAATATATCATGTGTCTCTCAAGAACAATGAACATAATATGAAGCCTTCAACATGTTGTAAAAGTCAATGGTATATTTGGATTTCGCCAGTATGCACATAACATTCCCTATGTGTGCGGTAATGGAATCAATTCACTCGTGGTAATGATAATAGAATGGGATTTTGTTCAAATCTTTTATGTTCATACATGCAATGGATACAACACAACCCTTCTTTTCTACCTCAAAAAGAAAACACAACCCTTCTTTAGTTTTCTCTACCATATCTTCAGATCAAGAACACTGTGAAATCCCAAGAAAATACCCTAACCTAAACAAAGATCTAGGGGAGGGCTCCAAGACACGCGAAAAGAGGGAGAAAGGGAACCAGAAAAGGAGCAGTAGGACGCTCAAGCTTTAGGGTCGATGGGGCGTAATACATTGGTTGCCTCCGCCACTCCATGTGTGCCCTCAGGTACCACCATTATTGGTGAAGTAGGGGAGGTCAGGAGGCGGGGAGTGGTCTTGTACCACTGACCGATGGCGGGTGGAGGTGGCGAGATGATCTAGACAAGTGGGACTCGGCTCGGTTACACAATCTGTTACCGGAGAGGTATGACCAGCATCGATTTTGTAGAATGGTAGGATTTGTTTACACATAACTTGATTATACGTCGATAAGTTCAACCAAACATATTTTAAAGATATATATCTATTACCACCTTAATTAATTTACGTTCTAATTACAAAATGATGAACCGACACGTTCGTGAAGTTTTGTGCAAATAAATGTGAAGCAAGTAAAGGATTTTTTTTTCCAATAAGATTGAGAGCTGGAGATAGTCTGAGTTTACATATGTTGCAAACCTCGTACGCCGGTTACCGGGTCCTTGGAAATCGACGAGGGACGCGTTGTTTAGAAAGATGAGTACAAGGAATTAGGGACTCGTGCGAGACGTCTCTTAGAGCAAGTATAATATGACCTAGTCAACTAATTATAAAAATTAAAATATTTATTTTGCTTAGTTAGATGAGTAGAAGATGAGAGAGAGAAAAAGCAAGCTCCAAACTAAGAGCATCTCTAGCAGATGTCTAAAAATAGCGCAGCGCTATCCTAACCGTAAATTTACAGCGTGCGCTCTATACCTCCTTCAGCAGTGGCGTGAAAATAGCGCGCGCGATATTTTGCCGTGCGCGGGCTTCTGCGCTATCCGGGGTGCCAAATCTCCCGCCTAGCTTAGCCTACAAATGTCACAGCAGCCACCAACCGTCACGCGCGCTCACTCTGAAATTTCCCCTTCTTCTCCCTCGCGTGCATCCCCTTTTTCCGCTTCCTAGCGCCGCCATGCCACCGCCTCCGCTCCTTTCGGGTTTCTAGGCGTCCGCCTTCAACGGCTTTGATACGTCCAATTTGCATCACCATTTTATATCATAATTTGCCTATATTCATTGATATATTTCATATTAAGAGGTGTTACTTATGTCATTTCATCTGTTTTTGCATGTAGGATGATTCTTGGAGGATGAACTGTCGGAGTCAGGATTCTGATGAAAAAAGAGGTGTTTCGATGCAATTTTGTGAAGATCAGAAAAATACCAAAAAATTATAGAAAATCATATTTTCCCAGAGATGAAGAAAGCCAGAAGGGGGCGCAGATGGGCCACAGGGGGCCCACACCCCCCAGGCGCGGGCCACCCCTACAAGGGGTGTGGCCCACCTCTGGCTCCGCCATCTCGACTATATCTTCTCCTCGAAACCCTTAAACAAGGGGCGACCACAGAAAGATTCCGCCTCTGCCAAGCGTAAAACACCGAGAGAAAGAGCTCTCCGTGGCAGATTTGCCAGGAAATTCCTTCCCGAAGAGGGGAGATCGTCGCCATCAACACCATCATCAAGCTAGACTTTATCGGGATCATCATCATCATCCACACCATCATCTTCACCAACACCATCATCACCACTCCATCCCGCTGTAACAATTATGTTGAATACTTGCATAGTTCTTAGGAGAAACTTTCCCGGTGTTGATTACTATTGTAGTTAATGCTTGTGAGTGGAATCATTGGATTATTATTTATGTTCAGATTGTTATCCATTACCATATCATCTTTTATCTTGATCCATATCATGTCTTGTGAGTAGTTCGTTTAGTTCTTGAGGACATGAGAGAAGTCATGTTGTTAGTAGTGGATTTATGTTGAGATATTATTCAATGGTTTAGTATTTAAGTCGTGGTGCTATTCTTCTAGTGGTGTCATGTGAACGTGGACTATATGATACTTCACCATTTATGGGCCTAGGGGAATGCATTATGTATTTGGCTACTAATTATGGGGTTGCTGGAGTGACAGAAACCTGAACCCCCGTTAGGACACCATTGCATAAGGGAGCGTAGGATCTCAGAGTTTAAGGCTGTGGTTAGGTTTATATCTTAATTGCTTTCCTGTAGTTGCGGATGCTTGCAGGGGTTAATCACAAGTATGTATTAGTCCAAGTAAGGTCGGTAAATTAGCACAGGTTCACCCACACAACACTTACAACACCAAAGAAGACTACTCAACTGTATAAAGCGAAAGCACTTGACATAATTCCCATGTGTCCTCGAGAACGTTTGGTCCTTATAAGTATTTCCATCGGCTTGTCCTTTGCTAAGAAAGGATTGGGCCACTTGTTGCAATTGTTCGTTGTCCTTATTACTTGCACTTTATTTCTTTGCTTTATCATAAAACCCCTAAAAATCCGTTTGTTAAGTATTTACAGAGATTTCCTGCTCCATACCACTAGTCAACACCTTCTGCTCCTCGTTGGGATCGACACTCCTATTTATCGAAAGTACTACGATACACCCCCTATACTTGAGGGTCATCAAGACTATTTTCTGGCGCCGTTTCCGGGGAGTGAAGCGCTATTGAAGAGTGGAACTGGAAAGAAAACTTCTACTATGAGTATTGCTTTTTATTTCTGTTTGTTACTTTGTTTTCAATATGGATAACTCACTTGGTTTTCTGTTTGGAAAAACTACTACCACTGTTAGGGTAGTAGATAAACCACCACCTGTTGAGATAGATCCTTTTAAGATACCTACAAGTATTGTTGATCGTGTTATGGATAATTATTATTTGGGGGATGGAGCTATCCACCCTAGTGATCATTTGCTTTTTATCCATGAATTATGCGGGTTGTTTAAGTTTGCAGGTATCACAACTGAACAGGTAAAGAAGAAGTTACTCTCTATATTATTGAAAGGGAGAGCTGAAGATTGGTATAAGCTGCTGAAGAATGGGCAATCCATGGAATGGGAGGAAATAGTACCTCTCTTTTATTCTAAATTTTATCCTCCCAGTGAAATTCATAAGGATAGAAATCTGATATATGACTTTTGGCCTCGTGATGGAGAGAGTACAGCTCAAGCTTGGGGGAGATTGAAGTTACTAATGCTTAAATGTCCTATTCATGAACTCCCTAACAATATTATTATCAATAACTTTTATGCTAGACTTTCTCTTCATGATAAAGATTTACTAGATGCTTCTTGTGCTGGATCATTCACACGTATGAAGGAAGAAGCTAAATGGGATCTCCTAGACCGTATTCAAGAGAACACTGAAGCTTGGGAGAATAACAAGGAAGAAAGTCAGGTATAAATTATGATTATGAATGCATAAAATCTTTTATGGGAACTGATGACTTCCGTGATATTAGTACTGAGTATGGTCTTGAATCTCAAAGTATTGCCAATTATTTTAAAGCATTTGCCTCTTACATAGAAATTGCCCAAAAAAGTGGAATAAGTACCATGCACCTTATAAAGATGTTGTTAGCCTTGTTCCTATTAGAAGCACCGGAGTTTGTACTACTAATCATATTTTGCCTGAAACTTATGTTGATAAAATACCTTTCCCAGCTAAGGTAAAGGAGTATTCTATGATGATTAGTGCGAATAATAAAGGTACAAAGAAAAGTGTGAAACCTGATGAGCAAATGAATACTGAACCCGTGGTAGCTATTGTGAAAGATCTTGTCACTATAAATATAGAGGATCAACACATTGTTTTTTGTGAAGACGCTTCTAATATTATCTCTCATCCTAGTAAAACTAGAAAAGCTAGTGCCCCTGTGCTTTCGGTTAAAATTGGTGATCATTGCCATTATGGTTTATATGATATTGGTGCTAGTTCTAGTGTTATTCCTTATGAGCTTTACAGGGAAATTATGCATGAAATTGGTCCTTGTGAGCTTGAGGACATTGATGTGGTTATTCACCTCGCTAATAAGGAAACCATTTGCCCTATTGGTATTGTAAGATATGTGGAAGTCCTTTGTGGTAAGATTAAATATCCTACTGATTTTCTAGTGCTTAATTCAGCAGCTAGTAAAAATTGTCCTATCATCTTTGGTAGACCTTTCTTGAACACTTGTGGAGCTATTATAGATTGTAGGAAGCAAAAAATTTTAACTAAGTTTGATGGAGATTCTTATGAGTTTAACTTTTCCAAATTTTCTAAAGCTCCTTGTGAAAATAGTTTGTCTCATGAAGATTTCAAGATGGAACAACTTGCTTCTATTGATCCGGTTTATGAACTTGGTCCTCTCTTTGATGACTGTAAGTATGCTCAATCTGATGATAAATTTGTTTCCTGTGACAGTTATATTGTCAATTTTAATATGCATCTCAATAATGTTAAGTTTCCCCGTTTTATGTTGAAAGCTTTGAAGTTGAATTTGTTTTGTCTTCCTATGCTAGTGGATTTTTGTTTCAACAATTTGTTTTCTCATGATACCCCCATGCATAGGAAGTGGGTTAGACTCAAATGCGTTAGTTATTTGCTTCTTGAAGCTCTCTTTCACTTCAGATATTTATCTCCTATGAGAGCATCTTTGAAACTTTCAAGCCTAACTTAAAGGCATTAAAGAAAAGTACTTCTTGGGAGATAACCAAATAGTTTTGTTGAGTCTTGGAAGTTATTGCTTCAGTAACAACCGCTCCTTATCCTTTTTGTTTTGGTTTTTGTGTCAAGATCAACTACTTTTGATAAGTAGAGGAGTTGTAAAAAGTGGCTGTCCTGGGACAGATCAATCTTTACCTTCTGGTCTGTTTTGACAGATTTCTGCCATCATTTGCATTTGCCTCTTTTATTGATTCCCTTCCCGATTCTTTTGGGTTTTTGGAAAGGAGTTGCTACAGTAGCTTTTGTTTTGATGGATTTCAGTTGAAGTGTGAACCTGATACGTCCAAAACGTATCTACTTTCTCAAACACTTTGTTATTGTTTCTTCTCTAAACTTGTATGATTTTGGATGCAACTTACACGAACTGACGTTGTTTTAGCAGAATTACCTTGGTGTCTTGTTTTTGTGCAGAAAATCAACTATCAGGAAAAATCCCGAAAAATATACCAAAAACTATTTCTCACCAAAAGATCCACGGAGCCACAAGGGGAGCCATAGGGGAGGCCTGGGGGGCCCAGACCCACCCCAGGCGTGGCCCCACTGACCCCGCGTCTGGGGGAGGTCTGGCCACCCCAGGCAGCTCCTCGGCCTCCCTCTACGCCTATAAGTTGCATTCTAACCTAAAATCAGAGGGGGGTTCGATAGTTTTCGAAGAGTTACGCTTCGCACCGCCACGTAAACTAAGATTCGGATCCGAAACCGTTCGGCACCTCACGGACAGAATTTGGAGAGGATCATCGCCACCGTCATCACCAACGCATCTCCATCAACCACCGATGTTTCCCTCATCCATGAGTGAGTAATCCTCCGTTGTAGGCTTGGGGATGGTAGGGATTGGATGAGTTCTATCATGTAATCAAATAAGATCTGTTAGGGGCATAGTGCCTAGTATCTCTATTAGTGCTATTTGACTTTGTTGCAACTTGTTGTGCTTAATGCTTGTCACACTAGGGCCCGAGTGCCATGATCTCATATCTGAACTTATTATTGAATCATTATGATAGTATTTGTTTGTGATCTTATCTGCAAGTTGTGTACACATATCATTGTCTGGATCCAAAGGACCCAAAGTGACAATAATTGGGACAACCGGAGGGGATGGCTGTGGTGTGAGGATCACATGTGTTCACGGAGTGTTAATGCTTTGCTCCAGTGCTCTATTAAAATGAGCACCTTAATTGCCAGTAGTTCCCTAGAGGCCCCGCTGCCACGGGCTGGCTGGACAAAAGATGTTGTGCAAGTTCTCATTGCGAGCACGTATGACTATATTTGGAGCACATGCCTAGGATTGTTTAGTACTTGGATGCTTGTTATTATTTATCTGCAATGCCCTAGGTCTTGAAGTTACATGTTTAGACTCGTCCATGCAACGCCGCCCATCCATCCCTATGCCTACCGTTCGAATCCTCTTTACCATTCTTTGTTACTATTGCTCTTGTTCCCTTGTTGTTGTTACTACTGCTGTTGCTTTGCTGTTGCTACTACAAACTGTTACTACTGATAAACTTCTGCGAGCAAGAACTATTTCCAGGTGCAGCTGAACTGACAACTCAGTTGTTAAGACTTGCAAGTATTCTTTGGCTCCCCTTGTGTCGAATCAATAAATTGGGTAATACTACCCGCGAAGACTGTTGCGATCCCCTACACTTGTGGGTCATCAAGACTATTTCCTGGCGCCGTTGCCGGGGAGCATAGCTTTATTTGTAAGTTCACTTGGATATATTATTGTTCACTGCTACTCCTTTCATCATGGGGACGTCTCTTGATGGGAAGTTCCCTATTTTACCATCCACTACAAGAAGAGGTACAGTCCTAAACACCTCTGCTGCTCTTGATTCACCGTCTGTTATAAGTAAACTTGTGACACCACCACCACATACACATGCTACACACACTGCTACTACTGCTGAGTCTGAAACTGCTTTTGATGCTCATGATGTTACTTCTATTGTGCTTGATGCGAGTGGTTCATTAGGTCCTTTTCTAGATTCTACTATGGCTAGTCTAGGAAATATCAAAACTCCTAGTGAATACACTGTTACACCTGCTAGCTCACCTGAGTCTAGTGAGAGTTATGATATTAATGATGGTTACATAGACCTCACTGATGAATTTGTTGAAGAGTGCCGAAACACACATGGTGCTAGTGCTATTAAGAGTCTCCTTGCTAGACATACTATTATGCCTAAGAAGTCCTATGATCCTAAGTTTGCCACCTGTGCCATAGATATTTAAGATAAATATTATGATTTCTCTCTTGATTTGTCTTATTTAGATATTGTTGAGAAAGAACCTTTTTGTGGTACTGAAAATGAGAGTGTTGTGGCTCATATGAATGAGCTTTCTACTATGAGTGCTTTGTTCTCTGATGATTTAAAAATGCGCAAGTACTTTGCTACTATGATCTTCCCTTTTTCACTAAAAGGATAAGCTAGGGCTTGGTTTAATAGATTACCTCATGGTTCCATTGATAGCCCTGATTGCTTGATTGCTTCTTTCTTCCATAAATATTTTCCTCCTAGTGCTAGACATGCTGCTTTGTAAAGACTTTTTGATTTTAAACAGGGAGAAGAAGAGAAATTGCATGAGTCATGGAAAAGATTTTGTTCCTTGATTCATGCATATCCTGGATGTCCATTACCTCAGAATGAGCTTCTTGATATTTATTATAATTCACTAACTGATGATTCTAGGACCTACCTAGATAGATTTGTTGATTGTGTTTTCAGGAAAAGGACTCCTACAGATGCTGAAGAATTAATGAATAAGATAAGCAAGAATTATGATGATTGGACTTCAACTGAGCTGAATACACCTGAGCCTATTACTCCTGAACCAGTTGTTCCTGAACCAGTTCCAACACCAACAACAAAGAAGAGGGGAGTTATTTCATTAAATGATGAAGTGATGAAGGAAGCTAAAAAGTGTCTAAAGGAGAAAGGTATTAGAGCTGAAGATGTGAAGAATCTACCTCCTATAGAAGAATTATGTAAGCCAATTCCCCATTCATCTACTATTGAGGTACACTGTCTCCAATTTAATGAAGATGATATTCCTTATGGTAAGCCTCCTGATCAATGCTTAGAGGAACTTGACACATTTATTGTTAAACAAGGTAATTTTAACAAACAAGTTCAGAATCATTTATTGGAAAACACTAGAGCTATCCATGAGTTGAAAGATATTGTGGAAAGAACTTCTAATTATATTAAAATGCTTTGTAAACACTTTCAAATGGTTCAAACCCACCTTGATCAACTTGCTAAGGTGCAAAATGATATGCTAGTTAATGCTTTAGGAAATAAACATGCTTATGGAATTAGAACTAGGAGTGGTGCAGCTACTCAAGATCCTTTATATCCTGAAGGACACCCTAAAAGAATAGAGCAGGATTCCCAACAAGGTGAGAATAGTAGTAATCCTCGTAAGAGGAAGAAAAAGAAACATAAGAAAGTTGAGGAACCACTTGAACCTGTTGTAGATCCTAATAGTATATTTGTCTCTGATGCTGAAACTAAGAGTGGTAATAATAATGAGTCTCCTGATAAGGGGGAAGGTGAGGAAGAACCTGAGAAGCACACTAAGAACACTAGGTACACAAAAGAGGATTTTATTGATAATAAACATGGTAAAGAGAGAGAACATTGGGTGCAGAAGCCTATGCCTTTTCCAGGTAAGAAACACAAGTCAAAAGAGGAAGAACACTACAACAAGTTTTGTGAGTGGATGAAACCTTTATTTTTGCAAATTCCTTTGACTGATGTTATTAAACTGCCTCCTTATTCAAAGTATATGAAGGATATTGTCTCTAATAAAAGGAAGATTCCTAATGAGGAGATTTCTACTTTGCTTGCTAATTACTTCTTCAATGGTAAGGTTCCAAAGAAACTTGGTGATCCAGATATACCAACTATTCCTTGCTCTATTAAGAACAATTGGGTTAGAACTACTTTATGTGATTTGGGAGCTAGAGTTAGTGTTATGCCTTTTTATCTCTACAAGAGGCTCCAGCTAGAAAAGTTGATACCAACTGATATATCTTTGCAAATGGCTGATAAGTCAACTACGGTCCCTATTGGTATATGTGAGGATGTTCTTGTTCAAGTTGCTCATAATTGCATGGTTTTAACTGATTTTGTTGTGCTTGAAATGCCTGAAGATGATAATATGTCTATTATTCTTGGGAGACCTTTTCTTAATACTGCAGGTGCTATCATGAATTGCAATCAAGGAAAAGTAACATTCAATATTAATGACAAAGATCACACTGTCTATTTGCCCAAGAAGGTTGTTAAGAGCTATTGCCTGAATTCTATTGAAAATATTGAAGGCATCAAGGTTGGAGAAAATATATTGTCCCATTCCACAAGAAAATATTGAAACTATTATGATTGGGACAATTGCTATCAAGTATGAGGTAACATAATCACCTTGTGGAATGCAAAGTTTTGTTTCATATAAGATTGTTTTGGTAACAAGACTTGATCAACCTTGTTAACAAAAGGATTTTAATGAACAAAATAATGTTTTCACTATGATTATACTTGCTTTCTTTTTCTTTTCTCCTTCCTAGACTTTGCTTTAGCTCTAGTTTTGCTAGTTGTTTGTTTGTTTGAGTTTCTTAGAGCTCCTGTAGTTTGGCTTTTGGTTTGCTTTTGCTTCTTCTGAAAAAAACTGTTTCTGCGAGAAAATCAATTTTCATACCCTGAAAGTTGGCCAAAATAAAGTTTTCCGAAAAATCCTAGAAAATTCAAACTAAGTTTTTCCTCCAAAAAAAGGGCAGAGTGGCACCTGAGATGACCCGGGGGCCACCCCTAGGCCCCACACCTATGGTAGGAGCGACCTACCTAGTGGTGGTGCCTAGGGGGGTCTGGCCCACCTGGGCCCCTCCAGGTTGCCTCCTCAAAGTCACCTTATTTCTCTCTCCCAAAAAACACCGGAAAACTTTCTCAAGCTTGAGTTCTTGCTGTTCTTGCTCGTGATTTTCTATCTCCCTGTTCAGCCCATCTCAAGTGCTGGTTTTTGGAGGGTTTGTTCCTTGGTATGTGCCTCCTCCACTTATCCAATTAGATTTGTGATTGGTAGATTGTATCTTGAGTATTTTTCTACTGAGGTGATAGGTTGTTTGAGTTTTCATGCTTGTTGTATGCTTATAAACTTTGTTTTGATGCATGTGTAGTCCTCTAGCAAGTTCCTATAGTAGTTGCTCATCATTTATCAACTTAGAAATCACTTGGTTTTATGGTTGTTTAAAATTTCAGAATAGTGAAGCCATGGACCACCACACCTTTGGTGACATTTTTTAGAGTGATGCACCTTGAAGGGCAAGGCTTCCAAGGTCATCTACCAGTTCTAGACCCTCTCACAATGAGGATCTCATCATGATGACCCACAAGTGTAGGGAATCGAAACAGTCTTCGCGGGTAGTATTACCCAATTTATTGATTAGACACAAGGGGATCCAAACAATACTTGCGAGCCTTAACAACTAAGTTGTCAGTTCAGCTGCACCTGAAAATAGTTCTTGCTCACGGAAGTTTATCAGTATCAATAGTTTGTAGTAGCAACAGCAAAGCAATAGACAATATAGATGAAAGTAGCAATAATACTTGATATGATGGGATTCGAGTGCGGTAGGCATAGAGATGGATAGACAGGCGTTGCATGGACGAGTCTAAACATGTAACTTCAAATAACTAGGGCATTGCAGATAAATAATAATAAGCATCCAAGTACTAAACAATCCTAAGCATGTGCTCCAAATATACTCATACGTGCTCGCAATGAGAACTTGCACAACATCTTCTGTCCAGCCAGCCCGTGGCAGCAGGGCCTCTAGGAAACTACTGGCAATTAAGGTGCTCCTTTTAATAGAGCATCGGAGCAAAGCATTAACACTCCATCAATACATGTGATCCTCACACCACAGCCATCCCCTCCGGTTGTCCCAATTATTGTCACTTTGTGGCCTTTGGTTCCGGACAATGATATGTGTACACAACTTGTAGGTAAGATCATAAACAATACTATCATAATGATTCAATAATAAGTTCAGATCTGAGATCATGGCACTCGGGTCTTAGTGACAAGCATTAAGCACAACAAGTTGCAACAAAGTCAAATAACACTAGTAGAGATACTAGGCACTATGCCCCTAACAGATCTTATTTTACATGATAGAACTCATCCAATCCCTACCATCCCCAAGCCTACAGCTGGGGATTACTCACTCATGGATGATGGAAACATCAGTGGTTGATGGAGATGCTTTGGTGATGACGATGGCAATGATTCTCTCCAAATTCCCCGTCCCGGCAGGGTGTCAGAACGGAGTTTCTGGATCCTAATCTTGGTTTCTGGTGGCGGCGGCGGAGCGAAACTCTCTCTGGATAACTATCGAACCCCCTTCCGTTTTTAGGTCAGAAGGCAACTTATAGGCGCGGAGGGAGGCCGAGGCACTGGATGGCCAAACCTCCCGGTAGGTCGGTGGGCCCGCTGGGGTCTGGCCCCTGTGCCTCCCTCTGTCTCCCCTTCTGGCTCCGTGGATCTTTTGGTGAAATATAATTTTTGGCATATTTTCCGGGATTTTTCCTGATAGTTCATTTTCTGCACAAAAACAAGACACCAAGGTAATCCTGCTGAAAACAACGCCAGTCTGTGTTAGTTGTATCAAAATCACACAAGTTTAGAGGAGAAAAAATAGCAATGTGTTCGAGAAAGTAGATACGTTTTGGACGTATCACAGGTTTTCACGTTGTTTGCAACACCTTTGAGACGTTTCCTTCCTCCTACTGGTTTGATAACCTCGGTTTCTTACTGAGAAAAAACTTACTGTTGTGCTCATCATACCTTGCTCTTGGGGTTTCTGACGAAGCGTCCCACGACAACACCGGGCGCCATCACTGGCCAATCCTAACGATGCTTCCTTGCGTGGCCGCCTCGACCGAGCTGAAGAGGAGGTGCAGACGCAACATGAGATCATCAACTCTCGCAATGATGAATGGTGTATGTGACCCGCCGCAGCCGCCGCCCCCATCGCCGACAGCCGTGCATAGTCCTAGGTTGTGAGGCGTGAGTGTAACGAATGTTTTAGGATCTGAATAAAGATTTTCATTGCAAATGGTCAATGCCTACATTCATACATCATACATGGTGCGCACAACCTAGCCTACTCGTCGGAGCCGGAGGAGGAGTCGGAGTGGTAGCAGCGGCGGCACATGGTGTGGTCGAAGACGCTGACGCCGAACTTTCCTTCGCCGTCGTACTTGAAGACGACGATGTTACCTGCTTCGATCTGCTACGAGCGGGCGAAGCGCTTCCAGTTCTTAAGGTACATCGGCGATGTGGTCGGATCGCAGTCGGAGGTACCTGCCGATCTGAAGCCGTTGCCGCAGATGGCGGCGAAGCGGCAAATGTCGTCGATCGGTCAGCTGCGGCGAAGCAGCCTGTCACGCGGTATGCCGAGGTGGATGGCCACGACGAACTGGGTGGCTTGGTCGAAATCTTCGGGCGACGACGGCGTTGAGGGAGAGCGTGGTGGCGCGGTGAGTTGGTCGCGTCCTCGACGCCTCCCTCGGCGTCCACGACCGCTACGGCCTCCCCTCGACCTAGTACCTCCGAACATGGCTAGCTACAAGCAATAGAGAAGGAAATGGGGAAAGAGGAGATGGATGATGTTTTGTGTGCGAGAAGATGGCCGCGGGTGTCCGCTTAAAAAGGGCCGGCATCAGATGCCGACACGAAGGCCGAAAAGGGGCATTAAAGTGTCCAGCCAGTAGGGAAGCCGTCGGGTGGCGCGCCGTGAAGGGAGGCGTGTCGTCGGTCGGTCGGTGGCGTCATTTCGCCATTGATATCGCAGGCTGCCGCCAGTCAGCCTTCCGCCAGCGTCTCTGAATCGCTGTCGCGGTTGCCTCTGGATCGTGTCACTGCGTGCGTCTGAAATCAATGTCGCGGGTCAAGATGGCCGACGGGTGGGCCAGTAGCACGTGTGGAAACGACGCCCGTGTTGACCTCGTGTGGGCCGACGTAACCGAACACCAGATTAGATGCATGGATGGGTCGAGCCGAACGCGTTTCTCCGGATGGGTCGTCCCCCGGGACGCCGCGTACCGCGCGTCCGCGCGGACAAGTTTGAACACGCTCAGACCGTGGGTTGGCCCTCGTGGATATGCCTTACAACATGGTCCTCAACAAACGCGGCGAGGACGCAGTGGTGGCGCTCATGACCTGGTGGCCGGCGTGACCGAGATGCTGACGGAGCTTGGCGCCCATGTGTGCCGCGAGGTTACGGACGCGCCGGAACTCTACTTTGTAGCCGTTCTCGTTGTAGCTCTGAACTTCTGAACTTCATCCATGAACTTTCGAAGCTGTGATTTTTGTTCTGATGTGAATCAGTACTTTCAATATATGGATCTTGCACACACGCGTGTGAGACTCTGGCAAAATACACTTCGACATGGCACACACTTCCCGAATCACTTCTTAAGATATTCTACCGCAAAACCGTCAAATTCAGTTAACATTTGTGTCTCTTGCAGGATGATCAGATGTTGGAGATAGAGTGAAGCAACGTATATATACATTTTTTAGATTCCAAAACTGAGTACTCAGTTGAGGTCGAACCGTAGTGTCGTAGTTCATGGCGCTCTGGGACGACTGGAGCTCGGGCGCTCCTCCGGTCCGCCGGCCCGCGCCCTGCACGCCGCCGCCCGCCGTGGACGCGGCTTCCCCTGACATCCTGCCATCGCCACCCTCGTGGATGCCCCCCGGTTTCCAACCCCAGGTATGGTCTCGCCGCTCCCAGTCCGTGCCATCAGATCTTGATCTAGAGACGCCGCCTCCGCCGCCGTTCCGTGCTGCCTTTCCTGAAGACGATGAGGAGGTGCCCGAGACTCATGTTAATCTGCAGTGCACATCTGCCAGCAATCCCCAAGCCCATGTTGTGCCGGCCTCTGCCCGATTCAATGCAGGGGGCGGTTGGAGCGGTTGGCTCGCCATTAATGCATCTAGCCGGTCGCATCCTTCAGGTCGCCCCGGCTCTGGGCTCGAGGCCGGAAAGTAAGGGTTTCATGGCGTGGGCGATGGGCAATGGCGCGTCAAGTCCCATCCGCCGCGCCGGGCGGCTTTGCCTTCAAAGCCTGGGGCATTCACTGCCGGCCGTTCCCCCCCCGCCTGCCTGGCTCAACGGGCGTTGCTTTCGCTGCCTATACAAAGGGAGGCACAACCATAGAGCTTCGGAATGCAGAGACCCCGTCAAGTGCCGCCGCTGTTTTCGCTCCGGGCACCGAGCCCGCACCTGTGAGCACCCTCTGGAGCCGCCGCCAAGCCCAAGCACCTCCTCGCCCGTTCCTTCCCGTCGGCCTGCTGCTGCACCTTCGACGGCCCGTCCTCCTCAAGCTCTAGCTCAGGGGGGCGCACCTGCGGCAGCGGCGACCGCGACCCGGCCACTTCCTGCTCCCTGCACCACCATGCCGCGCATCGGCGACTACGACAGGCCGGCGGAGGACTTCGTCGTCATCCACTCCACGCCGGAGATGCAGGCCGAGGCTGGGGTGCTGCTCACCAACGCGGCCTATGCTTGGTTTGAGCGGTCCCCTGGGCTCGGCACCAGGGAGGATCGGGCCCTGATGCAGCGTGCCCTCTGCTCCACCTTCATCGTCGTCGACGATGACATCCGCGTCACCGACCACTACCCTGAGCCCTACATGGTAAGGTTCATCCACCACCACCACCGCAAGGACGCCGTCGAGCGCCATGACTTCTTCTTTGGCGAGCACAAGATTCATGTCCGTGCTTGGCGCTGGGAGGAGCACGCTGACCATGTTGATCTGAAGTACCATGTGCGTCTCTGTATAGAAAATGTTCCTATGTATGCTTGGAACGACTTTGTTGCTCAGCAGGTCATCGGACGGGCTTGCTCGCTTGATTACATCGAGCCGCAATGCCAGTCCAGGGCGTACTCCAAGGCCTTGTGTCTTTGGGCGTTCACGGAGCACCCCTCTAAAGTGCAGCGTGTACGCTGGGCCACCCTCCCTGGCCGCTCTGCCACGCCTGGGGTGCCGGAGCGCGGGCGGCGTGGTCTGCGGCGTCGCTGCATCATCCACCTGGACATCGTGGAGGATTGGACCGGGCCGGTCGACACGCAGCCACCAATGCCGGGCAAGGGCGACTGGCGTTGGGGCCATGTGGACGGCGAGCGCTCCGTCCGCGACATCAACGAGCGCCTGCAGTGTGGGGAGGGCAGCCGCCAAATCTGAGGGCGCCGCGATGAAGAAGACGACGACCGTGGTAGGCATGGCCGCAACCCTTCGCGCAGCTGGCGTGAGAAGATTCGCCGGAGCCTGTCGCGCGGGCCAAGGAACTCCGGCAGCTCCCACGGGCAGGAGCGGCAGCGGGATCGTTCAAGCAACAGGGATGCTGGCCGCCGGCACCAGCTCGCCTTGGAGCCGTTTCTGGGGGGGCTAGCCATGCCTCTGGGGCAGGCCCCTGCCCTGCTGGGCGCGGCCCTGGTGGAGCCGCAGATTGGCACGTATGGCTTTGCCGGCAGGCCGTGGCCTGCCCTCGGCGAGCTGGAGTTGGCGTCTGCTTTCGACGAGGCATCGACGCTGCTGGCCTTGCATCAAGTGGACCAGATGGTCCTCGGTGGCAAGCCCCTTGTGCATGTTGACGTGCATGTTGGAGTGGAAGAGCAGGCTGTTGAGCATGTTGATCAATCAGGTGACGCACATGATCTCCAGGGAATCCACAGTGGCAGCGACGGCGATGAGGGAGATAGGATGCGGTTTGCCTACTCCAGCGATGAAGGCTTTGCCGCGATGGCCCGTGGCAGAGCAAGGGCTCGCTCTGCATCCCCGGATGCGGCCAGGCGCCGTTCAAGGGCTGCTTGGACGCCGCCAGCCACGCCGGATCCCGCGTCCTCTCCTACTTCGACCCTGCCATCGTCCCCGTCCGCCAAGGGATGTTCGCCGCTTCTGCACCTGTCAACACAGGGATCCATGACGCGCGTCTCTCTCTCACCAAGCCCGGAGGGGAACATGAATGCTGCTGCCCGCCAGCTCCTAGAGATTCTAGCGCCTGCCTCCCTGATTCCAGCAGCGTCGCCCTCACGCCCTCCAGGCTTCGACGCCTCGCCGCCAGAGTCCACGCCGCCATTCATCTCTGCAGGCCTGCTCGTGCGCACTCCTCCAGTGCCTCCCCAGCGCGCTCGTTCTTCGCCACCTATGCATCGTGCACCATCTACAAAGGAGGCAGTGCTCGCTCCGCTGGCCCCCCTGTTCGTCGCGGCACAGCGCCCACTGCTCTCCCCGCCGCCTACTCGCCCCTCCTGCAGGCGGAAGACGCTGGCGGGTGTGGCCATCGCCTGCACTGCTGGGAAGGAGCCAAGCTACAAGATCAAGCGAGCAAGTAACAGGCTTAAGGGTCGGTGCAAGGCGGCGCCGATCGCTGGTCTTCTTGAGGCTGCGTGTGCCGCGGTCTTGGAATCATCCAGGATGGAGAAGTGGTGACAGAACCGGCGATGCAGGTGTTCGCTGACAAGTTCAAGGGGGAGGTGTCCGACAATGTCCTTGCAGCGATGAGGCAGCTCTTCAGGGTTGGCACGCCAGAAGATGACGCCATTGACGATGCCTGCTTGGTCATGGGCGCGGCCGCTGGACACAGAGGTGGAAGTCGGTGGCATGGAAGCTGGCGATGGGCGATGCCGTCCGTCAAGATTTAGTGTTTTTAGTTCAACATGTTAGCTAACCTCATTGGTTATGTCGTTGTATGGGTGTGTCCCTTATCCGGAACTGTTGTCGTGTTTTAGCGCTAATTTGGTTTCTCTCCGTGCGTGCGTATGTTGCCCTTCCTATTTGCATGAAGGAAGTTGCCCCCGATAATCAGCTGCTGTTTGGGCTGTGTTGCTTTCTCTCAGAGGTTATATTAGCTATATTCTCAGTTCTAATTTGCTCCTGCTGGTCTGATTTCTTCCTATGTTAGAGTGGCTTCTAAATATTCGGGTGGAATGTGCGTGGGCTCAATGATCCGATCGGCGTGACACGGTGCATGAAACGATTGCCACCGAGTTGCAGATTGTGCCTCAGGAAACTAAGTTGTCCTCGGTATCCTCTTTCGATCTTTTATATTGGTGGGAACAGGCTGCGTGGGTATCTTGGCCGAGCTAATGGCACAAGAGGAGGTATTCTGTTGCTTTGGGATGATTCTTTGATGAAGCTTTCCGACGTGCAGCTCTCGGAGTTTTGCCTTTCGGCAAAAATCCACTTTCTCAATTCGAATGGAGAAAATGACTTCAAAATTACAACTGTGTATGGCCCCACGGCGTCTTCTCGCAAGGATGATTTTTTCGCCAAGCTCATCGAGCACAAGCCTTTGAATGGTGAGAAGTGGTTGGTGCTTGGTGACTTCAATCAAATTAGACGAGCCCGTGATAAGAACAATCGCAATATTAACCGCAGTCGGATTAACCGTTTTTGTGCGGTCCTTCAAGCTTGTGAGCTAAGAGAAATCCACTTGCAAAACCGGCGCTTTACTTGGAGCAATGAGCGACGAGACCCTACGTTATGCAAGCTCGATGCTTTTTATTGCAACACCGAATGGGACCTTTGTTTTGGTTCGCACGTGCTACATGCCCTTTCTTCATCGTTGTCGGACCATTGCCCACTTATGCTTGTCGATGCCACCGGACCTAGACGCCCGAGGTCTTTTAAGTTTGAGAATTTTTGGCTTAAAATTTCCGGATTCAACGAGATTGTGAAAAACGCTTGGAGTGAGCAAACACGTCACATTGAGCCTTGTCATGTCCTCCACCATAAGTTGCGCAACACGGCCATGAAGCTCACTAGGTGGAGCCGTGGGCTGTTCTCCAATACAAAAATCCTACTCCACGCCGCTTTGCTTGTCATTCTTCACTTCGACAAAGCCCAAGAAATGAGGACGCCTCGGTTATGGAGTTTGAGCTTCGGGCTAGATTAAAGAGGAAGGTCATTGCCTTGTCCGTGATTGAGAGGGCTCGAAAGAAGCAAAGCGCTAGGATCGCTAACATTAAAGAAGGGGACGCAAATACAAAATTCTTCCACATGAGGGTGAATGCTAGAAAGAGGAAAAACCATATTCATCGCCTAAAGCATAACCACGGTTGGGTAACCGACCACGTAGAAAAAGAGGATATCATCAACAACCACTTCAAGACAATCATTGGTAGTCGGGAGGCTATAAACTTAGATTTCAATTGGGAGGAGATTCATTTCGATAACCCCGAGTTGCATGAGCTTGGGGTCTCTATCACTGAAGAAGAGGTGTGGAACGCGATCAAGCAAATGCCAAATGACAAGGCGCCCGGCCCTGATGGTTACACCGGTGCCTTCTTCAAGAGATGTTGGAGCACAATTAAAGAGGACGTCATGAGAGTAATAAATCTTTTTGGCAACCTCCATGCCGAGAATTTTCATTGGCTCAAATCAGCCAATATCGTCCTCCTACCAAATAAAGAGGGCGCGGAAGAGGTGTCCGACTTTAGGCCTATTAGCCTAATCCATGCCATTGCAAAAATCATTTCGAAGGTGCTTGCTTTGCGGCTTGGCCCCATGATGAACGACCTTGTCTCCAACGCCCAAAGTGCTTTCATAAAAAAGAGGAGCATTCATGACAACTTCCTCCATGTTAAGAATCTTGCGAGAAGATTCCACAAGAGCAAGATTCCGGCGCTACTTTTGAAGCTTGACATCCGCAAGGCCTTTGACTCTATTAGATGGGGCTATATTCTTGATCTTCTACAACGTTGCGGGTTCCCTAGTCGGTTCCGGGATTGGATTGCCACGCTGCTCTCCACATCTTCTTCTCGGGTCCTTCTCAATGGCATCGCCGGTACCCCAATATACCATGGTCGTGGCCTTAGGCAAGGTGACCCGTTGTCACCCCTTCTTTTTGTCATCGCGATTGACCCTTTAACGCACATCTTAGAAAGGGCAACCTCTCATGGGCTTCTCCATAAACTACGTGGGAGAGGAACAATTTTAAGAACCTCCCTATATGCGGACAACGCGGCGGTTTTTGTGGCTCCAATCAAACATGACATTATCAACTTAGCTGCCATCCTTGAGGGTTTTGGGGAGGTGACGGGGCTGCGCACAAACTTCTGCAAGAGCTCAGTTGTTCCCATCCGGTGTGATCAAATTAACCTAGATGATATCCTTCAAGACTTATCGGTGTCCCGTACCACCTTTCCCTTGAGATATTTGGGCTTGCCTCTCTCGGTTTGGAAGCTCAAGAGGGCGGATTTCCAGCATTTGGAGGACAAGTGCGCTGCCAAGCTACCTACTTGGAATGGGAAATATATCACCACGGCAGGGCGGACTGCGTTAATAAAATCGACCATCGCTTCTCAAGCATTATACCACTTGACGGCTTTGCCCGTTCCTCCGAGCACTATTAAGTTCATGAATAAGTTGGAACGGGCCTTCCTTTGGTCGGCCAAGGACAAAACTACCGGGGCTAAGTGCAAAGTAAATTGGGACACGGTTTGCCGCCCAAAAAAACTTGGGGGGCTTGGGATCCTTCACACAGACAAATTTGCGACGGCTTTGCGTTTGCGGTGGCCATGGTTAGAATGGAAAAATCCAAACAAGCTTTGGGCTGGACATGGAAACCCATGCACTAAGGAAGACATGAATATTTTCTTCGCTGTCACGACCATCACGGTGGGTAATGGAGACAAGACTCCATTTTGGCATGCGCCTTGGATTCTAGGGAAGAAACCGATTGAGGTTGCTCCCCTAATTTTTGCCTTATCTAAAAGGAAGAAGTGGACTGTCAAACAAGCCTTGCATGACGATGCTTGGATTAGGAACGTGAAGTTGGGAGCGAATTTCACCATCGAGCACCTTAAACAATTCGTGGAGCTTTGGGTTCTTCTTCATGAGGTGGAGCTTGACCCTAATGTTGATGATGACATTTCTTGGAAGCTTACGGAAGATGGAGAATATTCGACGGCGTCGGCTTATGAGGTGCAATTTTTTGGGGCCACGCTTTCCAACATGAATACAATGGTTTGGAAGGCTTGGGCTCCCAAAAGCAATTTTTGCTTGGCTTGCGTTGAGGAATAGAGTTTGGACGGCGGACCGTTTGGAAAAGAGAGGATGGCCTAATTGTGGGTTGTGTCCTCTATGCAAGCAAACCACGGAATCGATTTCACATCTTTTTGTTGCTTGCAGATTCACCACGCGCATATGGAGTTATCTCAAAGTTTGGTTGGGGCTCCATACCGTTCATCCGAGAGAATGGGCGGGGCTTTCTCTCAAGAATTGGTGGGCTATGTTGGCGGAAGGGCGTAAGACATTGGCGTCTCTAACATTGCTCGTTTCTTGGGAAATTTGGAATGAAAGAAATGCCCGGGTTTTCAACAATAAGCACGCGCCGCCTTTAGTTGTTCTTGATAAGATTAAGAAAGAGGCCCGATTGTGGATCTTAGCGGGCGCTAAGCATTTAGGTGATGTAATTTTGGGAGAGTAGGCTTGTATCCTGTTATTTTCTGTTACTTTCTGTAAACACTCCTCGCTTAATTAATATAATGGGGCAAAGCTTTTGCCCCGACTCGTTTCAAAAAAAAAAATATATATACATTTTTCTTTTGTCAGAGTCTGCAACCCTGCGAAGCGAAAGTTCAGTCGGAGGGCGATCGCAACGTTCTGTACGAGAAGATAAAATGTCCCCGGTTCCATCGGTGAATCTTCTGATTTCTGAAAACCCCAATAACCAGTAGTTGATCTGATAGAGGAGCAGGAGTGCACGCCTCCAATATTCGGCCTGGACAGCCTTTCCCATTTTTATTTTTGACTCACTTTCAGAGTGTTTACATAAAATGTGGTTATGATTGATTACATGTTCTTTACTTGCATCACGGGACAAGTAAGACCCCCCTTGCCCGGTCCTGCTTACTCCTGGTCAGGGAAATCAATTTATCAGTTGTTTGGGGGGAAAATCAACATTACCCTTGATTCGTTCATCAACGACATGTTCGCCTCCAATTTTCGACGTAGAACGCACAATCGTTATAAGTAACGAACATACGCACACGATTTGTTTCATCTCGAGGTACCACCATTGGTGCTAATCTTGAATTAGTCCTGATTAGCTCCTCCCGTGCATTGTAATTGTTGAGATAATAAAAATGCAGTAGTACATAGTACTTTTACCAATGATGATAGGGGCCTGAACCTAGTTATATCATGCCTCTTGTGTCTGATCTCGCTGGTTTACACAAATTTTGTGTTGCAAGCTTGCCGACAAGCAGACACATGTTTCCCCACTACACGTACAAAGATGTAGATCTACTTGTTTAGGAAGCTTACATCGCAAAAGTTGTGTAGAACAGTGAGATGATGAAGCTACTCGAAATTTCAACTGTGTAAAAAATGATAAAATTCGTCTAAAAAGCTCCAAATACGAACATGAAATTAGACATATAAAAAAATCAACGAAACTAGGAACCAAATGCGGGAATGTAATCATAACATGGATGTATAAATTAGAGATTAGAGACTAGAGATACCGTTGGAGAACATCGATGTATATATCTTTATCGTGTAGACGTTATCTCGATTGGAGATACCGTTGTATAAATTGAACCACGTTTGACTATCGACCATACCTATAGTGTGGAATAGTGTCACCTTTCGTCTACACACGGCATATTATTAGTGAAAATTACTAAACCTGAATATTATTTCTGGAATTTGCAAAAAAAATATTCAAAAAAAGAAATACGGGTGGGGGACTGTGTGAGTATAAAACGTGAAATCTAGAAACGGCAACTCATCAAACGTGAAATATACAAACCGCAACACAAACGTGAAACGAACCCGGAACCCGAAGAGCCAAAGATAGAGGCGGCCTGGATAACCGAAATCCAAAAAAGCCGAATTAAACACAAGCGAAACTCTATACGGCGGAGGCCCATTTGTCAGATCGTCTCTTCTTCCTCCCCCGTCCTCGCCCCTCCTCGTGACCCTTCTCATCGGCGCCTCGCCTCCGTACCGCCTCGCCCTCGCCCTCGCCGGAACCCTAGGGGCAATCGCCGCGGCGCCGGCGGGCGGCCTCGCAAGGGAGGGGCGGGGAGATGAGCTCCCAGAAGAGGCGGGTCCCGAAGATCGAGCCCTTCAAGCACCGGGTGGAGGTCGACCCCAAGTTCTTCGACAAGTCCTGGAAGAAGCTCGATGACGCCATCCGCGAGATTTACAACCACAACGCCAGCGGACTCTCCTTCGAGGAGCTCTACAGGTTCACACCTCTAGCCTACTCCGCCCTCCCCTGCTTTATTTTTTTCTCCCTGTGAATTTTCCTGTGCGGCGTTCGTGCGCGTGGACTCAGGGTGGTGCGCCGAACGATGGTAAAAAATCGGACACGGATCGGGAATTCATTGTTAGATTAGATTCCTCGTGGTGCCCTGCGAGGGAGTGCCTGATTGGTTCAGTTTTTCTGAGCTTTTGTTGGATGACAGTGGATTGGATTTGGGGGTATCCAGGACGTTTAGAAGTTATTGATCAGTCAGGGTTATCCGTTAGGTTATTCTGTGTATGCGAGTTTGTGGTATGTTATTTGGAAATTCGGATATACTGATAGGATACCCTAAAAAAAAGAAAAGGATGTGCAGGATGGTAGTTCTGGAGTCATGGACATAGCTCGTATCTCTGGTAGAAATTAGTTGTATGGGTTTAACCATGCTTATGTGGCTGTGACTTGTGCAAGTTTTTATTTGTTGTTTGGAAATCGGGTTACTCTAATTTTAGTTTCAGAATCGTGGGCGTATGCTTAATTTCAGTAGAAATAAGTCGCATGGGTTTTGCCATGCTTATGTCGCGGCGACTTGTGTAGTTTGCATTTTTTGTTTCTACTTAAATGCTTGCATGGCTGATAGGATCGTAGTTCTGGAGTCATGGATGTAGTGCTTAATTTGGTAGCAATAATTGCATGGGTTTTGCCGCGCTTGTGTGGCTGTGATTCCTGTAGTTTACGTTTGTTGCATGGGTTTTGCCGGGCTGGCATGGTTGTGACCTGTGCAAGCTTGTTTGTATTGTTTGGAAATTAGTATGTCGTACCCGATGTAGTTTTGGTGAAATGTATGTAGCATTTATTTTGGTAGGCAGCAGTTGCATGGGTTTTGCTGCGCCGGTGTGGCTGTGACTTGTGCAAGTTTGTATTTGTTGTTTGCAAATTGGGATGTGTTGCTCTTATTGTAGCTTTTGAATTGTGGAGGTAGTGCTTAATTCTGTTAGAAATTAGTTGCATGAGTTTTGCCACGCTGGTGTAGCTGTGGGTGTGACTGATGCAAGTTTGTATCTGTTGTTCTGAAATCGGTATGCTCTGGTGTAGTTTTGGAGAAATGGATGTAGCACTTAGTTTTCGTAGAAATTAGTTGCGTAGATTCTAACCTGCCAGTGTGGCTGTGATGTTTTGTATCATAATATGTTTTTTGTTACGCTGTAATTAATTCATCCTTAAAGAATTACTAGGAATGATACCTTTAAGTTGCTCTCGATTTTTTTCTTGATGTGCGGTGTGGTTGAAAGGCTAGATGTAAATCGGAACAAAATTTGACATGCTGGTGTTGTTGCATGGTGTAAGGGCGTATCTAGTCTTTACCAAAAAATGTTGCTCTTGAAATCATCACTATGGTTTCCTAATGTGTCCACATGTACAATGGAAGTAAGTGGAACTCGTTTATAATGGATCATTTTTTGAGAGAGAAGTACTCTGGCAATTGGGTTGGGAGGAGATAGCTTGTAAGCTGTGAGGAAATTTTGTCCAACATGTTCATATTGGTTTTGTTTCGAAAAATTGCCACACTTCACCTCTGTCTCCATGGCACTATTGTGTTTATATGTTCCTGTATTGCTTCACCCTCTGCACTTCACTTATTAGTTTTTGTTTCAGATGTTCTTTGCGAAAACGGATCTTGAAGAGTTTTATCGTTAATTATGATTCGTGTGTGCAAAAATACTTATGTTGTTATAATGGTTTTTAGATCAACGGATACAGGGAAACCAGATTGTTATTAGAAAAGGTCTTCCAACTTGTGCCATTGTACCCATGCAGCTCATGTTATCTTAGTGCTTTGTTTTCATCTTAAAAGCCAATATCTTGTCTGGCTTTAACAAACACATTCTCGCAATAATGGGTTATGGTGTAATTCATTAGCAAGGGGTAATGGCGTATCTACTGGAAAAAGAAAATTTTAATGCTCTTCATCTATTGCCTTTGACAATAGAATTAAGAAAGGTGCTGAAATGACCACACTAACCGTCATGATGTTTTAGTTAGCTAGTTTCTTATTCACCAGAGTAGTACCTTTTCTCGGCATACCATGCAGTACGCATACAAATGCACATTAACCCAATTCATTTGATCGTCCCGGGACTTAGCAATTGGGTATAGAGGAATTTATCCATAAAATGAGCAAGGGCATCCACAGGGGTTCTTTGGGGGATGGTAATGCATTAAATTAGGTAGGCGTCTAATAGGTAAATGCCAGTGATATTTTTTCCTCAAATTCTAAAATGTTATTCTATTCTTGTTTTTGAACAAAAAAGATGGTTCACGTCATGTATTTACAAATGGAGGGTGTTATTCAACACCTGTGATTGACCTTGCTGAAAAAATACGACTATCATGTCAAATGTTCTTTTGGATCATTAATGAAGAGTGCGTCTAAAATTTATCACTCTTTACAAAGGTCCTTCTGGAGTAATATACCTGCGGAAATTGGTTCTACCTAACAATACAATGTAAACTTCTCTTCAAATGGAGAAAGTTGTCAATCATACAAATATCTTCCCCATCTTGGACTTCATTTTACGAGTCATGAAATTTCAGAGAGTAATCAGCTCATAACAGCAGTCATGCCTCCATGCTCCTGCTAAATGCAGCAAGTCCTGGTTGTTTAGTTATTTGCAGGAAGTCCCAGATTTGTTTTTGATAGTGGTAATTAACCCTGAGTTTTGGTTCCATCAGTGTTCAATGTTTGGATGTAGGGTTGCTTTGGTTGAGTTGATCAAGGCCGTAGTTTTGGCTATCCTTGAATTAATGTGTCTTTTTCGTTGATTATTTCCCCATTACACAGTAGTTTTGGTAATTCTGTATGTAGCTTTGGGTATGTTATGAAGCATCATTCCTTTTAATTTATATATTTAGAACTAGCAAGGACTGCTGTTATTAATATGGGCTGAGAGATACACATGATATGAAATTGTGGAATATAAATGATCTTTTGAAGCAATTGTGGAATATAAACTACCATGGTTTTGCAACCATATATTATCCTTGTGTGGTTTATGCCCATTGAATGACTTGCTTTATTATCTGAATATTATTTTAGGCCATATATTGCTGACTGGTCATGTTGTTATTGGCTGTTAATACAGATATTATTATTTAATTCCATAACTTAATCCTCACTTTGTGTTGGCCAGGACCGCTTATAACTTGGTTCTTCACAAGCATGGTGGGAAGCTTTATGATAAACTGACAGAGAACTTGAAAGGACACCTCAGAGAGATGGGCAGATTAGTAGAGGCTGCCCAAGGTGGTTTGTTCTTGGAGGACCTACAGAGAAGATGGGCTGATCATATCAAGGCATCACAAATGATCAGAGATATTCTCATGTATATGGATCGAACATTTATTCCGACTAGCAAAAAGACACCTGTATTTGAGCTTGGTCTGGAATTATGGAGAGATACCATTGTCCGCTCTCCCAAAATACACGCAGATTGCTTGACACACTTCTTGAACTCATTCATAGAGAGAGGATGGGTGAGATAATAAACAGAGGTTTGATGAGGAATACAACCAAAATGTTGATGGAGCTAGGGTCTTCTGTCTATCAAGATGACTTTGAGAGGCCATTCCTTGAGGCATCTGCAAGTTTCTATAGCGGCGAGTCGCAGCAGTTCATTGAGTGTTCTGACTGTGGTGAGTATCTCAAGAAGGCTGAAAGGCGACTCACTGAGGAATTGGAACGTGTTACACAGTATATGGATTCCAAAACCACAGACAAAATAGCTAATGTTGTGGATAAAGAGATGCTCTCAAATCACATGCAGAGGTTGATTCTTATGGAGAACTCTGGTCTTGTGAATATGCTCATTGATGACAAACATGAAGACCTAACTAGGATGTACGACTTATTTAAGCGTGTTCCTGATGGACATTCAACAATTAGATCTGTCATGACTTCTCATATTAAGGAGACTGGAAAGACTTTAGTGACTGACCCAGAGCGATTAAGGGACCCTGTTGATTTCGTCCAGCGTCTTTTAAATGAGAAGGACAAGTATGATGAGATTGTCAGTGTTTCATTCAGCAACGACAAGGCTTTCCAAAACGCTCTGAATTCCTCATTTGAGTATTTCATCAACTTAAATAACCGCTCCCCTGAATTCATATCATTGTATGTTGATGACAAGCTTGAAAGGTGTCAAAGGAGCCAATGAAGAGGATATTGAGACAGTACTGGACAAGGTTATGATGCTCTTCAGGTACCTGCAGGAGAAAGATGTTTTTGAGAAGTATTACAAGCAACACTTGGCAAAGCGTCTTCTATCTGGGAAAACTAGTTCTGATGAAGCTGAGAGGAGTATGCTTGTGAAGCTGAAGACAGAATGTGGCTATCAGTTTACTTCAAAATTGGAAGGCATGTTCACTGATATGAAAACGTCTCATGATACTATGCAAAGTTTCTATGCCGCTCTCTCTGGTGACACCGATGGCCCAACAATATCTGTCCAGATACTCACCACCGGGTCTTGGCCAACACAACCATGTGCTACCTGCAATCTTCCACCTGAGATCCTTGATATATGTGAGAAGTTCCGGGCTTACTACCTTGGCACTCATAATGGCAGGAGATTGACTTGGCAGACAAATATGGGGAATGCAGACATTAAAGCAACATTTGGAAGCCGCAAACATGAGCTGAATGTCTCAACTCACCAGATGTGTGTCTTGATGCTATTTAACTCGGCAGATAGTTTTACTTACAAGGAAATCCAACAAGCCACAGCTATACCACATGTTGATCTGAAGCGCTGCCTCCAGTCCCTTGCTTGTGTGAAGGGCAAGAATGTGCTGCGGAAGGAACCCATGAGCAAGGATATATCTGACAGCGACACTTTCTACTTCAACGACAAGTTCACTAGCAAGTTGGTGAAGGTGAAGATTGGCACGGTGGTTGCACAGAAGGAGACAGAACCTGAAAAGCTGGAGACCCGCCACAGAGTCGAGGAAGACCGAAAGCCTCAGATCGAGGCTGCCATCGTCAGGATCATGAAGTCCAGAAGGGTCCTTGACCACAACAGCGTGGTCACCGAGGTAACGAAGCAGCTCCAGTCACGCTTCCTGCCGAACCCCGTGGTGATAAAGAAGAGAATCGAGTCCCTGATTGAGCGTGAATTCCTGGAGAGGGACAAGACAGATAGGAAGATGTACCGCTATCTTGCTTAGGTAGATGTCTCAGCTGTCTGAAACATTTGAACTGTCTGTCAGTGAACAAACGCGGCAAAACATTAGAAGTGTCCGTCCATGAACAAACGTGTCATGCCTTGCTTATGTGTGCCCATACTTGGGGGTTTGGTTGTAGTTCTGCTGCACGGGCCAGGTGGTTCGCTAACTTCAGGCCTGCCACCTCTGGTACATATATAGAGCACCATCTTATACGCACTTGGTGTTGAGCTGTTTATGCATACGATCGCTGCTGGTTATTCTGTGCTTGGGTTTCCCCGTGCTATTCGCAGCTTTCTTGTTCTTGCCTGATGCATTAGCTCGTGCTCGGAGAGGTGATGCAGTGGTGGCACTGATGCTTCCACTTGCCTTTTCATCAGTATAGTGATCGATGTAGTTTTTCTAGGCTTTGATTTTGTCCAGAATGACCGGGTGTCTTCGGCTCCATGTTGGGCAATCTTGGGCTTGGACTACAAGTGCGTCAACGAGTTGTCTGTAGGTGCAATCCCAGCTAATTAGCATATACTACCCTGATTTTACTTTGCCCTCAGAAAGTACCCAAATTTGCAATACCCTGATTTTACTTTTCCCTCAGAAAGTATCCAAATTTTTACTCGGTTTTAGTAGTTAGCTTTACCAGATGCACATTTATATATTGTTTAATGAAGTGTCAATTTCATCTAACTATTGAAATCTTTCACCATAATTATTTTCAAAATAATCCATTTTTTAGTCAAACATGATAGATCAACCATCGTACCTTTCTGCCTCCCCATTCGTCTCTTCCCCCCTTCTCTCTACCCCCTCTCCCTCCCAATTTTCTGCTGCCCTCGTGCCCGCGCATCCTATGCAGCCTCAAAGTGCTAGAACGGGTATGGAGCCACCAAACTCCTACTTATAAGAAAACCTTCTTCTACCGTAATGTTGTCAAATCTTCTTCACTACCAACATCACCACCTTCTTCCACGTCTCCAGCATCTCCTCAACCACCATCCATCACCGCCTCCTCATGTTACGAACACCGCATTCCATGACCCTATATGAAGCAGCATACTCGCTTAAGACATGAAGGATTTGGCCACCAAGGGATGATCAAATGGATGTTTCCAACTAGTGACGCCTTAAGGAGATTCAGAGACAATCAATTTGGCACCTCATACAATCAACAACCTATTAGTCTATCAAAGCTACTCAATTCCAAGAACCGGGTAAACCGGTACGTGAGGGTCTCACGACAGGGAGGCGGCAGCATACTAAAACCAATCTAGGTTTCGTTCCCCTCGCTGGTGACGCCGCTGGTCCGCTCAGTCTCCGGTGGCCTTAGGGCCTTGGAGGCGTGGCGGACCACGGCCTCTCGTCGGCGGGAGGGTTTCTGGTATTCGTTTAGAATTCTTTTAGTGTCTTCGTCAGGATGTTGAGGCGACGGCTATGTCCTGAAATCAGAATAAGATCCTCCCCGCCCTATCCTCGCTCCGGTGGTGCATCTAGCGTCGGCGGAGGGCGCATGGAGTCGTGTGTCCGGCGGATCTCTTTGGATCCAGTCTTTTTCGTATTCGTCCATGTGGTTTCAGGTCAGTCTCTTTCGATCTACGGTTATCATCTTTGTCGATGGTTGCTGCTCTGGTGCGCTGGCTCTTTTGGGCCTTAGCACGACGACTTCACGTTTGTCTACTGCAACAAGCTCTACAACGACAAGCTTTGCTCGGCTCCGGTGATGGAGGGGCGAGAACGGCGGAGCGCCTTCGGCTCGTGCTAGTATTTGTAGTCGTCGCTGTTAGATGTATGTATATATATATTGTATTTCCCCCGTATGTTAGGGGGCTGCCTGCATATTTGCCCTGTACATGTCCTATATATTGTGGCCTTTGGCCCCCAGAGGAATATACGTTGCATATTCCTGACATGGTATCAGAGCAAGGTTAGCCTCCTCCTAATCGCAACTTCGTCTCTGGCCGTCACCGTCCACATCGCCGACGGCAGTATATGTCGTCGCCGCCGCCGGTTGCCGCCTCGTTGTTTTGGCCATAGTTGCCCGTTCCATCTCCAGATTGATCCGATCTGATCCCAGATCGGTTTCGTTTCTAATAAATCTGGATCGAATCTGGCCACCGTCGCCCGCTCAAGCCTGCCTCCACGCGCTGGTCCTGCTGCTCACGGGCCCCTGCCTCCACGCGCTGGTCCTGCTGCTCACGGGCCCTTGCTGCTGCTCCTGACGCGTCCCGTCTTGACCGCCCGAGCCGATCATTGCGGGTCTGCTGGCCTCCACGCGCCTGGATCCCTGCCGCTGGTCTGATTATTTCCCGTACCTGGATCGAGTGGACTAATTAATTCCAGTACCTGGATCGAGTGGACTCCACCCCTCGCCCGTCTGGTTTGATCGGCGCTGCCAGACTGGATCGCGCCGCCAGACGTCCCGCCGCTTCAGCCCGCGTGCTCGATCTTGCTGCACCCTCTGCTTGCGCCGGTCTTGACGCTGCCGCATCCACCGCATACCGGTCTGATCCAAAAAAAAAATGTCTTCTTCTGCGGTTATGTTGCGATTCCTCGCTGCCGGTGGTCTTTGATGGCGCGAATTACCCTGATTTCGCTGCCTTTATGCGCGTTCACATGCGGTCTCCGTCTTTGGGTGTGCTCTCGGCGAGGTCTCCATCCGCCGTGTCCTCTGCTCCTGTGGCTCCTATTCCGACGCCGATTGTTCTTGTGCGATGCTTCTCGGAGGCCAAGGATGCTTTTCGAGTCTTGATGATAGTGCGTTCTTTGCTTATGACGAAGTTCAAGCAATACTCTTCTGATCTCGAGGCCTATCGACACGCTCTGACCACTTACACTCAGTGGGTTGATGAGGATGCTCGTGCTGCTGCTGTTCTCACCTCTAGTGTTACGCCCCAAGATGTATGAGTTTATGAGTCCCTCATTGCCGCTCGATGGGCCCATCTTCGTCGGCGCTATCGGCCCGTCTGGGATGCTCTTTACATCTGTGGTTCGCCAGAGCATGCTCTTCACGACGGGTGATTCCACTATTGATGAGTTTTATACTCAGTCTGCTATCTGGCGTCGACATTCTCTCCGTCTTGCTGTTTGTGGCACATGCTCGTCTTTGCCAGATTGTGCGCTTCGGACTTGGAGTTTCACCGCATCTATGAGTTTACGTCTCGGCTCCGCCAGAGTTTGAGCCCAGCGTGCTCGGTGAATGCTCGTGGTCGTGTTCCGCTCTCGAGGTGTTGTCGAGCTTGGCTGAGGAGACCCGTCTCCGTGGTGCTGGTCTTCTTGCGGTTCCCTCTGCACTTGCTACTCGTGGTGCTCCTTTGCCGTCTGCTCCCTCGACTCAGCCGCGGTCCCCTGTGTCGCCGCCGCCGATACTACCTACTCCTCCGTGTCGTGGGTCAGCTTCAGACTGACCGGCCTCGTGGTCGAGCCAAAGCATCAAGCTCGTGGTCGAATGGTCGTGGTTCTCTTAAATCCTTGCTCTTCTTTACAATGGATGGTCACACTTGGGCCACATTATACGGGACCCCGTTTACGTCAAGAACACCGGCTCGTGGGTCGGCTCCTTCGGATCTTCAGCTTGCTCTCTCGATCGGGACATTATCGAGTCTTCGCAGTGCCGCTTTTCTGAGCTCTTCCTCGAGGCACTGCTGGTTACCGTGACTCTTGACCTTGTCGACCACCACCTTCTACGGTCAGTCGTCTCCGTGGTATCTGGATTCTGGAGCTTCTTTTCATATGACCTTTGAGTCTTCTTCTCTGTCCGCTCTTCGTTCTCTTCCTTCTCCTGTCCGTGTTTTTACGGCTGATGGTACCTCTCTCCCTGTTTCTCGTCGGGGCACCCTTTCTACTTCTTCTTTTTTTGTTCCTGATATTTCTCATGTCCCTCTTCTTAAGATGAATCTGTTCTCTGCTAGCCACCATCGACTCGGTTGTCGCGTCATTCTTGATGTCGATTCTTGTGTTGTCCAGACCGCCACAGGCCTGGTTGGGCCCCCTCGCCGTGATTCTTCAGACTTTGGGAGTTAGGCGGCTTCGCGTTCCTTCGCTTCCACTTCCTCCGGTTCTTCTCGGTTGTCGCCTCTACTACCGTGTCCTTTCAGTGGCATCATCGTCTTGGTCACCTCTATGACTCTACTTTGTCGTCATTAGTTCATCGTGGTCTTCGGGTCTGCATCTCGGAGATGGGTCCTTGCATTGTCGGGCTGTAGGTTGGGTAAGCAGATTCACTTCCCTATCCTACTAAGCGCGTCGTATCTCAGCGACCTTTTGATTTAGTTTATTCCGATGTTTGGGGTCGGCTCCTTTCGGCGAAAGGGGCCATCGCTACTATATTTTATTCATTGATGATTTTCTCGGTACACTTGGTTGTATTTTATGCGCTCTCGTGAAGTGCTTTCCATATATCAGCGTTTTGCGGCCATGGTCCGCACTCAATATTCTACCCTATTCGCGTGTTTTCAGGTGCTGATTCTGTGGTGAGTATATCTCCCGGATGTTGCGTAGTGTTCTTCTTTGGCGGGCACCCTTTCTCAGTTCTCCTGTCCTGGTGCACATGCCCAGAATGGTGTTGCTGAGCGTAAGCATCGCCATCTTCTTGAGACCACTCGTGCTATGATGATTGCTTCTTCTCTTCCTCCACATTTACAAATTTGGCTGACGTCGGCTTACCTCATCAATATTCAGCCTTCTGCATTGCAGGTGGTATCCTCTTGGCGCCTCTGGCAGTCTCCGGACTACTCCATGCTTCTTGTTTGGTTGTGTTTGCTATGTTCTTCGTGCTCCCCGTGAACGCACCAAACTGACTGCTCAGTCTGTTGAGTGTGTCTTCCTTGGATATAGTGATGAGCATAAGGGCTATCGCTGTTGGGACCCCGTTGGTCGTCGGATGCGTATCTCTCGTGATGTTACCTTTGATGAGACGCGTCCTTTCTATCCTCGTCCAACCGCTGGTACCTACCCGGTGGAAGATATCTCTTTTCTTCTCTTTCCTGACACACCTCCTTCTACTCTGTTGTGTCTTCTTCCGGATCTCCTCCTGATGTCTCTTCTTGACACCGTGATCTGCTCAAGTCTAGTTCTCCTAGTTCTCCTCGTTCTCCGAGTCTTCCTCCGTTATACCTTCTTCATCGCCGTCTCTGCATCGTCTTCCTCTGATGAGCTTCCCTCCACTCGTCATGTTCGACAGCGTCGTGCCCCAACCGTTACTCTCCCAGTCAGTATGGTCTTTCTGTTGCCTCCGAGCCGACTTCTTATCGGGATGCTGAGCATCATCCTGAATGGCGGTAGCCATGGTGAGGAGCTTGCTGCGCTTGAGCGCTTGGCACACAGGATCTTGTTTCTCCTCCTCCGGTGTTCGTCCTATCACGTGTAAGTGGGTCTATAAGATTAAGACCGCTCGATGGATCTCTTGAGCGCTATAAAGCGCGTCTTGTGGCTCGTGGTTTTCAGCGGGGAGCATGGTCGTGACTATGATGAGACCTTTGCTCCGTGGCTCATATGACCACCCGTACTCTTCTTCTTTGCTTACATTGCGTCAACAGTACGTGTCCCGGCTTGATGTTGACGCCTTTCTCAATGGTGAGTTGCGTGAGGAGGTTTATATGCAGCCTCCTCCACGGGTATTCCGTTCGAGGATGGTTTGTCGTCTTCGACGTTCTCTTTATGGCCTCAAACAGGCCCCTCGTGCCTGGTTTGAGCGCTTTGCTTCTGTAGTGACTGCTGCTGGTTTCTCCCCTAGTGCTCATGATCCAGCGTTGTTTGTTCACACTTCTCCTCGCGGACGCACTCTTCTTCTTCTTTATGTTGATGATATGCTCATTACTGGTGATGATTCTGAGTATATCGCCTTTGTTAAGGCTCGTCTTCGTGATCAGTTTCTTATGACTGATCTTGGTCCTCTTCGATACTTTCTTGGGATTGAGGTTTCCTCCACTTCTGATGGCTTTTATATCTCCCAGGAAAAGTATATTCAGGACCTTCTTGCTCGTCTTTGCTCTTGGGGATGAGCGCCTGTTGAGACCCTATGGAGCTTAATGTTGCTTCAACCCATCGATGGTGATCCTCTTCTGATCCGAGCGTTATCGCCATCTTGTTGGGAGCCTTGTTTATCTTCTTGTCACTCGTCGACATCTCTTATCCTGTTCATATTACGAGTCGGTTTGTTTGCTCCTACCACTGTTCACTATAGCCATCTTCTCCGTGTTCTTCGTTATCTTCGTTACGATCACTCGTCGCCTTTTCTTTCCTCGTTCCAGCTCCCTCTCCGGTGCTATTCGGACGCTTCGTTGGCGAGTGATCCTTGGATCGCCGTTCACTTTCTTCGCCATCGTGTTTCTTGGTGGTTCGCTCATTGCTTGGAAGGCGAAAAGCAGACAGCGGTTTCCGCTCGAGTGTTGAGGCTGAGTTGCGTGCTGGCCTTGTTGATCGCTGAGGTGACTGTTACGGTGGTTACTTGCGGATTTTGGGGTCTCTATTACCACACCAGTCTGGTTTTGTCTCGGCGATGCAGTGCCATTAGTGTTGCCCGTGATCCGGTCAAGCATGAGCTTACCAAGCATATTGGTGTTGATGCTTTCTATACACGTGCTCAGGTGCAGGCTCAGGTTGTTGCGCTTCAGTATGTGCCTTCAGATTTACAGTTGGCGGATTTCTTCACGAAGGCCCAGACCAGAGCGCAGCATGATTTCTTACTCTCCAAACTCAGTGTTGTGGATCCACCATGAGTTTGAGGGGGGGTGTTAGATGTATGTATATATATATATTGTATTTCCCCCGTATGTTAGGGGGCTGCCTGCATATTTGCCCTGTACATGTCCTATATATTGTGGCCTTTGGCCCCCAGAGGAATATACGTTGCATATTCCTGACAGTCGCTAGATAGTTCAATGTTCTAATTGTAATTTTATTACTTTTAGAACTCTTTGTACTGTTGTTGATTGATTATCAATAGATCGGTGGAAGTTCGCAAAAAAAAGCTACTCAATTCCATATTATATTATTAAACTCAATACATTTTAGAACATTCTACCATGATATATTTAAGGATACAAATATATCTGTAATCAGGTTGACGAATGCAATTTCATCAATTTTGGTACTTTGCTAAGATTTAGATTCACCTTAGTGCAATAAAATGCACCAAACTAGTACGTGACAAATAACATAATTTTCACAACAAAACAAAGTTCTATTTGGTTAGTTATATGGAGTTGTACTTAGTTCTTTGCATTTATAACAACAAAACTTATGTTTCATATTACTAATATAGTTATGTGGTCAATTCATAATATAACAAAAATATATGAAATAATATTGTTTGCACATTATTGTATACACGTTCTTTTATCATATTTAGCGACATTATACCAACAAGTAAAATTGTTTATTATAAACTAGTGAGGTCTAATTTTCTAAACAGTGAGAGTCAACTCACCGTCATGGTTTTGTGATTACAATCGACATCAACCATATCGAGGGTTCATCGTTGTCATTATTGGGGTCTAATTAATATATGGTAGGTTCTGATGTGAAACAACAAATGAGGTGGTTAAATAGCATTACCAATATTTGCATCAACACGATCATCTTTTTCAAACTGTTGATGTATGAAATCAAAATAAACGATTTTGAAACTCGTTGCCACTAATTTATACATGAGCTTTAACTTAAGCTTGATATTACCTATATTTACATAAACACAAGCATCCACTTCAAATTGTCAAGCTAGAAATCCAAATTAAACATACCAATAAACCAAAATAGATACCCTAAAGAAGTGAAGTATCTACATGGCCACCGGACTTGGTCGGTGTCAAGGCGTCCATTGCGCCGAAGCTAACATTGAGGGCTTTCACCTTCTTCTCCCGGAGCTTCTCCACCTTGCTATGGCGGTTCGAGTGCTCGCCGCTTCTGAAGAATGGGCTTGTCGACGGTAGGTACTCCGGCACCAGCTTATCGCCGCCCATCCTGTACCGGATGCCGCACGCGTTGCACAGCGTGCCTGGCCCGTCTGGTCCCGCTCGCCACTGTGGTGTCTCTGTCGTGCGGCAGTGTCTGCATATTGTGTCCTTCTTTAGCCTGTCCCGTTGTCGCCCCGCCGACCGCCTGTGGCCACCGCCGCAATTACCAGAGCTAAACTTGTCAATGTCATCCTTATGAACAAGGTTGCTGAAGTTGCTTTCGTTGTAGCCGAGACTGAGTTTGCGGAGTTTACTGAAGTTGCTTTCGTCATTATCAGGACCGAGTTTGCCGAGCTTGGTGGAGTTGCCATGGCTGAACGCACCGGCATCAGCATTGTTGTTATGGAAACCGTGCTGGTCAGCCGCCGCCGCCATGGGAGTGGACGGGAAATCTAGAAACGGATGTGACCAGGCTCGCTTGCGAATGGCGACCTGCTGGCGGCGCGGCTTCTTCGGCACGTCCCAGTATCGAAACCGCGAGGCCCTCTCCGGTGACTCGGGCTCCCACGACGTCGACGACGACAGGCTGCAGTACGAGGACGCGGCAGACGCCGTCGAGTACTGGTCGGAAGAGATTACCATGTGAGCGGCGGCGCCTGCGCTCTCCATGTTCCGCAGCCTGCAGACGTCCTGCTCGGCGCCCAGCAAGTCTCCCGGCGACGGCGGCGAGGAGCAATCGATTCCGAGCGCCTCCAGAATCTTGTCGTCCAACAACGGTATATACCTTAGGACCTCGTCGAGCGGATCACCCGGGCAGCACAACGGATCCGCGTAATTGATCTGCCTTTCATCTTCCTCGCTGAGAGAGAGATCATCTAAGAACGAGGCTGGTTTCCGCATGCGGTCGAGGGGGCGGCGGCACAAACGATTCCCACGGACCGACGTAGCTGAGGAGTCAACAGATAGAGCAGAATCCCAACAAATTTGTTAACAAATCATGTCGCATCCCTGATTTTGCTCGCAAAGTTGTTACTACTACTATCAATCTCTCCGCCGTATATGCCGTACGTGGCGCTATACACCCTTTGCACCTAGACGTGTTCCCACACGAGTCATGCACAGGAGTCCATGACTCGTCTCCCTTTTTTTGGTTATTGAGGCGCACCGGTTTCTGGTCTTCGTTTGGACCTTTTCCCTTAACTTTTATGGTCTCTCTCGTTTATTACTCCTAGTATTTTGTATGTTACCTTCCGCACAGTCACGACGTGTTTGGTACTCACCTCTCCGTTCCAAATTAATTGGCTCCGACGTTATAGTGTTGGATCGCGCTAGGAGTCCCTGGGATCAAATCCCTCCACCCCGGTCCAGCTGGTCATACGTGTTTCTAATTTTGTCCAAATTCCCGTTTTCTACATAGTGCTACGATGTAGCAAAAAAAATCCATGCTATGCTATACTATGTATAAAAACGTTTTGGCTAAAAAATAGAACTAACAGACTACCCTCACCGGATGTCTCGTCGGAGACTATATAGCAAAAAAATTGTGCGGAGACATTGTCATAGACCTCGTCACAAAAAGTTGTGCTACTGTAGCAAAACTACAGAACTGTTGTAGCAAAAAATTATGCTATTGTAGCATCGTAGCAAATCTCGTTTGTGACTTTCTACTTGTGACTCTACCTAGCGCATATTTCGTTTAAGCACACACACAGTGACGAGGTCATAGCTACCGGGTGGGCCCAACCAACCGAGGATGGCCCATCGTGAACCATGGTGACCTACCATGAAGGTTCAGGACCCAGGCGGGGCCTAGGATGCCATCATCTTGGTGGCCAAGCCAGGGCGGATCGTAGAATCACGGATTCTTCAGGATATCAAGTTGCTCTGGGAAGATTGGATCTAGATATTTTGTTAGGATTTTAGCATAGGTGCCGCCACTTGTAAACTCATATTGGATCTCTGTAACCCTATATCCCATCGTGTATATAAGGGGGGAAGGGACACTGAATGGACATACGCAACTCAGATCCAAGAGATCCTCCTCTCTGTTGTGCACCTCTGCATTAACTCTACCATGTACCAGAGCACGCTACGATAATCCCAACCACCCACAAATAGGAGTAAGGTATTTACTGTAAATTGTATGTCTAGTGCCCGAACCTGTATAAAAATCTCTGTCTCGGTGTACTACATCCCGATCTCCGAGAATGATCCCTTCGGACACAAATCTACCATCATAAAATACCTAGATATTTGGTGTGTCGAGTAGGGTTTGTGCGTTTCGGACCTCGGGTCGAGATGTTCAACATCATAAAAAAAAATCAGAAGCGATAGCGGCCCTTCCTCGAGAAGGGTTCTCACCATCACCATCGAGGGCCCGTTTGAATACGTTCTTCGAGACTAGAAACTCCCATCTCACGAGATCAACGCAATCGATACTAAAGCTCCAATGGATCTACACTGGTCAGACACATTGATCACCTTTAGTCAAGAAGATCACCCGAGAAATGTACCGTTTGCCGGGCGCCTCCTCCTTGTAAAAAAAACAAGCGAATTTTAGCATGAGATTTCGAGATGCAGTAGTTGTTCCTCGAAACAAGCTTGCACCCCACTATATTACTATTATAGCAACCAACTAATACAACTGAGATACCACTATTGGGGCTACCAGCAAACAAGAAATAAAATGAAGAGAAAAACAATACCGACATGGGAGGTTTGACGAAACAGGAGATGACTCGCCACCACTGCGCACTCCGAAGGATCGCATACCAAGGAGCACCTCCAAGAAGGGAAGTGATGATATGTTGAAAACGTATCTATAATTTTTGTTGTTCCATGCTTGTTTAATATCTACTTTGCTTTGCTTTGTATAAACTTTGAGGTGTTTTTATATGTTTTTCTGGACTAACCTATTAACAAGATGCCACAGTACCAGTTGCATGTTTTCTTCTGTTTTTGGTTCTAGAAAAGGCAGAAAATCAATATTCTCGGAATTGGACGGGACAAAAGCCAAAGTCAATATTTTACCGTGGGGAACACGGATCCAAAATATGAGACAGAAGAAGCCACCAGGGGGCCACACCCCCTGGTGTGGCGCCCCGCAAAACCACTACTAGAAAATCGTGTTGTTTTTGTGCATTGCATCATCGTGACCGCATGCTCATGTCATCATGCCACATTGCATTTGAGCATCGTCATGTCATCATGCATTTGTTTTTCTAAAACTATTTTCTAAACGCCTAGTTTGTTTTCTAAATATTCCCCGTCTTAATTTCAAATCGAAACTCCGGACTTTTCCGGGTCTTTTATTTGTCTAAAAACTATTTACAAAAATCTATTTATAAATTAAAATAAAAGATTATATTATTTTTGGGAGGCAGCCAGCCAGGCCCGAAAGCCCAGCCGGCCACCTCGAGATAAAATCCTATCTAACCCAGTTTCCCCAAACCTTTTTCTACCCAGTTCTATCTGTGGCATCCCGCAAATCCACTACTAGAAAATCGCGTTGTTTTTGTGCATTGCATCATCATGACCGCATGCTCATGTCATCATGCCACATTGCATTTGAGCATCGTCATCATCTTGCATTTTCTTGCATAAAACTATTTGCGGAAAAACCTGTTTGTGTTTTCTAAACGCCACGTCCTTGTTCAAACGCAAAACCCGGGTCTCCGGATTATTTTATTTTGTCTGCTATCGGGTTGCAAAAGCCCTGTTTGAAATAATTAAAATATTCAATTATTTTTTAGTGGGGCAGTCGAACGGGCCGATTCGACCCGAACGACCACCCCCCAGAAATAAAATCGGTCCACCCCAAAATTCCTAGTCTACCCAACCTATTCTACCCAGCCCCTCTCCACCTCACCCCTCCAATCCCTGGTCGCCACGTCACCCTGCCCCTTCCCTCTAACCAACCCCAACGCCACATCAGCCCCCACTCCCTCCACCCACACACGCCTCCTCTCTCCTCCACAGTCGACCCCTAGCCCACCCGGTCCCACCACCCACCCTCGCCTGTTCTTCTTCCTCCTCTCTCCCTCTCTCCCGTCATCGCCCACCGTGCCCTCCTTCCGCCCAGCGCTGTCTTCCTCCTCGGCCGCCTCACCGCTGCCCCCTCTCGTCGCTCTCCCGCTCGTGCCGGCCTCGCCACCGCCTCCCCTCCATGACGGCGCGCCACAGCCGAGAGTCGCGCCGCCCTCGCCCGCACCAGCCGCACCCTCCTCGGTCGCTCTCCTCCACCCATGCCGCGCCTCCGCCGACCTCGCCTCATGGGCCTCGCCTCCTTCGCGCCCTTGCCTCCCCGCCGTCGCGGCGCCCTCCTCCTCCTCCAGCCGCGCCCCGCCCGCCTCCGTCGGCCATGGCGCCCGCCTACCCTCGCTCGCCCCGCTCTCTCTGCCCCAGCTCCTCGTCCTCGCCCTCCCGACAACCGCCACTTGGCCTCCACCTCCGGCCGCCTCCACGCCCCACCTCGGGCTCGTCCCGCTGGCCCGCAGACCCATTGTTCGCCCCTCCGGCGCAAGGCCCCCACTGTTGTCTTCCTCCGACTCGGCCGCCGTACCGTCACCACCACACCTACCGCCCGCCTCACTGTCGACCCTCACGCCCTGGCGCGACTGCGCCGAAGACGCCTCGCGCCCGCTCGACCCAACCCGCCCCTGGGCCTCCCGTCGGCCTCGAACGCCTGCGGAACAACAAGACCGCCACCGGACGGAACCCAAGACCAGGCCCGACAAGACCGATCCGCGCCAAGACCTCCGAGGGAACCGGTTCGCCGAGAACCGCGCGAACACGAAGGGCGCCAAGAACGCCACAAGTCGACAAGTTCTACTTCCGAGCGACAAGTCCGGCCGATCGTGGCCCGACAAGATCGACCGCGTGGAACCAAGATCTCCGGCATGTCACGACAAGTTCTCCGTCTTATCCGCTCCGATCCTCGAGCCACGAACCTGAGACCAACCCCGAACCCCGGAACCCCAAGTTCGTCGAGACCCCCTAATGTGTGAACCCCTTTCCAAAACCCTATTTTATAACATAATACAACTCGCGGCATATTAACTTGTCATACTTGCATGCATACATTCATGTGGTTTGGGGGCCTTATGCCGAGTCACCTCATAATTAAATATGGGGCCCATATGCGGGCAAATCTAGTCTCATATTGGCCTCATTTAAATTTGTGTAGCGAACCGTTAACTTATTTTGCCATGTTAAGACAACATTTAAATTGCGGGAAAGTTAAACAACATGCACCACTTAATTAATTGTCGGGACCCCGGTTCCGCTTAATATGACCTAATTGCATCGCAGCTTTGCCATGTCATACATCATACATGCATCATGCCGATCTTTTGCCGTAGTATTAAATATTGCATCCGGTATTTATTCTAGTGTTTTGGTTCTTCGCGGATAAGGCCGTTGAGTTGACGCGAGAGTCGACCCGATCTTCGGTTGAACCTTCGACAATGTTTTCAGGCGAGCATCTCCCCCTTTTCTACCTATCTTACTTTTATAGTATTTGTTCCCTCCTGTTGATCTATTGCTATCTGTGTTGCGATGCTCTAGTTTTCGTACCCGTGATATCCCTTGCAGCCTTATATTGCCCTGGACACCTCCTATTACCTGTTGTTTGGTAGATAGTTGGACTTGCGTCGTAGTCGCTTGCTCAGTCTTTGTTGCGTGTCGCCATGTACCACAGTTGTTGGAGTATTGCCGCATGTTTGATGTTGGAGACGATCATGGGTTTTACTTATCGCTCACTTTAATTCCTGTTTAACAACTAAAATTGAAGTAAGTAAGCAGAGGCATCGGTGGGTGATAGATATTATTTGGTTTCGAGCCACTTGTGTCTCGTAGGACCCCGAGTACTTGATACTGTTCCTTGATTTATCGCTATCCACATCCGGAGGATTATGGGACCCCCAGGCGAGCTTGATTGATCTTATTTCTTGGGGCCACAAACTAGTTTGAGGTTTTATTTACTATCACACTTATGCCATGCTACTCAGATTTACGATTGTGCGAGGCACATCTTGTTAGGATCGGGACACGATTCCGCGGTGTCGACAAGCCCGGTTTGGGTTCCCATCGTTCACTGACCACCCAAACCTCGGGTCCGTCTCGAGTCAGCTAACTTCTTGGGTGTACTCAAGGGTGGCCCCAAATAATTCTGAATCCTGTGATTGCTTTGTCGTGAAAGCCTCGTTGGGTTTTGATTTGGTTTTCCGAGGTTGATCGGTGTGTGTTGCTATTTGTGCACCGGCCGGGTAAAACTTTCTGAAAGCCGTGTCCGCGGTTATGGACGACTTGGAGCACGATATCTCGATCATAGACAACTATAACTAAAGTAGTCTTTGTAAATTTGACTTTATAATGACTAGTAATTAGCTTCACTATAATGGGATGGCTAAATAATACCCTGGCCCCTTGTTTGGATTGTCGCTTGCGACCATTGTACCGACTAGTAAGTATTGCAACCGCAACGGAATGGCTAAATAAAAGTACCAACAAGCTGTTGGGTTTTGGGTTATCTCATGCTAATTGTATCGATTAGTAAGTGTTGCTACTATAACGGAATGGTTAACTAAAAGTGCCTTTGCTTATTTTATCGGGATGATTATCTAAACCTGACTAGTAATTGCTGCAACGATAAGCGAATAAATAAAGCGCCAGCGTGTGAGTTCCTCGGTCGACTTCCTCGTTTGGTATCAAGGGAAACACGGGATGGGTTTGTTTGATGGTAGTATCGGGTTGGTTCCGAATAGGTCTTTCTTACCCCTCTCGATAGCCGGTTGTATCGAGTCTCTATAGTTTGTTTAGTGCATCTTTGCTGCGCTTGATCCACCATACCTATGTAGGGAGGACTCGAATTCTAGTCTCGTATGTCTTGGCCTCGATCGACGCTCCTCCTTTTCCTTTGCCCTTTGTCGGCACCTTTTTGTTTAAGCGGTTTTGAGATCGGCGTCGTTAGCGTGGTTACCCTTCCGCTTGGCTCAAGCGGGTTATGGACGCCATTGGTTATTCTTCAGGGCTCTTAGCCCCATTTGCATCTTGTCCGTAGTCGGACGCTCTATCATTTTCAAGGTGATTTGGATCTTCGTATAATATATCTGTATTCTTGACTCATGGAGTCGCTGTTGTATATATATCTGTTCTGTGGGTCCCATCGAGGACTGTTGTGTAATGTTATTACTTTGTTTTCCCCCCGCACGAAAATGACTGGTGGGCACCTTTGAATCGTTTCTATGCGGGTTTGGCGGGAAGCGCTGAACTTGCATAGGGTCGATTCTGAGGGTGTTACACTATCCTACCCAGCCCCCCTCCACCTCACCCCATCCAATCCCCTTCCTCCACCTCACACAGCCACCTCGTTCCCACCACTCCCTAATCGCCACCTCACCCCCAACTCCCTCCCCCTCACACACACGCAGCCACACACGCCCCCAACCCCCACCTGTTGAGCCACTCCACCCCCTCTCCCTTCCACCCCGGTCCCACCGTCCCGCACCCCCCTGCTCACCTCACCCCGCTCCTCTCTCTCTTCCCGACCGTTCCTCGCAAGGCTCCTCGCGTCTTCCACCTTCTACGCCCATCACATCGGCCACTTGCCCGTCGACCTCACGCGGTCGTCGCCCCGCCCGCCAAGCACCACCTCTCCGTCGCCCGACCTCGCCGCCTCGGACCCGCGCTCGTGAGCCCGACCGATCACCGCCTCCCTCCGCTTCCCTCTCTCCTCGTCTGTCATTGCTCGGTTATTGGCCTAGAGCTCCTCTCTTGCGTCGGCAGCCATGCCGCACCACGCCTTCCGCATCCCGTGATCGCCTCCTCCTCCTTGTTGTCCTCTCTGCAAGCTCGCCATGGGAGCCGGCCTCCTCTCAGCAGCCTCCTCCACCTGTCAGCCACCTCTTGCGGCCCGCCATCTCCTCCGCCAAGCCCAGCAGCGCGTCCTGCTCTCCTCCGACCGCCACCCGGCGACCTCCCCTCTGTGCCCTTCGCCTCCTTCCTCCTCCACCTCGAGCCTGCCTCCTCTGCTCCCCGTCGTCCTCGCCCCTAGGCCCCCCACGCCGCAGCACCGCTCACTACAAGGAATATGGCAATATATGACCCTCCATTTTCGTCACAGAATCGTCATAGTAGTCTATTTATGACGATTCTATGACGATTTTGAGATCGTCGAAAGCTGAGCGTCGCAAATGAACTATAACGACGTTTTTGATAAAATCGTCATAACTGTCTATGACGATATTGGATCGTCATAACGTCTATGACGATTCAATATCGTCACGGGCCATCTAGCCATGCCATGTCAGATCCTACGTGGCTGATCCTACGTGGCAAAATTGTGACGAAATTAAATCGTCTTAAATCGGAATCAGCCCAATCCATTATGGTGGTCTATATGGGCCAGCCCAATAATTCTGGCCTTTTTCTTTTTTATGTCGTGGCCTTTTATGGTACATTTCTTCTATGGGCCATGGCTTTATTAGGGTGTATTCCCTTTTGGGCCTTTATTCTGTACATCAGATTTCTCTTTTATTTTTCAGCCTTTTTTTCTAATTCCATGTAGCCTTTTTATATCGAGCAGGCCAAGCTACTACCAAACCATCCCAAAGAACATTTCCAAATATATATTTTACACAACACAACAATTTAACATCTAGAATTTAAATATGACCCACGAGGTAACAGTATAACAGACCTCGATATAACAGACATGACAGACGGATCATCATATAACACTATAATGATATAAATAGCGATATAGTAGATATACACATGACAAGAGATACAAAAGCAAGAGCTAAAATTGATACACAATAACCAAATAATCGCAGATGTAAACATTCCGGATTAGCTCTTGGTGGCACGAGCATAGCTCCCTACTACTCCTTATGGCCCTTGTTTGGCCTATACCACATCCAAGAACTTCGAAATATCCTCCTTCGGCCTTCTTATTTCTGTCAAACAGAAAAACTAGCATAAGTGATACGAATTGGATAAATAAATAGCAGCATATTAGCTATGGTAAGTCCATTTCCATAACAGTTTTCAAGTACAAAAACATGTATTCAAATAAAAAACAATAGACAGTCTTGTACATGCACAAAACATGCATGCCTAGCTTCAAAATGATGTACCAGCAGCTATACAACCAATAACAGAGTCATATCCAACTATTGACTACTTATAGTTGCAAACTGCATAGACTTTTTGCGTCATATCCAAACTGCATAGACTATTGACTACTTATAGTTGCAAACTGCATAGACTTATGGTCTAAAACTCCAAGTAAAAGCTGCTACGAATTCCACCTAGGCAGATTACTATCAATAACACACTACTAACCATATATTTCTTCTTCTCATACTGAATCAAAATAGTATCTAACTGCCTCAGAGATTAAGTTTCCAGATGCATCAATCAACCAACAAGAATATATAGATGCAAGGGGAAGAGAGTCGCTTACCACAGGGACCAGCTTGTTGTTGGGGTGCTTCTCCTTGTAGTCCTTCCTAAACCCCTCCCTGTAGACACAAAACACACAAACAATCTTACGTACCAGCCATACAAAACGCTAACGGAAATCCCACTGGTACCAACCATACAGTAATGATCATTACTGAAATAAAACACAAGCTTACGTACCAGTTCATCTACATTGGAAGTGTTCATAAACATTGGACTGTAAATATCAAGTGTTCATACGCATGTATTAATGGACATTGTTGACATAAAAGCTAGGATGAAATATACAACACAGTACTATAGATGTCTGTGACCATGTATTTAACATGTTTATCTCCATCGGATTCTGGTTGTCCATGAACCTGAAAGTGTTATTCACGGGTGATTGAAGCTAGACATACATGGACAACTTGTATAGGAAAAATAAGAAAGTCAGCATAACAAAATTCACAATTATTTTCAGGTATTTTGCCTATAGTCTGAAACAACGTTAGGCATATTGTACCCGTGCCTTAGAAACTACACACCGATGTTGCGACCTAGCTCTTGTTTGACTGGAGCAGTCACAAAGGTATATACAAAGAGACATGTAAGTAGTGTAAAGCAATCACTCATCTATGTTGGAAATGAACTCGTCATCAAACGAGCGATTTGCATAACACTCTAGCTCTGATATATAGTAACTGGTCAGATGTTCAGATTCAGCAAAGTTCAGACATAGCATGGCATCGAGTAAAACCTTCTGTCGAATTACAAGAACATCCATGATATGCACCTAGTAAAGAGAAAGGCAGACAACATGAAACAGGTAAGATGACATGGATAATCACTCAACACATGGTATACGATAAATAAGGGACATATGTGTATAATTAAATAGGTGTAAAATAGAGGAGACATAGTACATAGCTAATCAAACAGCAGCAGGACCATGTAAATACTCTTTAGATGACAAGAGCATGCACGAGGTACTGATATAGGTATTGGCTATTTGGAAAAGAAAAAAATGCACTTGTAGATGTCCTCAATTTTCTCTACCTTTTAATTTTAGGTTGTACAACTGCAAGAGTACATATATGGAGAAGGATTGGTAATTTGGCATTTTAAAAGGCAGGCTGAAATTTGGCCATAGCAGGTAAGGGAAGTGTGTTGATCAGTTCAATATAAATGTTTAATAACCTAGCTTAAAAACAGTTTGTGGGTGCTCGTAAGCCACATGCCATTAGCTCATTCATCACCGTTCGGTCTATTTTGTATTGATCCTGGCTGCGCATAATACCTTGTACATGTGAACTCTAAATTTTCAGGGAAAGGTCCATTGTGCAGATCCATAGCGATTACTCATGCAATTTTAAAATAAAATTGTCGTGCAATGGAACAAGTAACTAAATATATCAGGCACCTAACTTGAATGTTCTTTTCTTACGCCTGCAACAAGTAACTAAATATATTACTACCAAGCTGAAAAGATATATATGTAGCTCGCATGGATCACAACATATATACATTTTGCTACCAAGGAAAAATATATAACAATATAAGCATAAAACTACATGTTGATCCATTTCTATAGATCTGATATGAGATCATCTATCTGTGGAAACAATCCTCACATGGTAAATTAGTAGCCACGAGCCGAAATACAAACACGAAAAACAATGCTAAAGGAAGAAGAAATCAAGCGATTCTGAGACTTCCGGCATAGTCGATAAAAATAATGCATCTTCGATGGTCGCATCGAGACAGTTCACAATAATGTCAAAAGCGACCGGTGGGCGTAATAATAGAGTACTCCGGAATAATTGAGAATGAGGAGAAATTGCTCCGATGTCGAGCGACAAGGATCATCATCATGATGCATGAGCCAGGAGCTAAACCACATATTTGTAAGATTAATTATGCATTTATGATATTTTTCATTCAGAAAATGATCTAAAAAAGCAAACCATTTACAAAGGAGTAATTTAGTAAAAATGCACATATAATTTACCATGAATTCATAATAGCTGTTCTAATGAGGAAGGGAACACCATGCTATACATATGTATACTTTTATAGGGGAATATAACAAACTTTCCTGCATTAGCCATGCATACCTTGAAGCCAGATTTGATATTAGTTGAACCACCTAGAATTCCTCATGCAGGTTTGACTACATGGAAGGAGCACATCAATGTCTCATCTACAGTCATCATGGCACCTTTTTTCTAGTGATTCACAGTTATTTTTAAATTACTTATATGAACCACATGGGCGGTAGTCAGTTTTCGATTCCCATACGACTCCATGAATAAACGTGTTAGGCAAGATACTTCTGAATTCAATGAAGGAACAGAGAAAAGGACCAGGGAATGCAACTCAGCCATCATTCGAGGAGGAAGATTAACGCACCTCATGATGTTGTAGACACTGCAAAACAACTAATTTTCTATCCGTGTTCATGATTTAGGGAAAACCTGCAAGGGCAAAAAACATTCCACTTAATTTGGACACACCAAGCTCAATAAAATAACTAAAATCTAAAAGCATGCTATTTGTTGGTTTATAAAACATTAAATGCCATCTTTATTTCCAAATTATCTCCACATTTAAAAGATTTACCCGTTGTGGCATATTCAAGGATGCTTTGCTCATAGAAACCATATCCGCTGAGGCACCCAACCTGACATACCATATATAATAGTGTTAACCATATCCTGAGGCACCCAACGATGCTTTTCACGGGTTTATGATCTTTGGAACATAGCGGTGTTTTCATGGACAGATTATACGCACCTTGAGCGGCGTCTGAGAGAAGTAAGGGTGTTGATCGCCTTCTTCCTCGATTTCTTGCGGACAGAGCTGAAGCTGCCCTCCGTCGACTTGCTCACGTCAGAGTCGGAGCTGATCTCGATGACGTGCTCTGGGGGAGGAGGGGCAAGCTTCACTCTGGCCAGCCTCGCCGGATTTTGCAGCAGTAAAGCGACGATTGATTAACACGAGACTAAATTAGCGCTTGGCTTTCTCCTGCGCCTTGGCTTTCTCCTTGGCTTGGGAGCGGAGTGTTTTCGCGGTATCGACAAGCCCGAGAGTTTCGGGTTCCCAATCGTTTACAGCCACTGACGCAAACCCTGAGTCCGTCTCGGAGACCGGCCGACTTCGTTGCGGGTAGTTTAGTGGGGTGGCCCCCCGTGCTTGCTTGGGTCTGGGAAACGTCATGTCCGAAACCCCGTCGACATACCGTTGGGTGTATGTTTTGTGCTCTTGTACCTACCTGATCCGACAACAAGGGTGTAGGTGCGTGTGGAAACTTTGGTGCACCCCTGCAGGGTTAAATCTTTTCGAGAAGCCGTGTTCGCGGTTATGGACGACTTGGAGCACAGGTCTCAATCATAGACAACTATAACTAAAGTTTACTGTTATAATTTGACTTGTATCCGATATGACTAGTAATCAGCTTCACTACAACGGAATGGCTAAATAAAAGTACCAACAACTGCTGGGTTTGGGGATATCTCATGCTAATTGTATCTGACTAGTAAGTGTTGCAACTACAATGGAATGGTTAACTAAAAGTGCCCACTGTTTTTTTTATATCAGGATGACTATCTATATTTGACTAGTAATTGCCGCAACTATAACGGAATAAATAAAACTGCCAACTGTGTGAGTTCCTCGGTTGACTTTCTCGGTTGGTCTCGAGGGGGAATACCAGGATGGGTTTGTTTGGTGTTAGAATCAGGTTGGATCCGAATAGGTCTTTCTTATCCCTCTCTGATAGCCAGTTACATCGAGTCTCTATAGGTTGATTAGTGCATGCTGCTGCCGCAGACCACCATACCTATGTAGGCGAGGACCGCCAATTCTAGTCTCGCTGTCTTGGCCTCGATCTTGATCGCTCTCTCTTTTCCTTTGCCTTTGTCGGCACCCTTTTGTTTAAGCAGGTTTTGAGATCGGCGTCGTTAGCGGGGTTACCCTTCCGGCTTGGCACAGGGGTTATGGGCGCCATTGGTTATTCTTGGGCTCTTAGCTCAATTTGCATCTTGTCCGCATTACTGGAATGTATCGTTTTCAAGGTGATTTGGATCTTTGTATTGTATATCAGATTCTTGACTCTTTGAGTCGTTGTTGTATATCTGCTACATGGGTTCCATCGTGGACTATTGTGTAATGGTATTACTTGCTTTCCACCCGCACGAAAGTGCTGGTGGGCACCTTTGAATCGTTTCTATGCGGGTTTTGGCGGAATCGCTGAAACTTGCATAGGGCGATTCGAGGGTGTTCTGAGTGGTATCGAGCTCAGCTACGATACCCCACAAGTCCAGCCTGTAGGATAACCTAGCTAACGGCCGGTAGAGTGTCAAAACTATTTTGCAAAATTGGTTGGATAGTTCGATTAGGTGATTTTACTCCTTACCCCTATGCTGCTCTCCTCTCACCTCTGCGTGTTTTGAATCCGCTCTCTTCTCTCTTGATTCCAGCTTTCGTGGTTGGCTTCCATCGTACCTTTAGGTTTCACTTCCTCCTTTGGTAGCGGTGTTGCTACATCCGGTCTTCATGCTATCCGAGAATCCTTCGTGCAGTGGACTTCTCTTTGTTCCTTCTTGTGCCTTCCGTGCTTTTGGCGACGACATCATCTACGCTAGATCCGATGCAGAGTCTGCATCACTCCTTTGTTTCCGAACCTCGATTGTCAAGATCTTCAGTCTGATTCCGAGAATGGTTGCACGCTTTTCTACTGATTGTGCAGAGTAATAGTTTGGGTGCGTGATGGATTGGCCCCCATGCCGACTACCCCTTCTATTCGCTTTTGTACATTGAAGTGGATGAGAATGCATCGGTTCCCTCTTTCCATCGAAGCTAGAGGTGGCTTTATCTGTTGATACCTCTACCTTCGACCTTTTGTTCCCGGAGTGTTTCCTCGACGATCACGGATAACGACCTCTTGTTAGTGGTGTCGCGAAGATCTACACGAAGCGAGAAGATTCAGATCGCCGCCCTTCTTCCCGGTACCATGAGGCGGATCTCGAGGGCGAGATCCATTGTTAGTGGTGTCGAATTGTGGCGCCCCGCAAAACCACTACTAGAAAATCGCGTTGTTTTTGTGCATTGCATCATCATGACCGCATGCTCATGTCATCATGCCACATTGCATTTGAGCATCGTCATGTCATCATGCATTTGTTTTTCTAAAACTATTTTCTAAACGCCTAGTTTGTTTTCTAAATATTCCCCGTCTTAATTTCAAATCAAAACTCCGGACTTTTCCGGGTCTTTTATTTGTCTAAAAACTATTTACAAAAATCTATTTATAAATTAAAATAAAAGATTATATTATTTTTGGGAGGCAGCCAGCCAGGCCCGAAAGCCCAGCCGGCCACCTCCAGATAAAATCCTATCTAACCCAGTTTCCCCAAACCTTTTTCTACCCAGTTCTATCCTACCCAGCCCCCCCTCCACCTCACCCCATCCAATCCCCTTCCTCCACCTCACACAGCCACCTCGTTCCCACCACTCCCTAATCGCCACCTCACCCCCAACTCCCTCCCCCTCACACACACGCCACCACCGCCCCCAACCCCACTGTGACCCACTCCACCCCTCTCCCTTCCACCCGGTCCCACCGTCCACCCCTCACCCCAGCCCACCCTCCTCTCTTTCCCTGACCCCGTTCCTCGCCAAGCCAGCTCCCCTCGCGTCTTCCACCTTCTCTTGCCACCGCGCCCGTCGACCTCCTCACGCCGGTCGTCGCCCCACCCCGCCAGCACCACCTCTCCGTCCGACCTCCGCGCCTCGGACCGCCTCCGCCGAGCGACCGATCCCGCCTCCCACGCCGCTTCCTCTCTCCTGTCATGCTGCTCGGTTATCTGCCTAGAGCTCCTCTCACTGCGTCAACCGCCCGCCATGCGCCTTCCGCATCCGTGCCGCGCCCTCCTCCTTGTTGTCCCTCTGCCCCAGCTCGCCGCGGGAGCCCTCCTCTGCAGCAGCCTCCACGCCGCCATCGACCCCCTTGCGGCCTCCCGCCATCTCCTCTGCCTTGCCAAGCGACGACGCGTCCTCCTGCTCTCCTCCGGCCACGCCACTGGCGACCTCCCCTCTGCCGGCTGGCCCGCCTCCTTCCTCCTCCACCTCGAGCCTGCTCTCGCTCCCGTCGTCCTGCCCCAGGCCCCCCCGCCGCAGATCTGCAGCGAGCCACCGCCGCTTTGTGTTCCCCGACCGCCGCCGCCTCCTTCCTCTCCGGCCGCCGTGCCTCCCGGCCAGCGAGCCTCGCCGTCGTCGCGGTCCCACCTCCAACGCCGGCCGTCGGGCCTCCTACTTCCCGCGACCATGCCTGCCAGCGTCGTCGCGAACCTCTGCCCAGCGCCCTTGTTTTCTGCAGCCCGTGTGCCTAGCATATTGTTTGCTAGCTGCTGGTAATCATCAACTCATGGCTCGATTGTGTTCCTGTTATTTTCCTTCTAGGCACAAATCACACCCTAGATTTGGTTGAGTTCACCTAAGCAAATCCCCGACTCTCGGAAGAACCCAAATGAATGTACTCTGATCATGGGAAGGTGGTGAGAGGATGTTGACGAGGCACCGAGACGATCCACAACCTCCACAATATGTTTTCGCCAAGTTCCCCCGACGAACCACCGGCGCCCATTCAAGTTCGCCATCGGCATCGAGGTCAAAAACTTTAGGGGCTTCTTCACGGACCCGAAGACCGACCCCGCCGAACGCCAAGATCTTCAATCGGATCCGAGGACACCGAGACCCCGGTGCGACAAGTACTCCTTCCCGGATGCGATGCTCGAGAACCCGGAAGGTAAGGACACCGTCACAGAACGCCAAGTTCTTCATCCCGGACGCCAAGACCGACCTGATACGCGGGCCCAACAAGATCAACACCGACCAGGGCGAGTCCGATGCGCCCCGACGCCACACCAAGTCCTTCTTCACGGAACGCCAAGCTCTTCATCTCGGACCCAGTAGCCCTGATCCGCACCTGATCCCCGTCGAACCCTGAGACCGACCCTGAACCCCTCGGAGCCCAAGTTCGTCGGACCCTAATGTGATTCCCTTCCCGAGCCCTATTTTATAAAATGAAATATAAACTTGTTGCATATTAAATTGTTCATGCATGCATACTTGTCTGTGGTTTGGGGGCATTATGCCAATTCATCTCATAATTAAATATGGAGTCTATATGCGGGATATATTTGTCTTATTTCGAACTTCATTTAAATTGGCATAGCGAACCGAAGCCATGTTTGGTCTTGCTAATCCAACATTTAATTTGCGGGGTAGATAAATAACTTGAACCGTTTAATTAAATGTCGGGACCCCGGTTCCGCTTAATATGACCTAATTGCATCGCATCTTTGCCATGTCATGCATCATACATGCATCATGCCCGATCTTCTGCCGTTGTATTAAATAGTCCATCCGGTGTTTCTTCTAGTGTTTTGGTTCTTCGCGGATAAGGCCGTTGAGTTGATGCGAGTGTCGACCCGATCTTCGGATGAACCTTCGGCAATGTTTTTCAGGCGAGCACCTCCCCCTTTCTACCTATCTTACTTTTATAGTATTTATTCCCTCCTGTTGATCTATTGCTATCTGTGTTGCGTTGCTCTAGTTTCATTACCGTGATATCCCTTGCAGCCTTATATTGCCTTGGACACATCCTATTACCTGTTGTTTGGTAGATAGTTGGACCTGCGCGTCGTAGTCGCATGCTCAAGTGCTGTTGCATGTCGTCAAGTACCACAGTTGTTGGAGTATTGCCATGTGTTTAAGGTTGGAGATGATCATGGCTTTAATTATCGTTTACTTTAATTACTGTTTAATAACTAAAATTGAAGTAGGTAAATGCAGAGGCACGGTGGGCAATAGATGTTATTTGGTTGTTAACCGTCCACTTGTGTCCGTGGGACCCGAGTTCTTGACACTTCGAAATCGAGCGCGCTAACCACAGGTGGGGTGTATGGGCACCCCCATCGAGTTAGTACCTGATTCCAAGTACTGTACTGGGGGCCACAATTAGTTTGGGGCTTTATTACTATTTTGTACTTATGCCATGTTTTACTGCTTTATTTAAATTGTGTGAGGTACTGCACTTGTACTGTTTTGGGAGCGGAGTGTTTTCGCGGTATCGACAAGCCCGAGTTTGGGTTCCCGATCGTTCTGACCAGCGCAAACCCGAGTCCGTCTCGGAGACCGGCCGACTTCGTTGCGGGTAGCTTAGTGGGGTGGCCCCCCGTGCTTTCTTCGGTCTGGGAAACGTCGTGTCCGAAACCCCGTCGACATACCGTTGGGTGTATGTTTTGTGATCTTGTACCTACGATCGACAACAAGGGTGTAGGTGCGTGTGGAAACTTCGGTGCACCCTAGGTTAAATGTTTTAGAAGCCGTGTCGCGGTTATGGACGACTTGGAGCAGGTCTCGATCATAGACAACTATAACTAAAGTTTACTGTTATAATTTGACTTGTATCCGATATGACTAGTAATCAGCTTCACTACAACGGAATGGCTAAATAAAAGTACCAACAACTGCTGGGTTTGGGGATATCTCATGCTAATTGTATCTGACTAGTAAGTGTTGCAACTACAATGGAATGGTTAACTAAAAGTGCCCACTGTTTTTTTTATATCAGGATGACTATCTATATTTGACTAGTAATTGCCGCAACTATAACGGAATAAATAAAACTGCCAACTGTGTGAGTTCCTCGGTTGACTTTCTCGGTTGGTCTCGAGGGGGAATACCAGGATGGGTTTGTTTGGTGTTAGAATCAGGTTGGATCCGAATAGGTCTTTCTTATCCCTCTCTGATAGCCGCCAGTTACATCGAGTCTCTATAGGTTGATTAGTGCATGCCGCGCTGCCGCTGCAGACCACCATACCTATGTAGGCGAGGACCGCCGAATTCTAGTCTCGCCGTGTACTGGCCTCGATCTTGACTCTCTCTTTTCCTTTGCCTTTGTCGGCACCTTTTGTTTAAGCAGGTTTTGAGATCGGCGTCGTTAGCGGTTACCCTTCGGCTTGGCAGGGTTATGGGCGCCATTGGTTATTCTTGAGGCTCTTAGCTCAATTTGCATCTTGTCCGTACTCGGACGCTGTATCGCTTTCAAGGTGATTTGGATCTTTGTATTGTATATCTGTATTCTTGACTCTTTGAGTCGTTGTTGTATATATCTGTTCTGTGGGTTCCATCGTGGACTATTGTGTAATGGTATTACTTCGTTTTCCACCCGCACGAAAGTGCCTGGTGGGCACCTTTGAATCGTTTCTATGCGGGTTTGGCGGGAATCGCTGAAACTTGCATAGGGCCGATTCTGAGGGTGTTACACCTGGCCACCCTCAAAGTGATTGAAGCTTCTCTCAACTTGATGGAATTGAAGTAGATCATCAAGTTGACTGCGATAAGTTTCAATATGACCTTTGCTAAAACCTTGTTTTGGGTAAGGGAGATTTGATCTAAGGGTAGATCAAATGTAATAAAAATAAACCCTAATACATTACTTAATGATTTATATTTGATCCTTAGGTGATCATATCATAGTATTCATTACAACAACCCATGAATATTAAGTTATAAACATAACTTAAGTAATAGGAATGTAACAACTAAACCTTAATCTCGTCTACTTATATCATGAGTATCATGGTAATACCTAACATTCACTCTTTAATAAGATTGAGTAGGAAAGAAGACAAGTCAAGATCATTCACCATATACCTTTCTTTCCATATCAATCCTTATCATCTCTATTGAACTTTGTTCTAATATCTGTTGTTCGTCAATGTTGAGTAATCAACTATTGATTCACCAATTTTTAACCTATTAATTCTTGACCTAGCAACTCTTGTCCGTATCATAGCATTCACTTAAAGTCCTTTAGAGAAAGAAGTAATAAGAGTTAGATGGTAATGCTAGTTATAGATACCATCTATAGGATGGGAGTGTTGGAAGAGAATAAGACCAATATAATAGTTGATGGAGTTAACTCACTTCTGAGATGAAAGAAGAGTTATATGTAATATATAATTATATGGTGATAAAGAAGATTACAAGGAAGAATATTGAAGATAGATACCAAGGAGTAATTCTATTGGATTAAGTAGGTATAGTCCATGAATAGCATCCCTTGGTCCAATAGAGATACTAAGAAGATAATTTCAATACAACTGCAATGTTGTATTGATGAAGCATTGATTAGCCAACTGGAGACCTAAACCCTAAAGGATCAAAGAATTATAATGATCATGCTTTAGTCACCAAGATTGAATGCTTATATCATGTATAAGTGACATTGGTGGATAGAACATGATTGAACCCTAGTATAGATATGTTATTCTAAGATAGCCATGACAAGTCACCATGATATGATGTAAAGTTTGTATATAAGATACTAGAGTTAAGTAGATATAAGACAGTATAATTAAGCTAAAGCTAGAGTAGCATGGAGTTATTAAAGTAGTGTTATTCCTCTTAAAGGATTGTAAAATTTTGAGGAGAGTAGTTTGAATTATACATCTATTGGAATAATATTAGTGATGAAGATAAAGGAAGGGTATGAATGGAGTTAGAAGTAATTACTTAATGGAATAGAGGTTATCAGCAGTAGAGTAGTTGATATAACCCAATTATAGATGTGAACAGATTATGAAAAGCTTTATTGTCAAGCTCATTGGATTTATAAATGGATTTAGAAGAATAAAATATGGATAATAATATTCTTGTGTAGTAAAGCTCATCATGTTAACACATGATGATGGATATGAAGAAGTAGTATATCTAGGAAAGGAATTCGTTAATTAGAAGTCTAGAATTGTGAAGTTTGGAAGAGAGGGATTCTTGATAAACACTAAACCTTAACTCTATAATCAAACTTAATATCTATCACATCTGTTTGATCAATCATCTTATTTCCACAATGGCTGATAGGAATAATTTCCTATATCAAATCACTTAAGCACATCTTTGTCATTTTCAACCATCATTATCATAGGTGCTTAAGAACTATCTTTATCAATTCTTTCTCATAAGTTAGCCTAGAAAATAATCCCACTATTTTACTTTAAATGGTGATATCATTAAAAATCACAAACATAAAGACAATATGTTTAGCCATTAATCTTTAATCACATCAACAAAAGAATATAAGTATATTAAGAACCCTAAACCCTAGGGTAAACATTTGCAATTCAAACCCTAACTCTTCTGTTAGTTATAATATAATATATATACATTATTAATCCCTAGATTTATGGGAGTAATATTAACCAAATGATTTCGTTTGCATAACATACATCAAATAATAATATATGATCATTATATAAAGATTTCCCTCCAAGCTATAAGATAATTAGAATTAAGTTTTATAAACAAATAAGAAAATATCCTAAAATAAATCCATGGTTTATTATGGAAAGAAAATTAATAACAAATTCCCTTACCAAATATTAGAAGGTTCTTTATAAACAAAATAAAGAAATACAACATTATTTAGAAAATCTCATAAAATGACTTTAATACCATTCATTATTGCTGCAACTATTTAACCAATAAATTCTGTAAAGAAAATTTCAACCAAGTATGAAAATACAAATCTGGGAACAAAACAGAAAACAAAAAGAGTTTGCTTAATAAAAAAACTGGTATCAGACCAGCCCATTTCTCTTCTCCACTATCTACCACTCATGCGCCTCTTATTACAATGAGCCAGCTCACCCACGCAGTGGGACGAGCGAAAGGTAGGATCTGGTTGAGTGTAAAGCTTTGCTAGGGGTTTTCCGCAAAGTGACGCTATCGTCTTCCTTGTGCATCACAAGCAGCTCGCTGGAAGGACCGCCGCCGCCCGATGTCGTCACCGTCGTCAGTGATGCATGGAGATCCTCGCCGCCATCCCGGAGGTGGATAAGAAGGCCACCACGACACCCTGCATCATCCTTATCCCTAATCTCTTCCTCTTCCTCTTTGATTTAGGTCCCAGACCGAAACCCTAGCCTCGGGTTGCCGTCGATTCCCGTCGTTCTAGCCTCCCCCATGGCAGAATAAGCATACTGTGAGCACCACCATACCTCCCCGAGTCTCCTAGCCGAAGGAATTGAAAGAGGGCATCTCGAATCGATGCGGCAACCTCGTCTTCCCGAAGTCCGGCCGCCGTCGTCCATCTCGATTCCGGCCACGATTCACTTCGCCGAGCCCTTCTTCATGCTCCTGGTGAGCTTCTGAGTATCCTAGCATCCATCAATTCGTCGCTCGCTCACCGTACTGACCTAACCGCATGCGCCTAAGCCGCCCCGCCGTGCAAGCTCGTCGCCGACCAACCTCCGATGACCATTTTTGGATGGCGCCACCATAGCTAGGCTCCTCGCATCATCCTCTTTCCAACAAGACTAACCGCAGCCCCGCGTGTGCACTGAATCGAAAGATCGATCATCGATCTGTGGTGTTTATCCTTGGATGACGTCACTATGACATCATGACCTCATCATCCCCAGCCACGTCAGCTTGTTGGACTTAGTCCACTGCTCGCGTGGAATCTGACGTGGTCCTGACCCCACGGGTTAGTGACCATGGTAGAGTTAATCTAGGTATAAAAAAGTAAAGTAGTTATTTAGAAAATAAATTACAAAATGATTAAATCCTAGAAATTCAATAACTTTAGTTTAGTAATTCAGAAAAATACATTTAATATATCAAAAATTTCAAAAAAATAAAATCTATAACATTAAACTATTAGCAAACATTTTTATGCCAACAATTTAAATAAATATTATTTAATAAAGATTTTATAAGTTTAATACTTTGAAAATTCATATTTTAATATTGGTAAATGTTAAAAATATAAATAAAATACCAAAAATCCTAGAAAATAAGAACTATAATTTAAAACTATAATCATGTATTATTATTTCACTTAATTAAATATTTGGTTTTTATTAAGTATTTATAAAGTAGTAAATCTTATAAAAATCATATCTTATTATTTAAAAATCATAAAAATACATATAATATACCAAAATGATCACAAAAATAATAGCTACATGTTAAAAATATTATATTTCCCTTTTGAAATAAATAAAAAATTAAACACTTCAATAACTTGAATTTAAACCTATTTCCTAGTAAATAATCCATATAAGGGTAAATAAAATTTGCTAACATTTTTTAAAGTTAGCTAATTAAATCTAATAAATAGTACAATCTTAAATGTTAATATATGAAGTTAAAGTAGTTCAACACATTTTAAATACAATTTTATTGAGTTATCCTTCAACCATAAGTATAGATTATTTTATAAAAGGATCCTTATCCAATATGAAATCTTCAAGAATAATTTGTGACTAAATAAAATCTTTTCCATTACTTCCATCACAAGATTATAATTATACTAAAACACTATAGTGACTTCACAAGTTGTCACTAACATGGGTTACTTATTCACAAACCATAACCACATCTTTATGAAGAGATAAATGATTCCACTCCAGGATAATGATAAGAAACCACTACTCAAATAAAGGTATAACCATTCTTAAGTGACTTTAAGGAAACATTATAAAGTACACAAGGTACAAATAACATAAGCAATATAACTTAAGTCCATCTATGTCTTTAAAGTTAACCTTAGTCTACAAGACTTCAAGTACTATGCTAAAGACTTTGTTATGTATTTTATAGTTAACTTTGGTCTATTATAATTAAGTTATAGGCATCTCAAGTCCAGACTATTCAAGCAAGCTTAAACAATATCAATCATCTATTAAACCTATTCTAAAAACTATCAGGATTGTTTAAACCTTAATAAAGAAATCTTTTCTTCAAAAGTTATTCATTTTGCCATTTTAGTCAACAGATGACGATTTATCATAATCACATTACTTTATACTTTACTTATATACTTAGGATTGTTAACACTTAAGTTCTTTATAAGTGACATTACTTGTAAAGTAAAATCTGAAGATAAACAATTATAGTGTAAGCAATCTTGAGTAGCATTCCATATGTGTGTATCTTATTGTTATATAAATATGTTTTGTTCACACACACTCACAAGCCTTAATAATAAGCACAAGTGTAAAACTTAATCTAAAAGGGCAACACATTCCAAAGAAACCATTTCCACTATTCAAACACTAGATCAACGTTATCCCCGGGATTCGCCTTTATAAAGTGCATTACATTACTTATGCATAAAAGCATCCTGCTTCTTTAAACATTAGTCCTTATCGGACCAATGATGATAATTTCAGATATTGGATCTTATATTGTCTTGAAGACCGTGAGTGCATAATCTTGCAATCACAAAAGGCAAGTTCACACTTGCTCACGTCCTTTGATTATTTTCTATAAAGTATTTTGCAAATCCATTGTTGTCATCACCTGGATTTGAAAAAGGTCAGAAAACACTATTTTCATAATAATATGATTATATGTTATTTACCATGAGGTAATAACCTACTATGAAAGTTCCGGTGGTAAAGGGGCATATTATCTAGGACTTATCAACCAATGTCGCCAGTGATTCTTGCGCCGTATATCACGCGTTAACCATGAGATTTGGAATGGGACAGAGAAGTCAGTTGTATCTTCTTCCTCTCGCATGTAGCCGGATGTGCAGGTCGTGGCTATTATCACTCGTAGTGTGCATATTAATTGGTAATTCGTAGAGTATATACAGCATATGGGTGGGAACCCTCAACGTCCCACGATAGTTCTGGCATCTAACGGTCTGTACAAACCATTGTCGTAATACAATATGTGGTCATGGTGTACACCAAGGAGGCATGCGAGGTCGGGAAGGGGGCAGTGATTGGCTTGGATCATCTACTGGGCCCCACACCATAGGAAGTGTGGACGGGAAAGATCGCCCGGTTGTGCAACAAGGATTTGATCTCTCATGGGTAAAGTGACGCACCTCTGCAGGGTGTAAGAACTGTAACTTGTTACTCCCTGTTCCGGTAAGGAGTTGCGAACGCGGCAGGAAAGGAACTCCATGAAAGTTCTGGTAAACCCGTGAAGGCTGACGGACATAGCTTTTCAGAATAAAAGCAACCTTTGAAGAAATGTTTAGGAAAACTTGCATTGCCTACGACCTATGGTCTGTGGCTATAGATATAGTGCATCAAACACTCCTTTTCTAGTGAACTTGCTGAGTACGCTCGTACTCAACGTATCTTATTAACCCTTGCTAGATTCTGAAGCCATTAAGACGACGTCTACATCAAGTTATGCTCCAGAAATCATCATTAAAAGCTAAATCTCTTCAATGAAGTCGAGAAGGTCAACATATACACCAACTCAAGTGAAGACGAAGTTACTGATTAGATAGGAATATAATCTCTAGCCATAGAACCTATTTTTATAGTGTATTGCGATAGCAGCAATGCCAGACCATTAGTTAAGATACTAGTCTTAATAGTATGATAGTTTTTGAGTTATTTATTTCTGATTCTTCTTTGTAAGGAGTTTCTTTCTCTCTCTTTAACCTAGAGTGTTCTATGGATCTTGTGTAAAGAGTTGAGTTGTAACCTATAGTCATGTCTTGGACTTGCTGTGTTTCTGTTGTACCACTCTGAGGGATGTAATACTAGCGAACGGTGTTTTATTGGTGTTATGTCAACGACTATAGTTTACTACATCATGAAGTGGTATGCTGGGTCACCGCAGTTGGTATCGGAGCATATGATTTGACCTTAGGATTAAAACCCTTTTAGGAAGATCTGTAGGTTGGATAGTGACTATAGGAGCCATCTTATCTAAACCAAATGATCTTATGACTGGTGATGAGTATCCACTTGAGGATAAACTTTGTCACTAGATACTTAAGTCATTCTTTCTTAGGAGTAATTATTTTATCCTTTCTCGGTATAGTGTTATTTAGTGTCTTCCGAAGGAGACATAACCCACCAAAATACTGTAGGAAAGTTAATTGGCCACAGCAGATTGGGATCGAGTGCAAGACATCAATTGAAGTAGTTCTAATAGTATAGCTTAACCCTAGAATTTAAATAAGAGCAGTAAAATCTTATTGTTAGTTGATAACCAAAGACAACATGATGAATATCATCAGGATAAATGTTGATGTAATGAGTAGTAATCATGTGGTATTCACTTGAGAATTCTACGTGATGAAGTAAAATTATGTTAGGACTTAATAATAGTGTAGTGAGAAGTAAAGTTATCATGGTTAAATTAGCTCTTGAATCATGTAAATAGGTAAAATATAACAAGATCATGGTGAGAATAGCTCCGAAACCATGATGAGAATATAATTATGACAAGAAATTAGTAAATTAGCCTGAAGTAGAAGTAAGGAAATAACATTGTAGAGCTATGATATAAGTCATGGATGCTAAAAAAATTCTAATAATCTTTGGTTTAAGTAGCAAATAGAATCTGATTAGTCATTTGGAGTGATCATGTGAGGTTAGTTTACTAAATAATGAAAGGTTGGTTATAGTTAATCATTCCAAAGGTAAGACAAAAGGTTAGTTAAAACCAAATTGAGACCACTTTGTTTAAAATTATCCTATTGCAATAGAGCAATTTGGGTAAATAGTGAGACAAAGAATAGTTTAACCCTAAGTGCTAAGTATCACGATGTAAACCTATATGAGGAGGTGTCATATACTACACAACTAAGCCTGAATTCTAGAGATGTTATACTCAACTACTATATTCCGGGCTTAGAATATTGTGTGTTATATGTACCACATTTGGATTTATTGATTTTTCTTGGATCTTCTTGATTGACTATATATGTACATGAAGTTTGACTTGGTGTGCAAATGCATGTTGCAACATCCAGTTACTACTTGATGTTATAGACCTAGATAGGAATGAGAATTCGTGTAAGGGAGTGCCGATTTTCAAAGACTAAGATGAAGACTTACATGAAGAATGAAGCAAAGTATAAGGAGTATCAACACATTTGGATGATGGATCAATCTCAGATCATTCTTAGCCAACTATGAGAAGGAAGATAAATGTAGGAAGTATAAGGAACAACAAGAAGTGATGAACTTAAGGTTCAATCAAAGTAGGTGATATTGCTAAGGAATTAATGAAGTAGTTGTACCTAGATCATGGAAGCATCATGAATTAGTACAAAGAAGAAGCTTTGGAGAAAAATGGTATTCAATCTCTGACAATTCAGAGAGAATTCTAGTAGTATGTCGGGAACCGTAGGGTAATCCATACACCTAAGATGGTCCGTAGTTGGTATCTTGCCCGCAGCTAATATTTGGTTGACTTAGTTAACCAAATCATCTTAGTATTGCATAAAGATCATTAAACTTGGCCTAAGCTAAGTAAGACCTAAAGGAGTATAAAATATAAGTAACCTTCATTTGAGACTCTTCGCGAAAATTGACCTATCAAAGCGAAAATGTCCCAAATAATAAGTAAGAGAAATAATGCTGAAAGATTCATTTCGGAGATCCATAATTGTGTGGATACACTGTACAATCTTTCACAAGAACCTAACTAGGTAGATTATAAGATGGATAGAGATCAATATTCTAATTATAAAGCCAATACATACTAAATAGACAATTTGAATACTATTAGTAAACCCTAAGGGGGAGAGTAAACATTAGAAATGAAAGTATTATTATCTGAATTTCTGAATAAGGGTTGGAGAAAAAGGACTAACCTACAACAACATTACGTCTTATTTTCATAAGGTTAAAAGTAGTCATCATTATTAAAGTACTTTCGGAAGTATGCCTGGATGAAAAATCGAAGTTTACTTCAAGGAAGTAGTACTCAAACCTTAAGGCAATAATTAAATGAAGTTGAAGAAGTGCTTAAGGTGATAACAAAAGGTTATCTAAAGCATGATAAGGTAAAAGCTTGAAGGAGATTAAATATATTAATCCTAAAAGACTAATTCTATAGGAAATCACTCTTAAGTGATCCTTAAGAGGTAACAGAGCACATCCAATTGGGTATGTGTAGAAAACAAGAAAATTCCAATAGGTATGGACTAAATGTGTTCAAATCCAATCTTCGGAAGGACTACTAGTATAAATCATAAAATGACAATCCAAAAGTTTAGTATTTTGGCCACAACTATTGTGTTATAACAATTAAAACCCTGTTTTAGTGAAACTTCCTAGACCTTAGATAGAATAGTAAGAAAGTTCTATGATCAAGTTAAGGAGTTGGATTAGGATATCTAATCAGGATAAGGAACTAAAGAAGAGATCCCAATTTATGGATTTTGTAATAAGGATATAGCCCTAAGGGACTAAAGTAAAACGAACTTTGGAGAATTGGAGACACCAAGTTAAAGATTGTTGAGTATGATGAGGAATCAAGGAAAAGATTTGGATATGGGATATTACAATTATTCCCATTGAGGTTACCATGGAGTTGATACATATCGTAATCATTGCAAGACAATTCCTTACTCCAAAACGTGAGAGTATACGAACTTCGAGGACGAAGTTTATTTTAAGGGGGAGAGTCTGTAACATCCTAGCATTAGAGCTTAGAAATAAGCTGAACCCAGATGTGTGCATTGCATTCATGCATAGAAAATCCGAATAATTTTCGCGCTTTTGAACAAAACTTGTCAAAGTGATTGAAGCTTCTCTCAACTTGATGGAATTGAAGTAGATCATCAAGTTGACTGCGATAAGTTTCAATATGACCTTTGCTAAAACCATATTTTGGGTAAGGGAGATTTGATCTAAGGGTAGATCAAATGTAATAAAATTAAACCCTAATACATTACTTAATGATTTATATTTGATCCTTAGGTGATCATATCATAGTATTCATTACAACAACCCATGAATATTAAGTTATAAACATAACTTAAGTAATAGGAATGTAACAACTAAACCTTAATCTCATCTACTTATATCATGAGTATCATGGTAATACCTAACCTTCACTCTTTAATAAGATTGAGTAGGAAAGAAGACAAGTCAAGATCATTCACCATATACCTTTCTTTCCATATCAATCCTTATCATCTCTATTGAACTTTGTTCTAATATCTGTTGTTCATCAATGTTGAGTAATCAACTATTGATTCACCAATTCTTAACCTATTAATTCTTGACCTAGCAACTCTTGTCCTTATCATAGCATTCACTTAAAGTCCTTTAGAGAAAGAAGTAAGAAGAGTTAGATGGTAATGCTAGTTATAGATACCATCTATAGGATGGGAGTGTTGGAAGATAATAAGAACAATATAATAGTTGATGGAGTTAACTCAATTCTGAGATGAAAGAAGAGTTATATGTAATATATAATTATATGGTGATAAAGAAGATTACAAGGAAGAATATTGAAGATAGATACCAAGGAGTAATTCTATTGGATTAAGTAGGTATAGTCCATGAATAGCATCCCTTAATCCAATAGAGATACTAAGAAGATAATTTCAATACAACTGTAATGTTATATTGATGAAGCATTGATTAGCCAACTAGAGACCTAAACCCTAAAGGATCAAAGAATTATAATGATCATTCTTTAGTCACCAAGATTGAATGCTTATATCATGTATAAGTGACATTGGTGGATAGAACATGATTGAACCCTAGTATAGATATGTTATTCTAAGATAGCTATGACAAGTCACCATGATATGATGTAAAGTTTGTATATAAGATACTAGAGTTAAGTAGATATAAGACAGTATAATTAAGCTAAAGCTAGAGTAGCATGGAGTTATTAAAGTAGTGTTATTCCTCTTAAAGGATTGTAAAATTTTGAGGAGAGTAGTTTGAATTATACATCTATTGGAATATTATTAGTGATGAAGATAAAGGAAGGGTATGAATGGAGTTAGAAGTAATTACTTAATGGAATAGAGGTTATCAGCAGTAGAGTAGTTGATATAACCCAATTATAGATGTGAACAGATTATGAAAAGCTTTATTGTCAAGCTCATTAGATTTATAAATGGATTTAGAAGAATAAAATATGGATAATAATATTCTTGTGTAGTAAAGCTCATCATGTTAACACATGATGTTGGATATGAAGAAGTAGTATATCTAGGAAAGGAATTCCTTAATTAGAAGTCTAGAATTGTGAAGTTTGGAAGAGAGGGATTCTTGATAAACACTAAACCTTAACTCTATAATCAAACTTAATATCTATCACATATATTTGATCAATCATCTTATTTCCACAATGGCTGATAGGAATAATTTCCTATATCAAATCACTTAAGCACATCTTTGTCATTTTCAACCATCATTATCATAGGTGCTTAAGAACTATCTTTATCAATTCTTTCTCATAAGTTAGCCTAGAAAATAATCCCACTATTTTACTTTAAATGGTGATATCATTAAAAATCACAAACATAAAGACAATATGTTTAGCCATTAATCTTTAATCACATCAACAAAACAATATAAGTATATTAAGAACCATAAACCCTAGGGTAAACATTTGCAATTCAAACCCTAACTCTTATGTTAGTTATAATATAATATATATACATTATTAATCCCTAGATTTATGGGAGTAATATTAACCAGATGATTTCGTTTGCATAACATACATCAAATAATGATATATGATCATTATATAAAGATTTCCCTCCAAGATATAAGATAATTAGAATTAAGTTTTATAAACAAATAAGAAAATATCCTAAAATAAATCCATGGTTTATTATGGAAAGAAAATTAATAACAAAGTCCCTTACCAAATATTAGAAGGATCTTTATAAACAAAATAAAGAAATACAACATTATTTTAAAAAGCTCATAAAATGACTTTAATACCATTCATTATTGTTGCAACTATTTAACCAAATAAATTATATAAAGAAAATTTCAACCAAGTATGAAAATACAAATCTGGGAACAAATCAGAAAACAAAAAGAGTTTGCTTAATAAAAAAACTGGTATCAGACCAGCCCATTTCTCTTCTCCACTATCTACCACTCATGTGCAGCCCTCTTAGTCCCAACAGAGAGCCTAGCTCACCCACGCAGTGACTGACGAGTGGGACCAGAGGTAGGACTGACCTAACCGCATGCGCCTAAGCCGCCCCGCCGTGCAAGATCGTCGCCGACCAACCTCCGATAACCATTTTTGGGCGATGCCACCATAGCTAGGCTCCTCGCGTCATCCTCTTTCCAACAAGTCTAACCGCAGCCCCGCGTGTGCACTGAATCGAAAGATGTGGTGTTCATCCTTGGATGACATCACTATGACATCATGACCTCATCATCCCCAACCACGCCAGCATGTTGGACTTATTCCACTTCTCGCGTGGAATCTGACGTGGTCCTAACCCCACGGGTCAGTGACTAGGGTAGAGTTATTTAGAAAATAAATTACAAAATGATTAAATCCTAGAAATTCAATAACTTTAGTTTAGTAATTCAGAAAAATACATTTAATATATCAAAAATTTCAAAAAAATAAAATCTATAACATTAAACTACTAGCAAACATTTTTATGCCAACAATTTAAATAAATATTATTTAATAAATTTTTATAAGTTTAATACTTTGAAAATTCATATTTTAATATTGGTAAATGTTAAAAATATAATAAAGGACCAAAAATCCTAGAAAAATAAGACTTATAATTTAAAACTATAATCATGTATTATTATTTCACTTAATTAAATACTTGTTATTTATTAAGTATTTATAAAGTAGTAAATCTTATAAAAATCATATCTTATTATTTGAAAATCATAAAAATACATATAATATACCAAAATGATCAAAAAAATAATAGCTACATGTTAAAAATATAATATTTCGCTTTTGAAATAAATAAAATTTTAAACACTTTAATAACTTGAATTTAAACCTATTTTCCTAGTAAATAATCCATATAAGGGTAAATAAAATTTGCTAACATTTTTTTAAAATTAGCTAATTAAATCTAATAAATAGTACTAATCTTAAATGTTAATAATATGAAGTTAAAATAGTTCAACACATTTTAAATACAATTTTATTGAATTATCCTTCAACCATAAGTATAGATTATTTTATAAAAGGATCCTTATCCAATATGAAATCTTCAAGAATAATTTGTGACTAAATAAAATCTTTTCCATTACTTCCATCATAAGATTATAATCATACTAAAACACTATAGTGACTTCACAAGTAGTCACGAACATGGGTTACTTATTCACAAACCATAACCACATCTTTATGAAGAGATAAATGATTCCACTCCAGGATAATGATAAGAAACCACTACTCAAATAAAGGTATAACCATTCTTAAGTAACTTTAAGGAAATATTATAAAGTACACAAGGTACAAATAACATAAGCAATATAACTTAAGTCCATCTATGTTTTTAAAGTTAACTTTAGTCTACAATACTTCAAGTACTATGCTAAAGACTTTGTTATGTATTTTATAGTTAACGTTGGTCTATTATAATTAATTTATAAGCATCTCAAGTCCAGACTATTCAAGCAAGCTTAAACAATATCAATCACATTCTATTAATCCTATTCTAAAAACTATCTGGATTGTTTAAACCTTAATAAAGAAATCTTTTCTTCAAAAGTTATTCGTTTTGCCACTTTATTCAACAGATGACGATTTATCATAATCACATTACTTTATACTTTACTTATATGCTTAGGATTGTTAACACTTAAGTTCTTCATAAGTGACATTACTTGTAAAGTAAAATCTGAAGATAAATAATTATAGTGTAAGCAATCTTGAGTAGCATTCCATATGTGTGTATCTTATTGTTATATAAATATGTGTTGTTCACACACACTCACAAGCCTTAATAAGAAGCACAAGTGTAAAATTTAATCTAAAAGGGCAACACATTCCAAAGAAACCATTTCCACTATTCAAAACCTAGATCAACGTTATCCCCGGGATTCGCGTTTATAAAGTGCATTGCATTACTTATGCATAAAAGCATCATGCTTCTTTAAACATTAGTCCTTACCGGACCAATGATGCTAATTTCAGATATTGGATCTTATATTTTCTTGAAGACCGTGAGTGCATAATCTTGCAATCACAAAAGGCAAGTTCACACTTGCTCATGTCCTTTGATTATTTTATATAAAGTATTTTGAAAATCCATTGTTGTCATCACCTGCATTTGAAAAAGTTCAGAAAACACTATTTTCATAATAATATGATTATATGTTATTTACCATGAGGTAATAACCTACTATGAAAGTTCCGGTGGTAAAGGAACATATTATCTAGGACTTAACAACCAATGTCGCCAGTGATTCTTGCGCCGTATATCACGCGTTAACCATGAGATTTGGAATGGGACAGGGAAGTCAGTTGTATCTTCTTCCTCTCGCATGTAGCTGAATGTGCAGGTTGTGGATGTTATCACTCGTAGCATGCATGTTAATTGGTAATTCGTAGAGGATATGCAGCATATGGGCGGGAACCCTCAACTTCCCATGATAGTTCTGGCATCTAACGGTCTGTACAAACCATTGCCGTAATTCAATATGTGGGCATGGTGTACACCAAGGAAGCATGCGAGGTCGCGAAGGGGGCAGTGATTAGCTTGGATCATCTACTGGGCCCCACACCATAGGAAGTGTGGACGGGAAAGATCGCCCGATTGTGCAACAAGGATTTGATCTCTCATGGGTAAAGTGACGCACCTCTGCAGAGTGTAAGAACTATAACTTGTTACTCCGTGTTCCGGAAAGGAGCTGCGAATGCGGCGGGAAATGAACTCCATGAAAGTTCTGGTAAACCCATGAAGGCTGCCAGACATAGCTTTTCAGAATAAAAGCGACCTTTGAAGAAATGTTTACGAAAACTCGCATTGCCTACGACCTATGGTCTGTGGCTGTAGATATAGTGCATCAAACACTCCTTTTCTAGTGAACTTTCTGAGTACGCTCGTACTCAACGTATCTTCTTAATCCTTGCTAGATTCTGAAGCCATTAAGACAACGTCTACATCAAGTTATGCTCCAGAAATCATCATTAAAATCTAAAGCTCTTCAATGAAGTCGATAAGGTCAACATATACACCAACTCAAGTGAAGACGAAGTTACTGATTAGATAGTAATATAATCTCTAGCCATAGAACCTATTTTTGTAGTGTATTGCGATAGCAGCAATGCCAGACCATTAGTTAAGATACTAGTCTTAATAGTATGATAATTTTTGAGTTATTTATTTCTGATTCTTATTTGTAAGAAGTTCCTTTCTCTCTTTAACCTAGAGTGTTCTATGGATCTTGTGTAAAGAGTTGAGTTATAACCTATAGTCATGTCTTGGACCTGCTGTGTTTCTGTTGTACCACTCTGAGGGATGTAATACTAGTGAACGGTGTTTCATTGGTGTTATATCAATGACTATAGTGTACTACATTATGCAGTGGTATGCTGGGTCACCGCAGTTATGCATTGCTCAGTCCTGTCAATTGCCCTGCTGTAATTTGTTTACCCAGCATGCCATGTTTGTTTATCTTAAGGAGAACACCTCTAGTGAACTATGAACCCCGGTCCAATCTTTACCATTGATACATTTTCCAGTGTTACTGTTTACTTTCTGCAAACCACTATTACCTTCCGCACCATACAGTTAACCCTTTGTTTTCAGCAAACCGGTGAGATTGACAACCTCATCGTTCGTTGGGGCAAAGTCTTGAGTTTGTGTTGTGCAGGTTTCAAAGTTGCTAGCAACACCTTTGAGTCATTTCCTTCCTCCTACTGGTTCGATAACCTTAGTTTCTTACTAAGGGAAAACTTGTTGATGTGCTCATCACACCTTCCTCTTGGGGACTCCCAACGAAGATCTAATTGATATGAGCCACCATCAAGCGACAACGACGATGCTACTAGCCGAACCGATCCAAGGGGATCTCCGGAATGTGTTCTAGGTTTTTCCTTGATATGCTACGGGGGATGATGGAGAGGTACAAACGATGCCCTCTAGGAATGAAAGAGACACCCGCGGGCATCACCGTGTCAGTGCTAACGACAAGGATTTCTCCCGACCCCTCAAACTAGACCACTATACACTCTGTATTGCTCCAGCAAAGTTGCCACCCACCATACCAGCACACGCCACCACGATCTTGCCATCATCAACAATGTCTCACCATGATACACAAAGCGAGGCCGTAAAAAGAGAAGCAAAAACTCCGATGAGGGTCAATGGTACAACACCATGCACAAGGGAACTGCCTCCACCGCTGAGGGGCGCGTGGTAGCTGACCGGATGTAGCAGCAGGACAAACCAGACCCTTATCAACTTGACCGAGCCTGAGAGGGCCCGTGAAGTCCCGCTCCTGCACTGCAGCAGGAGCACCACCGACATCACCAAGCCATCACCAGACCCTGCCCTCAATCCACCGAAGGAGACGCCACCGGGTCGGATGCGTCCCTCCCGGGTCTAGATCAGGCCCATAGGGCCTAGATTTGGGTTGGGTCACCGGCTATGCGTCGACCGCCATGCCTCCAAGAGACCAATGGTCGCGCCGCTGTGCGCACCCCACCCGGTAGCGGGAGCTCACTCTGCTGCACTGGAATGCCGTGCACTGAAGTACAATGCCACCAAAAGGAGCCCCCCTCCCCAACGCGCGTGCGGGAAGAAACGCCTCGGAGCTGCCAGTCCCACGCGGGAGAAGCCCGGCGGACCATGACAGTGAGGCAGGAAGAGAGAGGGAGGAGGAGGTTGTGGTTGGATGGGGTGTGGAGCTAGGGTTCGCCACCACCCGCGGGGAGGGGGAACCGCGAGGGGTCCAAAAAAACAATGAAGTAACTATTGGGTCTTTAAAAAAGCGCTTTCCTATTATAGTGGGTGCGGCTGATTCTGCCCAACTAGCACCCATGCACTTGCTAGAGGATTCCAGAATTTGATGTTTTTGAGACAAGTTCACAATTAAATTACATAGGTGTTTTGTGAAATTTAATTACATAGGTAATAGGTTAGGAATTTATATTTGCGTGCCCCTCCTTCCTTAGTTCTGCTCAATTTTGTCTAGGCTATAAAATTCTGCTCATTTCCCCTATCTTTTATCTGAAACTCTCACAAGTTCTCAAACGGCATTTTCCACGGGTCAACAGCTGTGACCGTTACTTGATGACGAGTGGGGTCGCGTAGTCCGGGTCTCGTAATGACACGTCAGACCAACCATCTCTATCTCACCCTCAGCATTTGACCTAACCACTAACGAGTGTGGCATCGGTATTGTTAATGACAAATAGGGACACGAAGAACAAACAAGATCTTCAAAATGATCTCCACAGCGATGACACGGACGAGGTGGCCGGCGTGGTGCTGAGATGAGAGCGACGTCCACGAAAGCACTATATGAAGTGAGACCAGATGCGTTAGATAGATAGGAACTGGATGCGTTCAACGGTGCCAAAAGAGGAGAAATGGTTGAGGACAGAGATGATAACCTTGACACTTTCAGTGACAGTGTCGGACACGAAGGCGATCAATGTAGAGAGTACTAGTATCTCTCCTTTCTGGAGTGGACATATGGGTGCTAGAGGAGTGTTGGGGCAAAGGGAAATAACTCGTGGTGGTCTGTGGCATTACCTTAAAGGTGGGGCGGCATGGCCATGGCCACAAAGGCGTTCAGCATTATCCTTGGAGGCATTCGAGGCATTTCATTGATCGAGAGAGGGAACGGGAGTGCGGGCTGTGTTGCCGGCGGTGAGCAAAAAGTGGCAGTGAGCCTAGACAAGTTGGGCACAGTGGTGAGTGCTATTCTGACCATGCCGATATTGGCATCGGGGTCATTTTATTAGCTATGGTGCTCAGATCAAGGTGGTATTTATTTGGTGTGCGCAAAATATAAATTGAAACAACATTATGCCTTACTTTTCATAGATAAAGTAAGTCATAATGTTTATGGAAGAGTTTAGGTCGCAAAACCCAACATAAGTAGCTTCTCCTAAACAAAAAGGGATTTTCTGTTGACTTTTATTCTTACCATCAGACATTCCTCCAATTATATCAGAAGATTCTCTACTTACCATTATTACCTCATTCTCAACTATCTCGGGCTCTAGTAGGTATTTTACTATGCCAATATTATTTTTGATAGTTCCCAGATCTCTAGTCAACTTACCTATCCTTTTCTTCACTTCACTTTCACTCTCTATTTTTTGTAAGGATAAAGTTTCATCTTCAACTAGCATCTTCTTTTATATTCATGAGAATTTTTCCTTGGGACTAGATCTAGGGGGTTTGACCTTACAAGGCGGTGTGTAATGTTCCAACTCCTTTGGAATCTGCAAATGCTCGGCGTAGGTTTTAACAATTTGGACGAACATATGAGGATCAAGGTTGAAATTTCCAAGAAGTTTTTCTACTTTACCCAAAGCTAGAATTTTTTTTAAGCAATCATACTCTATATGTTTTTCTTCATTAAGTTCAACTCCACAATAAGATTTTTCCATCCTATATACTTTATCTAGAAAATTCTAGGCTCTTTTAACACGAAATTCGATTATAGACTCATTGGTAAGGGACTCTAGTTAATCATTATTAGTAGTACTCAAACCTGCATAGAAGGTGTGTATTACCAACCAAGGCAGGAAGTCGTGGTGGGGGCAATGGTCAAACAGTCCCCTAAACCTTGTGTATCCTTCATATAAGCTTAGGGACCCCTTTAAAATTGGTGATCATACATCTAGATCCAAGAGTTTTTGTCTTGGGAAAAAATTAGCTAAAAATGAAGAGACCAAGAGGAGTGAGCGATTTTTCTAGGACTTCGAATATACCAAGAACGGGCCTCATCAATAAGAGTTTGAACAAAAAGAGCGGATTTAACCTCATCCCTAGTGAATATATTAAGATGAAAAGTCCCACATGTGTTTTCGAAGAACCCTACATACTCATACAGATCTTCCGTACGGTCCCCTACAATTTTTTTAGCATGCAAAAGATCCAAAAGTATGGGGTTAATATCTGTAACATCCCAACATTTAGGACTAAACGAAGGGTAGATTTAAGATTGTGTGCATCTGCATGCATGCATCTAAAAATCCGGGTAAATTTTTTGCAAACTAAAACCCTAGAGTGATGAGAATCTCTCTTGCTTTGATGGATTAGAAATTAGCCATCTTAGTGAGAGCGATAGATTTTGACATGACCTTTAGGTATTATTTGTGTTTGTGGAGGGGTAGAATTTGAACTCTACTTTGAATTTCCCAAATTCAATTCAAATATGAATTTAGAAATTCAAGATTAATAATACTATAATTATGTAAAAAATAAATGATTATAACAAGAATATAAAAGATTCTTTATTAAAAAGAATACATTAAGTATTACATTGTTCTTTTACAATAAAAGAATAAGAGTACATTACAATTAAGTAAGGAACCAAACAATAGAAAAGAAATTTCAAAAATGAAATAAACAAGAGAATCCTTTATTACAAGAATATACCCAATCCATTATTGTTTCTCTACAAATAAGTAAATGAATAAAGAAAATCACAAAAGGATAAAAGAAAGTCCTAAATATAATTCCCTAAGCTAAGTCTTGAGACATCCTTTAGTTCTTTGAATAATTTTGGTACCTGCAAAATAAGACAAGAAAAACAAAGGAAGGGGATTAGGATTAGTGCTCTCAGTCTAACAGTGAAGTGCACTGTTTATTACATCATTGAGCAGAGTTGATAAGGGGCAAGTTTCACCAAAAGTAATATTTGTTCTTATCAGTATGTTACTTATCTAAAAACAACATCACGGACAAAAGGGGGCAAATTTCACCAAGCAGGTAAATAGTAAAGGTAAAACTATCAGCAAATATCCAGTATTCACTTGATCTGATCCACAACAAAATATCCTCATAGTAAGACAGTGAACCTGGGCTGGCAGCACACAACCTAGCAGCTTACACACTGCATGCAGCAGTTGTGCTGTCAAAATAGCAAGACAGGTATAAAGAGAAAAGGAAGGAACAACCGTAGGACATCCACCAGACCAAGTCCCACACTCTAGTTCTTATCTCAAGTAATACAGCCATAGAGAGCACTGCTTGTTCTTGCAGTTCACATCCAAAACACCACTAGATCACTACAATAGGATCTGGGTAACCAACCCCACAAGAGGAAGGAGTTGTCCCTGAGCACAAGCAAGGAGGATAAAGATCAGGACCAATCCAGGAACAGACCAGTAGCTGGATCAAGGTGGACAAGGCCATGAGGACAAGATAATGGCAAGACAAAACAGACCAAATGGATAGCTAGGGGTAGTGGACCAAGATCCACCACCAAATCATCTGTCCACACTTGTTCTTGTCAAATTAAAACAAGCATCAGTTGGGGGAGAGAGAGAACTCTCAGTTTAGTGTAGAAATGCTACACTAGTTCATCCTAGAGCTGTTAAAGGCAATTATAGTATCTGTTCTTACTACAACTCTCAATCTTAGCCTTATGCATCACTGACCAAGATCAAATATTAGGGTGGTGCATCTAGATCATCCAAACTAGATGATATCCTTTTTTCCACTCTATTTGGCAAGTTTAGCGTATACAGTAATGGAGACCACTTTGTTCCATCCTAAAGGAGGCATCACAGTGGCATCTCACTAGTGAATCTACACATCACAAGATAACAGTACCGCTTAATCATTTTCCTAGTTAAAAACATCTAGGAATCATATAATCACTATCTTACTGACAGTAGTTGGACATTAGCCAACTAAGTTGCAAGGCAAACTAAAAGGCAACAATAGAATATGATCATGAGCAACAAAAATAAAGCCTCAGACCTGCATCATTGGCTAGAAATAGCAGCAACTCATGCTATTAAGGAATCTTACTGTGCACACTCTAAATGGAGGCACCATAGTAGCCAACCTAGTACAGCAGAGCTACTAACCACTTCATTTAACCTGAGACTCACCAATTTACCAGATTATGAACATATCTACAAGCAAACGAAAAGGTTTTGAATCATTTTCCTAAATCCCACAAATGGGCAGGAATCATTTTTAACAAGGCTACTGTTAATTACCAACCAACACAGCTTCACAGCCATTTCAAACTAATTATAAGTAATCGATGCTTTTAAAGCATCTCCTTAGTAATATAACTAAGAATCATGTCAGATTAAAGTGTTATCAGGATGACAGTATATGAAGGGCATCATAATATGGTAATCAGTAGAGCAATCTGCAAAATTGGATTCTAATATTTTCACAGAGCTAAACCAAGTCTGTTGTGGGACAAAAACATAAAGTTAATCCATGGTAATCTGCCAGCAATGCTTAAACCACAAGCAAACCATATATTTTGTGGTTTGTATAAATGCAAGAGCATTCCAACATATAAATCTAGTAGAATTGCCTGGGAGGAATAAATTCTCCAACTTGAGGCATTAACACAAGCTAAACAAATTTCAACATAATCATGATTTAGCACACCACCATGTATTCAAAATATAACAAGTATTTAACCAATGTGTTATCCCAAAACAACAAGCTACACTAATAACATTACCACAATGGTAGCAGCAATTTATGATTAGCTGAGGATAGTGGAACAATGGCCACCAACACTAGAGCATAATCTGGCAACTATTTTAGCACCAGAATATATATCCACATATTATCACTGTCAATTTGGACACCAAGTGATCAACACATGCTTTTGATTCACAATTTAGGGATACCAACTCAACATCAACATAATCCAATCTTATTAATATATACAAATTATCTTGTACACTGTCAGGTATACTGAATCCAGAAATAGGCAGCATTGAGTACATGATTTAGTGAAGCACAAACCAAACTCAACAACTTAGTCCAAATTAAAATCACTTGGCAAGTTCAATAGCAAGGTTACTGTAAGATACACATGAACCGAAGAGAGGAACCTGAATTAGGGTTCATACAGATGGAGACGGGGAGATAGAGAAAAACTTACCCGATTATCCTCGCACAGCAAGAAGAGGAAGCAGACGGCGACAACATAGAGGTGATGGGAGCCAAGGCGACGACACGGGGATCACCTAGGGGTGCTGCAGCCCGCGCCTAGGCCGCTATCAAGATAGCTAGAGAAGAAACACGATGGTGCTAGACATCACCACACCACCGAAATACCAGCCTAGCAACCGGAGAGGTACAGAAGCAAGGCATCACCAGGGAGACGCAAACCCTAGCCACCAGAGAGGAGATAGTATGACCAGGGGAAGGCTCGAGAGGAGAATCAAATTGGATCAGTTGAAGTTGCCTCATCGACTGTGTCAGCAACCACGACGGTGTCGGCTGGGAACGTCGAAGCTCAACGGAATTGAATTGCAAAGGCGGCGGGTCATCACCGTCGTGGATAAGCAGGAGGTCGTGTGAGAAAGGAGAGGGGATCGAATGGATCGGGTTTGACCGACTCGGTCGACAAAGTCCAGTAGTTTAGCCTAAATGGGTATTGGGTTGGGCTAGGTATTCGGTTGGGCTGGCCCAAGAACCAAGCCTAGGCTATTAAAGGAGAAAAATAAAAATAAGCTAAATATTAAATGACAAAAATACCCTTTGAACATTCCAAGATCTAGAAAAATGTAGAAAAATTCCTAAAAATAAATATAAATCATTTTTATACATAAAAAGAAAAATATTATTTTATAAAAATACTAACTTAATTTTTTGCAAATAAAAATTAAAATAAATGTTTAAAGACATTCAATAATTGGAAAATGCTATAACAATAAATAATTAAAGATAATACCTAAAAATAAATAAATTCATTTTTAAGATTCTAAGTAAGTATATTTACTAGAAAAATACTAAATATATTATTCCAAAAACATTTTAAAGTCCCTAGATCATATAACTTTAATTATCTAAATTATTAAAATAAGATAGTTGTTTTGTTAATTATTTATAATTATTTCCTAAGTAAGAATTAATCATATTCAAAACGAAATACTTCAATTCTAAATCTTCTAAATCTATAATTATAATTTAAGATACAATCCAGGTGTAAACAATTAACTATAATATTCTTTTAAAATCTTTAACTAACTATAAGTCAAAGATTTACAAAGTTATTTTTGCAAATCATTAACTTATATTAGAAGTAAGTGATCTCAATTCATATATAATCATATTTACCAAACTTGGTATTCACTAAATAAATTACAAAATAAATTTACCTATTTTTCTTTATATAGAAAAATCTTATAGAATAATCTATAAATATTACACATTGATAGATTTAAATCTTTAAAACAAAGTTTTCTAATTATAAGATTTCATCGTTTATTATGCTTATGAAAAAAACCTAATAGCTGATAATGCTACAAGTGTTCCATTTCAAGTCCAATTGTATTTTTATAGTTTACTTTGGTCTGATATACCCTAAGCTAGATATATAATGACTCAAGATCATTTAAACCTTATTACAAAACCATAGCTTCAATCTTATTAATCTTTAGAGTTGATTAACTTAACATAATAATTTGTTCTTCAAATGTTATTCTTTTTACCACTTCAAAATAAACAACATACCATTTCTTTTAAATCATAAAAAAAATTAAAACATGAACCTTGTAATAATTACATCATACCACTCAATCTTAGAATTGTATTATGATTGTACTTTACCTTCATATCTTATATGTTTATCTCAAAATCCTTGCAACCACACTCTTTTGTGAAGTAAACTTGAAGATAAATCAAACCTTATAATAAATCATCTAAATCCATCTCACTTATAATAATTGGGGAATTACTTGGGATTTTACATCATGCATCTCATTACTTATGCATAACAGCATATTGCTTCTTTAAACATTGTCCTTACCGGGCAATGATGGTATTTTGTAGAACCCAAGGTCCAGGTTCAAGTCGAGATATTCGACTACAATACTTCGCTATATCAAGGCAAGTTCACACTTGCTCATGTCCTTTGATTATTTTCTATAAAGTATTTTGCAAATCCAGTGTTGTCATCACCTGCATTTCAAAAAGGTCGAAAACACTATTTTCATAATTAATGTGAACTATTGGTTATTGATCCAGGCTGATCAGCTAATCTATTAAATCTGGCAGTTGGAATACCACTACACAGGAATATATCATCTAGGACTTAATGATGACCCACAAGTATAGGGGATCGCAATAGTCTTCGAGGGTAGTATTACCCAATTTATTGATTCGACACAAGGGGAGCCAAAGAATACTTGCAAGCCTTAACAACTGAGTTGCCAATTCAGCTGCACCTGGAAATAGTTCTTGCTCACAAAAGTTTATCAGTAGCAACAGTTTTGTAGTAGCAATAGCAAAGTAACAGCAGCAGTAAAATAAGAGCAATAGTAATAATAATAACAAACAGTAGGATATGAGCGCGGTAGGCATAGGGATGGATGGACGGGCGTTACTGCTGGCTCAGTTGATGTGGAGCCTGTTGGGAACCCAAGAGCAATGTGTGAAGCGGCACAGCAGCAAGTCTTCCCTCAGTAAGAAACTGAGGTTATTGAACCAGTAGGAGAAAGGAAACATCACACAGGTGTTGCAAGCAACGCGGAGACCTGCACAACACAAACTCAAGACTTTGCCCCAATTAACAGTGAGGTTGTGAATCTCACCGGCTGCTGTAACAAAGGATTAACTGTATGGTGTGGAAGGTAATGGTGGTTTGCATCAAGTAAACATGTAACAGTGGAAGATGTATCAATGGTAAAGATTGGACCGGGGTCCATAGTTCACTAGAGGTGCTCTTCTTAGATAAACAACATGGCATGAAGGGTAAACAAATTACAGCAGGGCAATTGACAAGAACTGAGATAGACATAACAATGCAATACCAGACAAAAAGATCCTATGAGATTTGATTGGGCAATACAACAAGATACATAGACTGCCATCCAACTGCATCTATGACTAGAAGTCCACCTTTGGGTTATCATCCGAACCCCCTCCAGTATTAAGTTGCAAGCAATAGACAACTGCTTTAAGAAAAGTGTGTAAGGTAAACAATCTACTTGTTCCATGAACAAGAGACCGTTGTTTTCTCCCTAGTAGCAACAAAACATCTACAACCGAAGAGATTTCTGCCACTTCCCTTGGAAACTAGAGGCATGAACCCACTATGGAGCATAAATACCCCCTCTTGGAGTCACTATCAACTACTTGGCCAAGATAGCCACTAACACCGGAGAACATGCAAGATCACAAACAACACATACATGATAGAATCATAAAGACAAAACCATTAATCAATCTGACATAGTAATCTCAATATCCATCGGATCCCCACAAACACAACATGCATGATTACAAATAGATTAGATCTTGATCATGAACGGAGCTCACAAGATCTATACATGAAAGTACAAGGAGGAGATACAACCAGCTAGCTACTACATGGACCCATAGTACAAGGTGGAACTACTCACGCATCATACCGGAGAAGAAGGCCTCCGGGATGATCTCCCCTCCGGCAGGGTGTCGGGAAGATCTTCAGATCCCCCTCGATCTAGGGATGATGGTGGCGGCGACTACAGACGGTTTCGTGGAGTTTTGATCGTGTGCCTAGGGTTTCTGCATCGGGGGCTTCTTATAGGCGAAGAGGCGAGGCTGGGAGACGACGAGGGGGCCCACACCCTGCCTAGGCGTGGGCCCACCCCTGGCCGCGCCTAGGGGAGGTGTGGCCGCCCTGGCTTGCCTCTTCATATCGTCTTCTGGATTCGTGTCGCCTACGGTAAAATATTGACTTTGGCTTTTGTCCTGTCCAATTCCAAGAATATTGATTTTCTGCCTTTCTGGAACCAAAAAGGAAAAAACAGCAACCGACCTGTAAACTTGTTAATAGGTTAGTTCCAGAAAAGATATAAAAACACCTGAAAGTGTAGACAAAGCAAAACAAAGTAGATACTAAACAATCATGGAACATCAAAATTTATAGATACGTTTCTGACGTATCAAGCATTCCCAAGCTTAACTCCTACTTGTCCTCGAGTAGGTAAGTGATAAAAGAATAATTTTTGAGGTGACGTGCACCATCAAAACCAAGATCAAACCATTTGCAAGAATTGAAAGCTGGGATCAAAGAACTCTAAACATGTGCATGAAAGATGGAGTTCTAACAATAAGACAAAGTAACTATGCATGCAACATGAAAAGGCTACAAACAAAGATCATGAATAACATGCATTGAAAAAATTTGTTTGTTTCACATACAGAAAACATGGCATAGTGGCAATCAGCTTGTCCCTCATAGAGTAGCAAATAGATACACATGACACCTTCAAAGTTCACAAGGGTGACTAGAAACATATAGCACAATAACAAGTAATATCACAATATGCATCAATCAGTAAGTTTTGGGACACTGCACATAGAACTAAGAATGGCAACTATGCTCTCTTAATGGAGCCTAAAGGTAGAAGGTGTAGACTCAATAGTAGTGGAAGAAAGGCCCTTCATAAGGGAAGCAGGGATTTCAAGTTTCAAAAAGAGCTTCCAAAAATTATGGTACTTGTTAGCTTTCAGTCCTCATTGCCCCTATCATAAGCATCTTGAAGTGATTAAGCTTAAAGTGAACAAACTATGTAGTATATGCTTGACAAAGTATAAGTTGGAAATCTCAAGTCCCTTGAATACGAGGGCCACACCTCATGCTACTCAACTTCAGTCACCTGTAAGTTCTTGTCTTTGTTAGTACATGCATATCATAGAGAACCACAAACAGGGTACCCCTTGCACATGGTACAGGAGTTATCCCATAACCAAAATGACAAGGCAAGCAGATAATGAGCATCTCAGCAATCTTTTTATTTACTATGTGCATAGCTTTTTATTGAGGATGCTTCATAGATAGCTCACTATGGTGATGCTGCAAGTTTCCACCATGATTAGGCATGGCCAGACGTTTCTCTAACACAAAATACAAACTCCATGGACTTACAAGTTCTCTCTTTATTTCACACCGATGACATCCATAGACAAAAGAGCATGATATCAACTGAGTACAAAGTACAAGTGCAATGTTGAAAACGTTCCCCATGAAAGCATGGTTCTGCTAATTCCAATGTATAAGTGCAAACATATATAACATAGACGACACAATGGTTCAAGTTTATTAGGGGCAAAGAATATAAAGTGTGTCATCAAGTTTGTGAGGGCTTTAATCACTAAGTTTTCACATAACAAAATAGTTTTAAATTGGAAGATAGCTGAAAACAAGAATATACTTGGAATGGTGTAACACACCATGCATAGGAGTTTATAGTGGACACTTTGTAATAAATGGGTTTCTTGGGAGTTGGAAGCATGAGTAGAGCTTACTCATACAAGTGGAGGCTAGCAAAAGACTGGGAGAAACCAACTAAGAGAGCAATAATGGTCATAATCATGCAGAGCGAGAAAACATAACTAATAAAAGCATAGAGTGGTACTACAAGTCAAGAAATAAATCATCATAGAGGCTATGGTGACTTCTTAGAGTCATAACATGGTGTGAGCATGTGCCAAGTCAACCCAAACAAAGCATCAAAGGAGAATGCCATAATACTATGCTTTTGCATGCTAAAACAACGCATAATTTCCTCAAGGCACACTAAGCAATCCCAATTGTTTAGAACAAAACATGCTACAGCAATAATCACTAAGCATAAGGTCAAAACAACACCTAGAATGTCATGCTAAAGTCTAAGTCATAGTTAATGCAAGCTCCTCTTCCACTTTCAAGCAGGGACTTCCTACTCCTGTCCAACACCAATCAACTTATTTGAAACAACACAGCGAGAACGGGGGTCCAAAATACTTTATTCAAGTAAGCTAAACGAGCCAAGCAAAGCAAACAAAAACTAAGACACTCCAAGAACAACACAAATTTGCATGAAACAATAAAAACGAAGTGTCTAGACAGAGCTGAACTTTTTATTAATGAAGAAGGGGATGCCTTGGGCATTCCCAAGCTTTGACGCTTGTACCTCTTGGATATTTCTTGGGTGACACCGGGGTGGCATCCCCAAGATTGAGATTTTTTCCATTCATCTCATTACATCATTCTCTCTCTACACCTAAAAATTTTCCTTCATACAAAACTTCACACAATCTTCATTAACAACATTAGTGTATTCAAAAGATATTAGACGTCAGGCAAAGCTTTGGAACAGCAAAAAAATTCACTAAAAACACAAGCTACTTTATAAAATCCTTCAAAAAGCTCAATTCCCCAAAATAAAAGTAAAAAAATATTAAAAAGAACCAAATGCAAATAATGGCAGAAATCTGTCAAAACAGACCAGCAGGTAGAAACCGATTTTTTCGAAAATGTTCTGTTGCTAAAATCAAAAAGTGTTGAACTAACAAAAGTTAGATAACATACTAGAGGACTTATTCGTAAATTATCATCTCAATCCGAGTTACAGAGACTCCTCACGAATTTTTATGGTGGAGGACAGAAATCTGTTTTGGGACAGTAACTCTCCAAATCTTACTTCCCTCTCATTAGAGGTCATTCTTGGCACAAAAAGCAAACAAAAAGGATAAGGAGAGGTCATTACTGAAGTAATAACTTCCAAGACTCAAGGAAACTCTTGGGTTATGTCCCAACAAGTACTTTTCTTTAACGCCTTTAAGTTAGGCACAAAACTTGAGAAGATGCTCACATAAGAAATGTGAATTGAAGTAAAAGAGAGCATCAAGAAGCAAATTCAAAACACATTTAACTCTAACCCACTTGCTATGCATAGGAATCTTGTCAGAAAATAAATCAAAGAAGCACAAAGCAACAATCATAGGAAAGCAAAACAAGTGCAACTTCAAGATTTTCAACATAAAGAGGGGAAACTTAATATTGTTGAGATACATAAGACCATGTTTCCCTCTCTCATAATAAATTTCAGTAGCATCATGAATAAACTCAACAATATAAATATCACATAAAGCATGGTTTTCATGATCTACAAACACATAATTTTTATCAAGCTCAAAAATAGTGGGATTAAAACCTTCAAACCCACTTTTAGCAATTTTATAATAAGGTAACTGATCATTCATAGGACCATCATCTAGAGCTTTATCATAAACATTTTATAAGCAAAAATCCTTAGTACCATGCATTTCGAAGTTAGGCACAAATATAGGATTATCATAGATAACATGAGCATAACTATTATCACAAGTTTTACCCATAACAGACATTTCAAAAGGATCCACAGGAACATAACATTCATCCTCCTTTGCTAGGCATGGGGGACAATCAAATAATGTAAGAGGGAAAGAGTTACTCTCATTAGAAGGTAGACATGGGTAGATCCATTCTTCCTCCTCTTGACCATCACTCTCCTCTTTTTCATCTAATGAGCTTTCAGTTTCAGCAATTTCTTCTTCCGTAGGCTCCTGCAAGGCATTAGTCTCTTCCATTTGTGGAAAGCACCTATTAAAATATTCAAGAATATAGCCATTTTCTTCCTTGTAATTATCAAAGAAAAATTTAAGTATCTCATAAACCTCATATTCATAAGGTGCATCATCAGTATTTTCAAGCAAACTGGCAAGTTCAAATGCACCCTTGAAGGCAATAAATTCTTCAATTTGTTCCACATCATAAAAGTCATAATTTCCTTTAACATAAGAGGATATGGTAACATTATCATTATACTCACACTGAAAAGGAAGGTGTTTATACCTCCTACAACAACAAGACTTATCAAAGCAATAAGTAACATTATAAGTAGAGCACACGTCTCTAACAATAGTATTCAACTTATCAATTTGTTCCCATAAGTGTTTCCCTTTTTGTGACAAACAGTGTTCCTTATAATAATACTTTTGTTCTTCCGTGAACCCACCTTGCCAATAAGAAATATTTTCAAAGAAACCATCCATTGATAGAAAGCATGAAAAAGCTGTAGGGGTTCGTAGCATGGAAAACAAAAAATTTCTACCGCATGCACACAAACGAGCCAAGATCTATCTACTAGACTGTAGCAACGAGTCAATAGAGGAACTCACCCTCGAAGATTCCAAAGCGGTTAACGAGAGCAGATTCTCGTGGGTGATGTAGTCGTACTCTTGCCGATCTCAAGATCGCGTAGACGATCCTTCCGGCGTTGCATTCCGGAAGTGCTTCCGCGGTCGGTCACACATTCGGTACTCGATAAAGACCTTCCTCTCCCTTGTTCCAGCAGGCAGCAGAGGTTGTAGCACTCTCCTCGCAATTCCGGCAGCACGACGGCGTGTTGTCGGAAGTAGAGGGGAGATCTCGCAGGGCTTCGCCTTAAGCCGGAGCGAGTATGGTGGAGTATGAGAGAGGCCTTGACGGTCTACGGTTTAGATGGAACCAAGGTGAGGGTGTGGCCGGCGGCTAGGGCTTGGGGAAGCCCCAAGTCGCCGACTTGGGAGATCCCTAGGCGGCGGCTGCACTTGTGGTGGAGGCGCCAGGAGCTAGGGTTTAGGTGTGAGGGGTAGGGGGCGCCCTACCCCTCCTTATATAGGTGGGAGGGGGCGGTTTGGGAGGAGGGATTCCTCCTCCAACTCATCCTCATGGCCATCGGGGGGAGGGAGTGGGACTTCCTCCCCAATTAGGTTTCCTACTCTCCCTCCACCAAGCAAACTTCGGATTTGACTTTTCAAATTGGCGTTTGACTTTCAAACTTGGATTTGATTTCTCTCATCATATTTCCCAGCCAAGTGACCTAGTACATGATCCAACCATTCCACATTGTCATGACACATCCATGTACCCTTCCCCCTCCGGAGTGCCGGACCTTCCAGACCCTTCTAGAACATTCCTGGTGAAAACACCGGAATCATTTCCGAACTCCGAAACAGGACTTTCCTTATATGAATCTTATTCTCCGTACCATTCCGGATCTCCTCGTGATATACCGGATCCCTTCTGAGACTCCGAACAATATTCGGTCTCTTACTCATCATTCCATAACTACTCAACAACATCGAATCCTTAAGTGTGTCTCCCTACGGTTCGTGAATTATGCAGACATGATCGAGACACTTCTCCGATCAATAACCAATAGAGGAATCTGGAAATTAATATGGCTCCCACATATTTCTACGATTACTTTGCGATTGAATGAACCACTTACATACGATACCAATTTCCATTTATCTCAGGATAGTTTACTTATCCGAGGTTTTGATCGTCGGTATCTCTGCATACCTACTTCAACCTCGTTACTGATAAGTACTCTATTCTCGTTCCCGTTATATGTGATCCTTTGTGAGCCAGTCACATGCTTGCAAGCTAATTGGATGACATTCCACTGAGAGGGCCCAGAGTATATCTATCCGTCATATGGATGGACAAATCCCACTCTTGATCCATGTGCCTCAACCCATACTTTTCGAACACTCAATGCCACCTTTATAGCCACCCAGTTACGGTGTGGTGTTTGATTTCATCAAAGCATCCTTCCGGTGATGGTGATTAACATGATCTCATGGTCTAAGGAATTAGGTTACTATGTATCAGAAAGCTTATAGCAAACGAACTATTAAAATGACTTGACCTTTATGCTACGCTTATCTATAGGAGTATGTCCATCACACCATTCTCCTAATGATATGATATTTTTTAACAACATCTCAATGTTCATGATCGGGAAACCACTATCATCTATTAACCAACAAGCTAGTATTATAAAGAGGCTTTACTAGGGACTCTTATTTAGTTTACAAATCACACAAGTATTAATGTTTCCGGTTAATACTATTATAGCATGAATGTAAACATTTATCATAAACACAAAGATATAATAATAACCACTTTTATTATTGCCTCTAGGGCATATCTCCAACACAAGCAAGGCAATAACAGACCACCAACTAGAGCAGGAACTAATTTTTTTGTGTTTTTGGATAAAGAAAGCAAACCAAACTAGACTATTTTTTGGAGTTTTTGAAAACAAGAGGCAAACAAAACCAAGCAAAAGAAACTAATCAAACTAAAAACAAAGTAAAGAGAAAGGAAGTGGAGGACTCCCCTTGTGAAGACGTCCTTAGCCTCCCCGGCAACGGCGCCAGAAAACTTGTTGATGGCTCAGTTGATGTGGAGCCTGTTGGGAACCCCAAGAGCAAGGTGTGAAGCAGCACATCAGCAAGTCTTCCCTCAGTAAGAAACCAAGGTTATCGAACCAGTAGGAGGAAGGAAACGTCACACAGGTGTTGCAAGCAACGCGGAGACCTACATAACACAAACTCAAGACTTTGCCCCAACTAACAATGAGGTTGTCAATCTCACCGGTTGATGTAACAAAGGATTAACTGTATGGTGTGGAAGGTAATGGTGGTTTGCAGCAAGTAAACATGTAACAGTGGAAGATGTATCAATGGTAAAGATTGGACCGGGGTACATAGTTCACTAGAGGTGCTCTCCTTAGATAAACAACATGGCATGAAGGGTACACAAGTTACAGCAGGGCAACTGACAGGGACTGAGCTAGGCATAACAATGCAATACCAGACAAAAAGATCCTATGAGATTCGATTGGGCAATACAATAAGATACATAGACCGCCATCCAACTACATCTATGACTAGTAGTCCACCTTTGGGTTATTATCCAAACCCCCTCCTGTATTAAGTTGCAAGCAACCGACAACTTCTTTAAGCAAAGTGTGTAAGGTAAACAATCCACTTGTTCCATGAACAAGAGACCATTGTTTTCTCCCTAGTGGCAACAACACATCTACAACCGAAGAGATTTCTGTCACTTAACTTGGAAACTAGATGCATGAACGAACTATTGAGCATAAATACCCCCTCTTGGAGTCACTATCAACTACTTGGCCAAGATAGCCACTAACACCGGAGAACATGCAAGATCACAAACAACACATGCATGATAGAATCATAAAGACAAAACTGTTAATCAATCTGACATAGTAATCTCAATATCCATCGGATCCCCACAAACACAACATGCATGATTACAAATAGATTAGATCTTGATCATGAACGGAGCTCACAAGATCTATACATGAAAGCACAAGGAGGAGATACAACCAGCTAGCTACTACATGGACCCATAGTCCAAGGTGGAACTACTCACGCATCATACCAGAGAAGAAGGCCTCCGGGATGATCTCCCCTCCAGCAGGGTGCCGGGAAGAACTTCAGACCCCCCCAAGATATAGGGACGATGGTGGAGGCCGATACAGACAGTTTCGTGGAGTTTTGATCGGGTGCCTAGGGTTTCTGCATGGGGGGCTTCTTATAGGCGAATAGGCGAGGCTGGGAGGCTACCAGGGGGCCCACAACCTGCCTAGGCGCGGGCCCACCCCTGGCCGCGCCTAGGGAGGGTGTATCCGCCCTGGCTTGCCTCTGCGTCTTGTCTTCTGGATTCGTGTCGCCCATGATAAAATATTGACTTTGGATTTTGTCCCGTCCAATTCTGAGAATATTGATTTTCTGCTTTTCTGGAACCAAAAACAGAATAAAATAGGCAACTGGCACTGTGGAAACTTGTTAATAGGTTAGTTCTAGAAAAGATATAGAAACACCTCAAAGTGTAGACAAATCAAAGCAAAGTAGATACTAAACAAGCATGGAACATCAAAAATTATTGATAGGTTTCTGACATATCAGTTGCATGGACGAGTCTAAACATGTAACTTCAAGATCTAGGGCATTGCATATAAATAAGAATAAGCATCCAAGTACTAAACAATCATAGGCATGTGCTCCATATATAGTCATGCGTGCTCGCAATGAGAACTTGTAGAACATCTTTTGTCCAGCCAGCCCATTGTAGTGGGGCCTCGAGGCGACTATTGGCAATTAAGGTGCTCCTTTTAATAGAGCATCGGAGTAAAGCATTAACACTCCATGAACGCATGTGATCCTCACATCACAGCCATCCCCTCCGGTTCTCCCAATTTCTGTCACTTCGGGGCCTTTGGATCCGGACAATGATATGTGTACACAACTTGCAGATAAGATCACAAACAATACTATCATAATGATTCAATAATAATTTCAGATCTAAGATCATGTCACTCGGGCCCTAGTGACAAACATTAAGCACAACAAGTTGCAACACTAATAGAGATACTAGGCACTATGCCCTAACAATCTTATTCGATTACATGATAGAACCCATCCAATCCCTACCATCCCCATGGCCTACTATGGGGGATTACTCACTCATGGGTGAGGGAAACATGGATGGTTGATGGAGAGGCGTTGGTGATGATGATGGCGATAATCCTCTCCAAATTCCCTATCCCGACAGGGTGCCAGAACGGAGTTTCTGGTTCCGAATCACGGTTTCTGGTGGTGGCGGCGCAGTGGAACTCTTTCTAGAAAAAAGACGAACCCCCTCGGTTTTTAGGTCAAGAGGCATCTTATAGGCAAAGAGGGAGGCCGAGGGGGTGCCGGAGGTGGCCGCACCCCCCAGGCATGACCAGGCCTGGCCCGCGCCTGGCAGGGCGTGGGCCCCTCCGGCCTCCACTCCGTCTCGTACTCTGGCTCCGTGTATCTTCTGGTGAAATAGGATTTTTGGCATATTTTCTGGGATTTTTCCTGATAGTTGATTTTCTGCACAAAAACTAGACGCCAAGGTAATTCTGCTGAAAACAACGTCAGTCCGTGTTAGTTGTATCCAAATCACACAAGTTTAGAGGAGAAACAATAGCAAAAGTGTTCGAGAAAGTAGATACGTTTTGGACATATCACTTAACAACCAATGTCGCCAGTGATTCTCGCGCCATATATTACGCGTTAACCAAGAGATTTGGAGTGAGATGGAGAAGTCAGCTGGATCAGCTCCCTCTCGCATGCATCGGACACCGTTCTAGGCATTTTGTAAGTTGAAGATCGTGGGTATAACCGTTTTATATGGGGAAATTCTATTGTGGATATGGGCTTACAAAAGACAGATTCTAGTGTTAATGATTGTTGTGTGTATCAGACTAAGGTATAGCCGTTTTACACGGGGAAAGGTCTACCTTGAGTCTGGGAATACAACAATTGCGTTGTATGTCGGGTCGCGGAGAAGGACAGTGATTGGCTTGGATCATCTACTGGGCCCACACTATAGGAACTATGGACGGGAAAGATTAGCCCGGTTGTGCAACAAGGATTTGATCTCTCATGGGTAAAGTAACACACCTCTACAGAGTGTAAGAACTGTAACTTGTTACTCCCTGTTCCGGGAAGGAGCTACGAACGCGGCAGGAAAGGAACTCCACGAAAGTTCTGGTAAACCTATGAAGGCTGACGGACATAGCTTTTCGGAATAAAAGCAACTTTTAAAGAAATGTTTACGAAAACTTGCATTGCCTACTATCTATGGTCTGTGGCTGTAGATATAGTGCATCAAACACTCCCTTTTAGTGAACTTGGTGAGTACACTCGTACTCAACGTATCTTCTTAACATTTGCTAGATTCTAAAGACATTAACGGTCAGGAAGAGGAAATACTATATCCAATTGAAGACCAAGAATAATTTCGCTATGAAGAACCAGAAGTATCTGAAGTGTAGATGTATCATATATAGAATGGAACAATTACGTGTTTAGTTTGCTATCATATATAGAATGGAACAATTACGCGTCGAAGGGAACAATTACCAAAACATCTATGGAATGGAGACCGAAGTATTTGAAGTGTAGATGTATCATATATAGTGATCAAGTCTAGTAGCATAGATCTCTATCCTCTATATATATTAAATCTCGTATAAACCTTAAAGTTTAGTTTGCTTCTTTATCTTATTCTCAGAGTTATTATAGTTTAGCCCTGAGTCATCCGGATTCCTCTATGGACCTAAGAGGATCTTGAAGTCGCTGTGTAATTTCTGAATGTAATAATAATAATGTATGCTTGTGGACCCGCTTTGTTTCTGTTGTACCACTCTGAGGATGTAATATTTATGGAATGGTGCTCCGTGAGTGTTATGTCCATGACTATAGTATACTACAACATGAAGTGGTATGCTGGATCACCACAATATCATACCCATCGGGGTTGTTGGATTTTAAATAACTGTCTATGGGTGGACCAGAATTATTTATAGCCTCGAGCTGAATTATGTGTCGGTACTCGCCCATGGAGTTTACCTAAAACTAGTAAACAAGTTTAGTAAATCAATTAGTAAAATGAGCAACTAAGAATAAATACCAAAAGCGCTTAGCTCTCTGGCAACGGTGCCAGAAAATAGCTTAATGACTGCAAGTGCACGGATCAATTGTAGCTAGTTTCAAAATAAGAGTATTGAACCCATAAAGAGATATTTGGTTAAGGTCTTTATGCCCCTCGTCACTATCTACCAAAGGATACTTGTAAGCTGCCTTTGATTTCAAGTAAAGGGTGTTTGAATTTTTTTTGATTGAATGCGGAATAGTAAATAAAACAAGTAGCGGAAGCGTTTGTAATGGTGGTTTAACTCAATAAGGCTAAAGCTTTCTTGGAAATGTAGGATACACCATGTGGCATCCCGCAAAACCACTACTAGAAAATCGCGTTGTTTTTGTGCATTGCATCGCCATCATCATGCATTGTTTGTCTGAACTATTTTGAAAAAAACCTAGTTTTGCTTTGTACAAATACCCTCTTTATTTCAAATGCAAAACCCCGATCGTATCGGATATTTTATTTACCTAAAAACTAATTGCAAAGTGGTCTTGTTTTAAAATAAACAAAACCAAACAAACACGTATTTAAAATCCTAGACTCTAAACCCTATCCCCACCCAATCCTAATCTACCCACCAACCGCAGTGTGCCACCTCACCTCTCCCCCCAATTCCTACCCACCCCTCCACCTCATCAATCCTCCAGCCCCCCCTCTCTCCTTCTCTCACCCTAGCCCATCCTACCCACTCTCCTTAACCTCTCCCTTACCCCTGGGCCCCCACCTCCCTGGACTCACTCCTTCTCCTTCCCACCTTCCCGCCGGACCCACCCACTGGGCCCCGCCCACACCCCACCTTCCCCACTCACCTCCCTGGCCTCCCTGGCCCACCCCAGCCACCCCCCTGCTCCCTCCTCTCTCCTCCCCCACCTTCTCCTTCCCGCCCCCTCGCCTCTCCCAGGCACCCTCCTCCTCCTCGTGGGACCCGCGCCTGCTCTCTCCCCCTCCCGCCCAAGCCCCCTCCCTGGCGCGCCTCCGGCCTCGCCTCCCTCCCGCCCGTCGCGCCTCCTCCCGCCGGCGTCGCCTCCCGCCTCTCCCCGACGCCGCCTCCTCCATGACCAGCCCACTTCCTCCTCGCCGGCTTCCGTCTCAGCGCCGCCCAGATCCCAGCCGCGCCTCCTCGCCCGCGTGGTCCCTCGCCGCCGCCGTTGTGGCCGCCTTCGCGTCGACCTGCCTCCGGCGCGCTCCCTCCTCGCCGTCCGCTCTCACCTCGCCTCCCAGCCGCCTCCTCGCCGTCAGTCCCCTCCTTCCATGCCGCGCCTCCCGCCCGGCGTCCTCGTGCCCAGCCTCCCGTCGTCTCGCGGACCCGCCCGCCTCGCCTGCGAGCTCGGCCGCCCTGCCGCCAGAGGACCCGCCGCCAGAGCGCGTCCCGCCGCTGGCGACCTCGCCGACCCGCCTCTCCTCCTCCGAAGCCGCCGCTGAGCCCAGCCGCCTCCCCGCCGAGCTTGGTCCGCCCCTCGCCCTGACCACGGCACGCCTCGCCTCCGTCCCAGGTTCCGCCGGCCGAGCCGCCTCCGTCGCCCCGAGCACCTCCATCGCCTGCCTGCGATCCAGGCGCCCCATGGGCACCTCCTCCGGCGCCCGTAAGCTCGCCGGGCGCTCCGTCGGGCCGGCCTCCGTTCTGTTTGGTGGCCCACACCTGCCTTGTTCTCGTTGATGCGTCGGTGCAACCAGGTGTAGCTCAAGGTCTGCGTGGCGCGCATGGGTGTGTGCTGTATCAAGGCAGTGTCCTCACCCCTCGCTCTCAGTACCGGACCTTTGTCTAGATCCCATCGACGCTATCAAGAACCCCCGCACCGAGTATAAGTGCGACCGAAGACCCTACCGAGCCGAAGGTGCCCGAAGAATCATAGACAAGGACTCCCTCACGGAACATCAAGTACTACTACAAGGACCCGAAGACCGATCCCGCCGTACGCCAAGGTCGTCGACACGGACACGCCATGTTCTTCCTCTCGGATCCGAGGACACCGAGACTCCGGTGCGATAAGTACTTCTTCCCGGATGCGTTGCGCGGGAACCCGGACGGTAAGGACACCGCCGTAGAACGCCAAGTTCTCCTCCCCGAATGCCAAGCCCGACTCGATGGCGCGAACCCGACAGGATCTTCGCCACGACAAGATCGACACCGACCAGGACGAGTCCGATGCGCCCCGACACCGAACCAAGCCTTCCTCCCGGAACGCCAAGATCTACTCTGCCACCCGAGAACGATCCCGCCGAGTCCGAACCTGTCGAACCCTGGACCCTGTCGAACCCCGAACCCCGGAACCCCAAGTTCGTCGAGACCCTCTAATGTGTGAACCCCTTCCCGAAACCCTATTTTTATAATATAATACAACTTGTCGCATGTTAATTGTTCATCTTGCATACATGCTTGACTGTGGTTTGGGGGCCTTATGCCGATTCACCATATAATTAAATATGGGGCCCATATGCGGGCAAATCTAGTCTCATATCGGCCTCATTTAAATTGATGTAGCAAACCGGCGCTATATTTGGCCATGTTAATACAACATGTAAAATGCAGGGTAGCTAAATAACATGAACCATCTAATTAATTGTCGGGACCCCGGTTCCGCTTAATATTGCCTAATTGCATTGCACCCTTGCCATGCCATACATCACACATGCATCATGCCCGATCTTTTGCCGTAGTATTAAATATTGCATCCGGTGTTTATTCTAGTGTTTTGCTTCTTCGCGGATAAGGCCGTTTAGTTGATGCGAGTGTCGACCCGATCTTCGGTTGAACCTTCAACAATGTTTTCAGGCGAGCATCTCCCCCTTTCTACCTATCTTACTTTCATAGTATTTATTCCCTCCTGTTGATCTATTGCTATCTGTGTTGCGTTGCTCTAGTTTTTCGTATCCGTGATATCCCTTGCAGCCGTATATTGCCTTGGACACACCCTATTACCTGTTGTTTGGTAGATAGTTAGACTTGCGCGTCGTAGTCGCTTGCTCAAGTGCTGTTGCGTGTCGTCAAGTGCCACATTTGTTGGTGTATTGCCGCATGTTGATGTTGGAGATGATCATGGCTTTACTTACCGTTCACTTTATTTACTGTTTAACAACTAAAATTGGAGTAAGTAAGCAGAGGCATCGGTGGGTGATAGATAATATTTGGTTTCTGACCGCCCACTTGTGTCCCGTAGGACCCCGAGTACTTGATACCTGTTCCTTGATTTATCGCGCTATCCACATCCGGGAGGATTATGGGACCCCCCTGAGCCAGAGCTTGATTCATTCTTATTTCTTGGGGCCACAAACTAGTTTGAGGTTTTATTTACGATCCTGTACTTATGCCATGCTACTGCTTTATTTAAATTGTGCGATGGATAGCACACCGTCTGCTTAGGTAAGCGGAGTGTTTCGGTATCGACACCCGAGTTTTGGGTTCCCGATCGTTCTGACCATTGACGCAAACCTTGAGTCCGTCTCGAGCTAGCTTACTTTGTTATGGTCTACTCAATGGGTGGCCTCGAAATATTTCTAAATCCGTGATTGCTTTGTCGTGAAAGCCTCGTTGGGTTTTGATTTGGTTTTTCCGAGGTTGATCGAGTGTGTGTTGCTATTTGTGCACCCCGGCCGGGTTAAAACTTTCTGAAAGCCGTGTCCGCGGTTATGGACGACTTGGAGCACAGTATCTCGATCATAGACAACTATAACTAAAGTAGTGCTATAAATTTGACTTTATAATGACTAGTAATCAGCTTCACTATAATGGAATGGCTAACTAAAACTGCCCACAATTGCTTGTTTGGTTTGTCGCTTGCGACAATTGTATCTGACTAGTAAGTACTGCAACTACAACGGAATGGCTAAATAAAAGTACCAACAACTGCTGGGTTTTGGGTTATCTCATGTTAATTGTATCTGACTAGTAAGTGATGCCACTACAACGGAATGATTAACTAAAACGGCCCACTGCTTATTTTATCAGGATGATTATATACATCTGACTAGTAATAGCTACAACGATAACTGGATAAATAAAACTGCCAACGGTGTGAGTTCCTCGGTTGACTTCCTCGTTTGGTATCGAGGGGGAAACGCCAGGATGGGTTTGTTTGATGGTAGCATCAGGTTGGTTCCGAATAGGTCTTTCCCACCCCTCTCTGATAGCTGCCAGTTGTATCGAGTCTCTATAGGTTGTTTAGTGCATCTTGCCGCCGCCTGGCCCACCATACCTATGTAGGCGAGGACCGCCGAATTCTAGCCTCGCTGTAATCGCCTCGATCTTGACGCCCTCTTTTCCTTTGCCCTTTGTCGGCACCCCTTTTGTTTTATCAGGTTTTGAGATCGACGTCGTTAGCAGGGTTACCCTTCCGTCTTGGACTGGGCAGGGTTATGGACGCCATTGGTTATTCTTCAGGGCTCTTAGCCCCATTTGCATCTTGTCCATAGCTGGACGCTCTATCGTTTTCAAGGTGATTTGGATCTTTGTATATTATATCTGTAATCTTGACTCGAGGAGTCGCTGTTGTATATATCTGTTCTGTGGGTCCCATCAAGGACTGTTGTGTAATGATATTACTTCGTTTTCCACCCGCACGAAAGTGCCTGGTGGGCACCTTTGAATCGTTTCTATGCGGGTTTGGCGGGTTCCGCTAAAACTTGCATAGGGTCGATTCTGAGGGTGTTACACACCACTAGCATGTTGTAATTAATTATAATTAGTATAACCTATTTCTTATGGCATGACATGTGTGGATAGAGTTTCATAATAAGATGTTCACCGCAAGTCTCATAGGCAATCACTTTATTGAGCCAAGAATGAGGTCATATAACCATCATGATGTCTGAGAGCAGTAACCAATATAGACCACCGCAATTAAGGGTTTCCCCATGGATATCATAATTAGCTTAGTGAATCTCTCTTTATTTCTCCTTTAACCATGTAGGTTATAAGCCAATGCTTATAGTCACGAATAACACTGGACATACTTCTAAACACATCCCAAGGATTTCACTCTATCTTTAGTCCTAAAGGTAAATGATATGTGTCCGACTACAGATACCATCTAAAGAGAGAGTTCAAACACAATATCATAAATTAATAGATGATGGAAACAAGTAATAGATCATCTTTATTTCATTTTATAGTAATGCTAGAGTTTCTCCATCTCTCCAAGAACAAAGGAAACTAATCACACATGGAAGCAATCAACAACATCATCATAATCAAATGGATTGATAAAAATATGTGGATGAATCTAGTACAAACCACAATTGAATCAAGAATTACAACAAGATCTAATGTATGGAAAATAAGGGTAGTAATGGTGATGGAGATGCAGCTGTTGATGGTGAAGAGGATAATGCGATGTTCTCTAATGATCCGTGAAGCAGCAATTATTTTCCCTTCTCCAAGTTCCTCCTCTAGATCCCTCTCTGATGTGGTTTTTTATGGGTGAAAGTTTTTTTGAATGTCGAATATCAGATCCGTCTTCGCGAGGTGGAAGCATTTGACAAGGCGGTCATGCTGCCACATGGTATGCTCTGCCCGTACCAATGGTCGTTAAGGCCCCTATGTCTTCCTCTGCGTATGCCAATCTCCCAGGTGCAAGAAAAAATCAAATAAATAACTTTTATCACATAAAAGTATCATATTATAATATAACATGATAGTTCTAACTGATATATTCATAAGAAACTTAGTGAATCAGGATCCTGCCCAGTAAAATACCAAATACCCTATTTACTTATGCAAAAAATGAGAGGTAAATATGCTTCAATTTTGGATTCATCGGTTGCGGTACAACATTAGTGACTTTTCTAGATACCGTAAATCGTACCACATCGGAATTTTTTTGGGGTTCACTGCAAATTGATGCTTACTTGTTGTATATTTTCCGTATGAAAGGCTTCCAATGCGATTTAATGCAAATGAAAAGGTGGTTGGTGGGAAAAAAATATTCATCTAGAGTGACCCGTACTCTTGTCACCGCCGCCACCACTAGAAGTCGGCCACCGAAGCTAGGAAGCAAGCAGAGCACACGTAGCAAGCAGAGCATGCAGCCAAGCAGCAAGCGCGCAGCAAGCGGAGCAAGCAACAAGAGCGCGCGCAAGCAAAGTGCAAGTGGAGCAAGCGGAAAGAGTTAAATCCATGGTTAGTACCTGAACTTGCTTAGGAAACCCAGTACGGTTATTGTACTCAGGAAATACGAAGTTACGGTCATTGAACTCACAGGAGAGCGTCACGCGTGGTCACTGGGCAATACTTAGCGTTGTATAGAGTGACTCGGGTCCCACCGTCAGATGACAAGACGGGTAAGTTTTGAAAATAAGGATGTTTGGAGGGTTCTTTTTGCAAATTCCCCCACCTGGTACTAACCCTCGTGGTCCGAACGGTTATTCCAACCCGTGTCGTTCCCCTCCGTTTTCCCTAACCATAAACCGGCGGCACTTCCGCGGTACAGTCATCGCCGCCGCAGGAGAGTGGCGTAGGAGGGACCAAAGATAGGAGGGACCAACGAAGACCTAGCTAGCGAGCTGCTCCGCCATGTCCAGCGCAAGCTCGACACGATGTGCGCTCCGCCGTGCGGGTCCTCCGATTCCGCTCATCAGTTGCCCCGATTGCGGCCGCACGGTGAAGATGGCCCTCTCGGGGACGACGGACCACCCAGGATGGATCTACTTCAAGTGTTAAAGCCATGGAGTAAGTCTATCTTCTCTTAGGATTTAGCTCGATTTGGCTAGGCTGGAGTTCGATTTTGCCGAAGTTCTGATTTAGTTATGATTTTGCACAGTTTGGCTGCAACTTTTGGTGGTGGGAGCAGGATTATGTTGGCTATCTGATTGAGCACAATTACCTGCAAGGGGATGTTGCGTTTGATGCTTTAGGGTGGGCAGAAGATAGGAGAGAAGAGCTAGAGCTGAGGAAGAAGGAGGTTAAAGTGACTCATGTGCAAGGCCAGGAGGAGCAACCGCTGATGATTTTAGGGGAACTCAGGGAAATAAAGGTTCTTTTGAAGATTGCAGTGGGTATTGAAATGTGTGTTATCTGCTATGGTTGCTATTGTAGTGTTGAAGAAGTGAGGTCTGAGGGTCATATTTGCAGCTGTGAACCTGATGTATGTATTGGGCATGAACCAGACTGAGGGTCATAGCCTGATGTATGTACTGCTATGGTTGCTATTGTAATGTTTAAGTTAATGGTGTACGAGGCATGTGGTTATGTTGTAGTTCAAGTCTGTGAACCTGATGTATGTGATGCCTTTTGGCCTTATCTATGTGAAGATGAACTAATGCAGTGATATATGTTGTCTTGTGCTGATATGTGAGTTTCTGGCCTAGTTTCAAACACTGTTATGTAATTGTCACACTCATAAGTAAAGAACATTATGCATAATTTTCATAACCAACATTTCCATAAGTCATAAGATTCACAGTGATACTAGATTAGAAATCACATGACAAAATAATAAAGTCTATGCTTGAAGTGGTGCTGCCGGGTGTGCAAAAGAAACTCATGCAAGAGTTCTAGATGGACACCTTAAACTACTTTGACACCTAATTTTCTGAGGCTACTACATGTCCAGCTACTTTGACACCTAAGTACCACTCCATCCTCCTAGATGTTGGCACTTCCTCAGTTACAACCTTTGACATGGGGATGGTTTTAGTCCTTGACGGATGAGGAACAACAGGTACATGATGATCTTCCATTTCACCTTGTGTAGCTGGTGCATTGGCTGCCATCATAGCCTTGTTTACAATCACTTCAGCTTCAACAGTTTCCCTATCTACAGTTTGTGCTGCAATTTGAGCATCTCTCTTTGATTTTCTCTTTTTTTCAGTAGCTACCACATTGGTAATTGCTTTCTTTTCTGCAGCTGCCTTCCTTTTCTTCTCATTTACCTCTTTTCTAACCTCTGCAATGATTCTAGAGGTCTCTTGCTTAGCTTTCTTCTTTAGCTCAGCTTCTTCCTTTCTCTTCTCTCTCTTCTCTGCAACAATTCTTCCTCTCCAATGTAAAGCATGTACTTCCCCTATCTGCAAATTAATAGATATATGTGACCACTCTACACAAGATTTGTATAGTACATTGAAAAAAAAGCACCTCCTTTTCTGTAACCAATATCGATATGACCTAAATATACACATGCTTTCATCATCCTAGTCATGACGATCATTTTCTAAAACCCTAAGCCCTTACCACGCCAAAAATCATCGGCCAAACCCCTAACAAAACCAAAAAACTGAACTCTGACAGAGAACTCACAGACATGAGAGCACATCAGATTAGCAACTCCAGAACAGAAATTCCCCCAAAAAAACTTGACTTCCCCTAAACTGCGACGGGTTCTGAGCTCTTACCGTAGACGGGAGGAGGAGCACCTTCCGGCCGCCTCATTGGGAAAATGGCCGCGGCTCCTAGCCACGACATCGCGTCACCGCCTCCACGGCCATCGTCGATGAAGACTCCGACGAACCTCCACCGCCTCCGTCTCGATAGCTATGGAGTTCACCACCTCTAACTCGACCACTCCGTGTTGTGCCTTTCCCGCTCCCTCTCTTCCCCTTCACCTCAATAGCTCCACGGAGAAGAACTAGTTCATGGTGGTCACTTGGGGTGGGAGGGCCTGTCCAGACTTAGTTGTTGGTCTAGGGGCCTATGGGCAAATAAATGCTCCCTCAGGACACCATCAATGCACTGGTGACACTGAAATCGGGTCCCACTTACCTTCACGTTACTCTATACAATGCTACGTATTTCCCAGTAACCACACGTGACGCTCTCCTGCGAGTTCAATGATCGTAACTTCGTATTCCCTGAGTACAATAACCGTACTGGGTTTCCTAAGCAAGTTCAGGTACTAACCATGGATTTAACTCCAAGCAGAAAGCACACGTGCAAGTAGAGCAAGCGTGTAACACCCTCAGAATCGGACCTATGCAAGTTTTAGCAAAATTCGCCAAACCCGCATAGAAACGATTCAAAGGTGCCCACCAGGCACTTTCGTGCGGGTGGAAAACGAAGTAATAACATTACACAACAGTCCTCGATGGGACCCACAGAACAGATATATATAACAGCGACTCAAAGATTCAAGAATACAGATATAATATACAAGATCCAAATCACCTTGAAAACGGTAGAGCGTCCGACTACGGACAAGAAGCAAATGGGGCTAAGAGCCCTGAAGAATAACCAATGGCGTCCATAACCCCTGCCCAAGCCGAAGGGTAACCCCGCTAACGACGCCGATCTCAAAACCCGCTTAAACAAAAGGGTGACAGAGGGCAAAGGAAAAAAGAAGGAGCGTCGATCGAGGCCAAGACACACGAGGCTAGAATTCGCGGTCCTCGCCTACATAGGTATGGTGGATCGAGCGCAACAAGATGCACTAAACAACCTATAGAGACTCGATACAACGGGCGGTTATCAGAGGGGGATGAGAGTGACCTATCCAGATCCAACCTAAAGCTAACACCAAACAAACCCATCCTGGTGTTTCCCCCTCGAGACCAAACGAGGAAGTCAACCGAGGAACTCACACCGTTGGCAGTTTTATTTATCCAGTTATCGTTGCAGCAATTACTAGTCAGATTTAGTTAATCGTCCTGATAAGTAAGCAGTGGGCGTTTTTAATTAACCATTCCGTTATAGTTGCATCAATTACTAATCAGATATAGGTAGCATGAGATGAACCCATAACCCAGCAGTTGTTGGTACTTTTATTCAGCCATTCCGTCGTAGTTGCAATACTTACTAGTCAGGTACAATGGTCGCAAGCGACACACAAAACAAGCAATTGTGGGCAGTATTATTTAGTCATTCCGTTATAGTGGAGCTGATTACTAGTCATTATAAGTCAAATTTATAGCAAATAAACTTTATTTATGCTTGTCTATGATCGAGATACTGTGCTCCAAGTCGTCCATATCCGCGGACACGGCTTTCAGAAAGTTTTACCCGGCCGGGGTGCACCAATAGCAACACACGCCGATCAACCTCGAAAACCAAATCAAAACCCAACGAGGCTTTCACGATGAACAATCACAGATTCAGAAATATTTCAAGGGCCACCCTTGAGTACACCGCAACGGTAAGCAAGCTTCGAGACGGACTCAAGGTTTGCGTCAATGGTCAGAACGACGGCCAGATCCCCAATCGGGATCGCCGATACCGCGAAAACATTCCGCTTACCTAACAAGACAAAGGTGCTCCTCGCACAATTTAAATACGAAAGTAGCATGGCATAGGTACAGGATAGTAAATAAAACCTCAAACTAGTTTGTGGCCCCAAGAAATAAGACGAATCAAGCTCGCCTGGGGGTCCCATATACCTCCCGGATGTGGATAGCGATAAATCAAGGAACAGTATCAAGTACTCGGGGTCTTACGGACACAAGTGGGCTCGAAACCAAATATTATCTATCACCCACCGATGCCTCTGCTTATTTCAATTTTAGTTGTTAAACAGAAATCAAAGTGAGCAATAAGTAAAACTAGAATCATCTCCAACATCAACATGCGGCAATACATCAGCAACTGTGGCATATGACGACACATATCAGCACTTGAGCAAGCAACTACGACGCAAAGTCCAACTATCTACCAATCAACAAGTAATAGGAGGTGTCCAAGGCAATATATGGCTGCAAGGGATATCACAGGTACGGAATCTAAAGCATCGCAACTCAGATAGCAATAGATCAACAGGAGGGAATAAAGACTATAAAAGTAAGATAGGTAGAAAGGGGAGATGCTCGAAAACGTTGTCAAGGTTCAACCGAAGATCGGGACGAAGCTCACATCAACTCAACGGCCTTATCCGCGAAGAAGCAAAACACTAGAAGAAACACCGGATGCAATATTTAATACTACGGCAAAAGATCGGCATGATGCATGTATGATGTATGGCATGGCGAGGTGCGATGCAATTAGGTCATATTAAGCGGAACCGGGGTCCCGACAATTAGTTAGGTGGTTCATGTTATTTATCTACCCCGCAATTTAACTGTTGTTTAACAAGGCAGAATATATCACCGGTTCGCTACACAAGTTTAAATGAGGCCGATATGAGACTATATTTGCCCGCATATGGGCCCCATATTTAATTAAGAGGTGAATCGGCATAAGGCCCCCAAACCACAGATAAGATGCATGCGAGTAGAACAATTCAATATGCAACAATTCATGTAGTTGACTATTTATAAAAATTAGGGTTCTCGGAAAAGGGTTCACACATTAGAGGGGGCTCGACGATCTTGGGTTTCCGGGGTTCGGGGTTGGTCTCAGGGCCCAGGGTTCGACGGAAACGTTCTCGGTAACGGGGCAGATCTTGTCGCATCGGGGTCTCGATGTCCGGGGGCAGAACTTGTGTCAGTGTCGAGGCGCGTCGGATTCTTCCGGGCCGATGCCGTTCTTGTCGTCATGCCGAACTTGTCGGTACCGCGTATCGGGTCGGTCTTGGCGTCTGGCTGAAGTACTTGGTGTATCCGAGATGAAGCGCTTAATGTTCCATGTGGCGATCTTGGCGTTCGAACGACGATCTTGTCGCATCCGCAGTCGTCGGTTCATGTAGACGGTCATGGCGTTCGGGATGAAGAACTGGGCGCTCCGGCGTTTCGGAGCCGGGTCTTGGCGTGGCTTGGCAGTTCCATGTAGGAGGTCTTGGTGCTCCAGTGCGGTGTCTACCTCCAGGTATCGCGGGTCCTCGATGTGGTTTCTCTCGGGTTCAAGCGCCGGTGGTCCCTCTCGTGGCTCCATGCACCTCCTTCAGGATCATCGGCGTTTTCGTGAGGAAGAACTTGAAGTCCGCGAGGAAGGTCTTGTCGGGGTTCTCGGCTTTGGTGGTCGAGGACGAACGGGTTCGGTGACCGGCTCGATCTTGTTGTCGGTATGCGGTTCTCGTATTGCTCAACATCTCCGCATCAGGGGTCTGTGTCCCACTGCCTCCATCTTCACACTCATGTCACAGCAATAACACATCACTGCACCACATACTCGCCCATCCTCGTAGTCACCTACCCTTGCTGTCAGGTCATGGCGGGAGCGACGAGCTCGAAGACAACGCGATGGGCGAGGCAGAGGCTCTAGGAGGCACTGCCCTTGATGTTTGGTGGCCGGAACGAGAACGTCCTCACGCAGGGCAGGGGCGACAGCGTCGACGCTTCTGCAGGGGCCCGCGGTCGCGTGCTGTGGAGGAAGCAGAGGCGGCCAGGGACTGCGGCACGAGAACAGCATGGCGGCCCTGTGCGGGAGGAGGCGGCCGGGCCAAACGGCGACGCGGTTCCTGGCGGCGGGGACCGATGTCGAGGACGGCGGGGACAACACGGGGTCGGGCGCGGAGCGGACGCGGCCGACGGCGGCGGCGGCTGCGGCGGGGAGGCGGCGCCGGGTTGGCCGCGGAGCTGCGGTGCGGGACCGGGACGCGGGTCATGAGGTGGTCGAACGGGCGGCGGGCGACGGCCTCTGGGGTGGCGCGGTGGCCGAGCCCGGGCGAGAGGGAGCGGCGCCGCGCCCAGCCGGGAGGAGAGGTTGATAGCGACGGCGGCGCTGGGAGCGGCGAGGCGGCCGGGCGATGGTCGGAGGGATGAGGCGAAGGCGAGGCGGAGCTCGGCGGAGGCGCCGCCGAGAGAGGAGGTGGCACGGCCCGGGACGCGCAGAGACGGTGGCGAGGCTCATGACGGCGGAAGGCGACCTGGCGGCGCGGCCCAGGGAGGGGAGGCTGGCGCGCGCCATGAGTGGTGCCTGAGGGGACGGCGAGGGCGAGGGAGCGGCGACGGGCGGAGCGGGCGCTGGGAGGAGAAGGGCGGGCGGCGAAGCTCATCAAGGCGCGGTCACATGACGCGGGCGGGCGCAAGCGAGGGGAGGGCGGCTGGGACGGGCGCGGGGAGTGGGAGGAGCGGACGCGTCAAGGCAGGCCGCTGGAAGGAGGTGAGGGAGGAAGAGGCGTGGGGAGGAAGAAGAGGTGGGGCCGGGGCTGCGTGGGCCAGGGCGGTGAGTGGAAGGCGGGTCCCGCGTGGGGCCGGGGGTGGTACGCGCGTGGGTGTGGCCGTGGTTGCAGCGTGCTGTGAGTGTGTTGGGCCGGCGGTGAGGTGGGAAGAGAGAGAGAGCTGAGTGAAGGGAGGTGGCCAAGTGGCGGCACACTGGTTGGTGAGGGTGGGAGGGACGACGGCCTGTGGATTGGCCGTGGTGAGGTGGAGGGTAGGAATTTGGGTAGCTATAGGATTTAGGGTGCAGTTGGACCGATTCAAAACCCGGGGTGGTCGTCGATCGATCCGCCCGCTCGACCGCCACTAAAAAAAATAATATAATTTTTATTTGTTTTAAACGGTCCGTATGCAATCCGATAGCGGCCAAAACAAAATAATCCGGAGCCCCGGGTTTGATATTTGATTAAAGTTGGGGCGTTTTAGAAAACAAAACGGGCGTTGCGAAAATAGTTTTAGCAAACAATGCATGATGATGACGATGCAAAGCACAAATTCAACGCGATTTTCTAGTAGTGGTTTTGCGGGATGCCACAATTCGACACCACTAACAATGGATCTCGCCCTCGAGATCCGCCTCATGGTTCCAGAAAAGAAGGTCGGCAATCTGCATCTTCTCGTCTCGTGTAGATCCTCGCGACACCACTAACAAGAGGTCGTTGTCCGTGATCGTCAAGAGAACACTCCGGAGACAAAAGGTCGAAGGTAGAGGTATCAACAAATAAAGCCACCTCTAGCTTCGATAGAACGAGAGAACCATTGCATTCTCATCCTCTTCAATGTACACAAGCGAATAGAGTGAGTAGTCGGCATGGGGGCCAATCCATCACGCACCCAAACTATTACTCCGCACAATCAGTAGAAGAGCGTGCAACCATTCTCGGAATCAGACTGAAGATCTCGACAAGCGAGGTTCGGAACAAAGGAGTGATGCGACTCAGATCGGATCTGGCGCGATGATGGCGCTGGCGTCGAAAACACCGGATAACACAAACAAGGAACAAAGAATGGTACACCAGACGGATTCCTCAAGCAGCTAGAACACCGATGGTAGAGCACCGTATCGAGGTGGAAGCGAAACCCTGAAGGTACGACGGAAAACCCAACCACGAGAATTCCTGGACTCGAAGAAAGAGAAGAGAGCGGATTCAAAACACGTCGAGATAATAGGAGAATAGGAAAGTGGTAAGGAGTAAAAATCAGACCTAATCGTAACTATCCAACCGATTTTCAAAAATAGTTTTGACACTCTACTTGGCCGTTAGCTAGGTTATCCTACAGTCGGACTTGTGGGGTATCGCAACTGCCGAGCTCGATACCACTCAGAACACCCTCGAATCGGACCTATGCAAGTTTTAGCAAAATTCGCCAAACCCGCATAGAAACGATTCAAAGGTGCTCACCAGCACTTTCGCGGGTGGAAAACGGTAATAACATTACACAACAGTCCTCGATGGGACCCACAGAGATATATAACATGACTCAAAGAGTCAAGAATACGATATAATATACAAGATCCAAATCACCTTGAAAACGGTAGAGCGTCCGACTACAAGAAGCAAATGGGGCTAAGAGCCCCAAGAATAACCAATGGCGCCCATAACCCCGCCTGTGCCAAGCCGGAAGGGTAACCCCGCTAACGACGCCGATCTCAAAACCTGCTTAAACAAAAGGGTGCCGACAGGGCAAAGGAAAAAAGAAAGGAGCGCCAAGATCGAGGCCAAGACACGGCGAGGCTAGAATTCGCGGTCCTCGCCACATAGGTATGGTGGATCGAGCGCGGCAGCAGATGCACTAAACAACCTATAGAGACTCGATACAACGGGTTATCGAGGGGATGAGAGTGACCTATCCAGATCCAACCTGAAGCTAACACCAAACAAACCCATCCCGGTGTTTCTCGAGACCAAACGAGGAAGTCAACCGAGGAACTCACCGCTGGCGCTTTATTTATTCTTATCGTTGCAGCAATTACTAGTCGATTTAGTTAATCGTCCCGATAAAGCAAGGCATTTTTAATTAACCATTCCGTTATAGTTGCATCAATTACTAATCAGATATAGGTAGCATGAGATGAACCCATAACCCAGCAGTTGTTGGTACTTTTATTCCGCCATTAAGTCGTAGTTGAAATACTTACTAGTCAGTACAATGGTCGCGACACACAAAACAAGCAATTGTGGGCAGTATTATTTAGTCATTCCGTTATAGTGGAGCTGATTACTAGTCATTATAAGTCAAATTTATCGCAAATAAACTTTATTTATGCTTGTCTATGATCGAGATACTGTGCTCCAAGTCGTCCATATCCGCGGACACGGCTTTCGTAAAGTTTTACGCCGGGTGCACCAATAGCAACACACGCCGATCAACCTCGAAAACCAAATCAAAACCCAACGAGGCTTTCACGATCGAACAATCACAGATTTAGAAATATTTCAGGGCCACCCTTGAGTACACCGCAACGGCAAGCAAGCTCGAGACGGACTCAAGGTTTGCGTCAATGGTCAGAACGACAGAGATCCCCAATCGGGATCGCCGATACGAAACATTCCGCTTACCTAAATAAGACAAGGTGCTCCTCGCACAATTTAAATACAGAAAGTAGCATGGCATAGGTACAGGATAGTAAATAAAACCTCAAACTAGTTTGTGGCCCCAAGAAATAAGACTGAATCAAGCTCTGGCTCAGGGGGGTCCCATATACCTCCCGGATGTGGATAGCGCGATAAATCAAGGAACAGGTATCAAGTACTCGGGGTCTTACGGGACACAAGTGGGCGTTCGGAAACCAAATATTATCTATCACCCACCGATGCCTCTGCTTATTTCAATTTTAGTTGTTAAACAGAAATCAAAGTGAGCAATAAGTAAAACTAGAATCATCTCCAACATCAACATGCGGCAATACATCAGCAACTGTGGCATATGACGACACATATCAGCACTTGAGCAAGCAACTACGACGCGCAAGTCCAACTATCTACCAATCAACAAGTAATAGGAGGTGTCCAAGGCAATATATGGCTGCAAGGGATATCACAGGTACGGAATCTAAAGCATCGCAACTCAGATAGCAATAGATCAACAGGAGGGAATAAAGACTATAAAAGTAAGATAGGTAGAAAGGGGGAGATGCTCGCCTGAAAACGTTGTCGAAGGTTCAACCGAAGATCGGGACGAAGCTCACATCAACTCAACGGCCTTATCCGCGAAGAAGCAAAACACTAGAAGAAACACCGGATGCAATATTTAATACTACGGCAAAAGATCGGCATGATGCATGTATGATGTATGGCATGGCGAGGTGCGATGCAATTAGGTCATATTAAGCGGAACCGGGGTCCCGACAATTAGTTAGGTGGTTCATGTTATTTATCTACCCCGCAATTTAACTGTTGTTTAACAAGGCAGAATATATCACCGGTTCGCTACACAAGTTTAAATGAGGCCGATATGAGACTATATTTGCCCGCATATGGGCCCCATATTTAATTAAGAGGTGAATCGGCATAAGGCCCCCAAACCACAGATAAGATGCATGCGAGTAGAACAATTCAATATGCAACAATTCATGTAGTTGACTATTTATAAAAATTAGGGTTCTCGGAAAAGGGTTCACACATTAGAGGGGGCTCGACGATCTTGGGTTTCCGGGGTTCGGGGTTGGTCTCAGGGCCCAGGGTTCGACGGAAACGTTCTCGGTAACGGGGCAGATCTTGTCGCATCGGGGTCTCGATGTCCGGGGGCAGAACTTGTGTCAGTGTCGGGGCGCGTCGGATTCTTCCGGGCCGATGCCGTTCTTGTCGTCATGCCAACTTGTCGGCACGCTGGTCGGTCTTGGCTTGGCGTCTGGCTGAAGTACTTGGTGTATCCGAGATGAAGCGCTTAATGTTCCATGTGGCGATCTTGGCGTTCGAACGACGATCTTGTCGCATCCGCAGTCGTCGGTTCATGTAGACGGTCATGGCGTTCGGGATGAAGAACTGGCGTCTGGGGCTCTCGGCGTTTCGGAGCCGGGTCTTGGCGTGGCTTGCGCCCATGTAGGAGGTCTTGGTGCTCCAAAGGCGGTGTCTACCTCCAGTATCGCGGGTCCTCGATGTGGTTTCTCTCGGTTCAAGCGCCGTGGTCCTCTCGTGGCTCCATGCACCTCCTTCAGATCATCGCGCTGTGAGGAAGAACTTGAAGTCCGCGAGGAAGGTCTTGTCGGGTTCTCGGCTTTGGTGGTCGAGGACGAACGGGTTCGGACCGCGATCTTGTTGTTTGTGAGCGGTTCTCGTATTGCTCAACATCTCGCATCGAATGCGTGTCCCACGCCCATCTTCACACTCATGTCACAGCAATAACACATCATCATCGCACCACATACCGCCATCCTCGTAGTCACCTACCCTTGCCGCCGTGTCATGGCGGAGCGAGCTCAAGACAACGCGATGGGCGAGGCGGAGGTTTAGGAGGCACCGCCTTGATGCTTGGTGGCCGAACGAACGCCCTCACGCAGGCGTGGGGCGCGGCCGACTGCAGGGCCCGCGCGGCCGTGGAGGAAGCAGAGGCGCTGTGGATCGCGCACGAGAACAGATGGCGCCTCTGCGGGAGGAGGCGGCCGCCAAACGGCGACGCTGTTCTCAAGCAGGGACCGGCGTCGAGGACGGGGGACAACACGGGTCGGGCGCGAGCGACGCGGCCGACGGCGGCGGCGCGCTGCCGCGGGAGGAGGCGGCGCTGGGTTGGCCGGGCGGAGCGGCGGTGCGGGACGGGACGCGGGCTCGGGTGGTCGAACGGCGGCCCGGGCGACGGCCTGGGGTGGCGCGGCGGCGAGCCAAGGCGAGGGAGGGAGCCGGGCGCGGCCCGTGCCGGGAGGACAGAGGTTGATGGCGACGGCGCGCCTGGGAGCGGGCGAGGCGGCCGGGGCGATGGTCGAGGGGATGAAGAACGCGAGCGCGAGGGCGGAGCGACGAGGGGCGCCCGAGGGGAGAGGAGGTGGCACGGCCCGGGACGCAGACGGTGGCGGAGGCTCGCGGACGAAGGCGACTTGCGGCGCGGGCAGACAGGAGGAGGCGCGGCGCGGCTGCGAGTGGTGCCTGAGGGGACGGCGGGAGGGGAGCGCGGGCGGGCGCGGAGCGCGCCAGGGAGAAGGGGCGGGCGTCTGGCGAGCCACCGGGGCGGCGGTCACAAGATGGGGACGCTGGGCGCCGCGAGGGAGGGCGGGACGCGGGCGGGCAGTGAGGGAGGGGACGCTGCCGCGCTGGAAGGAGGTGGGAGGAAGAGGCGTGGGGAGGAAGAAGAGGTGGGGCCGTGGGCTGTATGGTGAGTGGAAGGCGGGTCCAAGGTAATGGGTGGTACGCTGCAGCGTGGTGTGGGTTGCAGCTGCAGGCGCGTGTGTGTGGGCGGCGTGAGGTGGGATGAGAGAGAGCTGAGTGAAGGAGGTGGCCAAGTGGCAGCACCTGGTTGGTGAGGGTTTGGGGAGGGACGACGTGGCGTTCAGGGATTGGCCAGGGTGAGGTGGAGGGTGGGTTGGGTAGGAATTTGGGTAGCTATAGGATTTAGGGGCGGGTGCAGTTGGACCGATTCAAAAACCTGGGGGTGGTCGTTCGGGTCGATCTGGCCCGTTCGACTGCCCCCACTAAAAAAAATAATATAATTTTTATTTGTTTTAAACGGTCCGTATGCAATCCGATAGCGGCCAAAACAAAATAATCCGGAGCCCCGGGTTTGATATTTGATTAAAGTTGGGGCGTTTTAGAAAACAAAACGGGCGTTGCGAAAATAGTTTTAGCAAACAATGCATGATGATGACGATGCAAAGCACAAATTCAACGCGATTTTCTAGTAGTGGTTTTGCGGGATGCCACAAAGCGCGCAGCAAGCAAGCAGCCAAGAAGATCACGGCAGGCGACTCAAGCGGCAGCGGAGGCGACTCCAGGTGGCGGGAACGGGCAAATCCAGGCGAAGGCGGCACAGTTTCTGGCATGAGCGAAGCGATTCCAGAGGGCGGTTGAGTGAATTGGGGCGTCTACTCGGAGCAGCAGCGGCGTGCCTCATCCAGATCCGCGTGTCTACGAAGAAGGCGATAGAATGTTTTGCAGTACACCGCATCCGTGAGAGATCGCTACGCAGATCTGAAGGATTGAGGGTTCGGACGTGCCAAACTATTGAAAAAAAAACGGTTCGTCCTTCCTACTCACGCGAGAAGCAGGCGAACCTAGATTCTGTCACCACCAGCCACCCTTCCCTTCCTCCCCCGCCACTGCTGGACGGCGCCGCGGGGCGAAGCCTGGGCGGTGGCGGCGGCAGGGCCCTTTCTCCCCCTATATGAAGCTTCGGCGCCGGCCTAGTTGTCCAGTAAGGGCACCATGTTACGCAGGGGCATGGCGGCGCGTCTATCTAGGAGGCGGCGGGTTGGCCTCGCGGAGGTGGTGGTGCGTGCTCTCAAAGGCAGTGGCTATTGCGATGCTACGAGCGTTGTAGCTGGCACGACCTCGGGCGACAGCAAGGAGACCTCGGCGGCGGTGTGCATGGGGCGGCGAAGGTCCACCGATGGCTGGGGGCAAGACGACGCGGCTGTGGGCAGCGGGTTAGCACGGCGCAGCAGTGGTAGGCAAAGCTCAGGGCGGGCGGTGCCATGGCGAACCAGATCAGGCCCATTTGGGCCCGGATCTGGGTTAGGCGTGTCGTCCGGCGTTGCTTTGGCTACTGTGCAGATCCTGGCGGGTAGGGTGGATGGGATCCGCAGTTTCCTCGGCCGGCCTGTTGCAGCGTGGTGGTGGACTTTACGGGCCCGTCGGGGCCCGGCCGGACCGCCATGGTATGCCTCCGCCGAGGCTCTACAGGTCCGCTGGATCCGGCCGGACCTATGGAGGACTAGTTTGTCTGCGGTCGCGTCCGGTTGAATACCACCTCCAGCGGTGGAGGAAGTTCCCTCCCTCACGGTTGCGGTATTGCGGGTCCTGTTTCATTTCTACCTGTGTCACGATGTTGCAGACCTCGCGACGGCTTGCTCGGTGAGACGATGATGGCGGAGTCGGGACCAGAGTGGCGCATGCTCGTGGGTGGCAAGTTTGGTGGTGGTGAGGCCTCGCCCTCGCGAGTCTCCTATGCAACGGCTCATCCGGGGGTTGTGGATAGGGTCCTGGGGATAAATCCTTGTCAGCTCGACCGACACCGACGCGGTGCCGCCCACGGGTGGCATCTTCCTTCCTAGAGGGCATCGTGGCTACCCTTCATCCACTCCCCTCTGTGTGCCAGGGAAAACCCTAGGGTCTGTCTCTGGTTCGGGCAGCAGCGGTCGCTTTTCCTCTTGAGGGTGTTGCTTGGTGCTTGACGAGTCGGGGCTAGGAGCGGGGTGGGCATTCTTCGGAGGGCACAATGGTTGCGGTCTTTGATAGATTGCGGAAGTATAGATTGTATTGATATTGATTGTGGTGATTACATCGTGAGCCTTTGGGATGATTATATAGTACTAGAAGACTTGGAGGGCAAGAAGACTACTAGAGATAGAATTAGATTACGATATTTAAACTAACAAATATATCTAACCGACATATACTCTAATACCCCCCCCCCCCCCCTCCCCTCGTAGTCGGATCGGTAGTGACGCAGCCGGTCTGACTGGAGCATAAGCAGGTGGTGAGGTGTGGTAGCCATTGTTGTCGATGTCGATGTAGCCGGGAGTGGGGCATTGTAGTCGTGGGCGATGGTGTCGTTGGTGAAGTTGTCGTCGTTGATGAAGTTGATGATGTTTTTGTGTTGTGGTCGATGTCGTTGTTGAGCCTGGAGAATTCGCCATAGTAGTTGAGGTAGACGTAGTTTGAGTCGGAGTAGTCGAGGTAGGCGACACGCCTTGCCGAGCTTGCCAAACTCGGGAGCGCGTCGAGGACGAAGGCACGCGTCGATGTTGCCAATATCGGACGTGCGGAGACAGGGAACATCACGAACCATGCGAGCCAGAGCCGGATTTGAAGAAGCAGAGAAGGTCTCCTTGAACGGTCGGTGTGTAGAAGTTGTCTGCCGATGTGTTGGAGTATATGAAGTAGTTGCACAACGAAATTTGGGTAGTGCAAAAATAAAAATTTAGACAGCGACTCTGGCGGCGAGGTCATGGTGGACGAAGACGACGAGGTAATTGTCAATGGCGATTGAATTGTTGCGGTAGTCGATTTCGGGGATTAGACCCGTATTTTCCGCTTGTATGAGTGCGGTGTCGCTCGTGGAGAAGAACTTGTTGGCGTTGATGATGACCACGATTGGTGGTGGGGGCGACGATGTTGTTGGTGTAGATGGTTGTTGGCGATGATGACCACGGTGATGAAGGTGCAGCCTTGTATTTGACAGCGAAGCACGTACTCGGGACATGCGTCCTGGTTGATGTTGGCGAAGACGGGCCGAAGTGGTGATGACGTGAGGACGGAGCAGCGGACGCAGCGCGTGAATGCGTCCCGTGGGGCGCCGCGTGGAGCCTCCTTGGCACGATTGTTGACGATGATTTTCCGGATTTGAGTCGACGCCGAGGTTGAAGTAGAGGCGCGTGACGACATGCGACGCAATCCGGTCTACGATCAAGAAACGCCGGTCAAGCGGCCAGCGAGAAAATTTGGCGAAATAAGATCTAATCTACTATTGCGCGGCCCCCGGCAGAGAACGATCTTCCCGGGGGGCACGGCGGAAGAGGTGGCTAAACCCTAGGCGAAGCGAACCGCTCTGATACCATGATAGATTGCGGAAGTATAGATTGTATTGATATTGATTGTGGTGATTATATCGTGAGCCCCTGGGATGATTATATAGTATTAGAAGACTTGGAGGGCAAAAAGACTACTAGAGATAAAATTGAATTACAATATTTAAACTACCAAATCTAGTCTTCCTCGTCTAGTTGATCCATCTCCTTCTTCATTTCTTTTTGTTTTTTTTTGTTTTAGTTCGGACGTGTGTGCGCTGCTTAATCTTGTATCGTGTTGTGTCTCTTCCTTTGGACGTTGCGTGTCTGGCCCAGCAACGGTCTCACATGTATGCTTTATTTGTGCGAAAGCCTGATTCGACAGAGAGTATACACAGTATTCGTGTTTTACGGTAGCGCGGGATAGGATATCTGCTAGAGATGTTGTAAGTACATCTAGTATGTGGCCATGTATAAACCCCTCGTGTTCAAATATCATCGAAGATAATAAGCATTGTTTTCGTCCTAGCGCATTGGAAGTTGCAACCTGATAAATATCATTCTTCTAGCAGGAAAAGTTGTATAGTTGGGAAACAATCGACGGCAAATAGGAATACATCAGTCTAGTATACCCTGTGATGTGCAAACAAATTGGCCTGACAATGACATGCCGCATCCGCGCAGCTAGCCGGTATACGTAGGTTCACTGGCGCGGGACTTCGCCGGCGTCGGGCGCCAAGCCGCCAACTGCACCGGAGCTTCCTCCCTGAGCCTTATCACCGCCCCGCGGTTTCACAGGACTTCCCGGCTGAAGCTCGCCGTAGTCGGGACTCCGGAATCGTCGATGGCCGTGCTCCGCGAGATACTTGTCCTCGAATAGCTACCGCTTATAAATAAAGAACCAGATGAGACAATGCCGCATAAAGACAACGCCAAAAGAAGAGACTCAACACGATACAAGAAGCACGGACCAACAAGCCCAAAAAGAAAAAAGAAAGAAACACACACATGGCAGTGAGCCGACTAGGCAAGGACAATCCGAGACCGCTGCGCCCACCGGCTATGTCCCACCACGCTCCAAGCCCTTCGATGCACCCCGTACCAAGCAGCACCCTCGCGGAGGGAGGCGCCGATGCACGACGCAGCTACCCGGACCAGTGAACTGGTCCTAGGGTTTCCCCTGGTACTCGGGGCACATAGGGATAGGGATCTCCGCGACGCCCTCCAAGAAGGAAAGGCACCACTCGAAAGCGGCACCGCGGCGGTGTCGGCTAAGCCGACAAGGATTTCTCCCGATCCCCTCCCCACCACGACGCCCCGAGGCACCCGAAGCGCCACCACCAACCTTGCCACCCACGAGCATGCGCCACCACTCTCGAAACCCCTCGCCGCCTCAACGAGGACCTTGAGCGACCTGCAAGACGGAGGACCACACCGCACAAGACGAGGGATCGCGGAACCAAGCCGCGGGAGGGACAACCTCCACCACCAAGAGGTGGTAGTCGACAGGTATCCGGGCACACCAGCCTCGGGGACCCAGGCCCGGAATGGGCCTGTGAAGCCCTCGCCGCTATCATGTACCGGATGCCGCGTTGCACAGCGTGCGGGCCGTCCGCCCGGACCGCCATCGAGGCGTCTCCTCGCGGCATAGCCCGCACGTCGCCCCTCCCGCCGCTTCGCTGCCACCGCCAACCCGGCGTCGTCACGCAAACTTGACTTACTCGACCGGCCGATGTAGCCGCCGCCGCAACTTTTGTCACCACCGTGCCGTGGGCGGCTGGCGCCATGAGACCGGACGGGAGAGCTAGAGACGACCAGGGTCGACCGTGGACGGCGACGGCTTGACGGCGCCGCTTTGTCTGTGATCTCAAAGGGAGACCAGCAACTGCCAGCGCCAGCGCATCACGGGCGGCGAGGAGTCCATCATGGAGAAAGTGTCGACCGAGGTCAGGCACGTGGTCCATAGCCTTGCCGATTGACCGCGCCGGGCCAGCAGCATAGTGAGAAGATGAGGCACGTCGTGAGGAAGGCACGATCGGTTTACGCTACGAACCCTAACAAATTGGTTTACTCTAATCGCGACCCAGTATATATATACATGAATTTCATTTGCATCGATGGATCAGCCACGGAAAGAAACGTGTGACATGTCATTCTAGACTTTTGGCATAAACATACTGGTTAAATTAGGATTTTCTACATCAAAACAATTAGGATTGTTTTCTTTAATCCACCGATCTTATAATCATAAACAGCAGCACAAGAAACCCAAAAGTAATAGATTTACAAATAGACCATTGGACATCATAGCGACAATTACAAGCACCGAGCGAGTCTAAGGCGGCCGCCGTCCTCGTCCCTCTCTTACTAAAGCCCAAAACTTGTCGTAGTAGAGCTTGTTGTAATAGACAGAAGAGAAATCGTCGTGCTAAGATCAAAGGACCAAGACACGAGAGCAATAGTCATTGTCAATGATGAGAATCGTAGATCAAAAAGATGACATGACCACATGCATAGAATATGAAAGGTAAAACAAAGAAGAAATTACTAGGCTACTTCCCCTAGTACTGCTCATTTCTAACAACTAGAATAGGAGGCGAGCGGTGGTACCACCCCTACGCCTCTAGTATAGGTCACCTCAGATCTACACATAACGGTTGGATTTTCAGGAGCCTATTGAATTGCATGCACTAGCCATCTAGACCAAAAGTCTGAACTGATGGAAAGGACTAGCGTGTACTATATTCTTAACACTCCCCCTCAGGCTATTTTTAGTCCTTAGCGTGGGTTTGGTGCAGGCTGCAGAATCTTTTTTATAAACTGCGTGAGCAGGGTCTTGAACTTGAGACCTCTTGGCTCTGATACCATATTGAATTGCATGTACTAGCCATCTAGACCAAAAGTCCGAACTGATGGAAAGGGCTAGCGTGTATTATATTCTTAACAGAGCCTTACTACACAAAGGTTCTCTTATCCTTTTAGCATGTTTTTCCTCCTCAATTGTTGACTTCTTGAGATTATTACCTGTCTCTACCCCTCCCATGATTCTTGCATCTAGTTGAGGGAAAGACGGAAGATATATTTAGATCTACTATTGTACCAATCAATCTTTTCTCTTTGTGAGGTGAAGCTTTTGGATCTAGATCTTGAGTTCTTTTGTGTAATTCCTCCTTTGTTTTATCTTTCATATTCTTTCATAGCATTATTTGCTTTAGCGAGGTTTCGGAGAGGACGTGAGCACTTTTTGTGCTCTTATCGTTGCATCGGTTTGAGTCCCCATGGGGATTCAGTTGGTGAAGTTCGCGATCCATTTACTCTTGTGAACTTGGAACGTGGAGCTTGTTCCTCTTGGGTTCTCGAAACCCTAGACGGTTGATGTCACAATAGAGCTCAGTGAAACAATTTAAGATAACAAGTAGCTGTTGGTCACGTTAAGTAACATGACAAGTAAAATTTAAGTTTGCAAGTATGAAAGAGAAGGACCAGAGTTCATGGGTTCACTTGATCTCCCTCTCCAATAAACTTAGTGATCTAAAGTTAAGCACAATTATGAGTGTCGGTTAATCTGGACACAAGTATCATAGTATAAAGCGAAATGTTCATATGGAGAACATAAATATCGAAAATATGAATTCTTTTGAACAAGCTATACCATTTAAGGATTTATATTGTACAAAATATTCAAAAAATTCCTACACCATTTACTAATTTTCCCCATCATGCAAAGCTATAGGTTTGATACATGGTGTCATTCGAAAGAACCAAATAGTATATATTTTTTAGAATAGAGATAATGAGTCGACACATATCTCTATACAAAGGTGGATAGCCTATATAGAAGGTGCATGTGAGAGCTAAATTAAATAAAACACTCTTGTACTTAATGGGTCTCTATTCATGGCAATCGACCGAAATCTCGCCAAAGCTAATAATGCTATTGACGAATATGAAAGGTAAAACAAAGGAGGAATTACACAAAAGACTTCAAGATCTAGATCCAAAAGCTTTCCCTCACAAAGAGAAAAGATTGATTGGTACAATAGTAGATCTAGATATATCTTCTCTCTTTCTGTGTAACATCCCAGCATTAGAGCTTAGAAATAAGTTGAACACAGATGTGTGCATTGCATTCATGCATAGAAAATCTGAATAATTTTCGCGCTTTTAAATAAAAAACTTGCCAGAGTGATTGAAGCTTATCTTAACCTGATGTAATTGAAGTAGATCATCAAGTTGACTGCGATAAGTTTCAATATGAACTTTGCTAAAACCTTATTTTGGGTAAGGGAGATTTGATCTAAGGGTAGATCAAATGTAATAAAAGTTAAACCCTAATACATTACTTAATGGATTATATTTGATCCTTAAGTAATCATATCCCAGTATTCATTACACAACCCATGAATACTAAGTTATAAATATAACTTAAGTAATAAGAATGTAACAACTAATTCTTGATCTACCTTAATCTCATCTGCTTATACCATGAGTATCATGGTAATACCTAACCCTAACTCTTTAGTTATATGGAGTAGGAGGGAAACCAATTCAAAGATCATTCACCATGTATATTTTTATTCATATCAATCTTTACCATTCCTATTGGAATCATATTCCAATATCTGTTGTTCATCAATGTTGAGTAATCAACTATTGATTCACAAATTCTTAAACTATCAATTCTTGATCTATCAACTATTGTCCTTATCATAGCATCCACTCTAAAACCTTTAGATAAGAAGTAAGAAGAGGTAAGTGGTAATGCTAGTTATAGATATCATCTATAGGATGGGAGTGATTGGAGGAAATCAAATCAATATGGTAACAAAGAAGATTACAAGGATGAATTATGAAGATAAGTTACCAGGAGTAATCCTATTGAATAAAGTAGGAATAGTAAATGAATAATCTCTCTTAGTCAGATAGATACACTGAGAAGATAATTATAATACAACTGTAGTGTTGTATTGATGAAGGCCTTGATTAGCCAACTGGAAACCTAAACCATAAAGAATCAAAGGATTATAATGATCATGCTTTAGTCACCAAGATTGAATGCTTATATCATGTATAAGTGACATTAGTGGATATCACATGATTGAACCCTAGTATAGATATGTTATTTAGGGTTAGCCATGACAAGTCACCATGATATGATGTGAAGTTTGAATATAAGATACTGGAGTCAAGTAGAGATAAGATAGTATGATTAAGTTAAAGCTAGAGTATCATGGAGTTATTAAAATAGTGTTATTCCTCTTAAAGGATAGTAAGCTTTTGAGAAAGGTAGTTTGATGTATACATATATTGAAGTGATATTAGTGATATATGATTAAGGAAGAGTATGAATGGAGTTACAAGTAACCACTTGTCGGATTGGAGATTATTAATAATAGAATAGTTTGATATAACCAAGTATGGATATTAGAAGATTATAAAAAGCTTTAGTGTCAAGCTCATTAGATTTATAAATGGAAGGAGAAGAATAAAAGGTGCATAAGAATATTTTTGTGAAATAAAGCTCATCATGATTAACACATGATGATGGATAGGAAGAAGTAGAATATCTAGGAAAGGAATTCCTTAAGCAGAAGTCCAGAACTATAAAAAATGGAATATAGGAATTCTTGGTAAACACTAAACCCTAAATCTTTAACCAAACATAAAATCCATTACATCTGATTGATCTATCATTCTATTTCCACAATGTCCTATAGGAATATTTTCCTATAGCAAATCGCTTAAGCACATCTTTGTCATTCTCAACCATCATTATCCTAGGTACTTAAGAACTATCTTTATCAATTCTTTCTCATAACTTAGCCTAGAAAACATTCCCACTATTTTACTTTAAATAGTGGTATCATTAAAAATCACAAACATAAAGACACTATGTTTAGCCATTAACCTTTATTCACATTAACAAAAGAATATAAATAAAGTAAGAACCCTAAAGCCTAGGGTAAGCATTTGCAATTCAAACCCTAACTTCTATGTTAGTTATAATAAAATATATACATTACTGTTTCCTAAATTCATAGGAATAATATTAACCCTATTAGTACTTAGAACTTCATGTATGAAATAATTATGAAGGATCACTATATACAAAAGTTGCCTTAATATTATGAGTTAATGAGATTAAAATCTCCTTAGTTAATAGTAATGCATTCTATAATAAGTTTGTGGATATTATCCCAATTAAATTCAAATCAAATATTAAAATACAAATCTAGAAACAAAACAGAAAACAGAAAAGAAAAATAAACAAAAAAATAACTTCTGGCTGCAGCCCATTTTCCTCTCCCTTATCTGTCGCCCACATGCAACCACAACAAACCAACAGTGGCCCAAGCACAGCCCAAGACCAGCCGAGTCTATCTTTCTCTCTTGTTGACAAGTGGGACCGAGGAGGGACTGCCGAGCAAATCAGAAGAACTGCCAGGGCGTTTTCCGCAAAAAGTCTGTCGTCGTCTTCCTCCCCAACGTCACAAGCAGTTGTCTGTCGGCATCGCCGCCGTCCGTCGCCGCGCCATGACGTCCGGCCGCGCTAAGATCCGCGCCATCGCTCATGGTCGTCTACAAGTAGCCCTGGACGCTGTCGGAGAGCCCTAGAACCCAATTCCCCTTCTTCCTCTCTCTAGGTTTCCTATTTGTCGATGAAACCCTAGCCCCCATCTCGCCGGAGCTCATCGGTGTTGTCCTCCCCGCGCCACGACGAGGTGTCCAGGAGAACCGCCTCTTCAACCTCAACCGTTTCGCTGAATCACACGTGCTGGGAAGCGTTCCTCTGCCCGGAATCAAGCTCGAAGTCACCGTCGGCCGCCGTCGTGGTTTCATCGAATCTCGCTGTCTGGCCTCCTTCGGTCTCGCCAGCAAGCTTTCCACGCTCCTGGTGATCTCCTCGTGCGAGTGCCCTTCTTAGAATTTTCCCTTGCAAGTTGATTTGTGATCCCCATGACCATCTGCCACCGTCGCCACTGGCCGTCGTCGTGTTGCCGTCTCCGGTGACCATTTTAGGGCGGCGCCTCCACCAATAGGTTCATCGTGAATCGCTCTTTCGAACGCAATCATCCTCGCATGCGCGCACTCTCCCAATCGACGGATTGATCGTTGATCTGAGAGGATTCGGCAAGGGTGACGTCACTATGACATCGTGCTCACATCAGCCATGACAAATTCAACGTATTGACCCAGTCTTTGCTGAGGTGGAGTATGATGTGGCGTTGGTCCCATAGGTCATTGACTGGGAGTAGAGATAGGGTCGGTAACAAATGCATTTACTGGCCCACTAGTCAGTGACTAGGCTAGATGTAGTCTCGGTATAAAAGGTTAATGTTTGTTTAGTAAATTTGTAAAACAATATTAATTCAAATATAAGCATTCCTGAAATTTAAATAAACTAATTAAATCTTGTAAAATTAATATCTTTAGTTTTGTAATTCAGAAAAATACATGTAATATATGAAAAAAATTAGAAAAATAAAACCTATAATTTAAAACCATTATCAAACATTATTATGTTAACAATTTAAATAATTATTATTTAATAAAGATTTTAAAAGTAATAAAACTTTGATAATTCATATTTTAATAATGGTAAATGTTAAAAATATAAATAAAATACCAAAAATCTTGGAAAAATAAAAAAAATACTTTAAAACTATAATCATACATTATTATTTCACTTAAATAAGAATTTATTATTTATTAAGTATTTATAAAGTAATACGCCTTATAAAAATCATATCTTATTATTTATAAATCACAAAAATAAATGTAATATACCAAAATGATCACAAAAATAATACCTACATGTTAAAAATATAATATTCCACTTTTAAGGTAAATAAAAACTTAATACTCTGATAACTTGAATTTAAACCTATTTCTTTAGTTAATAATTCATATAAGGGAAAATAAAATTGCTAATATTTCTAAAATTAGTCAATTGAGTCTAATAAATAGTATTAGTATTCAATATTTATAATATGAAGTCAAAATGGTTCAACACATTTTAATGCAATTTTATTGAATTATCCTTCAACCATAAGTGTAGATTATTTTATAAAAGGATTCTTATTTACTATAAAATCTCCAAGAATAAATTTGTAATGAGATAAAACTTATTCCTTTACTTTAACCACAAGTTTATAAAAAAATCAAAACCCTATAGTGAACCATAAGTAGTTAAGTAATGTGATTTTCCTGACTACCAATTATAACCATTCACTCACAAAAAGATAAATGATTCTATTCCTTTATAAAAATCAAGAAACCACTACACCAAATAAAAGTATAACAATTCTTAAGTGACTTTAAGGAAACATTATAAAGTACACAAGGTACAAATAACATAAGCAATATACTCTAAGTCCATCTATGTCCTTAAAGTTAACTTTAGTCTATAATACTTTAAATACTATGCTAAAAACTTTATTATGTGTTATATAGTTTACTTTGGTCTGTTTCGATTAAAGAATTAATGCATCTCAAATACCAAACTAACCAAGTTAAAAACCAAGATAGATAAGTCTCAAAATACTAATGATATCATTATTCAAATAGAGTAATTCTTTCTCACTTAAAGACTATAACTAGTAAGAACACCTAATAAGGTTAACTTAAAGTTTAAATACTTCTTCTTAGCTAAATAATATTTTCTTCAAAAGTTATTCTTTTAAAATACATTATAAATCAAGACATAAGCATTCCTCTAAAGGCTCTAAATGATGATCAAACATGGTATACACAGTCTTTAGGAACCTTCCACACTTATATGTTTTATTATGGTATGCTACTTTTTATGTTTACGTATTGTTTCACACACACTCACAAGCCTTGATAAGAAGCACAAGTGTGAAGCTTATCTAAAAGTACAACATATTCTTAAGAAACCATTTCCAGTTTCCAAACCCTAGATCAACGCTATGCCCGGGATTCGATTTTACGAAATTGCATTACATTACTTATGCATAATAGCATCTTGCTTCTTTAAACATTAGTCCTTACCGGATCAATGATGCTGATTTCAGATATTGGATCTTATATTGTCTTGAAGACCGTGAGTGCATAATCTTGCAATCACAGAAGGCAAGTTCACACTTGCTCATGTCCTTTGATTATTTTCTGTAAAGTATTTTGCAAATCCAGTGTTGTCTTCACCTGCATTTGAAAAGGGTCAGAAAACACTATTTTTAATCATAATGTGAACTATTGGTTACTGATCCAGGGTGATCAGCTAATCTATTAAACCTGGTAGTTGGAATACCACTACTCAGGAATATATCATCTAGGACTTAGCAACCAATGTCGCCAGTGATTCTTGCGCCGTATATTATGTGTTAACCATGAGATTTGGAATGGGACGGAGAAGTCAGCTGTATCATTTTCCTCTTGTATGGAGGCAAGACGAACTTAACGTGACGTTGTGATTACTTGTGCGAATCCGACATATGGGTGGGCACCCTTACGCCCCACACTTTTGGTGCCTAGATTATCTATGGATGGTGTTTAGTGGATGGACTATTTAATATGGCACTTGCCAGGGCAACACCAGGTCATAGAGTCTTCGGGAACTCATCAGGGTTTTAGCCTGCCCGAAAGGGGGCTTAACGGAGGTGAGCCGGCCCCGAAGGATCATGCAGACATATGAGGTCGCGAAGAGGGCAGTGATTGGCTTCGATCTTAGACTGGGGCCCATACCAAGGAATTATGGACAAGTTCATGACTTGGTTGTGCAACAAGGCTAAGGTCTCTCATGGTTAAAGTAACGCACCTCTGGAGAGTGTAAGAACTGTAACTTGTTACTCCCTGTTCCGGGAAGGAGCTGCGAACGCGGCGGGAAAGGAACTCCATGAAAGTTTCGGTAAACCCATGAAGGCTGACGGACATAGCTTTTCAGAATAAATGCAACCTTTGAAGAAATGTTTATGAAAACTTGCATTGCCTACGACCTACGGTCTGTGGCTGTAGATATGGTGCATCAAACACTCCTTTTCTAGTGAACTTGCTGAGTACGCTTGTACTCAACGTATCTTCTTAACCCTTGCTAGGTTCTGAAGCCAGTATAGACGACGTCTACATCAAGTTATGCTCCAGGAATCATCACCAAAATCTAAAGTTCTTCAATGAAGTCAAGAAACTCAACATATACATCAACTCAAGTGAAGACGAAGTTACTGATTAGATAGGAATATAATCTCTAGCCATAGAACCTATTTCTGTAGTGTATTGCAATAGCAGCAATGCCAGACCATTAGTTAAAATACTAGTCTTAATAGTATGATAGTTTTTGAGTTGCTTATTTATGATTCTTCTTTGTAAGAAGTTTCTTTGTCTCTCTTGAACCTAGAGTGTTATCTGGATCTTGTGTAAAGAGTTGAGTTGTAACCTATAGTCATGTCTTGGACCTGCCGTGTTTCTGTTGTACCACTCTAAGGGATGTAATACTAGTGAACGGTGTTTCATTGGTGTTATGTCAACGACTATAGTGTACTACATCATGCAGTGGTATGCTGGGTCACCGCAGTTGGTATTAGAGCATATGCTTTGACCTTAGGATTAAAACCCTTTTAGGAAGATCTGTAGGTTGGATAGTGACTATAGAAGCCATCTTACCTAAACCAAATATTCTTATGAGTTGTGATGAGTGTCCAATTGAGGATAACTTTGTCACTAGATACTTAAGTCATTCTTTCTTAGGAGTATTTTTTTCTCAGTATAGTGTTATTTAGTGTCTTCCGAAGGAGACTTAACCACCAAGATATTGTAGGAAAGTGTAAGACATCATATGGAAATAGTCTTAATTGGTGTAGCCTAACCGTAGAATTCATGCAAGTCAGTGGAATTTTAGTGTTAGTTGGTAACCAAAGACAACATGATGAATATCATTATTATTAATGTTGATGTAATGGGTAGTAATCATGTGGGATTCACTTGAGAATTCTACGTGATGAAGTGAATTTATGTTAAAAAATAATAATGGTGTAGTGAGAAGTAAAGTTATCATGGTTAGATTAGCTCTTGAAACATGTAAATAGGTAAAACATAACAAGATCATGGTGAGATCAGCTCTGAAACCATTATATAGGTGTAAATAACATGGTAGAGCTATGATAGAAGTCATAAGTACTATAAAATTCAAATAATCTTTGGTTTAAAGTAGTACATAGAATATTGTTAGCATTTTCGAGAGATCATGTGAGGTCAGTTTACTAATAAGGAAAGGTTGGTTATAATTAATCCTTCTAAAAGTGAGACCAAAGTTTAGACAAAACCAAATTGAGACCACTTTGTTTGAAATTATCCTATTGCAATTGAGCAATTGGGTAAATATCGAGACAAAGAATAGTTTAACCCTATGTGCTAAGTATCACGATGTAGACCTATATGAGGAGGTGTCATATACTACACAACTAAGCCTGAATTCTAGAGATATTATACTCAACTATTATATTCTGGGCTTAGAATATTGTGTGTTATATGTACCACATTTGGATTTATTGGTTTTTTCTTGGATCTTCTTGTTTGACTAGATCTGTACATGAAGTTTGACTTGATGTGCAAATGCATGTTGCAACATCCAGTTACTACTTGTTGTTATAGACCTAGATAGGAATGGGAATTCGTGTAAGGGAGTGACGAGTTCCGAAGACCAAGATGAAGAATTACTTGAAGAATGAAGCAAAGTGTAAGGAGTATCAACTTAATTTGGAGGATGGATCAAGCTCAGATCATTCTTAGCTAGCTATGAGAAGGAAGATTAATGTAGGAAGTACATGGAGCAACAAGAAGTAATAAACTTAAAATTCATTCAAAGTAGGTAATGTTGCCAAGACATTAATGGAGTAGTAGTATTTAGCTCATGGAAGCATCATAAATTAGTACAAAGAAGAAGTTTTGGAACCAAAATGGTATTCAAGCTCTGACAATTCAGAGAGAATGCCAGAGGTATGTCAGAAACCATAGGGTAATACACACACCCTAGGATGGTTCGCAGCTGGTAATTATCCGCAGCTGGTATTTGATCCATAGTTGGTATTCTGATCCACAGTTGGTGTGATGGTTGACATAGTTAACCAGAACATCTTAATGGTTGCATAAAGAGCATAAAACTTGGCCTAAGCTAAGTAAGACCTAAACGAGTATAAAATTTAAGTGGCCGTCTTTAGAGACTCTTCGCGAAAATTTACCTATCAAAGCGATAATGTCCAAATAGTAAGTAAGACAAATGATGCTGAAAGATTCACTTCGGAGATCCAAAATTGTGTGGATACACCGTACAATATTTCATGAGAACCCAACTAGGTAGAAAATAAGCTAGATAGAGACCAATATTCTAATTATAGAGCCAATGGTTACTATATAGGTAGTTTAGAGACCATTAGTAAAACCTAAGGGGGAGAGTAAACAGTAAACGAAAGTATTGTTATCCGAATTCCAAGTAAAGGTTGGAGAAGAAATACTAACCTATGACAACTTAAGCCTTATTTTCATAAGGTTAAAAGAAGTCATCATTATTAAAATACTTTCGGAAGTATGTCTAGATGAAAGATTGAATTTTACTTCAAGGAAGTAGTACTCAAACCTTAAGGCAATTAATATAAGGAAGTTGAAGAAGTACTTAAGGTGATAATAATAGATTGTCTAAAGCTTGATAAGGTAAAAGCTTGAAGTAATAAAATAGAATAGTCCTAATAGACTAATTCTACAAGAAACAACTCTTAAATGACTCTTAAGAAGTAATAGAGCACATCCAATTGGATGAATATAGATGAACAAGAAATTACAATGGGTATGGACTAAATGTGTTCAAAATCCAATCTTCAGAAGGAATACCAGTATAAACCATATAAGAATAAGTCAAAGATTAGTCTTTTGGCCACCACTATTGACTAATAAAATTTAAAATCCTAATTTAGTGAGACTTCCTATACCTTACATAGTATAGTAAAGAAGATTAATGATTAAATGAAGGAGTTGGAATAGAATACATAATTAGGAAAATGAACTAAAGAAAAGACCTCTATTTAAGGAATTAATAATAAGGACATATCCCTAAGGGAGTAAAGTAAAAAAGAACTTTGGAGTATTGGAGACACCAAGTTAAAGATTATTGAGTATGATGAGGATTCAAGGAAAAAGATCTGGATATGGGATACTATAATTATTCCCATTGAGGTTACAATGGAGTTGAGAATTGCCGTAATCAACACAAGTCAATTCCTCATTCCGAAACGTGAGAGTTTACGAACTTCGAGGATGAAGTTTATTTTAAGGGGGAGAGTCTGTAACATCCCAGCATTAGAGCTTAGAAATAAGCTAAACACAGATGTGTGCATTGCATTCATGCATAAAAAATCTGAATAATTTTCGCGCTTTTAAATAAAAAACTTGCCAGAGTGATTGAAGCTTCTCTTAACCTGATGGAATTGAAGTAGATCATCAATTTGACTGCGATAAGTTTCAATATGACCTTTGCTAAAACCTTATTTTGGGTAAGGGAGATTTAATCTAAGGGTAGATCAAATGTAATAAAAGTTAAACCCTAATACGTTACTTCATGGATTATATTTGTTCCTTAAGTAATCATATCCCAGTATTCATTACACAACCCATGAATACTAAGTTATAAATATAACTTAAGTAATAAGAATGTAACAACTAATTCTTGATCTACCTTAATCTCATATGCTTATACCATGAGTATCATGGTAATACCTAACCCTAACTCTTTAGTTATATGGAGTAGGAGGGAAACCAATTCAAAGATCATTCACCATGTATGTTTTTATTCATATCAATCTTTACCATTCCTATTGGAATCATATTCCAATATCTGTTGTTCATCAATGTTGAGTAATCAACTATTGATTCACAAATTCTTAAACTACCAATTCTTGATCTATCAACTCTTGTCCTTATCATAGCATCCACTCTAAAACCTTTAGATAAGAAGTAAGAAGAGGTAAGTGGTAATGCTAGTTATAGATATCATCTATAGGATGGGAGTGATTGGAGGAAATCAAATCAATATGGTAACAAAGAAGATTACAAGGATGAATTATGAAGATAAGTTACCAGGAGTAATCCTATTGAATAAAGTAGGAATAGTAAATAAATAATCTCTCTTAGTCAGATAGATACACTGAGAAGATAATTATAATACAACTGTAGTGTTGTATTGATGAAGGCCTTGATTAGCCAACTGGAAACCTAAACCATAAAGGATCAAAGGATTATAATGATCATGCTTTAGTCACCAAGATTGAATGCTTATATCATGTATAAGTGACATTGGTGGATAGCACATGATTGAACCCTAGTATAGATATGTTATTTAGGGTTAGCCATGACAAGTCACCATGATATGATGTGAAGTTTGAATATAAGATACTGGAGTCAAGTAGAGATAAGATAGTATGATTAAGTTAAAGCTAGAGTATCATGGATTTATTAAAATAGTGTTATTCCTCTTAAAGGATAGTAAGCTTTTGAGAAAGGTAGTTTGATGTATACATATATTGAAGTGATATTAGTGATAGATGATTAAGGAAGAGTATGAATGGAGTTAGAAGTAACCACTTGTTGGATTGGAGATTATTAATAATAGAATAGTTTGATATAACCAAGTATGGATATGAGAATATTATAAAAAGCTTTAGTGTCAAGCTCATTAGATTAATAAATGGAAGGAGAAGAATAAAAGGTGGATAATAATATTTTTGTGAAGTAAAGCTCATCATGATTAACACATGATGATGGATAGGAAGAAGTAAAATATCTAGGAAAGGAATTCCTTAAGCATAAGTCCAGAACTATAAAGTATGGAAGATAGGAATTCTTGGTAAACACTAAACCCTAAATCTTTAACCAAACATAAAATCCATTACATCTGATTGATCTATCATCCTATTTCCATAATGTCCTATAGGAATATTTTCTTATAGCAAATCACTTAAGCACATCTTTGTCATTCTCAACCATCATTATCCTAGGTACTTAAGAACTATATTTGTCAATTCTTTCTCATAAGTTAGCCTAGAAAACAATCCCACTATTTTACTTTAAATAGTGATATCATTAAAAATCACAAACATAAAGACACTATGTTTAGCCATTAACCTTTATTCACATTAATAAAAGAATATAAATAAAGTAAGAACCCTAAAGCCCAGGGTAAGCATTTGCAATTCAAACCCTAACTTCTATGTTAGTTATAATAAAATATATACACTATTGTTTACTAATTCATAGGAATAATATTAACCCTATTAGTACTTAAACTTTATGTATCAAATAATTATGAAGGATCACTATATACAAAAGTTGCCTTAATATTATGAGTTAATGAGAATAAAATCTCCTTGGTTAATAGTAATGCATTCTATAATAAGTTTCTGGATATTAGCCCAATTAAATTCATATCAAAGGCCCTCACAAAAAATAATAGGAAAACTATATATATAAAGAAAATATAACAATATATAATAAAAGTTCACAAATTGATCCTTAATAACTTTATTATTGCTGCAAATATTTAGCAAATAAAATTCCATAAAGAAAAATTCAAATCAAATATTAAAATACAAATCTAGAAACAAAACAGAAAATAGAAAAGAAAAATAAACAAAAAAATAACTTTTGGCCGTAGCCCATTTTCCTCTCCCTTATCTGTCGTCCACATGCAACCACAACAAACCAACAGTGGACCAAGCATAGCCCAAGACCAGCCCAGTCTATCTTTCTCTCTGGTTGACAAGTGGGACCGAGGAGGGACTGCGGAGCAAATTAGAAGAACTGCCAGGGGGTTTTCCGCAAAAAGTCTACCGTCGTATTCCTTCCCAACGTCACAAGCGGCTGCCTGTCGTCATCTTCGCCGTCCTTCGTCGCGCCATGACGTCCGGACGCGCTAAGATCCGCGCCACCGCTCATGGTCGTCTACAAGTAGCCCTGGACGCTGTCGGAGAGCCCTAGAACCCAATTCCCCTTCTTCCTCTCTCTAGGTTTCCTCTCTGTCGATGAAACCCTAGCCCCAATCTCACCAGAGCTCATCGGTGTTGTCCTCCCCGCGCCACGACGAGGTGTCCAGGAGAACCGCCTCATCAACCTCAACCGTTTCGCTGAATCACGCGTGCTGGGAAGCGTTCCTCTGCCCAAAATCAAGCTCGAAGTCACTGTCAGCCGCCGCCGTGGTTTCATCGAATCTCGCTGTCTGACCTCCTTCGGTCTTGCCAGCAAGCTTTCCACGCTCCTGGTGAGCTCCTCGTGCGAGTGCCCTTCTTAGAATTTTCCCTTGCGTGTTGATTTGTGATCCCGATCATCTCGCCACCGCCGCCACTAGCCCTCGCCGTGTTACCGCCTCCGGTGACCATTTTAGCGGCGCCACCAATAGGTTCATCGTGAATCGCTATTTCGAACACAATCATCCTCGCATGCGCGCACTCTCCCAATCGACGGATTGATCGTTGATCTGAGAGGATTCGACAAGGGTGACGTCACTATGACATCGTGCTCACATCAGCCTTGATGAATTCAATGTGTTTACCCAGTCTTTGCTGAGTTGGAGTATGACGTGGCGTTAGTCCCATAGGTCATTGACTGGGAGTAGAGATAAGGTCGGTAACAAATGCATTTACTAACCTGAGAGTGTGAGGTGGCTACTGGCCCACTAGTCAGTGACTAGGCTAAATGTAGTCTAGGTATAAAAAGTTAATGTATGTTTAGTAAATTGGTAAAACAATATTAATTCAAATATAAACATTCCAGAAATTTAAATAAAGTAATTAAATCTTGTAAAATTAATATCTTTAGTTTTGTATTTCAGAAAAATACATGTAATATATGAAAAAAATTAGAAAAATAAAATCTATAACTTAAAACCATTATCAAACATTATTATGTCAACAATTTAAATAATTATTATTTAATAAAGATTTTAAAAGTACCAAAAATTTGATAATTCATATTTTAATAATGGTAAATGTTAAAAATATAAATAAAATACCAAAAATCTTGGAAAAATAAAAACAATACTTTTAAACTATAATCATACATTATTATTTCACTAAAATATGTATTTATTATTTATTAAGTACTTATAAAGTAATAGGCCTTATAAAAATCATATCTTATTATTTATAAATCACAAAAATAAATGTAATATACCAGAATGATCACAAAAATAATACCTACATGTTAAAAATATAATATTCCACTTTTAAAGTAAATAAAAACTTAATACTCTAATAACTTGAATTTAAACCTATTTCTTTAGTTAATAATTCATATAATGGTAAATAAAATTGCTAATATTTCTAAAATTAGCCAATTGAGTCTAATAAATAGTATTAGTCTTCAATATTGATATATGAAGTCAAAATGGTTCAACACATCTTAAATGCAATTTTATTGAATTATCCTTCAACCATAAGTGTAGATTATTTTATAAAAGGATTCTTATTTAATATAAAATCTCCAAGAATAAATTTGTAATGAGATAAAACATATTCCTTTACTTTAACCACAAGTTTATAAACAAATCAAAACCCTATAGTGAACCATAAGTAGTTAAGTAATGTAATTTTCCTGACTACCAATTATAACCATTCATTCACAAAAAGATAAATGATTCTATTCCATTATAAAAATCAAGAAACCACTACACCAAATAAAAGTATAACCATTCTTAAGTGACTTTAAGGAAACATTATAAAGTACACAAGGTACAAATAACATAAGCAATATACTCTAAGTCCATCTATGTCCTTACAGTTAACTTTAGTCTATAATACTTTAAATACTATGCTAAAAACTTTATTATGTGTTGTATAGTTTACTTTGGTCTGTTTTGATTAAAGAATTAGTGCATCTCAAATACCAAACTAACCAAGTTAAAAACCAAGATAGATAAGTCTCAAAATACTAATGATATCATTATTCAAATAGAGTAATTCTTTCTCACTTAAATACTATAAATAGTAAGAACACCTAATAAGGTTAACTTAAAGTTTAAATACTTCTTCTTAGCTAAATAAGTTTTCTTCAAAAGTTATTCTTTTAAAATACATTATAAAGCAAGACAGAAGCATTCCTCTAAAGGCTCTAAATGATGATCAAACATGGTATACACAGTCTTTACGAACCTTCCACACTTATATGTTTTATTATGGTATGCTACTTGTTATGTTTACATATTGTTTCACACACACTCACAAGCCTTGATAAGAAGCACAAGTGTGAAGCTTATCGAAAAGTACAACACATTCTTAAGAAACCATTTCCAGTTTCCAAACCCTAGATCAACGCTATCCCTGGGATTCGACTTTACGAAATTGCATTACATTACTTATGCATAATAGCATCTTGCTTCTTTAAACATTAGTCCTTACCGGACCAATGATGCCGATTTTAGATATTGGATCTTATATTGTCTTGAAGACCGTGAGAGCATAACCTTGCAATCACAAAAGGCAAGTTCACACTTGCTCATGTCCTTTGATTATTTTCTGTAAAGTATTTTGCAAATCTAGCATTGTCTTCACCAAAAGGGTCAGAAAACACTATTTTTAATAATAATGTGAATTATTGGTTATTGATCCAGGGTGATCATCTAATCTATTAAACCTGGTAGTTGGAATACCACTACTCAGGAATATATCACCTAGGACTTAACAACCAATGTCGCCAGTGATTCTTATGTCGTATATTACGTGTTAACCATGAGATTTCGAATGGGACGGAGAAGTCAGTTGTATCCTTTTCCTCTCGTATGGAGGCAAGACGACCTTAACGTGATGTTGTGATTCCTTGTGCGGATCCAACATATGGGTGGGCACCCTTACACCCCATACTTTTGGTGTCTAGATTATCTATGGATGGTGTTTAGTGGATGGACCATTTAATATGGCACTTGACAGGGCAACACCAGGTCATAGAGTCTTCAGGAACTCATCAGGGTTTTAGCCTGCCCGAAAGGGGGCTTAACGGAGGTGAGCCGGCCCCGAAGGATCGTGTAGACATATGAGGTCACGGAGAGGGCAGTGATTGGCCTGGATCTTAGACTGGGCCCCATACCAAGGAATTATGGACAAGGTCATGACCTGGTTGTGAAACAAGGCTAAGGTCTCTCATGGGTAAAGTAACGCACCTCTGCAGAGTGTAAGAACTGTAACTTGTTACTCCTGCTCGGAAGGAGTCTGCGAACGCCAAGGAAAGGAACTCCATGAAAGTTTCGATAAACCCATGAAGGATGACGGACATAGCTTTTCAGAATAAAAGCAACCTTTGAAGAAATGTTTATAAAAACTTGCATTGCCTATGACCTACGGTCCGTGGCTGTAGATATAGTGCATCAAACACTCCTTTTCTAGTGAACTTGCTGAGTATGCTCGTACTTATCTTGTTAACCCTTGCTAGGTTCTGAAGCCAGTATAGACGACGTCTACATCAAGTTATGTTCCAGGAATCATCACCAGAATCTAAAGTTCTTCAATGAAGTTAAGAAAGTCAACATATACATCAACTCAAGTGAAGACGAAGTTACTGATTAGATAGGAATATAATCTCTAGCCATAGAACCTATTTCTGTAGTGTATTGCAATAGCAGCAATGTCAGACCATTAGTTAAAATACTAGTCTTAATAGTATGATAGTTTTTGAGTTGCTTATTTATGATTCTTCTTTGTAAGAAGTTTCTTTTTCTCTCTTTAACCTAGAGTGTTCTCTGGATCTTGTGTAAAGAGTTGAGTTGTAACCTATAGTCATGCCTTGGACCTGTTGTGTTTCTGTTATACCACTTTTAGGGATGTAATACTAGTGAACGATGTTTCATTGGTGTTATGTCAACGACTATAGTGTACTACATCATGCAGTGGTATGCTGGGTCACCACATTCTGTCAAATAGATGCAAGAATCATGGAAGGGGTAGAGACATAGGCAATCTTAGGGGTAGAGAGATAGGCAATCTCAAGAAGTCATGGAGGAGAAAAACATGCTAAAAGGATAAGAGAACCTTTGTGTAATAAGGCCCCTAAAATCCAACTGTTATGTGTAGATCTGAGGAGAACTGTACTAGCAGCGGCATAGGGGCGATACCACCGCTCGGCTCCTATTCTAATGGTTAGGAATGAGCGGTACTAGGGGAAGTAGCCTTGTAAAAGGCACCAGCAATACAAATCCTGGGGAAGAGAGTGGTACCTACTACCTACGACACCGGTACTATCGACTTGGGGAAAACTCCTGAATTGACCAAGATCAAAATTATCACAATTTCTAGAATCTGATTAATATGTACTCGGGCTTGTTGGAAATATTAAGAACCAATAAGGGAAAATACCAAGAGAAATGTGAAACCTACCTAAGCGAAGAACCGACAAACTCTCAACATAACTAACGCAACAAGTTCTTAATATGAAATCCATTTTTGATGAACTCAAGCTTGTCATAGAGATCCCACAAACTCTAAATGCTCACGTTGATAAAAGATAAATAACATCCAAGAAATATGTTGTGAAGGATGCAATGGTTTGATCTCTCAACATTGCATCCTTCACAATATCTCTCTACAAACGTGTAGGGATTCATAGCATGGAAAACAAAAAAATTCTATCGCATACAAACAAACAAGCCAAGATCTATCTACTAGATTGTAGCAACGAGTCGATGGAATAACTTACCCTCGAAGATTCCAAAGCGTTTAACGAGAGCGGATTCTCGTGGGTGATGTAGTCGTACTCTTCCCGATCTCAAGATCGTAGACGATCCTTCCGGCCAAGCGTTCGTTAAAGGCTCATGCCGGGTCACGCTGCTCGATACTGACGAAGACCTTCCTCTCCTTGTTCCAAAGAGCGGAGGTTGTAGCACTCTCGCGATTCCTAAGAAGACAACCGTGGTACCTAAGTAGAGGAGATCCCGCAGGCTTCGCCAAGCCGAGCGAGTATGGTGGAGTATGAGAGAGAGCTATTAGTGGTCTAGGGTTTAGACACACCAATTAGAAGGCTCTAAACCGAAGGCTAGTGCAATTAGAAGCTCTAAACCAAAACGGCTCTAAACCGGAGATTAGAGGATAGGAACTTGTGTGTCTAGAGGGAGACCCTGCCTCCTTTTATAGGTGGGAGGGCGGCCAAGGAGGAGTCCCTCCCCAAGTCGGCCTTGGGTGGCGCTGGCTTGAGAGGAGGACTCTCCCCCAAGTCGGTTTTGCCTCCTCTTGCTTGTTTCCCAAGCTTCTTTTAGCCGCTTGACTTTCAAACGCCATTTGACTTTTCTCTGCTTTAGGATTCAATTTAATCCTTTATTTGGAACAGCAAGAACACTTAGTACATGATGCAATCATTCCAATATGTAATGACACATTCATGTACCTTCCCGAGTGCTTGACATTCGAACCTTCTAGAACATTCCCGATGAAAACACCTAATCATTTCCGAACTCAAACGGACTTTCCTTATATGAATCTTATTCTCCGGACCATTCGGATCACCTCGTGATATCCTGGATCCCATCCGAGACTCAACAACATTCGGTCTCTTTCTCATAATACCATAACTACTCAAACAACGTCAATCCTTAAGTGTGTCTCCCTACGGTTCGTGAATTATGCGGACATGATCGAGACATTCAACAATAAACAATAGAGGAATCTGGAAATTCATATGGCTCCACATATTTCTTTATTACTTGCGATCGAATGAACCACTTACATACGATACCAATTTCCTTTGTCTCACGATAGTTTACTTATCCGAGGTTATGATCGCTGTATCTCTGCATACCAAGTTCAACCTCAAGCATCGATAAGTACTCTTTCTCGCTCGTGATATGTGATCCCTTGAGCTACCACATGCTTGCAAGCTAATTGGATGACATTCCACCGAGAGGGCCCAGAGTATATCTATCCGTCATATGGATGGACAAATCCCACTCTTGATCCATGTGTTTCAACCAATACTTTCCTAACACTCAATGCCACCTTTATAGCCACCCGCCACGGTGTGGTGTTTGATGTCATCAAAGCATCCATCCGTAAAGGTGATATGCATGATCTCATGGTCGAAGGAATTAGGTTACTATGTATCAGAAAGCATATAGCAATTGAACTATTGAAATGACTTGATCTTTATGCTACGCTTATCTATAGGAGTATGTCCACCATATCATTCTCCTAACGATATGATCTTGTTGTTGATAACATCTCAATGTTCATGATAGGGAAACCACAATCATTAATCAACCAACAAGCTAGTGAAGTATAGAGGCTATACTAGGGACTTCAAATTAAGTTTACAAATCACACAAGTATTAATGTTTCCTTGTTAATACTATTATAGTATGAATGTAAACATTTATCATAAACACAAAGATATAATAATAACTAAATTTATTATTGCCTCTAGGGCATATCTCCAACAGTCTCCCACTTGCACTAGCATCGGTGTTCCAACTAGCATCGGTGTAACCATTAACAACGAGCTGTTCATCACCTCCATAAGAAAGAACCATATCCTTAGTTCTTCTCAAGTACTTAAGGATGTTTTTGACCGCTGTCCAATGATCCACTCCTGGATCACTTTGATATCTGCTAGTTAAACTAACAGCATATGCAATGTCGGGTCTAGTACATAGCATGGCATACATTAGAGGTCCTATGGCTGAGGCATAGGGAGTCTTACTCATCCTTTCTCTATCTTCTGCCGATGTCGGACTTTGAGTTTTACTCAAGGTCGATTAAGCAACATGGGCAAGAACCCTTTCTTGCTTTCTTCCATTCCAAACCTCTTTAGAACTTTGTCCAAATATGTACTGTGACAATGATATTTGGCGCTTCGATATATCTCTATAAATCTTTATGCCTAATATGTAAGTCGCTTCGCCAAGATCCTTCATTGAAAACTATTATTCAAATATTCCTTGACACTATTAAGAAGGTCTACATCATTCCCAATCAACAATATGTCATCCACATATAGTATTAAGAATGCTACAGAGCTCCCACTCACTTTCTTGTAAATACAAGCTTCTCCATAAGTTTGTATAAAACCAAAACTTTTGATCACCTTATCAAAACGTTGATTCCAACTTCGGATGCTTGCTTCAATCCATAGATGGACCGTTGAAGTTTGCATACCTTGTTAGCATCTTTAGGATCGACAAAACCTTTGGGTTGCATCATATACAACTCTTCATCAATATTTCCATTGAGGAATGCTGTTTTGACATCCATCTGCCATATCTCATAATCATAATATGCAGCGATTGCTAACATAATCCTCACAGACTTTAGCTTCGCCATGGGTGAGAAAGTCTCATCGTAGTCAACTCCTTGAATTTGTCGAAACCCTTTGCGACAAGTCGAGCTTTATAGACGAACATTACCATCAAGATCTGCTTTCTTCTTGAAAATCCATTTGTTCTCGATAGCCTTTCGCCATCCTAAGTCCACCAAAGTCCATACTTGGTTTTCGTACATGGATCCAATCTCGGATTTCATGGCTTCGCCATTTATTGGAATCTGGGCTCATCATCGCTTCCTCATATGTCTCGGGTCATCGGTGTTGTCCACCAACATGACACTCATAACGGGATCATACCAACTGGAGTGGTACGAGTTCTCGTTGACCTCCGAGGCTCAGAGTAACTTCAACCAAGTTTCATGATCACCATCATTAGCTTCCTCTCTTATTGGTGCACCACAGAACTTCTTCCTGTCGCGCTACTGCAATTTCGAGAGAAGGTTCGACAACCTTGTCGAGTTCTACTTTCCTTCCATCACTTCTTTCGAGAGAAATTCCTTCTCTAGAAAGGATCCATTCTTGGCAACGAAGATTTTGCCTTCGGATCTATGATAGAAGGTATACCCAATAGTTTCCTTCTGTATCCTATGAAGACGCATTTTTCCGCTTTGGGTTCAAGCTTGTCCTCAGAACTTCTTTACATAGGCTTCAGATCCCCAAACTTTAAGGAACGACAATCTAGGTTTCTTCCCAAACCATAATTCATACGGTGTCGTTTCAACGGATTTAGACGGTGCCCTATTTAAAGTGAATGCGGCTGTTTCTAATGCATAACCCCAAAATGATAGCGGTAACTGTAAGTGACATCATAGAACGAACCATATCTAAGAGAGTTCGACACGACGCTCGGACACACCATTACGCGCCGTGGTGTTCTTGCGGTGTCAATCAGGAAAGTATTCCGCATTTCTTCAAATGCTCGCCAAACTCGTAACTTAGATATTCACCTCCACGATCAGAACGTAGAAATTTAATCTTCTTGTTACGTTGATTCTCTACCTCACTTTGAAACTCCTTAAACTTCTCGAAAGTTTCGGATTTATGTTTCATGAAATAGATATACCCATATCTACTCAAATCATCTGTGAAGGTAAGAACATAACGATAACCACCGCGCGATGCTACACTCATTGGACCACACACATCGGTATGTATGATTTCCAATAAGTCCGTAGCTCGCTCCATCATACCAGAAAATGGAGTCTTAGTCATTTTTCCCATCAGACATGCTTCGCATCTTTCAAGTGATTCAAAATCAAGTGATTCAAGAAGTCCATAGGAATGGAGTTTCTTCATACACTTCACTCCAATGTGACCAAGACGACAGTGCCACATATAGGTTGAATTATCGCTTGATTTCAAACGTTTAGCCTCAATGTTGTTGATATGTGTATTTCCACTATCGAGATTCAATAAGAATAGACCATATATCAAAGGTGCATGTGCATAAAACATATTACTCATATAAATCGAACAACCATTATTCTCTGACTTAAACAAGTAACCGTCTCGCAATAAACAAGATCCCGATATAATGTTCATGCTCAACACAGGCACTAAATAACAATTATTTAAGTATAAAACTAATCCCGATGGTAGATGAAGGGGTAGCGTGCTGACCGCGATCACATAAACCTTTGATCCGCTTCCACGCCGCATCGTCACCTCGCTCTTCGCTAGCTTCCGCTTATTTCGCAAAGACCTGCTTCGAGTTACAAATATGAGCAACCTAACCAAGATGATCAAATACCTGTGCACTACTACGAGTACTAGTGAGATACACATCAATAACATGTATATCGATATACCTTTCTTCTTGATGTTGCCGTTCTTTAGATCCGCCAAGTACTTTGGGCAATTCCGCTCAAAGGACCTTCTCCTTGCAAAAACACTCAAGATCGTGCTTGGGTCCAGCCTTGGTCTTCTTCACGGCGTGGTAACTTTCTTACCACCCTTCTTGAAGTGTCCCTTCGCTTAGACTTGCCTTTCTTGAATTTGGTGGTCTTATTGACCAACAACACTTGGTGCTCTTTCTTGATCTCCACTTCGCAGACTTCAACATAGCAAACAGCTTCCGCAACTCTTTGTTCATGTTCGCATGTTGTAGTTCATCACAAAGTTCTTGTAACTTGGTGGTAGTGATTGGAGGACACGGTAAATCCCCAAAGCATTAGGAATCATTATACCCAAGCTTTGAAGTTTGTTTATGCGTGCCTGCATATCTTAAGCACATGCTCATCGACGAGTCGCCTCTTCCATCTTGCGCTTAAAGAACTTTTCAAGCCTCATAGCTTTCAATTGCCGCATGAGTCTCAAAAATCAATTTGAGATCCTCGACAATATCATATGGGTCTCAATTCTCAAACCTTTCAAGCTCCGATTCCAAACCATACAAGATAGCACATCGAACTACGGAGTACGATTCTTCCGAGCGAGGTAACATTATTTACTTCATCGGGAGCATCACCGCAGTGGGTCACCCAAGTGCATCCAAAGACATAGGTCAAATTACCAATGTGAGGACAATCATAAAATTGCGGAACCAATCCGAAGTTGCTTCCATTGTTTTTCAACTTTTCTTTCTCTAGGAACGCATTAAAATTGATGGTAGGGGCTGCCATTGATCTACAACATATTTGCAATAGTTTAGACTAAGTTTATGACAAATTGAGTTCAAATTAATTAATGAAATTAAACTAGGTGAACTCCCACTCAAAACAACATCCCTCACATTGTTTTAGTGATCACACGAACAAAATCCACTACATCAACACCGATCATCACGAGAGTTGATATAGTTTCAATGGCGAACAATCGTCATGTTCATCATGTCTACTATATGATTCATGCTTTACCTTTCGGTGATCCATGTTCCGAGACCATGTCTGTACATGCTAGGCTCATCAAGATCAAACCTTAGTTTCCGCATGAGCAAATCTGGCTTGCTCACGTTGTATACACTTGCAGAATCTAACACACCCGATCATCACGTGGTGCTTCGAAACAACAAGCTTTAGCAACGGTGCTAACTAAGGGTGAACACATTATGACTTGAAATTCATGTGCATGAGGGATCATCTTATAATGCTACCGTCGTCTACTAAGCAATATAAGATGCATAAAGGATTAACATCACATGCAATTCAATAATATGTGATATGATATGGTTTTCTTCTTTGTGCTTCCGATCTCCATCTTCAAGCACGAACATGATCTCCATCATCACCGCATTGCATCAAGGTCAATGACGCTTCTCCATGGTTGTCGCCCACCGCTTCAACTATTACAACTACTTTGAATAGACAAGAGGGTCTTAACATAAATTAAAGACAACCATATGGCTCCAAATGTTGCCAACTTACAATAAGGAACATTGCATACATCAAATATAATCACAATCATGGCCATATCACATCATCACACCGCAAAACAAAGTTAGACGCCTCTACTTTCTTTGCATATTTTACGTGGTTTGGGGCTTTCAATAAGTGTCGTTTCTAACTTACTTAACAAGAACCACAACATTGATACTAGCATTGTTGATCACCCGTTGTAAATTGGATCTTAACTATGCTAGGAGAAACAGCACCATAAAGCCACTTATGCAATACAAGTTGCATGTCAAGCGTGGAGCAAGTCTCATGAACGATGTCATGTAAGGTTAGCCCGGGCCTCTTCATCCCAACATACCGCAAGATACAAAGTACATAAAAATCAATCGACAATAAAAGCATCAACGCCCACAATGACCATTGTGTTCTACTCGTGCAACAGATCTACATATAGACACGGCTCTGATACCACTGTAGGGATTCGTAGCATGGAAAACAAAAAAATTCTATCGCATACAAACAAACAAGCCAAGATCTATCTACTAGATTGTAGCAACGAGTCGATGGAATAACTTACCCTCGAAGATTCCAAAGCGTTTAACGAGCGGATTCTCGGGTGATGTAGTCGATTCTTCCGATCTCAAGATCGTAGACGATCCTTCCGGCTATGCTCCGCAGCTCGCAATGGGTCACATCGCTCGTGATTGACGAAGACCTTCCTCTCCTTGTTCCAAAGAAAATGGAGGTTGTAGCACTCTCGCGATTCCAAGAAGACAACCGTGGTACCTAAGTAGAGGGAGATCCCGCAGGCTTCGCCTTGCCGAGCGAGTATGGTGGAGTATGAGAGAGATATTAGTGGTCTAGGGTTTAGACACACCAATTAGAAGGCTCTAAACCAAGGCTAGTGCAATTAGAAGCTCTAAACCAAAACGGCTCTAAACCGGAGATTAGAGGATGGGAACTTGTGTGTCAGAGGAGGCCCTGCCCTCCTTTTATAGGTGGGAGGGGCCAAGGGAGGGAGTCCTCCCCAAGTCGCCCTGGTGGCGCTTGGCTTGGAGGAGGGACTCCTCCCCAAGTCGGTTTTGCCTCCTCTTGCTTGTTTCCCACAGCTTCTGTTTTATCCGCTTGACTTTCAAAGCCATTTGACTTTTCTGCTTTAGGATTCAATTCAACTTTATTTGGAACAGAAGAACACTTAGTACATGATGCAATCATTCCAATATGTAATGACACATTCATGTACCCTCCCCCTCGAGTGCCGGACATTCCTAACCTTCTAGAACATTCCCGATGAAAACACCTAATCATTTCCGAACTCAAACGGACTTTCCTTATATGAATCTTATTCTCCGGATCACCTCGTGATATCCCGGATCTCATCCGAGACTCGAACAACATTCGTCTCTTTCTCATAATACCATAACTACTCAAACAACGTCGAATCCTTATGTGTCTCCTACGGTTCGTGAATTATGCGGACATGATCGAGACACTTATCCCAACAATAACCAATAGAGGAATCTGAAATTCATATGGCTCCTACATATTTCTATGATTACTTTATGATCGAATGAACCACTTACATACGATACCAATTTCCTTTGTCTCACGATAGTTTACTTATCCGAGGTTATGATCGTGGTATCTCTCGCATACCTAGTTCAACCTCACATCGATAAGTACTCTTTTCGCTCCCGTGATATGTGATTCCTTGTGAGCTCACATGCTTGCAAGCTAATTGGATGACATTCCACCGAGAGGCCCAGAGTATATCTATCCGCCATATGGATGGACAAATCCCACTCTTGATCCATGTGTTTCAACCAATACTTTCCGAACACTCAATGCCACCTTTATAGCCACCCGCCACGGTGTGGTGTTTGATGTCATCAAAGCATCCATCCGGTAAAGGTGATATGCATGATCTCATGGTCGAAGGAATTAGGTTACTATGTATCAGAAAGCATATAGCAATTGAACTATTGAAATGACTTGATCTTTATGCTACGCTTATCTATAGGAGTATGTCCACCATATCATTCTCCTAACGATATGATCTTGTTGTTGATAACATCTCAATGTTCATGATAGGGAAACCACAATCATTAATCAACCAACAAGCTAGTGAAGTATAGAGGCTATACTAGGGACTTCAAATTAAGTTTACAAATCACACAAGTATTAATGTTTCCTCGTTAATACTATTATAGTATGAATGTAAACATTTATCATAAACACAAAGATATAATAATAACTAAATTTATTATTGCCTCTAGGGCATATCTCCAACAAAACGATGCAATCAAGCTAGAGAGATATTGTGAAGGATGCAATGGTTTAGCTCTCAGGGGTAGAGAGATATGCAATATTGTGAAGGATGCAATGTTGTGAAGGATGCAATCAAGCTACTTACTTCGAGAGCCCCCTTGATAGTTCGTCTACTGATCCTATAATAGAATCTCCCAACTAACACCATGAGACCATTAAAATAGAAATTCTATCAAGGTTATATCTTTGGCTTGCACATTCCACTTGAGCTAGCTAGATGATGACAGCCTTCACTTACTCAAGTTGAACCACCTTTTTTTATAGTGCTTGCTTGGTGAAGAATCGCAAATTTCTCCCCCATAATCCACTATGGGAGAGCCTCTCTTAGGCACATCTTCACATGTCTATTATCCCCAAATCTGTGGCAAGCTTCGAGCATATGAACTCTTTGAGATGGCTCATATTGAACTTGTATTCTCAACCTTAATGATAATCACCACTTGACATCATCCTCTCATGGACTATATGGAATGTTTCTCGTTATGCAAGTCCATGGAGAGATACCTAACCCCATATAGAAACACCATACAAATGGATTATGGGTTAGTCTACAAAGTGCAATTTGTCAATTTCTTATCGTACCACGAGATCACTGATCCCACTTGGTACACCATCTACTCTTTGTGTTGATCAACTTGAATCCAATAACCTCGTATAATTTCTTCTTTATTCATTATGATGATTCCTTGAATATTACTTTGGTCATCACTTGATCTTCTTCTTTCAATTTTGAAACCAACATATGATCTTCAAACATTGCTTAAGAAAAGCCCTTCAAGAATAACTCAATGCAAACCTTAAACCCTGGGGATGTCATTAATTACCAAAACCAAACATGAGGGCTCCATGCACTTTCAGTCATGCTATTTCCCCATTTGTAGGTTAAACTATTAGGTTATTAGTGGATGATTACCGCGAGTAACTGATTATTTCTAGCACATTGTCACATTGTTAAGTACGTCCAATTAAAGATAGAAAATCATGATACAACATCATCGGGTTGTATCAAATCATTTTTTAAGGGGGAGTGGGAGTTATGTTCAGAAGCTTATTCATTATTACATGGTAGCTATTGTTGTAAAAAAGGTCATGAAAACAACCCATTCATTATTAAGGGAGTGTTACAACCTATGTGTTGAATCGTCTCAAGTGTGGCAGGTTGGGGGTGGTAGCTTCTATACTCTTGTTGTGTTGTTGTTCAGGCATTAGGAGTAGTATGCATGTCGGAGGAAATCCAATTTATATGATTTTTTTATCCGTGTTTTCTCTTATAAATTGAATTGTTTCTTTTCTTCTCAATGAATAGCCACAACTCTTGGATGTTGTTTACAGTTATGGAAACATAGTGGTATATGATCAACAAGCCTAACTATAATAACAATGTCTCTGATCTATCTAGTAGTAAACATCTGAGATGAAAAGGGAGGATTAATGTATACTAGTAGTACATTCACATGTTTTAACAAAAAGAAACTAGTGTATAGATTTCACGTGTTTTAATAAAAATAAAAAATTAGGGTATACATCTCCATGCCAAACGGGCATAAAAGTTCAATCCCTGAATTCCTACAGGACCTGTAACCTGTTGATGTCTCGGCTGTTTGCCTACAGGAAGCTTCTCCTGTAGATTAATAAATTTTATGTATTAAAAAAAAGTTCAATCCCTGAATTCCTAGTAGAAAAAATCATGTTTTAGTGAAAGAGCTCAGATTAAGACACACACTCCCTCAAAAAAAAAAGATTAAGACACACACCTTGACCTCCGGTAACCGGTACTGTAGCGGCGCTACACGAACCCGACATGGAGACGTGTCTCGATCCAACCCACTGTTTTTCCTTCAATTTATTTATCGCCAATTAAAGATTTTTCTTTACATCTCCTCACGGATTAGAGAAAGCAATATTCAGATTTCGATCCCTCGGAACATAATAATCCCACCCCTCCACGATCCCCTTCCTTTTCCTCCCCGTCTTCCCTCAGATCTCCGCCCACCGCCACTCCTCGGCCAATCGGCAGCGGCGGCGGCGCGATGTCGGGGCAGAGCCAGCGCCTGAACGTGGTGCCGACGGTGACCATGCTGGGGGTGGTGAAGGCGCGGCTCATCGGCGCGACCCGCGGCCACGCGCTCCTCAAGAAGAAGTCGGACGCGCTCACCGTCCAATTCCGCGCCATCCTCAAGAAGATAGTCGCCACCAAGGAGTCCATGGGGGAGGCCATGCGGGCCTCGTCCTTCTCCCTCGCCGAGGCCAAGTACGTCGCCGGCGACGGCGTCCGCCACGTCGTGCTCCAGTCCGTCCGCTCCGCCTCCCTCCGCGTCCGCTCCCACCAGGAGAACGTCGCCGGGGTCAAGCTCCCCAAGTTCTCCCACTTCGTCGACCCCGCCGGCGCCTCCGGCGGGCCCTCCAACGCGTCCCCCAGCCTCACCGGCCTCGCCCGCGGAGGGCAGCAGGTCACCGCCTGCCGCGCCGCGCACGTCAAGGCCATTGAAGTGCTCGTCGAGCTTGCATCGCTCCAGACCTCCTTCCTCACCCTCGACGAGGCCATCAAGACCACCAACCGCCGTGTCAACGCCCTCGAGAACGTCGTCAAGCCCAGGCTTGAGAACACCATCACCTACATCAAGGGGGAGCTGGACGAGCTCGAGCGTGAGGACTTCTTCAGGCTCAAGAAGATCCAGGGGTACAAGAGGAGGGAGGTCGAGCGGCAGATGATCGCGGCCAAGCAGTTCGCCGAGGAGCAGCTTGCGGAGGATCTGGCACTCAAGAAAGGCATCTCGATGGGGGCCGCGGCAAACATACTGGCTGCTGGCGGCGACAAGGACGACGACATTATCTTCTGATCATGCGTCTTTATCCAATTATTCAATCGGTGAGTGGTGATGCATTGTGCACATGCTTTGGATCTAGGATTAGAAACCTTTGGTGTGTTAGCTTTGATGCTTTCTTACACAAATGCTGCTTGCTTCTGTTCATTTGATTGTACCAGTATCAAACAAGGATTGTGGTTTGGAGAACAATAGTTCCTACTTCCTAGGTAGATGGCTTTCATCAAGCATAAACAACATATAGAATCACAAGTGCATGCTTTGTTATATTTTTCTCAATCTTCACATTATTCACCTAGAGACTTTACTAGCCCTGCATGACTTAGCTTATTCAAACATTTTTTTACTCCACGTTATTCTAATGTTAGTAATCACTAGCCAATAAGATCTGATGAGCTATGCACTTTTCTCTTTTCTTGTTTCTGTGTAACTGTTCTAAGTTGGACAGTGTGCTAACTATCCAAGTAAGACAGTCTGTACTCTTTAGATGGTAGTGTTGTGTTCACTGGGAGATTAGTCACCTGCGATGCACTCCTCAGAAAATTTGCGCTAGTCAGATAACAACATAGTTCCATGTGCTCATCAGAACTCTCTAGAAAAAGAGAAGAATACCTGCTCTTTTATACAAGCACGCACATATTATATTGGAAAAAGTAGAAAAAATTAAGAAAGTGCTGTGCTAAAAATCCATAAATATCATAAATGCGATAGTTTCTTGTCGTGGAATGTTATGCTTCTCATGAGAATATCCTAGTCTTTTAGATAATTACTTATGATTTCTTAGCTTCTAGATACATATAGATTGAGGGTAACCATGCCTCGAGCTAGGGTAAGGCTGACCTCTCAGAGAAATAGGGAGGTAGCACTAGCATCATAAATTTTTCTTTGCAGAAAATCCTCTTGCGTGCCAGATGTAGTACTTGGGTACATGTTCATTGCCGTACATGGCTACATGAGCATCTTGATAACGCTAAGTTGAAACTTGATCTTTCAAGGTCTGTCTCTCAAAAGTTATTTTCTTCTGTTGGTTTGCCTTAACTACATGTTCACTGTATATAAGTGGCTGAGTCATGTCTCTGGAGAATAGATATTTGGTGAAAATTGTGGACCTGAACTCAGAAGTCTAATTTTCAATTGTATAAATTCACTAAAATATAGGCCATTTTCATAGCAACAAATAAAGTCGAAGCCGGACGAGTAGTTGCTGTATAGGCACAGATGCAGTCTTCTTGTTGTGAGTGCCATGATATTGTTGCTGATATATTTGTCCTGATCACATATGAGAGCAACCTAGTGCATGTGTGGTTCCGTTGCCTAGACTTTACTGGGCTAGGCAATACCAGTACATTCAGTTTGGTTCTCCCTCATAAGCAAGAATATCCTTTGCTTGTGTTGCCCAAAAGTAATGTGCATAGACGAGGGTAAATGTGTGTTGTTGCTGCTTTCACATTGGAATTACTCCTACTTTGTTTCCAATTCTTTCAACATACTCCCTCCGATCCATATTAATTGACTTTGATTTGTCAAAATTTGGATGAACCTATATACTAAATGGTGTCTAGATTCATTCAAATCTAGACAAATTTAAGTCAATTAGTATGGGCCGGAGGGAGTAGTTGTTTTCTCTCATTGCAGTGGTTCCCTGTTTTGTTTTTCATCTTTAACAATATATTGCTTCTTCTCCTTGCAGTGGTGTAGACAATAAGTTCTGGTGCTGGATCTCCAGAATCGTATCTGTTTATAGTGTGGCGGAGGTTTTTGTTTCAGGCGGTAGCCTGATTTCTGGCCATCCAAGACCTGAAATAATCTGTACTTGGGACCCAAACATTGGAGAGGAGCTGTGTTAGCAAATTCATTTGTACCGTATTTTATTTCCATGCACGCTCGATTTAGTTACACATGTTTATTGAGGAAGACTCAACTGTGAAGCTACACTGCTGCAGACTTGTGTATTCTTTCTGGTTGTACTCTCCAGCAGATTGTATTCTTTTTCATGTTTTTGTGATGCAAATAGTTGGCAATTGGCATTACATGTTTCTTTCATAGACCGTGGATATGATGTTAAGTTCAGATTCGGTGCCAATAAACATTAAATTAAATTATGCTAAAGGTACATCACGAATTCCTCTAATATTTTGGGTTTATTTATCATGCTAATTCGAGTCCATTACATGTTTCTTTCATAGACCGTGGATATGATGTTAACTTCAGATTCGGTGCCAATAAACATTAAATTAAATTATGCTAAAGGTACATCACGAATTCCTCTAATATTTTGGGTTTATTTATCATGCTAATTCGAGTCCAAAGACTTTGTTTACATGATGGGGTATAGAGAAATACAAGTTGAGTATTAAAGAAGAGCAAATAACTCCACACCATCTGTACAGACTTGCTGCATCTAACCGGAAAGGAAACACGACGTGATGCACATGAAGCCAACGCATGTGGACCAATATTGAATGTGTACATGATATCTGTGCACATGGTGTCTCGGTTACAAAACTATCTCCTCAGCACACAAACGACAATTATCTCAAAACTCCAGCAATGGATACAAGGACCTTTAAAACAGCATGGCTCTAGGAATCGGCTGAACGAGGCCCAAAATCAACATGAAAGATGTCTCAACATTGTAGCTAGATATCTGCCAACATTGGTGGAACAAAACTGAGATCCTGCAGAGTTTGTTCGAAGATGTGGCCTATTCTCAGCAAATTCCCCTATAGAAAAGTATGAAAAAATATCATTATTGGATTCTCTTAACGGAAAAGAATCGGTAGCAAGGACAGAAAGGGAAACTTTGCTAATCCTGGAGCGATGCAGCGGCACTCAAGGTCGACGATGGCAGTATGTTGTATTACCTCACTGAAGGGCGATCCAATCATCTGAAGTCCAACTGGGAGACCTGCAGATCCACCCTCGACAAATCCACAAGGCACAACCAACGCAGGAAGCCCGGCCAAATTAACATTCACCTGCATCAGTCATCAGATTTGCACCGAACTCTTTAAGGTTCACTTGCGTGGTAACTTTAATATTCCACCATGAACAGAATTCTACTTCGATGCACTAGTTTAACCAATAGTTTAAAACTAACTTCATTGTGCACGATGCAGTAGGCAAAATAATATTACTTTGGAACAACAGCCAACATAGATATAAGTCTGCAGTTGTACATCAACAAAGATAAATGCGCATTCAACAATTGCACTGGTCATGATGTCTCCGCGTACATGGCTAATGGATCATTTGTCTTTTCACCTGCCAAAAGGGCTCGACTTATCAATGTGAAAGGAAAATAGGAAAGGACCATATTCTTTTTATGAGAGGAAGAGATTACATGAACAGACAATAGCATACCTATCTTGTAGGCTGCTGATGGAGCAGCAGGTGAAATAAGAACGTCATATCTTTTCAAAGCTTCTTCGAAGCTTTTCTTAACCAGTGTCCTCACCTACTACAGTGTAAATTTGTTGGTTAAGAGGTAAAATAAAAAAAAACTGTAAATTTTGCATTGGATGCTACTTTTCTACCCCTTACCTGCTGCGCGCGTTTGTAGTATGCATCATAGTATCCAGCAGATAATGCATACGTTCCCATCAAAATTCTCATTTTGACCTGAAAACAGAAATCAAAATTGTATTTGCGCACAACTTATAAGAAATATTTTCTCAGGAAATTTACCAGTAACCATGATAGTGGTATAAAACTAAAAAACATAAAGTACAGCCCAATGTAGCCATAGAACCATGCTTCTTTTTCACTGATTATGGTTTTGTAGATTCAGCAAAAATGTTCTCCGTATTAATATTAGTACAGTTAGAATTCCAACTAGCATGTTGTCACCGACATGGCATGCCCAGAATTGGTTGCTTAAGAACATAATATGACCATGGCAAGTATGGTCTGTATTCACATGGGCTAAATTTAAAGCTCTGCTTGAGGAGGGATCAAAGCGGTATTCTAAATTCAATTGAGTTTTATTTCATGTTTCAGGTACAGTACAGGTTGCTTGAAGCAGTGCACTACTTTAGATCAAGTGGCTATCTTTTTTAGATAATGGAAGATATCACTCTCCCGGTCTCTACATAATAAGATGCTCACCACCGTATTGTTTTTATGTAGCAGAAGCATGGTTTTATAGGCGACGCTTAGGCGTCCAGGCGCCCCTCCTCCGCCTTGAAAAAATGGGTGCTTTAGGCGCCTAGACGTCCAAAGCGCCCGCCTAGGCGTCAGAGCACCCCTACATCGCCTTATGACGCCTTAACGCCTTAAAAACCATGAGCAGAAGATAACACCCTCCCAGCCTTATCTCATGTTGTACACAACCAAGATCTAATGGTTAGTGCATATTTAATACTGCAGGAAACTTCATGAAAAACGTGACTAGCCCCTCAACTGTTGTGATCCTTTCAATGTCCATGCTACTGTACACGTAGCGACCAGCACTGCTCCTAAGCCTGCACCTTATAAGGCACTTCCTCAGGTAACACCACGCTTCAATCTTGAGAAGATAACTAAGCTGGCTATATTTCCTACTTCAGCAGAAAACAGTTTACATAGTACATATGTTCATTTACGCACAGTATGGACAGATAATGAGAGATGGGGAGGGGTGTGGCCGTTGGAGGTACTGTACCTCATGACCCAGACCATTGGCCCGGGAATCTCCATAAAGCTCATTCAATTCATCAGCTGGAACCTGCTTTCCATACCTGATAATAACTTTCCGATAACATAAATATTTCTAGATTTGAAATAATTGAATAAGTATGAGAATTCAAGTACAGTAAGATCACCTGATACCATCATAGCGTGACAGATTAGATGAGGCTTCAGAAGACGCCAGTATGTAATATGCTGGTAAGCCAAGAGAAAATGAAGGCAGAGAAACCTGAAATGAGTTGAAAAGAATAGTTTGCTGTATATTTTACGTTCTTTCCAGAAATCCCTTGTGAAACAAGAAAGAATACCCTTCATCCATTCCTATCATTTTTTCCCAGCAAGATGGAAGCAACAAACCTCTTCCACCACAGATCCCAATTGTTCCAGGTGTGAAGCAGCAGCCTTGATTGATGATATGACTCCGGTGTCCACACCCTCTCCCAGAGTTTCTTGAATAATCCCAATTCTCACATTATTTAATGGTTTTGATTCTAGTAAGTTTGGAGAAACCAAGTCTGATCTATAGTCTGGAACATCCTGAGAAAGTGACACGACAGATCAGATTCAGTAGCAATGAGACAAGCTATTCTGCCTTCTTGCTTCAGGATCTACTGGCTCCATATCCACTTGCATAGACATAGATACAAAAACGAACGAAATCAAGACAGTTCATGATCGTGAAAACCAGTGTGCGTGATGTGTACTTATATTAGATATAGTGAGTGAATTGCATTAGCACTTTATAGGTTGAGATGGCCAACCTCTGCCCCAAAAATCTTTAACAAAATGTTAACCGAGAATTTACAGTGGTCGCCAGGAGTATCAACAGTTCAACACGATATGTGCATCAAATAAACGGCACTAAAGTTATGATTCATGCAAACACAATAACAACAAGAGATTTCAGTCCCATAAAGAACGACAGTTGTCAACACGAGAAAATATCTCACCCGTGCAAATTATGGCCATATCATTTTCCTTGTTACATGGCTACATGCTGTTTCTTATTCACAGTTACTGAACTGAATGAACCTAAAGAAAGTGTAAGTGGTTCCCCAACTAAATCAGAAGAAAACATATCTTGACTGAAACAGAAGAATATAAAATGCAAGTTAAGGTATAGTTTCAGTGTCCTTACATTAGAGCTACTGGTTGAATCCATTTTGTCATGGCCAGCAATTACTGACAACATGGTTGCGGTGTCAAAAACTGACGATCCAAAGCATCCCACAACGTCCAGTGATGAAGCATAAGCCATCAGGCCAAAGCGAGATACCCGGCCATAAGTTGGCTTTAGTCCTACTACACCACAGAACGATGCTGGTTGCCTCACACTTCCACCAGTATCACTCCCTAAGGACACCACACATTGTCTAGCAGAAACGGCAGAAGCAGAACCACCTGAGGATCCCCCAGGAACACATGAGTCGTCCCAAGGGTTTGTTGTCACCTGCATACCATCAATGTTATCTATTAGTGCTATATCACCCCATAACTATATCGCAAGAATGATGCAGTACACACCAGTGGAAACTATAGATTATATATGTTCAACAAAGTCTGAAAGCAGCAAGAAGTTCCATTCACATCAATAAAGACTTGCAGGTTTAATTTGCAAGTACAAAGAAGTCGCCGAGTTTGATTTCATTGATCTCTACGAACCAACATAAATACGCATCTACCGCATTTGTCAACCTATGATGATGCAGATTCAAACGTCCAGGAATTTGGACAAAACAGTGTATGAATTTGTTCACTGGGCCTCCAAACCTGAAAACCAGATCCCTCGGTGGTGCTCCCCATGCCGAACTCGTCAAGGTTAGTCTTCCCCACGACAATGGCGCCTGCTTCTCGCAGCCGCCGCACTGCCGTGGCGTCGTACGCGGGCTGGAACCCGTCCAGTATCCGCGACCCGCCAGTGGAGGGCATGGCGGCGGTGCAGAGGTTATCCTTGACGCCCACAAGGACCCCCGCGAGCGGTCCTACAGCATCTTTCCCACCGGAGGCAATTCTCCTGTCGAGCTCCTCCGCCTCCCGCTCGGCGGCGGCGTCCGCCACATGGATGAAGCTGCGCACGCTCGGCTCGGTGCGGCGCAGGCGGGAGAGGTACTCGGAAGTGATGTCGACCGCGGTCCTCTCGCCGGAGAGAAGCGACTCGCGGATGGAGAGGATGGAAGAGGGGCCGGGCGGGGCCACCACGGTCTTGGCGGGGCGGAGGAGAGGGAAGAGACCGCGGTGAAGCGGCGACGAGGACCGGAAGAGATGCGGCGGTGGAGAGGAGCATGCGGTGGGCTTGGAGAGGCGGCGGCATCGCGGCGGCCGGCGGGGAGGTTCTCCGGCGAACGCCGGTGCGCGTGGGGGTTTGGGGTTTCCGGTTTGGATGGGGTGGGAACTGGGTGTGGATTTGGGGATTGGGTGGGATGGGGAGCGATGGTTGGATGGAGAACACGTGGAACATCAACGCTTTGTGAGCGTCCGATCCTGTCAGCTAATCGAAGTTTACCGGGGCTGTTCGGTCAACGAAAGCGTTCCTAGTGTAAATTGATTCGTTGAAACAGACACGTCAAGAAGAAGAGATTTGGCTAAACTTGAGCTCAATATAAGAGAGATTTGGCCAGAATTCAATATGTTTGCTCTTCCGTTTATTTAGGAGAAGAATATTCAAGACAAATGGCATGATTTATAGCGCGTTTGGTTGCTCGCATGGTCTTAGCCTGCGAGTGAAAATTAGGCTTTGACTTATGTTCTGCACTTCATTTGATCACCCGCATTAGACTCATAAGCAAAATGGAATGTCGTTTGGTTAGAGTGAGTAACACGAGGTATTGGGGTGTGTCGTAAAAAAAACATTTCACCTTAATCCCCTATAATATATTCAGTTGTCCTTCAATTCAAGATAAGCTCTACATAAAAAACATGCACCACGATGTTTGTGATTTTATTCCCGCGGCCAGTTCTAGCTTCATCGAGTGTTCGAAGCTCTATTTGGTGTTCATATTGAAGCTCTTTTTTATGAAATTTGTTAGACTTATTGCACATGTTTGACCGATTGAATTTTTCATAAATAGCTTCATCTTACTGTTTTACACAACTTCCATGGTTTAAGCTCTCTCTCTCTCTCTCTCTCTCTCCTTGCCGCCTGTCGCATCTTACTGTTTCACACAACTTTCATGGTTTAAGCTCTCTCTCTCTCTCTCTCTCTCTCTCTCTCTCTCTCTCTTTGCCGCATGTCGCATCTTTTAGTTGTAGATGGGTTATTTGTGGATCCCCCTCAAGTGTGAGGAGCTCTCCTTTGCTCCCTTCCTCCTAAGCTCGAACAACTGATCGCCGTCAGTGTTGGTCCTTTCCCTTGTGCGTCGTGCCACCCACACATGACACGTCACCCTGGATTCCTCTCACGTTGGTATTCAGTGCATGTTGGGTGCATGTTGGGTCTGATGTTGTTTTCCCATACCTACCTTTTATGCAAGCTACACGAGGAAACACTTGCTCCCTCGTCTTTTCTGATTGCTGAATAACATAAATTTTTGGTTATCCCGGTAAATGATTGATGAAAAAACAGCTGCAAATCAATGTGCAATCTATTTCACCAGTCAATGTAGCTGGAAGTTTTCTAACTGCGGAATGAACACTTCCAACTCATAGAGATCGGAAGAAGTGTTGATGCAACGCAATAGTACCGAGGAGTATGCCCTTGCACCTAAATTGAATCCATAGTGTGTGAACTTTAATTGAGGCAAACATATTTCAAGTTAGTCGTACTCTTCTTCTCTTTGAATTGTCCGTAACATGTGTGAATAGTAAATAATAAGGTCAAACAAAGAAATATGCCTCAAATTATCTACAACATAAAGTTTAATATTATCCAACTAGATCATTGTTTGACCTTTCCTCTTAGATGTGCATTTAAAAATAAATCATGTTCGAGTTTTTCAAGTCCACTCTCCATGTTCAATTATTTTCATATCCGACGCATCTTCATGTGTTCTCCGTTCAGTGGGTCCGAATCAATGGATGCATCTGGTGCATAAGTTATATTTTCAGGAGATAAGTTCACAACTTAGATTAGCTTATAAACATCGTAATCTTGATTAAAAATTGATTTTTAGGATGTTTGTAACTTATAAATACTAGTATTAACTTTAATAAGCCTCACATCTTGGTATGGATATTTCATTCTTAGCATTCAACTTGATAAATTTGTGCTAACATAATGAAATGGCATCTATTCATTTGTTGTGCCTCTTAATTTCTCACTCTCTTAACTACCTTAATCTTGATGCAACTCTTAAACGGTTACAAAACGAGGCATAGATATGGTGGCAAACCATAGAGTAAAGAAGAGTACATTAAAAACGTCATAATTAGGGTAAAGTTAATGACCATGTACAAAAAAGCACCATCACATGAATGGTAAGTGTTTAACACATTCACCCCAATTGTGGTTTTTATTTGCAGTTTACCTAGTAAAGATAGATAACAAATGAATTTACCAGATTTTTTCTTCCCTTCCTATGGTGGAGTTATAGCCACGAGTTAGAGAAGAAAGCAATTCAACAGGTCATTTTTGTTTTCTACATGTAGTTCGACAAGCTGGAGGTGTAGCTGGATGGTCGAGGAGTGTGGCTCATTTGTTTGTTCTTTCTGCACTTCCAATCATTTTGTGATCCAGTTATTTGTATCAACTACTGGTACAACAGGAAGTGGACGTGCGAAGAAAGGTATATATCATATTCCGAATATATTTCCATTTGGCATACTATTGAAATCAATCAAAGATAATAAGTTGCTCTCAAACGAAAAAAATGTTACAAGAGACGTAACCACCTGCAGATGCCATCTTTATATGGAAAAGATTTGGTTCTTCATTTATTGAGGTGCCAATTGTTGTACTCTACTCTAACCATGCAATCTGATAGCCACTATAATTTCATATGAAGATCAAGAATACCTACCAACCCATTTAGTGATCATCCATCTATTGATTCTCCTTAATGTCTTTGTTTTCATCAGGACTTCATTTTTATATGGTAATGTTATTTTTTACATACTCAAAAAACTGCCATTCGATTGGAAGATATGTTTGAGATTATCTTTAAAGAAACTCTTCCAAAAATAATTAAATGTATATGCAGTGGCACCCATCAAAAATCTCGGGTGAAGCCAAATGCACACACAACACGTGAAAAAACAAAACACAAACAAAAGAAATAGTGCAACAAAAGTCCTTCTAGTTTTATTACTCACCGAGCCTTTTCTAGCCCAACTAGAGCCTTCACGATGTTCTTTTGAGATGAGATAGAGCCTAAGAGGAAGTTAGCAAACCGACAAAGTCCTGGTCGACCTCTATCGAGTTCGAGCTGGCCTAGCAGTATTTGCTGAAAGTCAACTCACTTACAACTCTAGAAGCACGGTTGAAAACTCATGAGTGATAAGGTGGATGAGCTATGACTCGTGAGGTTCCCACCATGTGTCAGAGATGTCAACAAAACAACCTCGAGCAAATATCGCTAGGCTAGCTTGAGCTTGGTAAAGGTCAAACACGACATAGTTAGTTTTCTAACTTCTTGTTAGGCTTGAGTTGTCTCGGAAGAATCTCATGAAGGCTCCAGCTTAGCTTGAAAAAGCTTGAAAGAATCTCTTGAAGACCCTGGGCTCGGAATTCCAAATGAGTAAGGAAAATCAATGTCTAGTGATATACTCCCTCTGTCATCAAATAGGTGACGTACAAACTTAGTCAAAAGGTTAATATTTTCTAACTTTCACCAAATATTATTAAAGAAAATATCAACAACTATAATATTAAATAAGTATGTTATAAAAATATATATAATGTATGTCTATTTATATTGATTTGGTATTACAGATATTCATAACTTTTACGTATTCTAGGTCAAATTAAGAACACTGACTTTTATGTGAGTTTATATGCCACCTCCTTTTGGAACGGAGGGAGCATTAGTAAACTAAACAAAGCTTGCGTAGACTCTCTCGAAGTAGAAAGTACTTGAGTAGACACGATCTTAGCTCGATAAATTAGGATAATTAGCTATGATCAAAATGATTATTTTCAATCAATTTGAGCTCGATAATCATGCGATCTCGTCTCAAGAGATCATGTAGGCTTGATCTTAGTTTCAGTAGACTTCAGTGCTCAAACTTCTTAGATAACCCTAATTGCATCAGTGTATAATGTCATTTTGTCCATAGACGAGATAAAGGACCCACCATTTGGTAATAATACTTCTTGATACGGTGAATAATGGTACTGATAACTTTTGATTAACCAATGTCATTTAGTGATTCATATGGTATTCTATAGAAAAAATTCAGTTATAGTTATAATTTTGAACAAATTACTTCAGGGTACAAATATGGTTTCCACACCATAGACCATATCCAAAAATATTACTTTTATGCGATAGCATCTCATATGGTATATTGGATAGCTATTTTTTTCTACTCCTTCCGTCTCAAACTAGATGTCTTAGATTTTTTAAAATTTGGATAAATTTATATACGAAATATTGTCTAGATTCATCCAGATTTTAACAAATTTAAGACATCTATTTTAAGACGAACAGAGTAGAACTAACTGGATTTCAAGATTGGCTTCATACAATGCAGCAACCGGCATGCTTAAGTTGGCACAAAGCTTAGATGCGTCATGTTATATGTGCTTTCGCCAACGATTTAGTGCAACATGCCAATAGCGGAAAGAATAGTATCTTGACTATTTCATTCGTACTCTCAATCGAACAAGTCAAAGTGATTTTACCATGGAAAATGATGGTAATCCCCCAGGGGATCCATCGTCCAAATCCGGATCCCACGCGATTCATGTGCTGGTCCACTTCTTCCTTATCCCTTCTCATGCAATCCTCTCGCGCAATTTTCACGGAAATTCTAGCGACCTCCGCCTCCCCAAAGACCTCGCCGCCCTGCCGGCTCGTCTCTCCTCAACTCCTCCGCCTCCATCGCCTCCCTCCTCCGCCGTCTCCGGCAACCTCCGCCTCCTCCAACCTTCCTCCTCGACCTCCATCTCCATCTCCGCCTTCGCTCTGGCAACCTCTTCCTGCCTCTCGACCTCCTCTCTGCCCGCCTCGCCTCCTCTCCTCCACTCCTCCCTCCTGCCGTCCTCCTCCATTCCCCTCCGTCCTCCATCATCGACCTCTCCCCTGAGCGGTACTACTCAATGAACATTATTTATGGTTTTGTTTGTCCTATTCCCTCCGTCCACTTCTAGCTTTTATCTAAGTCAAATTTTATCAAATTTGACCAACTTTATAAATAAATATTATAACATATATTACATCAAATTAAATATTATAAAACTAAAATTAAAAACATATCTACTAGTATCAATTTAGAGTCATAAATATTGCTATATTTTTTATAAAGTTAGTCAAATTTTACTAACTTTAACTAGGAAAATCCTAGAAGTACACTTATTCGTGGACGGAGGGAGTGAGTACGTGACTAATTAGGCATTCACTACCTCCATGTATCATGCATAGTAACGAACATGATATATTCATGTAAATTCTTTATCATGCCACAATCTGCTACAATTTCGCAACGAGAGACACTATTGTTCACGATATGATTTGAGTAGTACGCGTCGTCGTCTCGAGATCTCTAGACCCCATGTATCATTGAGCTTTGCTCATGTTGTCCATAAACTCCACCAGCCGTGGGCGTAGAAGGAAAAGAACGGGATAAGTGAGTGCCTACCCAATCGGGACGAAAGTCAATAGTGTAGTGATCTTCATCCTGTTAGGGATGCAAGCTGCACATCGTCATAACAAATTGTTGTGATTCGTATAAATTATTCAGCAAGGAAAACATAGCGGCACACAAGTCGCTCGCATCGGTCCCGTTCGAATTGAATTATATATTGCTAGGATGGAATGTGCCTAGGGGCTATGTCGATCAGATCGGAGCAAAAAAGGACACGTGGACAATCGATCGATCCAACCGAAGTTGGCGAGCACGAAGAGAGAGAGAGAGAGAGAGAGAGAGAGAGAGAGAGAGAGAGAGAGAGAGAGAAGAAGGACAGGGGCGACTCAGGCGACATGTCGTCGCACGCGTGCATATATTCGATGTAGCAACAAATATGATCACACGGTACACAACCTGCAAGCTTGCAAGCACACGCACATGCTCTTTTTCAAGACGCGACGCATTGCACCACAATCTCGTGACTCCTAGTCGTTCGATAACCCTAATAACCCATCGATGCCCTGCGGAATCCCGAGAGGCGCACGCGCTGCAGCAGAAACTACAGGGAGAAAGGCTTGGGATGCTTTCCTAAGAACACGGGATATGAACACCTAAGCTCGCACTCTCGCACAAGCTACGACTCTATCATCTTGGGTCATTATGAATTCATAAGCTCTGGCACGTTTGCATTTGTATTCCCATAGTTGTTAGGCAACAAAGTCACATTAATATTCCCTAAACAATTTCTCAATAAGAAACTTTCGTCAAACCTAGAATTCTCATGTAATAGTCTTCTTGATAAGAGGTAGTACTCAATGAACATTATTTATGCTGTTCATACGTGCCTAATTATGCATTTCCTACCTCCATGTTCATGTATCATGTATAGTAATGGACGTGATACACATGCATCGAAAGTCTTATCATGTCACTATCTGCTAGTGTACGGTTTTGCAACGAAAATCACTATACTTTGTGATATGATTTGAGTAGTACGCGTCGTCCTCCTTAGAATTTCTAGGCCCCATGTACCGCTGAACTTGGTTGAAGTTGTCCATGAAACTCTACCTGCCATGATGGCCGTCGAAGGAGAAGAAGAGGATGAGCGAGTGCCTAGGCGCAAAGGTGAATACGTCTTGTGGGGTTGCCATAAAAGGACAATTCAAGCGAGTTTGCATTTTGATGTGACTTACGTCAGCTCAGAGCTAAAAAGGACGTGTGGACAATGGATAGATACAACCGAAGTTTGGCGAGCACGAAGACTCGGAGAGAGGAGCAAACCCTAGAGGGGGCCGTGAGAAGCAAGGACATGGGGCGACTCAGAGCATCCGAGCGGTGAGGAGCAAATGGGACATCCGATTTTATCCATTTGGGATGTGTTCGAGATGTATTGTTCTCCTCTGTCCAGGGGTGTGCCCAACAGGGAGCAATTTTTTCCCTAAAGTACTTTAAAAAAAATATTATATAGGTCATAAGCTTCGCCCACTTGTGTAGGATGGCCGCCCGCAGCTCCGCACCAAGCGACACCGGCAAAATCGGGACGCCGCCGGCGCTCAGCGTCCACCCACTGGGGCAGAAGGGACATCGAATAGTTCGCCTCGTACAAGGCACGCGCCTCCCACTCATGAAGCCAGCGTCGAGCGGTGTACATGTACATGATGGTGGGCGTGTGGTGGGCGGGGCGCAGAGTAGGGAGGGGGGGGGTGCGGGGAGAGCTGAGCGGGGGACATGGTGAATTGTGAGGGAGGGAGATTGCACACCCTCTTATGAAGGCTGATCATTAATGGAAAACACAGGAGGCCGGTAGAAGCATCGGCGGCGATGTAGTGTTCTCCGGACGCGGTCAACGAGGAGAAGCGGCCACAGCGGGACCATCGAGGAAGCAGTTAAACGGCCGGCGCAGGTGTTTCAGCGGCTACCATTAATGAAAAGCGCATGAGGCTGGTCCGGAGTCGCGGACATTCACGAGAGCAAAAGCTGCCTCAATTTAGACCACGAATTCGACGGTTTAGGGTTTGCGAACGGTTTGCGCCCCCGTTGGAAGGGAGCTCGTTTTTAGATCTTGTTGTAAGCGTTGAAGACAGATAAAGGGCATTGTGGTGTGGGCACTCAGGCGCCGTGGCGGCGAGTCGTCCAATGCACCAACAAATACGATGACACACGGTACCCAGGCTTGAACGGACGCTCCACGCTCTTTGGCACCTAGGGAGAAGGCACGCGCTGCGTCGCACCATAAATGTCGCCTCCGTCCAGCCGATAACCCCGATGACGAATGACCCATCGATGTGCTGCCCCGTGAATCCCGAGAGCGCGCACGCCGCGCACGCGCAAGCAAAACTACGGGGAGAAAGGCCTGGGACGCTCCACCCCCAGCCCCCCAGCCAGCCCGCATAGCACATCGCCTTCCCTTAAAAAAACTTCGTTCGCCTCCGGGCGGAGCTTTCGAAGCTCCCAACCCCTCCCTCGGCCCCACCCCCGCTCCCTCCCTCCCTCCCTCCCTCCCTCGCAACCATCACCACCGCCCACAGTTCCTACCGCCGCCGCCTCTATATCCCCCCACCACCCCTCCCTCGCATGCCACGCTCGCCCCCACCGCCGCCTCCTCCTCCTCACCGACCGCATCCCCCTGCCCGCCACTGATTATCCCCACACTGCTACTACCATCCCTCCGCGGGGCCGCCGCCGCCGCCGCCACAGCGAGATCTCCGGCTGCCCGCGCCATGGTCGCCGCCTCCGGCATCGCGCCGCCGCGAGCCGCGGCCGCCCTCCCCAGCACGCGCGCGCGCGCCGGTCACCGGGTCGGCTTCCTCCGATCCCAGCCGCAGCTGCCCGCCGCCTCGGCCAAGCTCCGCTGCTGCGCCTCCGCCACCAACGACAGCGTGCCGGCCGCCCCGAAGCCTCGACTCCCAAGGTAACGCCACTGGCACCACTCACCTACCTTACTGCCTGCAATGGCGAGGCCGAGGCGCCGAGATGCGATTGCCTCTCCTGCCAAGTTGGGGATCGTTTAGGAAGTATACTCGCGCGTCAGAGGCGCCATTTCTCCTGCGGTTCCTTTACCGAGGATCTTCACTCCTCATTGCCTGATTGATTCTCAGGTGGTTATTCTGGGGATGGTGCGATTTCAGTTCATTTCGCTCGGGTTTTTTCGTTTAAATCATGAGTAATTGCTCTAAATAGTTTGGGTTGGGTTTTTGTTTAAATCTGGAGTTAGTTCATGTGATTTGGTCATCTTTCAGTAGGAGATTTAGCTTTGCCCGTGGCAGTTTCGTATTTATTACGCTTGCTCGGATGGTTGGCTCTAACTGCAAAGGTGCTTCTGCTTGTTGACTTGCTTTTCAGTACTACTACGGGTTTATACGGCGTTTTAAGACCGAAAAAATGCAGCAGTTCATTGTAGTCAGATCAGGCTGTCATCACATGTTCAGAAGCTTCGCTACTGCGAGTGATGCCAATTTGCCTCGGATTACTAGTGTTACTGCGTGTCACCTGAATAGGCAGCACTAGCTCCTGCTTTGTATGAACATGGATGGGAATATTGCCATGCTTGCTCATAAATGCGCTGGCAGATGATGCCATTTTTGCTGCTCACTGTGTGCTGTAGGCAACCGCATGATGCTATTGCTTGTGTTGATCCAACTGTAGTGATGGGGTCGAATTATTGATCTACAATTATTGAGTTTTCAAGAGGATTTACAGTTACAGGAAATGTCTTGACGTTAATGAGAAACTGCAGGGTCGTTGGTTTGGGCTCAAAGCTCATTGGATGCGGATCGGCAACTCCATCACTTACCATTTCAAATGATGACCTTTCTAAAGTAGTTGAAACGTCAGATGAATGGATCGCAACACGCACTGGGATTCGGAGCAGACGAGTTCTTTCGGGTACTTCTGATGCACTTTTCTCCCTCCTCTTTCACTAAGGTTGTTTGACTAGGGTAATTTTCTCCCTCTGGCAAGATGTATAGCGATTATATCTGACTATTTATCTTACTTAGGCGATCCTGTATGAATGATGATGTGTGCATCACACGTCATTATGCTTGAAGTTTTTTTTAGGTCATACACATGTTAATTTAAGTAATAATAATTGTATTCCCTAAAACAAACTAGTAATAATAATTGTAATGGATGAACATATGCTTTGTCCTAAAACACTCTTTTCCATTTAAACTAAATGAACAACAATCATCATGCAACGTAGACACAAGCACAAAAGTAAATGTACATGTGGGTAAATCTATATCTTCTTATGTTATTTAATTACCTAATGATTCACTGACCTCTATTTTATATAAATGAATGCATCGCTTTTCACATGTTGGTTCCAAGTCGATGCACATATGTAACTGTATAGGTGTGGTTAATATCATTGTGTCTGAGTATGTACTAGGTAGGTAGCATAATCTTGTTGTCAAAACGTTAGGAGACACAGTGTTTCCATTTAGCAGACATTCATTTCTCTATGTTTCAGGGGTAATTTGTAATTTTTTATTGTGTTAGGAGATGAAACACTGGGAGGCCTTTCAGTACAGGCAGCACAAAGGGCTCTTGAGATGGCTCAAGTAAGACCTGAAGATGTTGAAATGGTAATATTCTGCACATCTACTCCAGATGATCTCTTTGGAGCTGCTGGTCAGGTATGGCTATGCAACCCCTGCCTTTTTCTTGTCATACTTTAATGGAAACTATTTCTGGTATTTAACAAAGTGATATGTTTGAGCTACTGTGTACTCCTGCTTTTAATGTGAGCCAACTCATGCGTGAGAATCTACTTATTTTTTGTTTTACTCTGTATCATAAGTTGGATAGGAAGGGTACAATTTTATTGTTAAATTTTTCAGAGGAATTGCTGTTTAAAGTATGTTGTTATAGACAACAATTAATCAATAAGATGAAACTATATTTTCCAATAATCTAGCAATGCCATATTCATGATGGTATCTTGACATACTTCTGAGTTCTAGCATATCAAACCAAAAATATATTTTACTGGCATGCTTTCTGGAACAGCGTGTAGTTCGTGGAGGGACTTACATAATATATTCACTATGTAACGATCTTTGCATTTGTTTTCAGATATATTTAAGTTTTGTTTTTATGTTCTTTTCTATTAATGTTGCGGTCTATCTGTTATGATAAATTCTACACTGTTCTAGTGCCTTTTGGATTTTACTATGCTCGATTTCGCATATAACTGGATAAAATTTAAACAGGTACTGGCGGAGGTGGGGTGCACAAATGCATTTGGCTTTGACATCACTGCTGCCTGTAGTGGGTTCATTGTTGGTTTGATTACAGCTACTCAGTATATCAAAGGTAATTCTGTTGTTAAATATTGACAGGAAGTTATTCAGTGCCCTGTTGGATAAATATAGTTATTATGTTGGGTTAATATATGCTACTATTGTAGGCAGTGGTTATCAGAATGTCCTAGTAATTGGTGCAGATGCTCTTTCACAGTATGTGGACTGGACAGACAGAGGTACATGCATCCTGTTTGGTGATGCTGCTGGCGCTGTTTTGGTCCAGGTATCTCTTATTTCTTGCTGATATGTGGGTTTACTTTCCATTATACCTTGTAATTTAACCAAGATCCATGGTTCAACGGGTTGTAGTCTGTCTTTATAGTCTATAGGGTATTACAATGCAATTTGTTTTATTACAGGCATGGAAGTGTTGGGTGGTGTGACATTCTATTATGCAAAATCTTTCTGCCATTTCTTTTGTGTACCATCTAATCCTCAATGTTGCAGGCATGCAGTGCTGATGAAGATGGCTTGCTAGGTTTTTGTATCCAAAGCGATGGCAACGGGCAAAAGTATGATTTTTTTCAGTAAAGTTTTGATGTCATTTTTCTTGTCGGTCATTTCCTTATGTTAGCTGTTTACTTATGCAGGCACCTGCATTGCTCGGGTTCTAACGCTAAGTCGATCCTGTCCAAGAGCAATGGCGCCCCTAGCTTCCCACCAAAGAAGGGGACTTTCTCATGCATTGAAATGAACGGAAAAGAAGTTTTTCGCTTTGCTGTGCGTTGTGTCCCACAGTCTATTGAGAAGGCACTAGAAGAGGCTGGCCTACCCGCCTCCAGTATTGATTGGTTGTTGCTGCACCAGGTGAGTATCGTGTTGATGATGAAAAATGTTTGACCCTAAGCACCGATCTAATTGACCCACGCTGTTGCAGGCTAACCAGCGGATTATCGATGCTGCTGCCACTCGGTTGTCTATCCCATCAGAAAAAGTTCTTTCCAATCTTGCTAATTACGGCAACACCAGTGCGGCCTCCATTCCATTAGCGTTGGATGAGGCTGTTCGCGGTGGGAAGGTGAAGACAGGTGATATTATTGCGGCATCTGGTTTCGGAGCTGGACTTACCTGGGGTTCTGCTATTGTCAAATGGGGCTGAACATTTTTTGGGCGGCGAACTATCACAACAAATCAGACACCACCTGTTCCAAAGCTTTTGCCTGCATGGCCCTAGGTCTAAGCCTTTACAGGGTCATTTACTCTTTCCCTGGCCGATATTTTTCTTTTCAATTGTTCTTGCGCAAGAACACCGTGGCACTTTGCCTTATTCATCTATTCCTCCGGTGGTTTGGCCTGTTACAGAGCTTAGTTGTCAATGTGGTTATTTGTTAGCAGCGAGTTTGTACTGTACTAGTTCTCTGTAGTCTGAGTGGTGCGCGGGAGTATTTTGCATCTGAAATGGGAATTTAGCTGGTTTGAAAGGGGAATACATTGTAAAGTTTTAATGGGCCTTCTCAGTAAGGTTTTTTGGCTGGAAATTCCATTGAACTGTGGTCAAAGTTATAGCTGCACCCAATAAGCATGTACAAGGACTAAAGGTAATGAGCATATACTGTTGGCCAATTTTGAGTCATGATTCGTATGAACTACCTATATTGCAGATTGCTGCCATGTGCAAACTGTAGACCAACTCGGAAGAATAACACTAGGGTAAGCTGATAAAAACTGTCGCTCGCTTCATTTAGAATTTGAAAAATTGGTAATACTACAAGTGAATGAATTAGAAAGTAGAACTAGTGCAGCAACAATTTTTTAAACGATATATCATTGCAATTACTCCCTCTGTCTTGAAATAGAAATAGATATCGGAGATTTGTCTATATTTGTATGTATCTATGTACCATATATTTGTATCTACCTATATACCAAAACTCGTTTAATACATTTAAATCAGAACGAATTTATGACATCTATTTTGAGACAGAGAGAGTAATCAAAGCTGGGTCTGCTGTGTTAAAAGCCAGATATGCTAACCGCTGCACCACAATTTCTTACTAACAAGAGGGTTAGAGTTTGTCTGTTGTGCTGTGTGCTTGGGGTGGTGGGAGCGGTACAATTGCTTACTAACAAGAGGGTTAGAGTTTGTCTGTTGTGCCGTGTGCTTGGGGTGGTGGGAGCGGTGTCCATGCAAATAAATCTGTCTCAACTCTACTTTTACAACGAATTTCATGAGGGCATGTTAGAGTTCATGGTAATGTTGTCCGAATATGGCAAGATTAGTTTCTCAACGTGTCGCTTGCTCTTGCTATTTTTCGTGTTGCGGCCGGGACAAGGTGATTTCTCTAGAGCGAGGATGTTGGTCCCAAGGTGATGGATCTGTCGTTCTTCTCCAAATTTTCGATGGGAGAGGAGAGGTCCTGGTTGAAGAAAACACGGGGATGCCCCTCCTCGTTGACATGTCGTCCGCTAACTTTTGGTGTCCATCTCAGTGGTGGCGGAGTCGTGCGGCGGCCGCTAACTTCGATGGTTGCAGTAAACCCTATGGATCATTTTGTATTTCTTGATCGCTTAGAATTTTATCTACAAATTCAGGATTATCATTTTATCCCGGTATGTTTTTTAATTTTCACATGTGTTGCTTATTGTAACTTATTTTCCTATTAATAAAATATGTGTGGTTGCTCCATAAAAAGAGGTTGAAGGAGAGTCGCATGGCGGCTTCTAGGCTCTAGTGAGCACTTTTTCTGAAAAACACCAAAAATTTGAATTCAAAAGTTTCAAGAAAATGCAAAAAAAATCTAGGCTTAGCCAACTGTGTGTTCTATCTGTGTCTAAAATTTCAGCTCAAAATACACAAAATACTTTGTATTTTAGGCTCAACGAAAAATGACAAATAAGTTATTTCTGTTGGTGAACAGTGTTGAAAAGTAGATTAAAGTAAAGATTTTGCCATTAAGTGCGATTTTGTCACTTTTCTAAGCCTAAAAAACAAAGTATTTTGAGCTGAAAATTTACACAATGATAGAACATGGTTGTCTACATCTGGGTATTTTTTCCAAAAGTTTTGAAAACATTAGATTCACCAAATTTTCAAAGTTTGAGAAAAGAGAGGGGCTATCTGGAGCCCGTTTACAACGTGCTAATTTACTTAATTTTCCAAAGACTAGACACCATTCTCAACAAGTTTGGAGTTCTGGGTGAAATCGTCGGTGCATATAAGGTAAGCGGTCTTAAGTTTAAAGACCTAGCGAACAGATTGCTTTACTGTACTAAAAATATTTGCGGTCTTTTCTCAGAAAAATAAAATAATATTTGCGGTCTATAAGCAATCCCACCTCCTAGGCCTATTTTGACACAGCTCAGTGTCATTGTGCATTTGGCACACCGTTATTTTTCAGTTCGTATCTGTACTACTACTCCATCCGTATAGAAATAATTGACTTGATTTGTCTAAATTCACTATATATAGACGTATTTTAGTGCATAGATATATTATCCATCCGGGATGCAAACTTACCTTTTGTCAACTGGTATACGAAGGATTGTAGCAAAGTGTTTATCGGACCTCTTAGCAAGGTGTTGCCTGGAAGTTCCATTAAACTGACCTCCGTCAGTGAGCATGTAGAAAGACTAATGGTGAGAACATATAATGTGTGCCAACGCTGAGCAGGTTTGGCTGGACCCAACTAGGAAAAAAAATATAACGCCACCGATAACAAAAAGGACTCCATCGCCGGGATTTGAACCCGGGTCGCCTGGGTGAAAGCCAGGTATCCTAACCGGGCTGGACGACGATGGATTTGTGATTCTTACCAGGTTGATACCTATATATTACAAACATTTTTTATTATGCAGTTTCACACTCCGTGCCCTTTCACTCACAGACGAATTGAAATTCAGAGAACCCCAATACACACACAGCAGAAGAGGGAAGTCCGGTTTCACGAGCTAGATCGCGTAATGAGTGATGTCGAGGACGTCCACGGGCATGGACAGCTGGTAGCTCTTGGTGTACCTCGCCCGCAGCTGCAGGTAGTCGCCGTACTTGAACCCCCTGTACCGCGGCGGCTCGCCGACGTCGCCCGCGAACTGCGGCAGCGGCTCCACCCACTTGTCGCCGTGGACGTTGAGGAAGAAGATGAGCGAGTACCGGTGCGCCTCCGGCTTCCTCACCACCCGGTGCATGACGCTCCTGAACTTGCCGTTGCTGAGCACCTGCACGACGTCGCCGATGTTGACGACGATGCTGTCCTCGACGGGCTCCACGGGGGCCCACTCGCCTTCGGGCCCGAGGACCTCCAGGCCCCCGACGCCGTCCTGCATGACGAAGCTGATGCAGCTGACGTCCTGGTGCGGGCGGGCGCCGAAGTTCTCCTCCTGCGTCGCCGGGTAGCAGTGCCGCGCCGAGATGAAGTCGAAGGTGCGGTCGTCGTTGTACTCCGCGAGGAAGCCTCGTGGCAGGCCCATGGACTCGTTCAGAATCTCCTGGACGAGGAGACCCAACTCGGTGAGCTTGGCGTGCCACTCCACCAGCGCCTCCCTGTGGATGCATGACACGGGTCTTCCTTTTTAAGTTTATTAGAGCAGCGCTGATGCTTCTAACTGTCACTTATTTAAGCATAAATTTTGTCCCGAGAAGTATCTTTGAAAGAACACATATATGAGAGTGACTGTTAGATACTCTCAAATAAACTCATGAACTCGTTAAAAAAAACTCATAATAATGCGCTGAAGACGTATAAGATTCATCCGCGAGGAAACCTTGTGACAACCAAGTATCAATCAAGACCGTGAAACTATCTTACTTGCAGTTCGAGGGATAGTTTATTAATTGTTTAAGTTGCAAACTAGCGTAACATAAAATTTTAGTGGAAGTTTATTTCAATGATCCCCACCAAAGTACCGGGTATATAAACAATATTTTAAAATCATATACAAGCTCTGCCTATCTAAGTCTACTGGGGATCATTGAAATTATTGGGTTTTCTAGTGTGAATCCTAATGGACAATTCATAAATGGTAAAGGCCGGGACGAACCACATTGCTGTTGGGAATGGAGCATGGGGGAGAGAACATATACACACCTCCTCCGCCAGGCGTAATTACACGAAAAAGCAATCCCACCTGGACGTTCATGTGTCGGGCCTATCCTGCTCGTCCAACCAGCCTTCTAGATTCGTGTGTGGTCAGCGTGTCCTGTCCCGAGTCTCTTGTCCTAGTTGTAAAAGGGCCCCTCGACTAAATTCAGTTCATGTTAGAATGTTCTTTCCATTTTTCAACTCATACCTTTCACTTTCCTTATCTAACGTACCACTTTATGTTAGATGTGAACACTCGGTAGGGATCGCGGCGCGCGTACTTACACCACATCTTGTGTCCCTCACATAAGGTTGGAAGCTTAAATGTTCTGTTATATAAGTGTAAGATGTATTTGCACTGTTGCCGATTGTTAGGGCCGGTCCAAGATTTGCGGGATCTACGGCAACACGACATCAAAGGCTCTTTGATTAAAGTGGAAGAGTTTTCCTACTGTCAGGGCAATGTCCCCTACTCTAGAAAATTCTTTAAAAATATTTCAAATATCTGCCAAGCTCCACGACTTGTTCACGAAAGACTTAAATAGTTTTAGTATTCCACAAGAGAAATATTAGTTTAATATAATGTCAAATTAAATAATTTGTACATTTGATAGATCTATGGTCTTTGGAATTTTGGTGATTTTTTAAAAACTACTATATACTGTAATACTTATTTCTACCAATTGCTACTTGTGTACATGTGTATGTACTTGTAGAATGAAGCATAGACCACCATTATAAGAGTAACAGATCCATTTGCATGTGTGAAAGATAAGTAGTAGAGTAGACATATTCGACACATGATTAACATGGCAGGTCCAAACAAAAATAAGATCCAGGGTGAATAAAAGTAAATATGTTTTATACTAAACTGTTTGTTTATAATTAGATGACATAATTAACCACCTAACATTTTTTTTGAAAAATAAGTATAATATTTTTTGTTATTAAGTTGTAATGTATCACTCAATAACATATGCTTAATGGCTGTGTGCATCCCTAGTTGGTGTAGAGTCCGGAGAAGTGAAATTCTCCCCATTTTCTGAGGTTACAATGTTAGGAAGACAACACCTGTGGTAACAGTCTTCCGGAGTCTACATATGAAAAACTTGATAGAGTGCTTATTGATACCGAATAGGAAGATAAATTTCCTATGGTAAGTGTTCATGCTCTAGAGCTTATTGAGGCTCTGTCGAATCATGCTCTATTATTGTTATCTGTTGGAATACCACCACGAAAATCCAAAAGCAACTTCAAGTTTGAACTTGGATGGATTGATCGTGATGGTTTCCACGACTTGGCGAAGGCTATTTGAGAAAAACCAGTTAGTGGTCAAACACATATACAATGATAGAACAACAAAATGCGTGTCATACGCAAATTTCTTCATGGTTGGGATAGACATACTGCTAAAATCCTTAAAAAAATAAAAAAATACGCTTTTATGCTATTATTGATGATTTGGAGGCAATCTGCTATTATTGATGATTTGGAGGCTTCAACGGAAGTTAGGCTTTTGACTGCACATGAGATTGAGCTTAAAAACCAATCGAATGCGAAAATTGCCAGACTTTTGTGTGAGGAAGAACTTAAATGGTACCAGCGTTTCAATGCTAAATTCATACTTGAAGGAGATGCGACTACAAGATACTTCCAGGTTGTTGCCAATGGCAAGCATAAAAAGAAACTTATTCACTCTTTAATTCAAGATGAAGGTACGATTGAAGGTCAGGAGTATCTAAAATCGTATATTACAAGTTATTATAAATCTTTGTTTGGGGTACTGTCAGACAACTCCTTTTCGTTGCATGAGTCCCAGACAGAGAATATTTCTCAGGTTTCTGTTGAGAAAAACAATTTTCTAATTGCTCCTTACACTAAAGAGGAGGACAAGAAAGCTGTTTTCCAAAGGGAACATAATAAATCGCCAAGGCCTGATGACTTTCATGCAGAATTTGATCAAAAGTTCCGGAAAGTTATCAAGATGGACTTGATGCACTTGTTTGAGTTTTTGCAAGATGGCCAGCTAGACCCATTTCGGCTTAACTTTGGCAACATAATTTTACTACCTAAGGTTAACAATGCAGAACGCATACAACAGTATCGTCCTATTTGCCTTCTTAACGTTTTTTTTTCAAAAGTTGCTACGATTAGACTAAACTTAGTAGCGGATCATGTTGTTCGCTCTTCTCAAATTGATTTCATGCAAGGGATAAACATCCTAGATGGTGTATTAATCTTGCATGAAATGATTCATGAGCTACACTCAAAGAAATTAAATGGGGTGTTGTTAAAGATTGATTTTGAGAAGGCTTATGATAAAGTTAATTGGTCTTTTCTTCAGCAAACACTCCGTATGAAAGGTTTTCGGAGGAGTGGTATGCTCTCATACAGTCTTTTGTGTCTGGAGGAAGCGTTGCCATAAATGTCAACGATGACTCTTGGCAAATACCTCCAGACCAAAAAAGGACTGCGACAAGGGGATCCACTATCGCCTATACTATTTAACACAGTGGCTGATATGTTAGCTATCCTTATTGAGAGAGCAAGAACTGATGGCCAAATTGAAGGATTAGTTTCACATCTCGTTGATGGTGGATTCTCCATTCTTCAATACGCTGACGATACAATCTTATTTATGGAACATGATCTGGAGAAAGCTAAGAATCTGAAATTAATATTATCAGCATTTGAGCAACTCTCTGGATTGAAAATTAACTTTCACAAGAGTAACTTGTATTGTTTTGGCGAGGCTAACAACGATAGCCACCTTTATGCAGAACTTTTTGGTTGCGGCTAGGGGCAATTTCCAATCAACTATCTGGGAATATCGATACACTATCGATGTCTCACGATTGCTGAATGGAAACTCGTTGAGAAAAGACTTCAGAAACTTCTTAATACCTAGAAAGGTAATTTGTTATCCCTTGGGGAAAGACTAGTCCTCATAAATTCAGTACTCACCAACATGGTACTGTATATTATTTCATTTTTCTAGCTCCCAAAAGGGGTCTTGACGAAAGTGGATTATTTTCGGTCAAGATTCTTTTGGCAAGGGGATAGTCATAAAAAAATATCGATTGGCCCAATGGAATATAGTCTATAGACCCAAAGAATACGATGGACTGAGCATACATGACTTGTAAGTCAAAAGCACCGCACTCCTGGGTAAATGGCTTTCCAAACTTCTTTCAGAAGAAGGGGCTGGCAAACAAGTCATGTTGGCTCAAAAGTGGTATCTCAACTAGTTTGGAAACCTGGTGATTCACACTTTTGGATGGGACTAATGACATCCAAAAAAATCTTCCGATTTGGTGTTTTCAGTATTAAGGATGGATCAGAGATTAAATTCTGGGAAGATAAATGGCTTGGCCAAACTTCTCTTTGTGAATAATATCCGGCTCTATATTTGATCATTAGGCGCAAAGGGGATACACTTTCCATGGTAATAGAAACTAATCCTCCGAATGTGTCCTTCAGAAAAAGTCTCATAGGCACTAGACTGTTGTCTTGGAACAACCTTTTATTAAGGTTAGCCATGATATGGCTGCCAGAGGGTGTAGATAAATTCAAATGGAAATTACCATATAGTGGTAATTTTTATGTTGATTCAATGTATATAGCTTTGATCCAACCTGATATTTCAGTCTTTCAGTATTAAGGATGGATCAGAGATTAGATTCTGGGAAGATAAATGGCTTGGCCAAACTTCTCTTTGTGAATAATATCCGGCTCTATATTTGATCATTAGGCGCAAAGGGGATACACTTTCCATGGTAATAGAAACTAATCCTCCGAATGTGTCCTTCAGAAAAAGTCTCATAGGCACTAGACTGTTGTCTTGGAACAACCTTTTATTAAGGTTAGCCATGATATGGCTGCCAGAGGGTGTAGATAAATTCAAATGGAAATTACCACATAGTGGTAATTTTTATGTTGATTCAATGTATATAGCTTTGATCCAACCTGATATTTCAGTCGATGACAATAGTAAAATTTGGAAGATGAAAATACCCCTTAAAACAAAGGTCTTCGCTTCGTATCTCCGTAAAGTGGTTATTCTCACAAAAGATAATCTTGTTAAGAGGAATTGCATGGAAGTACACAGTATGTTTTTGTCACCATAATTAGACAATATGACACTTATTCTTCCAATGTAAATTTGCTCGTGCTATATGGTCAATCGTCCAAGTAGCCTCTGGTTTGTCCCCTCCACTTTCGGTAGTCATTGTATTTGGCAACTGGATGAATATGATTGTGGATAAATATGGAACTTTATTAAGGGTGAGAGCGCTTGCCATGGTCGCTTGGGCTATGTAGAAATGATAATATTTTTAATAACATCGTGTCTTCTCTGTAGATTATCTGTCGAGTCACGGCGATCCTCCGATCTTGAACTACTCTCCAACGTATGGAGTTTCGCGATTTGTTTGCAGAGGGTTGTACGTGATTGGAGGACATGGCGAGAGATGTCTTTTCCGATATGGATGACAGCATGATCTACGGATAGACCTCCCATAGCTAGTCTGGAGAATTATGTTTTGTTTTCCTTTATCTGTAATTTTCGTACTTTTTCTTTTGTTTTGTTGCGTGGTTGATCGGCTGTGTGCATCCTAGCTATGCAAAGTCCGGGTGTAAACTTACTTCTTAGTAATAAAGCACACATTTCCAAAAAAATCACTCAATGACATATAAAATTTCTCATTTTATTAATTATCCATGGTGGAATAAGAGATAAAATATAAGAATTACAACGACATTATAGAATAAACTTTTCAAACAAATAGAGAAAAATTCTCAAATTTGAACTTTAAGAAAATAAATTAACAGAATAATAGTGTGTACTTTTGAGAAAATAAATACAATATCATGTGTCTAGATGTTGGGTAGAAACATAGTGTCGGGAAATTTCATAGAAGATATCAATGACTTGTGCAAAAATCTCAAAATGAGTTATCAAAAAAGGATAAATAATTACGAGTTCTGTTTCATTATTACATTTTTGTACAAGCTCTCATGTTTGTTTGTGCCTTGAACCTTCTCATGTTCACTTAGATAGTAAAAATTTAGAGAAATACTTCCAAGCCAAATTAACAAGAAATATTAAACTCCTTTCATACGTTATATTTGTGCTATTTAAGTAGTATTAAGAAATAAAACACATGTCATCCCTAAATAAGAGCACACTGAGTTGAGAAATTAAATGCAAACAATTAGAAATTGATTGAATGGGGGGAGATATACACTAGCCTACCACCCTACAAATGTAGTACATTGGTCCGGGGCCTAGCGTTTGGGGGGGCCTAGGGCGGCCTCCCCCCTGTCCCATGATATTGACCGGCCATGATGTTTATTATGAGGATGAAATTGTTTCTCAAACATGTATGATGGGATAGGTAGAATCATGCGGACATGAGGAGATCCGCTTACAGAATAATATAGTTATATGATTGTGTTGTTAGTCTCTACTAATGAATACTTACAACCTTGTCAAGACACATGATGGCTTGGTCTGCGCATTTGGAGAGGCTACACAAATGCAACATAAAAAAATATTCAGAAATGATGGAGTATTTGGGAGCGGAGGCGAGAAGAATGAGAGTAGAGGCATGATAGACTATCGTTTGATCACCTATATTTTCTAGAATTATTCTACATTGTTAGGCCTCAAGAGTAGAAAATTACTATGGATGCACAAATTAGTCTTTCGTTGAGGTCCCCTACCTCATGGAGCCCGGTACGTGCGCCCCTCTGCCCCGTCCTATGGGCCGGCCCTGTTGATTGTTCCTCTTTGTCTCCCTAGTGGATCAGTTCTCACTGGTCTATGTATAAGAAAGGTAGCTCCTCAAAAAACCAAGATGCCTAACCCAAATGATACTCCCTCAAGGTTCTAAAGCTTTGCGCCACCGTTCATGTCTTCCCCATCCCGCCTCTTGGCGTACCCAAACAAGACAATAGATATATGAAACCCTATCTCTTATGATCTTGTGTGGGAGAGGGCTATCAAGTTTTTAGGAGCGCTTCCGCGCGACTACTGATATCCTCCTCAACTTTGCAACAAAAGGCTACTTTCCTTATGAAAACATGACTATATCAAAACACCGTGAGGGGATTTTCTTCCTCTGCACCATATGTGTTCTTTTTCCTTATGGGATTAAATTTTCATTATTAATGATGCTCATCGATGATGCTGTTCCTATCCTACTTACCAAAAACAGACCTATAGTTTAACAATTTTTTACGATCCAATTATCATGATTATTTTCGTTAATAGTTTTACCTTTCATATTTCTAGAATATATCTTATGAAAATTGCTTATATATATTCAACGGGGTGAACTTCGGTATGCCCTCTGGATCCACTCGTAGCCTGCATGTGCTTTGCATGCCCATGTCGGTATTGAACAAAACTGGCAAGAGGTTTGCTTCGGTATCCCCCCCTTCCCAAACTTTAAAGGGGTAATTTTGTCTTTTACTATTAATTACTGATTATTAGTTGCTGAACCAGATTACTCCTCACCGTTTTATTGGCCCACCAAAGCCCATATAATCAGTAACTAAGAGTAGATTACATTGGCCCGCCAAAGCCTATATACGCATTCACTAAACAAATCTGCTCGAGAGATACTCTCACCGTTAACGCAGCACAACGGCGACGAGCCGTACGACCTGATTCAGTGATCGTCGAGATACCATAGTGCGTGAACCAAGCCAGCAGAGGTCTTTCGCCACGAACCCGTCCTAGGCGGCGTGGTCATTGAACTGCAGGTGTCGCGGGCCTGACCGTGTCCACTTCTTCCGGCGTTCTTTGTCTGATTGATGCGGTAGGAGTGGCTGGAGCAGCCGGAGCCGAACCGCCTCGACGGAGACAAAGATAATGCGCGAGCTGAGACACTTGTACTCCCTCCATTTTAAAATATAAGATGTTTTAGGTTTGTAAAGAGAATATATCTGGACTTGTTTTAGTTTGTAGCTTCACTCTAAACATGAGTAAACCTATATAGTACCAACAGAAGTCTAGATATATTTGCTTTACAAAGCTAAAACATGGCCTGATCTAGTTGATGCAGCTCGTCGATGGCTTCCACATGAGTACTGCAAGTTTGCCCTGATCTCGGGCAAGACACGTGCACGGTATACTAGACTAGCAAGCTGATGATTTTGGATGGACTTTGATACGCACCTCTACCAATCCCAAATGGTGTCAACGCATGTATGGTTTTTTTTGGCGATATGGCAAATCGCAAGAAGCTAGTAGTGCCTAGCAAAATCAGGTCGTGTGATGGCGCGTGGCCATCGTGCTGTGTTAACCCGTCGCAACGGTGAGGAGTATTTCTAGGACGTATAAGTAAATACTGTGTATGGGCTTCAGCGGGCCAATGTAATCTGGTTTAGCATCAGTAATTAATAGTAAAATACCATCTTACCCCTTTAAAGTTTCGTCAATGGGGGGACACCGAAGCAAATCTCAACTGGGCAAACATATAAATAAAACAGAAGTTTCAAACACATGCAACGAGCTGCAAACGGTGACCTGAATCCTGCAGGCTCGGCGGGGTACAGGTCGAGCCAGAGCTCGGGATGGAGGACGAGCAGCAACTCGTTCTTGTCGACGGAGTGCGTGGGCTGCCGCGCGTGCCCTGCCGGGAAGGGCGGGGAGATCCCCTCGGTCGGCCGCACCTTGGCCTTCTCCTCGTCAGGGAGCGCGAAGAACGAAGCTTGAAGGTCCAGCGCGCGCGCCATGAGCTCTCGCGGCACGCCGTGGTTGACGACGCGGAAGAACCCCGACGACCGGCACGCCTCGCGCACCGCCTCGGTGGCGGTGGCACGGGCTCGGGCGACGCCTCCCTCGTCGTCGTCGAGGAAGAACGGCGCCAGGTCCACCGTGGGGATCGCGATGCCGTTGTGGTTAGCCGCCATGGGCTCGATCGTCGGCCTGCTCTGGCTCTTCTTCCTACGCAAGCGCGGGCGACGTGTTCTGCGTTTATTTAATTCCCGACAGACGACTTGAGGTTAAACGAGAGCTGAGATGGTCAAGGATTATGGAGCGTCTAAATATATAAGCAGCGGATCCTTAGTGAGCACGACCGGCTGGCGTCCGTCATAGACAAAGCTTTGAAGCTCGATCAATCCGCCGTGGCCCAAGGGAAAAAAGAGCATGGCCATGACGTACATCGGTGAGGTGAGAGACCACGACTTACGAGTGGCGGTCGGTCTCTTGTGAAGATCGAGGATGCAGCCACACGACGTTAATCATTTATCTTTAGTGTTACCAATGCCATGATCCTAAAGATTAGGAATTTTTTGGTTTCGCTTCCAATCTGTCTTAAATATTTTTAGACCTAAGAGACGAATTCTGAAAAACATAAGTCGATGAAAATATGCAAGTCCCACTCAACCTGAAGTAGTTTTTTCCAGGATGGACCTAGATATATATAAAACATACAAACGGCTTAGATATAATAACCTATTCTTGAGCATCCGATCTTCGAACAAGTAAATCTGACTAGATCCTTTTGATGACAAAAAAAGGACAAAGAGAAGGATTTGGCAAAGGGAACTCAGAAGTCAAAGAGGTGGCTAGAACGGGCCCCAAAATAATTATTTTAAAACTAGTGATGAAAAGATAACGATACAAGGTTGCGCCGGACTAATCAACACCTATTTGAGATTAACTGAATATTTAGTCTCTTTTCGCCAGTATTGCAACTTGCGTCAAAGTAAAGAATACTTTTGAATGGGACTAGGATGTTTACATTATTTTACTAAACGTGTTTTTTCACTTGCCTCTTCAACTTAGGGTAATCAATGCCATATTACACCCCCCACCCGTTCCTAAAGAGCATGTTTTAGATAATTTGGATATATCTATACACTAAAACGCGTCTAGATTCATTTAGAAAATTTTGCGACGTCCCAGAGGGAGTATATTTATCTAAGAAAATAGTAGGTGGTAAAGATACATGAACCGTCTCTAACAGTTATAAAATAAAATGTAAAAGAAACAGGCAAATCATAAAGATCTTTAAACTCTTTCTTCTTTCATGACGCAATCTTGTACTTGGGTTCTTAGGTTATTTCTTAATAGGACAAGCCATAAATCTATTAGGGCCTGCATAAGCTGCCCGGTGTAACCTAAAAGATCAGAAAACCATGTCCAAAAAGAGTATATAATTTGGACTATATTTATCTTGATAAAAACTACAATAAACATTATATGATAGAAGAGTACCCTCCGGCCTCTCCATCCGGTGTGACCTAAGTTTTTTTTAGGATGGACCTAGATATATATAAAAGATCCAGACGACTTAGATATATCCTATTCTTGAGCATCAGATCTTCGAACAAGTAAATCCGACTAGATCCTTTCGACAAAAAAAAGGATAAAGAGAAGGATTTGGCAAAGAGAATTCAGAAGTCAAAGAGGTGGCTAGAATTGGCCCCAAAATAATTATATTGAAAAACTAGTGATAAAAAGATAACGATACAAGGTTGATACAAGGTTGTGCCTGACTAATCAACACCTACTTGATGAGATTACTAAAGAACTTAGTCGCTTTTTGTCAGTGTTGCAGCTTGCGTCAAAAGAAAGAATACTTTTGTATGGGACATGGATGTTTACATTATTTTAGTAAACATGGGTTTCACTTGCTGTTAGATTGGGTTCGAAGCAAACAATACATGGTAAAGTTACATGAGCCGTCTTCAGTAATTACAAATAAAGTCCAAAATAAACTAGCAAATTGCCAAGATCTTTAAACTCTTTTTTCTTCCATGACACAATTTTGTACTTAGGTTCTTAGGTTATTTCTTAATAGAAGAAGTCATAAATCTATTAGGGCCTGAATAAGCTTCCTAGTGTGACCTAAAAGATCAGGAAACTATGTCCAAAAAGAATATATAATTTGGACTAAATTTATCTTGATAAAAACTAATAATAAAACATTATGTGATGGAAGAGTACTCTCCGGCCACTCCATCCGGTGTGACCTAAATGACAAGATTGTAATATAACAAACATATATTCTAGTGATTACTTTTTCTCAATTTAACATTAAATTCCTCTAAACAATAATGAACCCTAACCCTAGCTTCCAATAATGATTGTTCTTCAATCTTATTAATTTTCCATTTTGATACCAGCATCCAACCCTAGCTTACATTTCTCCTAACATTATTGCAAACCTAAACCAGAGGGAGCACAGAAGTACTAACATCTTCATATCATATTCGTCGTCAATGACCTCCACGAAGGGCACCGTCGGATTCAAGGAGTATTGTCGGATTCAGTGTAGAAGCCAGGGTCGTAGGGTGCCTTCGAGTCATAGTAGTTGCACCTCCTTGTGCTCAGTTCCGCGTCATCGACGACCCTGCCGACGGTCAACTCCAGATCTGCGATGATCACGTGTGCGAATTTTCAGCCCGGTTTTCCTCATATTGCCCCGTATGGTTTTCCAGTTTTCTTTATCTATATGCAATGCATGAACACCATGCCCTCTTCCACTCGGAAAAAAACACGGACAAACCCTTCTTTGCTCAGATCGAATTATTTTCCGTGTCTACAATTATGTTGTTTATGTTCTTAGCATTGGCACGTGATGGAGCAAACTATAAAAAAAAACGAAGATAGTAGTTTAACAAAACAGATTAGAGCAAGAACAAGAAAGATGGAGTTTGACTCAAACCATCGAGTTATGGATAAATAATAGAATCTTGGATGTATAATACGAACTCGATCACGCGTAGCGTACACATAACAAAAGTAAGTAGTAATTGATGGGGATCAAAACAGTGGAGTAGCATCCGACGAGCAGCACACATGGCCAAATCAGTCAACCCCGTTGAAAGAAGAAGATCAAGGAATCAATCATCCTCTGGTCGTTTCTGTGACCCGTAAAAACGGCGTTCCATAGATGAGTGAGGAGGGTTCCCAAGCAGAAGGAGGCGGCCAGGCCGGAGTATCCGAGGACGCGCGTGGCCACGATCACTGCCCGCCCGGCGGCGGGCGGCTGGGCGAGGATGAGGAGGAGAGTGGAGCCCGGGACGAGGAGGAGGTTGAACAGGGTACACCAGCACAGGAACCTGTGCCTGCTGCGCTGGTCGCAGTCCACCCTCGCCACTCCAGCCTCAGGATCATCGCTTCCGACGCCGGTGACGAGCCCCTCCTTCCACGCCAGGATGCCGCGCTTGCTGGGATCCGGCGCCGTCGCCGTCGCCGTCGCCGCACTGCTGGCTCCCATCGGTCTATGATGTATATCGATCTGTTTGTTGGATCGACGACCTACCCGTACGTGTCTATGTATATCGAGCGGCCAAGAATTTATATAGGCACCAATCGGCGATCGATCGACCGGCTTGGGTACCCTTTTTCTCATACATGTCGGACACGGAAACCACCGCGTGTACGTCTATGCCTACCTACGTATTGGTGTGTGTTCTCAATGAACTAATAAGGCTCAAAAAAAACTAGCGGGATCCAACTCTTCATGAACATCTATACCAAGTTCTAGTAGATCTGCATATATGCACTGCGATGGTGTACCATCTGTCAGGACAACGCATACGAATAATCGTGTCCTGGACATGCAAATAGCTAAACTTGACATTCATCTATTTACATAAACTACTCCCTCCGGTTCGAATTAGTGTTCGCATGCGTTATACAAATATAATTTTGCAAACAAACCATAATTTAAAAACGTTAAAAATTGACGTAGATTCAAAATCCAAATTTGAAAACCGGCGTCCGCCCGCGTCCCCGGCAGCCCAGCGCGATCCCCGGCAGCCACAATCCCAACGGGAAGCGGACGCGGTCCCTGGCAAGCACGATCCCCGGTGGAAGGCGGCCGCGATCCCTGGCAGCCACGGTCCAGTGCCAGTCCTCGCGGGAGGAGGAGGCCCGTCGAGCTCCAGCTCCCCATCATCGTCCTCGGGGGAAGCAGAGCGACGTCCTCGGGAGAGGCGGAGGCCGGTCCAGCTCCAGTGCCTCTCCCCGTCGTCGTCCTCGGGAGAGGCAAAGGCCAAACGTGTGAGTCGTCCCTGTCATTATCCTCGTCCGCCTCGAGCTCTCCCGTGCGCCAGGTCGCTATCCTCCCACGTGCGACAGGTTGCCGTCCCCCCACGCTAGTTTCGCGCCAGTCCCATACGTGCTCGCCTGGCTCTGGCTCCGCGCTTGCTCCTACGGCGTGCTCCGAGCTCCATCCAATGGCCAGCCTGCTCGACTGACGTCTCCGCCGTGTCTGCGCTCTTGCCATAGCTCCTGACCAGCCTGATCGATGCTCCTGCAAATTCAGAGAAAGCAAATTTATATCACCGGTGTGCAGTAGCTCAGGTGTGCATTCATTACCACCTAAATATCAATGATACTGGGCATTATCAATGATTGGGAAAATCATGTTTCAGTTTATAAATCATGTTTCAGCTGCAAGGGAACCGTTTGACAATGTTTCAGCTACAAACACGTCCAATTGCCTGTGACGTCCTATGACTATGATCCAAAAGGACAAACAAAAAATTCTTCAGAAATGAACTCTAGGCAGTTATTAGCAAGTAAGCATACATTAGGGAAAGGATCTCAACTGACCCTTGTGCAGCAACTTAACAAATTTTGACAGCGAGAATTGATGATAACTATCTATCTTATGCAATATGCTATAGTGCTATGACCCTCGACAGGAGAACTTCTGAATACTGCTACGGTCAAGATAAAGCTTGCTAAAGGAAACCCACTATATCCTCCCGAGCAGAGAAGAACCCAAGTGGGTTTTCAGATTACATCCTGATGCCATCGCCATTTGACTCATTGAGTAGGGAAAGAAGAATGGGCAGATTGGGCGTGAGTAGGAAACGCGCGAGCAGACTGTTAGATTATATTTACTTGGATATCAAGTTAGAATTTAGGCCGGTGCGCTGCACCTCCTCCCCTTCCTCTCCTATATAAATCATTGTATTCTTTCTTTGTACAATTATCAATTATTATTATTATCACAAATTTACATGGTATCAGATTAAGGTTAGATTCTAGAGCATGGCTCCCACGCCTCCCACCCCGCCGCCGCCGCCCCCTCCAGGGTTCTTCGAGTGGCGCGCCGCCATGGCCGCCGTCGCGGCTGCCAAACCATCAACCTCATCTGCCCCACCTCCTATCGCCACCACCATCAACTTCGCCGATACAATCTCCGACGTTACTCCATTGATTCCCATCACTTTAGATCTTCCCAAACACAACTACTACCATTGGAGGCATCTTTTTGAGGTGCACTTGGCCGCTGCAACCTCATGGCACACGTCGACCCCAACATCCCGCCGTCTCCCTCGGATCCCCGCTGGGTCAAGGATGATCTCGCTGTGATACAGTGGATCTACCAGCGGGTGAGCACCGAGATTTTCAATCTCGTTTTCAGGGCTGCCACCAGCGCCGCCGCCGCGGCCCTCCGTCAGCTTTTTCAGGACAACGCCGACGCCCGTGTCAACACGCTCAACACGGAGCTTCGGAACACCGCCCAGGGCGTCTTTCCCGTGGGGGTATACTACCAGCGCCTCCAGACCATCGCCGATGAACTCCGTGAACTCGGTGATCCCCTTGAGGACAAACAACTCATCAAGATCCTCCTCGTCATCCTCAATCAGCGCTTCGACAAGCAGCAGTCCTTCATCCCCATGATGCGGCTGTCTCCTTCCTTTGCAGAAGTCCGATCCATGCTCTCGTGGGCGGACCGCGCCATGACCACTCAAGAGTCTCGCCCTCAGGCCTATGCTGCTGCTCCACGGCCTCCTGCACCGCCACCGCCTCCGGCACCGCTTGCGCCTTTTCCACCGCCAGGTTGGCGCCCCAGCCCCAACTATAGGGGCACCCGGCCTATCTATCGGCCGCCTGCACCACGACCTCCTCCAACAGCACAGGCTCCTCCACCTGCCCCGGCACCACCACCGACTCCACCTGCAGCACCAGCTTGGCGATCTTCTCAGGACCCTTGGACTGGCATGGTTCAGGCTTGGCCAATGCCATGGACCGCGCCCTCTCCTGTTGGCGCGCCACCTGCCTACACTGGTTCGTGGCAGCCCGGCGTGCATCCTCATACAGGCTCCCCTGGCCTCCTTGCACCACGGGTCCCTGCACAAGCTCATTACGCAGCTCCTTCACCACCCATGTATGCTGCACCATCGCCGGCTCCCTATGCCTCGCCGATGCCCTTTGCTATGGGTCCTTATGGCCCTTCGGCACCGGTCACTTATAATCCTGGAGGCTACTACTCGCCATACACCATGTACTCGACTCCTGCTGCACCGCCACCACCTGCTCCGTCAACTGCACCGACTCCCTCTACTCCGAGCTGGGACCAAGCTGCGTTTCTACAAGCCATGAATAATTTTGCTGCTCAAGGTAACTCAGGTACTGATTGGATTTTCGATTCTGGTGCTTCTAGTCACATGTCTTCATCGAATACTATGCTGTCAACTTGCATACCATCTCACTTTTCATCCATCACATTAGGCGATGGTTCCTCCATACCAATTTCATGTGTCGGTCATACAAACCTTGCATCTTCCGCTTCCAAACCACTCCTACTTAAAGATGTCTTAGTTGCATCAGCCCTCATTAAAAATTTAATCTATGTTCGTCGTTTCACCAAAGACAACCATGTTTCCGTCGAATTTGACCCTTTTGGCTTGTCTGTGAAGGATTTCATGACCAAGGCGGAGATCGCTCGCTTCGATAGCTCTGGCGACCTCTACTCTGATCATGGAGCTCCTGCGGCCTCGTCTCCATCATCCATGCTCGCCTCCGTAGATCTCTGGCATAAACGCTTAGGCCATTCGAATAAAGCCACTTTATCCTCTCTACTTAGTGATTTTTCGATCCCTTGTAATAAAGAGATTCATAATTCCTCCATTTGTGAGTTTTGTCAACAAGGAAAACATGTTCGTTTACCATTTGCGCATTCTACTTCTCATAGTACTTATCCCTTTGAACTTTTGCACTGTGATCTATGGACCTCTCCAACTGTGAGTCTCTCCGGTTTCAAATACTACTTAGTTATTTTAGATGATTTTACACACTTCGTTTGGACTTTTCCACTTCGCAAAAAATCTGATGTCCACTCACTTTTTATCAACTTTAAAACCTATGTCCACACACACTTCTTTTTACCCATAAAATTTATCCAATGTGACAATGGAAAAGAATTTAACAACTTTGCTAACCGTAATTTCTTTCTCCAACATGGCATTCTCCTTCGTTTCTCTTGCCCTTACACTTCCCCACAAAATGGCAAGGCTGAGCGATCACTCCGCACCATCAATGACATAGTTCGCACACTCCTCATTCAATCATCTATGCCCTCCATGTTTTGGGCTGAAGCTCTTAGAACCGCAACCTATCTCCTCAACATTCGACCATCTAGCACTAACCCAAACACCACACCTTTCTACTCCCTTTTTCTCTCTAACCCAAACTACACTGAGCTTCGCGTTTTTGGTTGCCTTTGCTTTCCCAATGTCTATGCAACTTCCCCAAACAAACTCTCTCCATGTTCCCTTCCTTGTGTCTTCCTAGGTTATTCAGATGAACACAAAGGCTACCGGTGTTTTGATCTTGTGACCGGACACATTCACATCTCTAGGCATGTCACTTTCGATGAAAACACCTTTCCTTTCGCCACTAGAACCCCTACATCTACTCCCACCACATCCACCCCTCGCCCAGCCAATTCCATAAAACCTCACTTTTTCGTTCCTAACTTGCCCTACAACCCTGCCACGGCTGCCCACTACCCTCCCTCGACCAATACCACTCCCGATTCTCCTGCCATGGTAGTCCCTAACCCTGCCCCGGCCGACTCGGCTGCCCCGACATCCCCATCAGCACCCGTGTCTCGACCACCCATAACCCAGGTTTCCGCTCGCCGCCCCAAAACTCCTGCCCCCGACAATCAAACTACCCAATCCTCTGCCTCTCATGCTGCTGCGTCCTCCTCCTCCGCTGCGCCGGATGCAGCAGCTCCTCCTTCACATGCCGTTCCCACTATCGCACCTAACAACGACCATTCCATGCGCACACGTGTCAAGTCTGGTTTTCGACTTCCTAAAACACGCCTCAATCTTTATGCTTCTCCAACTCTCTCACCTCTTCCCAAAACATACAAATCTGCTCTTCTTGATCCGAACTGGTCCGCTGCCATGCGCGATGAGTTTCAAGCACTCCAATCCAATAACACATGGCAACTTGTTCCACGACCTCCTAATGCAAATGTTGTTTCTGGAAAGTGGGTGTTCCGTCAAAAAATTCATTCTAATGGCACTCTCTCTCGGTATAAAGCGCGTTGGGTTTGTCGTGGGTTCTCTCAACAACACGGTGTCGATTACGACAAAACTTTTTCTCCAGTAGTTAAACCTAGCACCATCCGAACCATTCTTAGTCTTGCTGTTTCCTCTTCCTGGCCCATTCATCAACTCGATGTAAAAAATGCTTTTCTCCATGGTTCCTTAAACGAAGTCGTCTATTCTCAACAACCTTCCGGTTTCGAAGATTCTTCTTTTCCTGATCACGTTTGCCTTCTCCAAAAATCTCTCTATGGCCTCAAACAAGCACCCCGAGCCTGGTTTCAACGTTTTTCTACCTTTCTTCAAACTATCGGATTCATTCCCTCTCGTTCTGACTACTCTCTTTTTGTTTACCACTCTAACACCGAGGTTGCATATCTCCTACTTTATGTTGATGATATAGTTCTCATTGCCTCCTCCACAACTTTTCTCACTCATATTATTTCTCTCCTACAAACTGAATTCTCTATGACTGATCTAGGTTCCCTTCATCACTTCTTAGGTATGGTCACACCGTGATTCTTCCGGTCTTTTGTCTCTCAACGTCAGTACTCTGCTGATCTCCTAACTAGGGCTGGAATGTTAGATTGTCAACCATCCCGTACACCTGTAGATACTTCTTCTAAATTTTCCTCGGATGGTGATATTTTTCCTGATCCGACTCTATACCGTAGCTTAACCGGAGCTCTTCAGTATCTCACCATTACACGTCCAGAAATATCATATGCTGTCCAGCAAGCTTGTCTTTACATGCATGATCCAAGAGTCCCGTATTTTAACCATGTCAAACGCATACTTAGATATCTAAAAGGTACATTAGATCATAGTTTGCATATCAACCACTCATCACCCACATCATTGACAACATATTCCGATGCAGACTGGGCTGGTTGTCCAGACACTCGTCGATCCACTTCAGGATACTGTGTTTTTCTTGGCAACAATTTAATTTCTTGGTCTTGAGCGTCGACCACGGTTTCGCTCGTCCACAGAGGCTGAGTATCTGTGTTGTTGCTCACGCAGCTTGCTGAAACAGTTGGCCATTACTTGTTGAGTTACATCGACCTATTGGTCAGGCCACAGTGGTATATTGTGATAACATTTCAGCTGTTTACATGTCCGAAACCCAATTCAGCATCGGCGGACAAAGCATATCGAGATTGACATCCATTTTGTTCGAGAGAAGGTCGCTTTGGGAGAAGTGTGTTCTTTATGTGCCTTCTACGGCCCGGTTGCGATATTTTTACCAAAGGACTTGCTACTACATCATTTAGAGATTCGTTCGTCTCAACGTTGTCGAGCCTACGGTTGAGACTGGGATGTTAGATTATATTTACTTGGATATCAAGTTAGGGTTTAGGCCGGTGCGCTGCACCTCCTCCCCTTCCTCTCCTATATAAACCATTGTATTATCTCTTTATACAATTATCAATTATTATTATTATCACAAATTTACAGACGAAACGGGGAGCAGCCGACGCCGTCCCGAACCAGGCGACAAAATGATTGATGCCCACCCCTGGTTTCATTCACCCAGCTGCATTTCTTGTTGTGTTGTAAGTCGCTGACTATCTCCGTGCTGTCGATTAATCCAGGAGGTGAGGCACCGCACCTCACTGGGGAGGATCATGAAGGTGTACGCGCACCTCACCAATGAGCAGCAGGAGATGATAGAGGGTGTTCAACCGTTGGTTGAGCCTAGAAGAACAGTGGCAGAAAACGAAAAGAAGACCGAGAATCGATTGGATATGTTCAGTTGGTGTCCATGGTGGTTAATCAAGGAACTTTGGCGACAACCTGTTACACCACTCTTTTCGTTAGAGGCAAAGTGCACGAAGAACCTCGTTTCTTTATGCTTGGTTGTGCTATTGATGTGCTTCATTGGTTCTTATTTGGTACTCTCTCCGATCCATATTAGTTGTCACTAAAATGAATATATCTAGACATGTTTTAGTGCTAAATACATCCATTTCAATGACAAGTAATATGGATCGGAGGGAGTACATCTTTTGACTCGATGTTTTCCTTCCATACTTCATGGATTAAGGGTTGGTAAATTCCAACCCAACACTAAGGCCGGCCGGTAAGTCCGAGCCGACACGCTGGTAAATTCCGAGCCAACACTACGGCCGACCGGTAAGTCCGAGCCGACACCGGTAAATTCGAGCATCCAACACCCATAGCTCGTAAATTTCGAGCTAGCGTATTCCATAATTTCTGAGTGAAGTTCTAATGATGTACATCCCTTATTGGTCCTACTATACTTGCTGAGTATTTGTACTCATTTTTGCATTTTATTTGGTTTTCAGGTATTCAGCATAACGACATGCATGAGAGGGAGTAACTCACTAGCACTTGGTCACACACATCTACTCTCCAAAGAATTAGAATATTGTCCTCTTACCGCTTAGATTATTCTTATTAGCTAAGTGTTGTACTATTGGATGTTTTGCATGACGTTTGTGAGCCTTTAGCTGCTCTAGTTTTAATACTTGTGTCAAGAAATCATTATGCACTGCCGCGAGATGTATGGATTCTTATTTATTTACCGTGATGTCTGGACTGTTATTCTTGCTATACGTGAAATGGTTCTTCAAAACAAAGGAAGTGTTGCCTTTAAACTAGTTTTCGTTAGTTTGGTAGAACTTAGATAGGTGTGGTAGTACTACATGTGATACTAAGAAGTAAACATGTGTGCGGCACAAAGTCGCTCACCTTCCAATTTGTGTCATATTTAGGGCAATAGTCATGTCCCTTGCGGGACAACCATTATTCTCGCATTCCATCGTCAAGTATTTTTGTGATGACACCTTAGTTCTAAAAACCCTTTGCGTGGAGATTTCCCATGCTATGGTTGCTTTCTCTAGATGTTTCTTACTCGGATACAAGACACTCTAGGCGATGGTGTTCTAGTGATACTAACATGCAGAATCATGCACATCATTCACATTCATCGTTGTTGAGAAGTCTTGATTCCATGAGGCAGGAATCGATACCTCATCTTCTTCATCTGACTCATCAGAATCATTTGCAATATCAATCTCATCGTTTGTATCTTTCTCTTCTATCTGCTCTTGCAGATGACCATATCGCTCGCCTGAGTCTACCTCCCAACTAAAAATATTTCCACCTGTTGCCTGACTACTATGCACTGATTCATAACCACCACCTCTAGTGTGTGCATAACTATTCTGACCTAAATCGTAATCACCACCTATAGATTATGCCTGGCTACTCTGGCCATGATCGTATCCACCTTGGGCTAAAGAAGAACTTACCTGCTTCACCACGGGAAGAACTAAGGCGCCAAGGTTAACTTGCCTGATACAACAACCTTTTAACCAGCCCAGCCACATAGAGTTCTAATCTATCGGCCTCAAATAAAATGAAATATTTGACCTTAAATTTGTTCATAATGCATGCACACCAACGATGTATGTATCAGGAAGTCCTAAACACGCTGCCAACTAGCCGTTCAATTGACCAACTGTCCATGTTAGCGGGGCCATTAGTTCCAAATCTCTATACTGAAACACACTCAAATCAACTCCATGATGTTTTTTATGACTTGACCAGGACTGTAGTAAGAAAACACTTCACTATATCTGCCGACCTAAAAAAAATTCCGATACTTATCAAAATCTAAACAACAAGACATAATACAATCTAATAAAAGACTCTGTGACTAGCTACATAAATAATAATCTGACCGTTACTCCTCTGTCTAGACCAATATCCGCACAACTAACTAACGATATCCACCAGCCAACAAGTAATAAACTGTAATTAGCGAGAGATTAGGGTATACCCTTAAAGCGTGTGAAGCCCTCGATATTGAGTCACCGGGTCAGCACCAACACGTAGCTTACTCCGCTCCAACACCAGCCTCCACCATTGCCATTGCTCCACAAGAACACCACCATGCGATTCCTCCAAAAAAGACCACCAAATTGCCTCCCAAGCTAACGCATTAGTAGATCGAAGGATAAACTACAATAGTACTAAATATTGTGTGAAGATCTGAAGAAAAACTAGGCTAAATTGAGTAGAAACGATGGCTGGACAAGAGAGAGAGAGAGAGAGAGAGAGAGAGAGAGAGAGAGAGAGAGTTGCGCGGAGGAAGAAGAAGGAGCGGGGAGGGGGGGCGGGCGCCGGCTGATCTTTATCATCCCCCAGTTGGTGTTGGCCATGCAGAGTGAGCCACTCGGTGGCGGCCATGCCGAGTGGTCCACTCATTCTCCGCCACGCATGTTGCCGCTGCAGCAAACGACCATTGCCTCCCGTTGGCCGATGGGGCCTACCATAAACGGTCAGTCGGCTAGGCCCACTCATACTGGCCCACTTGGTTTGGGCCACACCAACAATATGCTTTTCTTGCAAAATCCCAAATCCGCATATTAAATTTCGAAATAAATAAGAAAAAGTATTATTTAAAACAATAGCCATATAATAATGGGATTGAAAATAGTACATGTCTTGAGAGATCAAATGTGCAGAACGTTGAGCATGAGCATTGGCAGCCAAAACAAGAGCAGTGATAACCAAGACAAGCGCATGTTAATGTTTCTGGAAAGTAATGAGGGGATTTGGACGAGTAAGCACTAACTTTAGCTCTATGTCTCGACAAGCCGCTAGATTATCGGTGAATAAACCGTGTTCATCAATCATGTCTTTTCAGTTGTCATAACAGGTGTTTGCTGCTCCTTTCTCTATTTCTTTTGACTTCCACGTTCCTATATTTTTAATAAACATGAATTTTTGAAAGGGCATGTATGCCCCCATGTGTGGTTTTGGTAATTAATTATAATATCTATAGACTAATGTGTAAATTGAGTTTCACTTGTAGGTTTATCCATTGGCATCGCTTGGGCCATGTGTTGGTCTTAAAGTTGAAAGATGAAGAAATGTCCAAGGGATTTGTGCCATTGGAATCATGAAGAAAGAAGGAGCTTGAAGGTTGATCAAGATAAGTGCAAAGAGTTGCATCAAGATGGATCAACCTCAAGAACGGAGGAAGAAGGGCAACCTCAAGATGCGCCATCTCTAGAAGATCTCATGCTTGAAGCTTGCCATCCTCGTGATCATGGGGTGATGAAGACAAGTTCAAAGAAGAGGTTTCTCCATGGGAGTATGGAGGAGCAATTTGCAAGTCTTCATCGTCATCAAGCAAGATCAAACAAGAAAGGTGTTCCCACTCTAGAAGAACAAGACGGTTGTGGCATCCTGCAAAACCACTACTAGAAAATCGCGTTGAATTTGTGCATTGCATCGTCATCATCATGTGTTGGTTGCATAAAACTATTTTTGCAAGCCCGATTTATTTTCCAAACGCCTTATCTTTATTCAAACGCCAAACCCCGGGGCTCCGGAGTATTTTGTTTTGTCGCTATCGGTTTGCAAATGGTCCAATTAACACAAATAAAATTTATAATTATTTTAGTAGGGCGTTGAATCAGGCCAACCCGACGACCGCCCAGATTTTAAAACAGTCCAACCTGCCACCCCACCTAAAACCTATTCTACCTAAAACTCTACCCTCTCTCCCCACCTCACCTGGCCAATAGTCCTCGCCACCTCACCCTCTTCCTCACCCTCCACTCACATGCTGCCACGTGGCCTCTCTCTCTCTCTCTCAAACTCTCCCACCACACACTGCCACACACCCCACCCCACCCCCGCTAAGGCCACCCCACGCACGCACGCGCCACAGGATCCATCCACCAACCCCGGTCCCACAGCCCTGCCGCCCCGCTGCTCCTCTCCCAAGCCGACGCTGCCCTCGCCCCCAACCACCACACACATACCACTCGCCTCCGCTCACACTGCCAGCCGCCAGCCACATGCGAGCCTCTCTCCCTGCTCACAAGGCCTTCGCCCTCTCGCCTCGTCCCGCTGGCCGCTCCGCCCGTCCCTCAGCTGCCGCCTCTCCGGCCGCCTCCGCGTTTCCGCCGCCCTCCTCCTCAAGCTCGCTCCGCGTTCCACCGCCTCCGCTGCGAGCATCTCCCCCTCGAGCACGCCGCCGCCCAGCCCTCGACCCCGCCGCCCTCAGGCGCCCACCACACACGCCCGACGCCTGCGTCCAGCAGCCGCTACCCGCTTAGGCAGCGTCCCGCCGGCGCCGCACCTCCGCCTCGTCAACCGCTCTGCCTCGCTGGCGCCGCTGCCGCCGGAGCCATCGCCTAAGCCCGCCTCGCTCCCCGTCGCGGCGACCTCCTCCTCGCCGCGCCCTTCGGCAGCTCCTTCCCAGCCTTGACCTGGCCGCCGCTTCCTCGTGCCCTTCCGCTGCCCCAAGCCCACCTAAGCGCCATCGATCACGACCTCCCCGTCGTTCGTCGCTCCAGCTCGGCCCCATGTTCTTGGGTCAGACAGTAAGAATGCGGTGGTGGTTTGCAGTGATGTGTTCGTGGCACCGACCGGGGTCTTGTGGAGGCATTGTTACTGCAAGATGTTAACCTGCACGAATCCTTCCGGTGAACAATAGCTGCAAGCCGGACAAGCGAGAAGCCACCGAACTTTCGGTGCTAAGTCCAAGTTCTCCATCGATAATGGATCACCACACGAACCCGGACATGGAACGCCATGAACTCCTTCTCGAACCCCAAGTTCAGCCGCTCCCGAAGACCCCATGAGCGACAAGCGCTTCTTCCCGGATGCGATGCTCGAGAACCCGGACGGTAAGGACACCGACGCAGAACACCAAGCGCTTCTTCCCGAACGCCATGATCGTCGACATGACCCGAAGACACGGATGCGACAAGTACCCCCTCACAGACGCCATGACCCGACGCCCCCGAATGCCGAGACCGACGCGATGGCGCGGACCCATCAAGACCCTCGCAACGGCAAGACCGAACCCCGGAAACCCCAAGTTCGTCGAGCCCCCTCTAATGTGTGACCCCTTTTCCTCGAACCCTATTTTATAACATATCAATTTGTTGCACATTAAATTGTCATTCCCGCATGCATAGCATTGGTTTGGGGGCCTTATGCCGATTCACATAATAATTAAATATGGGGCCCATATGCGGGCAAATCTAGCCTTATATTGGCCTCATTTAAACTTGTGTAGCGAACCGGTATCTTATCCCACCTTGTTATAACAACATTTAAATTGCGGGGGTTCTGAATAACTTGAACCACCTAATTATTTGTCGGGACCCCGTTCCCGCTTAATATGACCTAATTGCATCGCACTTTTGCCATGCCATCCATCATGCATGCATCATGCCGATCTTCTGCCGTTGTATTAAATAGTGCATCCGGTGTTTCTTCTAGTGTTTTGCTCCTTCGCGGATAAGGCCGTTGAGTTGATGTGAGCTTCGCCCCGATCTTCGGTTGAACCTTCGGCAATGTTTTCCAGGCGAGCATCTCCACCTTTCTACCTATCTTACTTTTATAGTCTTTATTCCCTCCTGTTGATCTATTGCTATCTGTGTTGCGATGCTCTAGTTTTCGTACCCGTGATATCCCCTGCAGCCTTATATTGCCTTGGACACATCCTATTACCTGTTGTTTGGTAGATAGTTGGACTTGCGCGTCGTAGTTGCTTGCTCAAGTGCTGATGTGTATCGTCACATGCCACAGTTGCTGATGTATTGCCGCAAGTTGATGTTGGAGATGATTCTAGTTTTACTTATCGTCACTTTAATTTCTGTTTAACAACTAAAATTAAAATAAGCAGAGGCATCGGTGGGTGATAGAAAATATTTGGTTTCCGAACGCCCACTTGTGTCCCGTAAGACCCCGAGTACTTGATACCTGTTCCTTGATTTATCGCTATCCACATCCGGAGGTATATGGGACCCCCGAGCGAGCTTGATTCACCATATTTCTAGGGGCCACAAACTAGTTTGAGGTTTTATTTACGATCCTGTACTTATGCCATGCTACTTTCAGATTTAAATTGTGCGAGGGCACCTTTGTCTTTTTTAGGTAAGCGTAATGTTTCCATGTATCGACAAGCCCAGCCACACTTCGGGTTCCCGATCGTTTACTGACCATTGTCGCAAACCTTGAGTCCGTCGAGCTTGCTTACTCCGTTGCGGGATCTACTTAAGGGTGGCCCCTAAAATATTTCTGAATCCTGATTGTTCACCGTGAAAGCCTCGTTGGTTTTGATTTGGTTTTTCCGAGGTTGATCGGCGTGTGTTGCTATTGGTGCACCCGCCGGGTAAAACTTTCGAAAGCCGTGTCCATGGATATGGACGACTTGGAGCAAGATCTCGATCATAGACAAGCATAACTAAAGTTTACCGCTATAAATTTGACTTATAATGACTAGTAATCAGCTTCACTATAATGGAATGGCTAATTAATCGCCCACAATTGCTTGTTTGGTTGTCGCTTGCGACAATTGTACTGACTAGTAAGTTTTGCAACTTCAACGAAATGGCTGAATAAAAGTACCAACAACCGCTGGGTTTTGGGTTATCTCATGTTAAATGTATCGACTAGTAAGTGCTGCCACTATAACGGAATGGTTAACTAAAAGTGCCCATCGCTTACTTTATCGACGATTATCTAAACTTGACTAGTAAGGTGCCGCAACCATAACTGAATAAATAAAACTGCCAACCGTGTGAGTTCCTCGGTTGACTTCCTCGATTGGTCTCGAGGGGGAAACGCCAGGATGGGTTTTTTGGTGATAGCTCCAGGTTGGATCCGGATAGGTCATTCTCATTCTCACCCTCTCGATAACCGCCAGGTTATCGAGTCTCTATAGGTTGTTTAGTGCATCTTGCCGCTGCCGCCTCCACCATACCTATGTAGGCGAGGACCGCCAATTCTAGCCTCGCTGTAACGCCTCAAGATCTTGACGCTCCTTCTTTTTCCTTTGCCCTTTGCCGGCACCCCTTTTGTTTAAGCAGGTTTTGAGATCGATGTCGTTAGCAAGGTTACCCTTCCGGCTTGGCCTGGGCGGGGTTATGGACGCCATTGGTTATTCTTCAGGGCTCTTAGCCCCATTTGCTTCCTGTCCGTAGTCGGACGCTCTACCGTTTTCAAGGTGATTTGGATCTTTGAATATTATATTTGTATTCTTGACTCCTGGAGTCGCTGTTATATATACATCTGTTCTGTGGGTCCCATCGAGGACTGTTGTGTAATGTTATTACTTCGTTTTCCACCCGCACGAAAGTGCCTGGTGGGCACCTTTGAATCGTTTCTATGCGGGTTTGGTGAATTTTGCCCAAACTTGCATAGGTCCGATTCTGAGGGTGTTACAGAGTGGTATCAGAGCTCAGCAGTTGCGATACCCCACAAGTCCAGCCTGTAGGATAACCTAGCTAACGGCCGCAGTAGAGTGTCAAAACTATTTTTGCAAAATCGGTTGGATAGTTCTGAATAGGTCTGATTTTACTCCTTACCCTTTGCTATTCTCCTCTTACCTCGACGTGTTTTAAATCCGCTCTCTTCTCTTTCTTCGAGTCCAGGATTTCTCGTGGTTGGGTTTCCGTCGTACCTTCAGGGTTTCGCTTTCTCCCCTTTTGTAACGGAGGTGCTACGATCATCAATCTGCAACTTGTTTGTTGTACCCTTCCTCCAATCTTTTGTTCTTATCCCCATGTGTTCCTTGCTGGATATCAGTGTCGTTGAAAAACAAATGAGAAGAACGAGCTTTGGTGAAGTTGGAGTCGACCTTGAGCATGTGTTGTTCAAGCCAATGGAACCATCGCGGAACCTAATCATGGTGTTTTTCATACGAATTCTGCTGGCATCATCCCTTTGTTCCGGATACCATCTAAGAAGATCTTCAGTCTAATTCCGAGAGTTGGATGCTTAATCCGCTTATTCGTGTGCAGAGTAATGGTTTGAGTGTGGGATGGAGTAGCTACCCTACCACTGCTCTTATCATTCGCTCTTGTACGTCGAATCCGTGGATCCAGCAATTTTACTCCGTCCACGGAAGTTAGGGGTGGCCTTATCTGCGATACCTCTACCTTCGACCTTTTGTTCCCGGAGTGTTCTCTCGACGATCAGGAGCAACGACCCTTTGTTGGTGGTGTTGCCGATTTCCAGATGAAGAAGGAACCCTCGTTAGTGGTGTCGCGAGGATCTACACAAAGCGAGAAGACGGAGAACGCCGACCTTCCTTCCGGTACCATGAGGCGGATCTCGAGGGCGAGATCCCTTGTTAGTGGTGTCGAATTGTGGCATCCCGCAAAACCACTACTAGAAAATCGCGTTGAATTTGTGCATTGCATCGTCATCATCATGTGTTGGTTGCATAAAACTATTTTTGCAAGCCCGATTTATTTTCCAAACGCCTTATCTTTATTCAAACGCCAAACCCCGGGGCTCCGGAGTATTTTGTTTTGTCGCTATCGGTTTGCAAATGGTCCAATTAACACAAATAAAATTTATCATTATTTTAGTAGGGGCAGTCGAACGGGCCAACCCGACCCGAACGACCGCCCCAGATTTTAAAACGGTCCAACCTGCCAGCCCCACCTAAAACCTATTCTACCTAAAACTCTACCCTCTCTCCCCAGCCACCTCACCCTGGCCAATAGTCCCTCGCCACCTCACCCTCTTCCCTCACCCCCTCCACTCACATGCTGCCACGTGGCCCCTCTCTCTCTCTCTCAAACTCTCCCAGCCACACACCTGCCAGCTACACCCCACCCCACCTGACCCCGCTAAGGCCACCCCACGCACGCACGCACACAGGATCCATCCACCAACCCCCGGTCCCACCTGCCCCTGCTGCCTCTCCTGCCTTCCTACGCTGCCTCGCCCGCCGCTTCACCACCACACCAGCCACTCGCCTGCCTCCATGACCAGCCCGCCAGAGCTGCTGGCGAGCCTCTCCTCACACTGCTCATGGCTCCCCGCTGGGCTCGCTGCCCTGGCCGCCTCGCCTCAAGGCTGCTCGCCCGCCGCGCCTCGTGGCAGCCTCCTCCCTCCTCAAGCTCGCCACAACCGCCTCACGCGAGCATCTCCCCTCGAGCACGCCGCCGCCCAGCTCGACCCGCCGTCAGGCGCCTCACACGCCTTGGCTGACGCCTGCCCCCGACCATGGAAGCGCCGCCCTACCTCGCTGCCAAGGCCTCACGGCGCCACCTCGCCTCGTCAACCGCCTTCTTCCTCATGCGGCTGCCGCCGCGAGCCATCGCCCTAAGCCCGCCTCCTGCTCCCCGTCGCAGCGACCCTCCTCGCCGCGCGCCTCCTTCGCAGCTCCTTCCGCTGAACCCCTGGCCGCCCGGCTCTCGTGCCCTTCCGGCCCCAAGCCCACCTCGTCGCCATTAGTCGACCCTCCCGTCGTTAAATCGCTCAGCTCGGCCCCATGTTTTGGGTCGAAGAAGAATGCGGTGGTGGTTTGCAGTGATGTGTTCGTGGCACCGACCGGGGTCTTGTGGAGGCATTGTTGGTACTGCAAGATGTTAACCCTGCCTGGAATCCTTCCGGTGAACAATAGCTGCAAGCCGGACAAGTACCCGAGAAGCCACCCGAACTTTCGGTGCTAAGTCCAAGTTCTCCATCGATAACAGGATCACCACACGAACCCTGGACATGGAACGCCATGAACTCCTTCTCGAACCCCAAGTTCAGCCGCTCCCGAAGACCCCATGAGCGACAAGCGCTTCTTCCCGGATGCGATGCTCGAGAACCCGGACGGTAAGGACACCGACGCAGAACACCAAGCGCTTCTTCCCGAACGCCATGATCGTCGACATGACCCGAAGACACGGATGCGACAAGTACCCCCTCACAGACGCCATGACCCGACGCCCCCGAATGCCGAGACCGACGCGATGGCGCGGACCCATCAAGACCCTCGCAACGGCAAGACCGAACCCCGGAAACCCCAAGTTCGTCGAGCCCCCTCTAATGTGTGACCCCTTTTCCTCGAACCCTATTTTATAACATATCAATTTGTTGCACATTAAATTGTCATTCCCGCATGCATAGCATTGGTTTGGGGGCCTTATGCCAATTCACATAATAATTAAATATGGGGCCCATATGCGGGCAAATCTAGCCTTATATTGGCCTCATTTAAACTTGTGTAGCGAACCGGTATCTTATCCCACCTTGTTATAACAACATTTAAATTGCGGGGTAGCCAAATAACTTGAACCACCTAATTAATTGTCGGGACCCCGGTTCCGCTTAATATGACCTAATTGCATCGCACTTTTGCCATGCCATGCATCATACATGCATCATGCCGATCTTCTGCCGTTGTATTAAATATTGCATCCGGTGTTTCTTCTAGTGTTTTGCTCCTTCGCGGATAAGGCCGTTGAGTTGATGTGAGCTTACCGATCTTCGGTTGAACCTTCGACAATGTTTTCAGGCGAGCATCTCCCTCTTTCTACCTATCTTACTTTTATAGTCTTTATTCCCTCCTGTTGATCTATTGCTATATGTGTTGCGATGCTCTAGTTTTCGTACCCTTTGATATCCCCTGCAGCCGTATATTGCCTTGGACACATCCTATTACCTGTTGTTTGGTAGATAGTTGGCCTTGCGCGTCGTAGTTGCTTGCTCAAGTGCTGATGTGTATCGTCACATGCCACAGTTGCTGATGTATTGCCGCAAGTTGATGTTGGAGATGATTCTAGTTTTACTTATCGTCACTTTAATTTCTGTTTAACAACTAAAATTAAAATAAGCAGAGGCATCGGTGGGTGATAGAAAATATTTGGTTTCCGAACGCCCACTTGTGTCCCGTAAGACCCCGAGTACTTGATACCTGTTCCTTGATTTATCGCGCTATCCACATCCGGGAGGTATATGGGACCCCAGGCGAGCTTGATTCATCATATTTCTAGGGCCACAAACTAGTTTGAGGTTTTATTTACGATCCTGTACTTATGCCATGCTACTTTCTGTATTTAAATTGTGCGAGGGCACACTGCATCGCTTTAGGTAAGCGTAATGTTTCATGGTATCGACAAGCCCAGCCACACTTTCGGGTTCCCGATCGTTTCTGACCATTGTCGCAAACCTTGAGTCCGTCTCGAGCTTGCTTACTCCGTTATGGGATCTACTTAAGGGTGGCCCCTAAAATATTTCAATCCTGTGATTGTTCACCGTGAAAGCCTCGTTGGGTTTTGATTTGGTTTTTCCGAGGTTGATCGGCGTGTGTTGCTATTGGTGCACCCCGCCGGGTAAAACTTTCAAAGCCGTGTCCATGGATATGGACGACTTGGAGCAAGATCTCGATCATAGACAAGCATAACTAAAGTTTACCGCTATAAATTTGACTTATAATGACTAGTAATCAGCTTCACTATAATGGAATGGCTAATTAATACTGCCCACAATTGCTTGTTTGGTTGTCGCCATAATTGTACCGACTAGTAAGTTTTGCAACTAACGAAATGGCTGAATAAAAGTACCAACAACCGCTGGGTTTTGGGTTATCTCATGTTAAATGTATCTCGACTAGTAAGTGCTGCCACTATAACGGAATGGTTAACTAAAAGTGCCCACCGCTTACTTTATCGTGACGATTATCTAAACTTGACTAGTAAGGTGCCGCAACCATAATCGAATAAATAAACGCCAACCGTGTGAGTTCCTCGGTTGACTTCCTCGATTGGTCTCGAGGAAACGCCAGATGGGTTTTTGGTGATAGCTCGAGTTGGATCCGGATAGGTCATTCTCACCTCTCTCGATAACCGCCATTGTATCGAGTCTCTATAGGTTGTTTAGTGCATCTGCCGCCACCGCTTGATCCACCATACCTATGTAGGCGAGGACCGCTAATTCTAGCCTCGCCTCGTGATCTTGACGCTCCTTCTTTTTCCTTTGCCCTTTGCGGCACCCTTTGTTTAAGCAGGTTTTGAGATCGATGTCGTTAGCAAGGTTACCCTTCCGGCTTGGGCAAGTTATGGACGCCATTGGTTATTCTTCGTGGCTCTTAGCCCCATTTGCTTCTGTCCGTAGTCGGACGCTACCGCTTTCAAGGTGATTTGGATCTTTGAATATTATATTTGTATTCTTGACTCCTGAGTCGCATTTATATATACATCTGCTCATGGGTCCCATCGAGGACTGTTGTAATGTTATTACTTGCTTTCCACCCGCACGAAAGTGCTGGTGCACCTTTGAATCGCTTCTATGCGGGTTTGGTGAATTTTGCCCAAACTTGCATAGGTCCGATTCGAGGGTGTTACTGAGTGGTATCGAGCTCAAGTTGCGATACCCCACAAGTCCAAATCAGAGGATAACCTAGCTAACGGTCATGAGAGTGTCAAAACTATTTTTGCAAAATCGGTTGGATAGTTCTGAATAGGTCTGATTTTACTCCTTACCCTTTGCTATTCTCCTCTTACCTCGACGTGTTTTAAATCCGCTCTCTTCTCTTTCTTCGAGTCCAGGATTTCTCGTGGTTGGGTTTCCATTACCTTGGTTTCGCTTTCTCCCTTTTGTAACGGAGGTGCTACGATCATCAATCGCAACTTGTTTGTTGTACCCTTCCTCCAATCTTTTGTTCTTATCCCCATGTGTTCCTTGTGGATATCGTCGTTGAAAACAAATGAGAAGAACGAGCTTTGGTGAAGTTGAGTCGACCTTGAGCATGTGTTGTTCAAGCCAATGGAACCATCATGGAACCTAATCATGGTGTTTTCATACAATTCTCGGCATCATCCCTTTGTTCCGGATACCATCTAAGAAGACCTTCAGTCTAATTCCGAGAGTTGGATGCTTAATCCGCTTATTCGTGTGCAGAGTAATGGTTTGAGTGTGGGATGGAGTAGCTACCCTACCACTGCTCTTATCATTCGCTCTTGTACGTCGAATCCGTGGATCCAGCAATTTTACTCCGTCCACGGAAGTTAGGGGTGGCTTTATCTGCGATACCTCTACCTTCGACCTTTTGTTCCCGGAGTGTTCTCTCGACGATCAGGAGCAACGACCCTTTGTTGGTGGTGGTGTTGCGATTTCCGGATGAAGAAGGAACCCTCGTTAGTGGTGTCGCGAGGATCTACACAGCGAGAAGGCGGAGAACGCCGACCTTCCTTCCGGTACCATGAGGCGGATCTCGAGGGCGAGATCCCTTGTTAGTGGTGTCGAATTGTGGCATCCCGCAAAACCACTACTAGAAAATCGCGTTGAATTTGTGCATTGCATCGTCATCATCATGTGTTGGTTGCATAAAACTATTTTTGCAAGCCCGATTTATTTTCCAAACGCCTTATCTTTATTCAAACGCCAAACCCCGGGGCTCCGGAGTATTTTGTTTTGTCGCTATCGGTTTGCAAATGGTCCAATTAACACAAATAAAATTTATCATTATTTTAGTAGGGGCAGTCGAACGGGCCAACCCGACCCGAACGACCGCCCCAGATTTTAAAACGGTCCAACCTGCCAGCCCCACCTAAAACCTATTCTACCTAAAACTCTACCCTCTCTCCCCAGCCACCTCACCCTGGCCAATAGTCCCTCGCCACCTCACCCTCTTCCCTCACCCCCTCCACTCACATGCTGCCACGTGGCCCCTCTCTCTCTCTCAAACTCTCCCAGCCACACACCTGCCAGCTACACCCCACCCCACCTGACCCCGCTAAGGCCCCACACGCACGCACGCACAGGATCCATCCACCAACCCCGGTCCCACTGCCCTGTCGCCTGCCTCGCCTCCTCTCCCAAGCCGACGCCTCGCCTCGCTGAACCACACTGCCATGCCTCTCACCTCGCTCACTGGCTCCATGCCAGCTGGCCAAGGCTGAAGCCTCTCGCCACTGCCCGTCTGCCCCTCCGCCTGCCGCCCCGCCTCCCGCTCCCAGTCTCTCCGCTTCCCGCCTCATGCCGCCTGGCCGCCTCCGCGTTCCGCCGCCTCCTCCTCCTCAAGCTCGCCCGCCAACCGCCTCCGGCTGCGAGCATCTCCTCGAGCACGCGCCGCCCAGCCCTCGACCCGCTGCCTCGCAGGCGCCCACTGCGCTGACGCCTGACGCTGCCCGACCAGCCACAGCGCCGCCTACCCAGTCGAGGCCGCGTCCCGGCGCCACCCGCCTCAACCGCCTTCTCGCTTCACGGCGCCCCGTCGCCGCCGGAGCCATCGCCCCCAAGCCCTCCTCCTGCTCCCCGTCGCAGCGACCCCTCCCTCGCCGCCTGCGCCTCCCTTCGGCAGCTCCTTCCCCGCGCGCGGACCCCGTTGGCCGTCGGCTTCCTCGTGCCCTTCCGCGGCCCCAAGCCCACCTCGTCGCCATCAGTCGACCCTCCCGTCTGCTCGCCGCTCGGCCCCATGTTTTGGGTCGATAAGAATGCGGTGGTGGTTTGCAGTGATGTGTTCGTGGCACCGACCGGGGTCTTGTGGAGGCATTGTTGGTACTGCAAGATGTTAACCCTGCCTGGAATCCTTCCGGTGAACAATAGCTGCAAGCCGGAAAGCAGAAGCCACCCGAACTTTCGGTGCTAAGTCCAAGTTCTCCATCGATAACAGGATCACCACACGAACCCTGGACATGGAACGCCATGAACTCCTTCTCGAACCCCAAGTTCAGCCGCTCCCGAAGACCCCATGAGCGACAAGCGCTTCTTCCCGGATGCGATGCTCGAGAACCCGGACGGTAAGGACACCGACGCAGAACACCAAGCGCTTCTTCCCGAACGCCATGATCGTCGACATGACCCGAAGACACGGATGCGACAAGTACCCCCTCACAGACGCCATGACCCGACGCCCCCGAATGCCGAGACCGACGCGATGGCGCGGACCCATCAAGACCCTCGCAACGGCAAGACCGAACCCCGGAAACCCCAAGTTCGTCGAGCCCCCTCTAATGTGTGACCCCTTTTCCTCGAACCCTATTTTATAACATATCAATTTGTTGCACATTAAATTGTCATTCCCGCATGCATAGCATTGGTTTGGGGGCCTTATGCCAATTCACATAATAATTAAATATGGGGCCCATATGCGGGCAAATCTAGCCTTATATTGGCCTCATTTAAACTTGTGTAGCGAACCGGTATCTTATCCCACCTTGTTATAACAACATTTAAATTGCGGGGTAGCCAAATAACTTGAACCACCTAATTAATTGTCGGGACCCCGGTTCCGCTTAATATGACCTAATTGCATCGCACTTTTGCCATGCCATGCATCATACATGCATCATGCCGATCTTCTGCCGTTGTATTAAATATTGCATCCGGTGTTTCTTCTAGTGTTTTGCTCCTTCGCGGATAAGGCCGTTGAGTTGATGTGAGCTTCGCCCCGATCTTCGGTTGAACCTTCGACAATGTTTTCAGGCGAGCATCTCCCTCTTTCTACCTATCTTACTTTTATAGTCTTTATTCCCTCCTGTTGATCTATTGCTATCTGTGTTGCGATGCTCTAGTTTTCGTACCCTTTGATATCCCCTGCAGTCGTATATTGCCTTGGACACATCCTATTACCTGTTGTTTGGTAGATAGTTGGCCTTGCGCGTCATAGTTGCTTGCTCAAGTGCTGATGTGTATCGTCACATGCCACAGTTGCTGATGTATTGCCGCAAGTTGATGTTGGAGATGATTCTAGTTTTACTTATCGTCACTTTAATTTCTGTTTAACAACTAAAATTAAAATAAGCAGAGGCATCGGTGGGTGATAGAAAATATTTGGTTTCCGAACGCCCACTTGTGTCCCGTAAGACCCCGAGTACTTGATACATTCCTTGATTTATCGCTATCCACATCCGGGAGGTATATGGGACCCCCGAGCGAGCTTGATTCATCATATTTCTAGGGCCACAAACTAGTTTGAGGTTTTATTTACGATCCTGTACTTATGCCATGCTACTTTCAGTATTTAAATTGTGCGAGGGCACCTTGCATCGCTTAGGTAAGCGTAATGTTTCAGCTGGTATCGACAAGCCCAGCCACACTTTCGGGTTCCCGATCGTTTATGACCATTGTCGCAAACCTTGAGTCCGTCTCGAGCTTGCTTACTCCGTTATGGATCTACTTAAGGGCCCTCTGAAATATTTCTGAATCTGTGATTGTTCACCGTGAAAGCCTCGTTGGGTTTTGATTTGGTTTTTCCGAGGTTGATCGGCGTGTGTTGCTATTGGTGCACCCCGCCGGATAAAACTTTCAAAGCCGTGTCCGCGGATATGGACGACTTGGAGCACAAGATTCTCGATCATAGACAAGCATAACTAAAGTTTCTGCTATAAATTTGACTTATAATGACTAGTAATCAGCTTCACTATAATGGAATGGCTAATTAATACTGCCCACAATTGCTTGTTTGGTTGTCGCTTGCGACAATTGTACTGACTAGTAAGTTTTGCAACTACAACGAATAAATGAATAAAAGTACCAACAACTTTGGGTTTTGGGTTATCTCATGTTAAATGTATCGACTAGTAAGTCTGCCACTATAACGGAATGGTTAACTAAAAGTGCCCACTGCTTACTTTATCGTGACGATTATCTAAACTTGACTAGTAAGGTGCATAACCATAATCGAATAAATAAACTGCCAACCGTGTGAGTTCTCGGTTGACTTCCTCGATTGGTCTCGAGGGGAAACGCCGAGATGGGTTTGTTTGGTGATAGCTCGTGTTGGATCCGGATAGGTCATTCTCACCCCTCTCGATAACCGCCATTGTATCGAGTCTCTATAGGTTGTTTAGTGCATGCTGCCGCCGCTTGATCCACCATACCTATGTAGGCGAGGACCGCAATTCTAGCCTCGCTGTCTTGGCCTCGATCTTGACGCTCCTTCTTTTTCCTTTGCCCTTTGCGGCACCCTTTTGTTTAAGGTTTTGAGATCGATGTCGTTAGCAAGGTTACCCTTCCGCTTGGCTCAAGGGGTTATGGACGCCATTGGTTATTCTTCGTGGCTCTTAGCCCCATTTGCTTCTTGTCCATAGTCGGACGCTCTACCGCTTTCAAGGTGATTTGGATCTTTGAATATTATATCGTATTCTTGACTCGGAGTCGTATATATATATCTGCTACATGGGTCCCATCGAGGACTGTTGTGTAATGTTATTACTTCGTTTTCCACCCGCACGAAAGTGCCTGGTGGGCACCTTTGAATCGTTTCTATGCGGGTTTGGTGAATTTTGCCCAAACTTGCATAGGTCCGATTCTGAGGGTGTTACAACGGTCTACATCAAGTTCAAGTGGAATGCTCAAGGCAAAGGTATGTTCTTGATATGGCCTCTCTTTTGCCGATCTCTTGTTGTTAGTTGGAAGACCGGGTTTAGGATAGATAGCCGTACTATCAAGAGGGTCCCTCAAGTGGGTGTCTCGATCACATCTTTCGGAGAGAGCTCAAACCTTTGCATGCATCGCATCATCTTTCTTGGTTGTTATTTGGTTCTTGTCCATGAGAGGATCTAAAGCTTGTGGTCATCATCATAACAAGCTCTAGTTCATCAAATGAGGATTTCACTTGCATATCTTATTGCGGTTTTTGAGCTATATGTCATTATATTTTCAAGAAAATTGGTTTCATCTTGTTTGGAGTTCCGATGTGAAATTTATTGCAGTTTTGGTTTCTGGAATTTCCCTGACCGGAAGTTCCGGCTACCCACCGGAAGTTCCGCTAGGGCATTTTGCCGCCGGAAGTTCCGGTGGAAGTTTCGGTTCTTCTTCTGCTCACGTTATGTATCCTCTCTATCTCGTTTGGTGTTTTGGCGAAATTTGGGTCGGAAGTTTCGGCGGTAATACCACCCCCGCTAGAAGTTCCGGCCAGGGACCGAAAGTACCACTCGGGCATAAATGCCGCCAGTAGTACCAGGTGAATTTCTGGCTCTTGTTCCGCCCACATACTGTAACCTCTGTATTTTGTTTGATCTATTTGACGAAACTTCAGTCAGAATTTCCACCGGTAGTTCCGCTCCCACCGAAAGTTCCGGTGGACCGGCGAAAGTTCCGACCAGGATCGCGTTTTCAGTTTCTCGCATCGCAGTTTTCTGACCATTGGTTGTGTGCCACCGGAACTTCCGGCCTCCCACCGGAAGTTCCGTCTAGGGTCGTGATTGCCCATAACGGGCAGATCTGGGTGCCCTTTAAAAGGGGCCCCTCTTCCCCTTCGTGGGTACCAGCTCTTTTCTTGGTTCTTGGCTTTCTCTCTCTCCTCCATGGTTCTTGAAGAGCTTTCCCTCTCCCCTTTCCCTTCTTATGATTCTTGCATCTTTTTGAGGTATTTGAGAGAGGAGATCTAGATCTACACACCTTCCCAAGCTAAACCCCTTCTTTGTGAAGGAATTAATGGGATCTAGATCTTAGAGAGTTTTGTGTTCTCCACTGATGTTCTTTCTCCCTTATTCCCCCAAGAGCTTTTGTATCTTTGTTGGAATTTGGGAGTGAAGGAACTGCCCTTGCATTTGTTGCATAGGTTTGAGTTCTCCTCGGAGATTCGACGAGTACAAGCTTGTGGGCTTGTTACTCTTGGGTTCTTGGAACCCTAGATAGTTGTATGGTTGAATTGTTGACTTTTTGTGGTCTTGTTGACCTTTGGTGGTCTTGTAGTCTTTTGTGGCTTTGTTGGCCTTTTGTGGCATTGTAGCCTTTTGTGGCTTTGTTGTTGGGAGCCTCCAATTAAGTTGTGGAGATAGCTCCAATCTTATACGGGTTCGGTGACCACCATCAAGTGTCCCATAGTGGAGCGAGTGCCCGCCTTTTGTGGTGCGCACTCAGGAGGATAGGGTGAGCCTCTTGTGGCGTCGGTGAGTTGTGTGCTTCCGCATCCGGGGTGAGGCCTTGTGTGGCGTTGGGTGAGCATCGAACCACCACACCTCGAGGTGAGCCATTTGTGGTGTTCAGAGAGCATTACGCCATCACACCTCTCCAACGAAGACGTAGCTTCTTTGGAAATAAACTGCGGGATAAAAATCTTCGTCTCCGCGTCCATCGGTTATCTTTCAACCGAGCCTTTTATTTATGCACTTTACATTGTGATAGCCATCGTGCTTGAAGTATTTATATCTTGCTATCACCGTGTTGCTTGTATTGCTTAGCATAGGTTGTTGGTGCACTTAGGTGAACCTAGTGGCTAGGTTTTGTGCTTAATAAATTAAACGTCAGTTTTATTCTACATTTACTTGAGCCTAAACCGTAATAATTTTAAAAGCCTATTCCCCCCCCCCCCCCCTCCCCTCTAGGTGACGTCCTTTGCACTTTCAATTTTCAGACGTGTTACATCTAGTTTTTTTGCAAGAAAAATATAGATCTATTATTGATGTTCACAAGAAGTATTACAAGGAATCTCAAACATAATGAAAATTACATCACGATCATTGGACCACCTAACGACCACTATCGTTCCAAGCACGATCCGCCAACGCACCACTATCGCCGCTTTGCTACCGGAGCTGGTCCGACATTGTTGATGACAGACGGGAAGTCTTTGTGCACGTGCCCTAAGGACCAGTACCCTAGAGCAGAAGTTGTCGTCATTAAACTCTTGAATAGATCCAAATATTATAACACCAAACTTGAAACACGTGTAGACTAAACGAGGTCGACCGCTCCATGGGAGCAGCGACCATAGGATTTTCCCGCCCTCTTCAACGCCACACGCGAGATCGTCGCCAACGAGATGGACAAGGATGCGGGTATATCTTATTCTTGTCCCACATAACGCCATCATAGTCACCATAACGTCGCAGCCGATTGACCAATCTCTAACTTTAAAGACTATACATGCACGATGAGCACATGTTTGAGGTCCCCACTCCCTGCCACATCAAAAAGGCAAACAGAGGAGGTGGGACCCATTGATTTCCGATCGAAGAAGACAGGGCAGATGGAGGCGGCAGCTAGGGTGAAACCCTAGTCAGCCGCCTCTTTTTCTTTTCCGCAGGAAGCGGTTATGCGTCACATCTAATTAAACATGATGTGTAAGGAAAAAAGTTGAAGGTACCATGGCGTCGTGCCGTCGTGTAGATGTAGAAAATAGAGATTACGATAAATATTGGGATCTATAGCCACCAATGACTCATGCACACGGAACGAGATGTTATGTTCACTGTAGCTGTCAAAAAGAAAACCCCGTGCACGTACATACGTACGTAATGAAGTTGGGTACCGGCGAGCTAATTAATAAACGAGCGATGATTCCAGTTTTACCACGGATCTCAATTTGCAGCTATAAATTGCGCGCCCTTCGATCTCCTCAAGATCATCGCTTGAATTCTGATTCTGAAGTCTGGACGTGACTCGAAAAACACAAGTCCAGCGGAGAGGAACCCACTGAATTATCATCATTAAGAAAAAAGGTGATTCGAACTGAAGCATAGTACTATCAACAAAGCATGGAATAACAAGTAGTATTAATTGCCGCAACGTACTACTGACGCTGTTCTTCTCGCGCGCATGCAATGCAGGGGAGGGGAGGGGATGTCTGCGCAGCCCGGCCAGGTGGTGGTCCAGTCGGATGCGGGGGTGTACCTCGCCTGGTCCGCCGCCTACCAGCCGCCCCTCGCTCTGGAGGGGCTGGCGTCCAGCCGCGTGGAGCTCCAGGCCCAAGGAGGCCTCCTGCTGCCGCAGCGCGCCAACGCCCCCATCTTAAGCTTCGTCGTCGCAGGCAGCGGGGTGGCCGGGGTCTACCAGTTCGACCCCGCTGGTGGGGACGTTGCCCTCGCGACCCCGCCGCCCGCGGCGGCCAGGGAGAGGCTCGTCCGGATCAACACGGGCGACGTCATCGCCCTGCGCACCGGGGACGTCTCATGGTGGTACAACGACAAGGACGACGACGCCGAGCTGTCCATCATGTTCATGGCAGACACGGCACGCTCCTCTGTCAGCCCAGCGAACATCATCTCCAACTCCTTCCTCGCCGGCGCCAACGGCGTCATGCGCGGCTTCGACCCCAGCCTCCTCGCCGCGGCGTGGCCCGGGGCCACGGAGGAGCAGGCGGCCGCCGCGTTCCGGAGCCAGCCGGCACTTATCCTCGCGAGGCAGCAGCTGCGCGGCCTGCGCCCGCGCGAGACAGACAGGGACGGCCTCGTGGTGAACGCCGCCGTCCTGACGCCGGACGACGCCGCGCACGTCGCCGGCAGGGGCACCGTGAAGACGCTCACCGGCGCGCGCCTGCAGGCGTTGGGTGGCCTCGGGATCAGCGCTCGGCTCGTGCAGCTCGAGCCGGGCGCCACGCTGCCGCCGTGGGTGCTCCGCGAGGGCGCGGCCCAGGCGGTGTACGTCGCCCGCGGGAGCGCGCGCGTTCAGGTATCGTCTGCCGCCGGCGGCGACACGTTGCTGCTGGACGAGGAGGTCCCCGCGGGCAGCCTGTTCGTGGTTCCGCGCTTCGCCGTGGCGTGCGTCGCCGCCGCCGGCGCTGACGGCGTGGAGTTGGTGACGCTGATCAAGAGCGCCAGGTACGTACGTGCGTCGTCGTCGGTCACACTACTATGATGTGCTTCGTTACTGACCATGGATGCGTGCTGTGTTGTGCTGTGGGTGTGGCAGGCCGGTGGTGCAGCAGCTGACCGGGAAGGGGTCGGTGTTGGGCGGCCTGACGCCGCAGCTGCTGCAGGCCGCCTTGAACGTGTCGCCGGAGGTGGTCGACCTCATCGTGGCCGCGGCGTTCAACTGAGTACGGCCCAACATCGGTCGGTCGTTGCACGCAGGCGTGCTTACTACTACTAGTGTGTACGCTGTGGTTATGAGAAATAAGCTAAGCCATGGTTTTCCTTAGAAAGCTGTGACTTTGCGTGATGTGTGCGAATAAATTAAGGTACTAGTAGTATTTGAATCTGCTTACGTGTTTGGCTTGGAGACCAAGCTGTAAGTAATTTGTTGTAATCTCAGTATCTACGGTTGATGCTGATGTGGCATTTATAAATAAAAAACTTGTTTAAGCTAGAGACATAGTGCGCATAGTGAAGAAAAAAGTACACGTGTCAATGGTAAACTGTTCCACACACTTTTTTTGGGGAAAATTTGTTAGAGGATACCGTTATTTTCTAGCTTTTATCAAAACACACTGTACAATTATGTCTTTGTCAGGCATCATTACAGTTTTGTGGCATATTTGCCAGAACACACCGCGTGGCCAAAAAGAGAAAGTTTGACACATTTTTTTCAAACCCGGTCATAACATGGTCGCTTAGGCAAAAGTGCTAAAACTTTCCATTTTTAGCCACGTGGTGTGTTCCGGCAAATGTGTCATAAAATTGTAGCGGTACCTGACAAAGACACAATTGGATGGTGTGTTTCAGCAAATGACGGAAGAGAACTGTGTACAGCAAATTTTTCCTTTTTTATCTAAAGGTTTCCCGACTGCAACGGCTTTGCTTACATCCCCGTTCAGGGCAAACACCATCAACGAATTCAACTTAGCTTAAAGAACAACTAAAAATAACTTTAGAGGTCGTTTGGCAGCCCTCATTTTATTTTATTTGGAAAAAATTAAATGACATTATTCACATTAATGCCATCAATTCTTTTGTCTAAGTGAAAATTCCAAGCTAGAAAATTATGTTTGGCTGTTGCAAAGAATTATGAAATGATTTTCAGAAAAATGACTGGGTTAGGGACATGAATTGACTTAACATACCATACCATATACACATTCCTTGGAATTTCCAATTAAAATGACGGTTGACAAACAAACAATCTCGATTCAATCACACGGTTTCGATACAGAATGTTGGTTTCCAAACATGCTCTTATTGTATTAGGACAGCCCTTAGCTCTGCCCCAACCCAGTGTTCCACTCTGCTTGACCATGTCGTGACATCTCCTCGCCCTATAACAACATCTCTAGCAGACCCCTTAAAAGAGCCGAATCCTTAAAACTCCAGCGTGTATAAGGACTCGGTCTAGTTATTTTGGCCCAAACAGACCCCGTATAAGGGCTTGGCCTACAAGGTATGTATTGTGAAAAACAACATAAGCAAAAGGAACAGTTTTAGAATTAAAAGCCAACCCAATGTGCAACCAACTAAGACGAGTGTAATGACAATCAAGGAAAAAATGTTGAATGGCCACTTTACTATTGCAAAATCCACAAAGCTTACTATCACTCTAATTTGTTTATCTCTATTATCTTTAGTGAGAACAATGCCTCTAAAGGGATACCATAGTAGGTTAAAAAGGAGATACCATAAGAAAATCTTTACTCTGAGAGGTGTTTAAACTTCCAGAGTATGCATACTTCAACACCTAAAGCCAAGGGGTAATTAGCACTTTATACGCCGAGCTAGATCTAAAATACTAAATTGATGTACATTCCATCTAGAAACATCTTCATGATCATTCAGTTGAGGGTTCCACTCGGTAAACTTCCGGTTCCGGCCTTAGGTTGTTTGTCACTAGGGATGTAAACGGATCGGATCGGATCGGATATTACTATTACCGTATCCTTTGCCATATTTTTTTGGCAGATTCGGATCAGAGCAGATAATAGCCGGATACGGATTCGAATGCGGATTATATCGGATTTCGGATATGGAGCGGATTCGGTGCGGACTCGGATCGGAAAAGGATAATTGAACAAATACACACAGAAAAATAAAAATTTATTTACTTTATGCAAAAGAAATGACAAGAAAGCGTGCAACACTAGATATCAGCAGTATAAAAGTGCAAGATTGGTAATGACATAGTATAACATGCATATGTAGCATGTATAGCTAGCCGATAAAGTAACTAGATTGTCTAGATATTGTGGTTAATTATACTAAATAAATTGAATTATCCTATTTGAGTATCTCGGATAATCCGCATAAAATGTCGAATTATTCTTATCCGTCGGATATCATCAATACCATATCCGCTACCATATCCGTTGGATATCCTCTCAACAAATATCCGCATCCGTATCCATATCCGCCGGATATCTAAAAAGGCATACCATATCCTTAAAAACGGACACGGATGCGAATTCGAAGCGAAAATTATCCGTACCATTTATATCCCTATTTGTTACCCAACACCTGTATAGCACAGACTTCCTTTTGCCAATCAGTTAAAAGATGTAAAAGTTCTAGTCTTAAGAGAAGTACTCCCTTTGATCCATATTACTTTCACTAAAATGGATGTATTTAGACATATAAATATGCATGCTAGTGAGAACCGAAGTGATGCTTGTACCAACACCGCAACTAAAAAGATGTGTTTAATAAAATCAATTTTTTAATCGAATAATTGTTCAAAAGCACAATTTTTTAAGTTCCTAGTGCACTCCAGATCATGCCCCAAAAGGGGGCATAAATATCGTAACAAAGATAAAATATAAAAATTTAAGTTATCACGTTGAACAAAAATGCAATGGTAATGCAAAAAGTTTGCGTATACTTATGTTAATGATCTGGGGTTTAAAAAATTCTACTCCCTCCGACCCACATTAGTTGACTTGGATTTGTTAAAATTTGGATGAACCTATATAATATATAGTGTCTAGATTTATTTAAATTTAGACAAATTTGAACCAACTAATATGGGTGGGAGGGAGTATTATAATTTGTGAATGGTCCAGTATTCAAACTCCCGCTCCCGGCCCTTCCGCTCAACACCACCACAGACAGTCCTGACCACAGACGAATTGAAAGTTGAGAACCCAAAATGCACATTAGAAATTCAGCTTCCGCGAGCTAGATCGCATAATGGGTGATGTCGGTGATGTTCTCCGGGCGGCTGGAGAGCGGGTGGGGCCTCTTCCTCCGCAGCTGCAGGTACTCGCCGTAGTTGAACCCCCTGTATCGCGGCGACTCGCCCACGTCGCCGGCGAACTGCGGCAGCGGCTCGACCCACTTGTCGTCGTGGAGCTGGAAGAAGAAGACGAGCGAGTACCGATGCGCCGCCGTCTTCCTCACCACCCTGTGCATAGCGCTCCTGAACTTGCCGTTGCTGAGCACCTGCATGACGTCGCCGATGTTGACGACGATGCTGCCCTCAATGGGGTCCACGGGGGCCCAGACGCCGTCGGGCCGGAGCACCTCCAGGCCCCCGACGCCGTCCTGTAGGACGAAGGTGATGCAGCCGACGTCCTGGTGTGGGCGGGCGCCCCTGTTATCCTCCTTCGTCGCCGGGAAGGCGTGCCGCGCCGAGATGAAGTCGAAGGTGCGGTCGTCGTTGTACTCCCCGAGGAAGCCTCGTGGCAGGCCCATGCACTCGTTCAGGATCTCCTGGATGAGGAGCCCCAACTCGGTGAACTTGGCATGGCACTCCGCTAGCGCCTCCCTGTGGATGCATATGAGAATAGTTCCTCCCCTTTCTCAGTTCCAATCATGGAAAAGCTAAGGTTACGTGACACACGATCTCAAGGACAAGTTTTTTTCTATTTGAAACTGAACTTTTATAAACTGTGGTATATCTACATCCTCACTCATTTTATGAGATATTTGTTGGTGTACAAGAAATAAGTCAGGAGAAACTTCTACACATTGTACATGTAAGGTTTCAATTTCATATGTTTTGTTGTTTGGGAGAAAAAAAGAGTTAATCATATGAATTTATCTTCCAACATACTAGCTACTTGTCTTTTTTTGTGTAAGCCCGCAACAATCGCTTTCTCTTTCAATTCTTTTTCATGTGATATTGTATAATATTTGTACATGCTCATGATTTTTCTAAGATTTTATTTTTTACCATTATATGGCCAAAAGATTCTTAAAATCAGTATTGACTTTGAGTGATCCGCGTGAATTACAATAATGATATTCTTAAACTCGGTAACAAATGAGTCTGTGTGCGATGCCGGTGTGTATTCTTCCCAATTCTAAAAAAACGAGTTTTGCTGGTGAGGAGGGGAGGGATACAGAAGCACACTAAAAAGGAATATGGCCAAAAGATTCGTTGTACTTACACCTGCACTCTTTCACAATTTTTCTATTTTCATTTCTTTCGAGGGGGATTTTAAGAAAAGAATATGTAAAAAGAAAGTTTTATATTACTCAATGGCCGTCCCAATTTACAGCCATTTATTTTTTGTTTTTTTTAGGATAATTTACAGCCACTTAATGGTGAATGCTTGAAAGTTGATGGCCCAAACATGTCATTTCCACTGACGGGCATAGGTACCCTGGGGCTAACAGACAAGAGGCCAAGCAGGCCGGCTGGTGTAGCTGGGCGTGATGGGTTTATGGCCTGCATATAAGGCCCAAGTTAAATAGGCCTAGCGACCAGGGCTCACTGTACTGACTTGCTGGCCTGTTAACGGAACGAATCGTCGTTTTCAGCGCAGGTCGCCGTTCCAGGCCGCTGCAGCGAGTTTGGCCGCCGGAGATCAGGTTCGAGGCCGCACGGAGTCCGGGCACGTTCCTAGGGTGTAGGTACGGTGATACTGGCTCTTGCTGATTGGCGACCACCTAAACATCGGTCAACCCTTCAAGCCTAGCTCCTCGAATCCTACGCTCCGCCTCGAAATAAGACAGGCAACAAGCTTAAAATTCTGACCTGAATCCGGCCGGCTCGGTTGGATACAGGTTGAGCCAGATCTTGGGATGGAGGACGAGCAGCAACTCGTTCTTGTCAACGGAGCCCACGGGCTGCCGCGCGTGCCCTGATGGGAAGGGCGTCCCCTCGGCCGGCCGCACCTTGGCCTTCTCCTCGTCCGGGAGCGCGAAGAAGAGCGCTTCAAGCTTGAGCGCGCGCGCCATGAGCTCGCGCGGAACGCCGTTGTTCACGACGTGGAAGAACCCGGACGACAGGCACGCCTCGCGCACTGCCTCGGTGGCGCGGCCGCGGGCGACGTCGCACTCGTCGACGAAGAACGGCGCGAGGTCCACCACGGGGAGCAAGCTGCCGTTGCTAGACGCCATGTGCTGCTCGATCGGTCTGATCTGGGCCAGATCATCTGGCTCTTCCTACACAAGCGCCGGGCAGCGCCTGCTGCTGCGTTAATTAATTGCCGACCACTTGAGGTTAGATGGTTAGGATTGGAGCGCTTGAATATACAAATAGATGCTTAGTGATCACGACCGGCAGGCATCGGTCAGTCGGTCATAGACAAAGATCAAGCTCGATCTGTCCGCCGAGGGAGAAGGGATAAAAGAGCAATATATAGCCATGACGTCGGTGAAGTTGAGGTCATAAGAGGTATCATAGGTCTAGCCTATAGAAGATGCATTTACATGCTTTTTTCTCGTTAGGTAAACCGCTGTCACGAGTGGCATCTCTTCTGAAGTTCGAGCTCGAGTACCGTCTCTTGATCATTTACGGGCTGTGTGTTCAGACTTATTAATTTGGTGCTTTAAGCTTTTGATTTATATAAGTCACAAAAGCACCTATATTTAGCTTATAAGCTAAAAAATGTAACAGCCAGAAATAAGCCCAACTAAACAACGAGTTAACCTTGTGTCACCATGCATTTTCCTATTTCTAAAAATTGTTTCAATTTTGGTTTTGCTAATCGTAATTCGTATTAAATATTCATAACCCTAAGTCGTCGTGAAGGTCCTCACTGGTGTGGCAATAGAGTTGATAAAAGTTTATTTGGCCGGACGTCGCTCTTACCACCCCAACAACACACCATAGCATACAAACCTTAACCCTGACTATTAGACCAGAACGAAGGAATGAGGTCCCCTTCCCTCCTGCCGTCGGGGCAGCAAGAAAAGATAAAGGGGACCAACGTCCTAGCCGGTGGAGATCAGGAGGGAGGTTCATTGTCACCGCCTCCCAAAGAGAGTTTTCTGCCTTCCCAGTAATGATACCGCAACCAAAAAGCTATGTAATGATCTTCCACGACCTTAACATCTCCAAAATAACAAATACTACTTTTATTAAAATTAAATTTTAGACTCGAGAATGGTTCAATAGCATAGAGAATCAATATTAAGTTCTTGGGGCACTCGAGATCATGTTCCAAAAAGAGCGCTCTATTGCACTCTATGGCATGCGTCGGCGTGACCCAGTCAGGAGATGCCACGTGGCAAACTTATCTGGCAATTTTGAAATACGCTGTTGTGGTACCGGGTCAAACTGCTGGCAACTTGTTTCGCTGGGCGACTGGGAGCCCATGTTTCGGCATCTTAATTTGGGATTTTTTAAAAAAAGTTATCACACTTTGAAGTTTGAACAAAGTTGCAATGACAATGCAAACGTTCGTGTATACTAATATGAATGATCCAATTTCCAAATTTATTTACTACTATAATTCGTGAATGATCAAGTGTTCAAATTCGCCAAACACCACCAAAGACGAATTGGAAGGGGCAGGACAGAAGCGCAAATACCACCTAGTCAACTGGCCGACGATATGTAGACCCAAAGAGGTTGGAGGCCTAGGCCTTATCAACACAAAAAAAATGAACGAGGCGCTTTTGCTAAAATGGATCTGGAAGCTGTATCAAGATGACTCTTCCATTTGGGCCAAAATTCTGAAGGCTAAGTACGCGGATGTAGATGATCTGTTCTAGGGACGGGCCGAGGGGCTCGCCTTTTTGGAAATCATTGCACAAAATCAAGCACTTGTTTAAGGCTGGGGCAAGGCATCATGTTTGGGATGGGAAGCGGACAAGGTTCTGGCTTGATTGGTGGCATAGGGAGCAACCTCTCAAGGACAGGTATCCCTCCCTGTTCGCCATCTGTGATGACCTAGAGGTTTTGGTGGCCCATGTCTGTCTAATCGACGTCATCAACCTGCATTTTAGGAGAGCGCTCGATCAGGATGGGGTGCTCAGCTGGCTGGACCTGGTTCAGAACCTGGAAGATGTCACTATGGGACAGACCAAAGACATGGTGTCTTGGCATCTCGAGCCCTCGGGCTGCTATTCGGTGAAGTCCATGTACCAATTTCTGTCTAGAGACATCTCGGTTGCTCACTTCAAAGAGATTTGGAAAGCCAAAGCTCCCCTCAAAATCAGAATCTTTGCATGACAACTTGCTCTCGACCGTTTACCCACCAACAATCTTCTTACATCTAGGAATGGGCCCTCCAATGGGAGATGTGTCCTTTGTAACGCGGTAGAAGATGCGTCGCATATTTTTTTCGCCTGCTCTCGCCATATTCGCCTGGAGTGTGGTCCATCAACTGCTAGGGTGTAGTTGGTACCCCAGGAATTTTGCGCAGTTTCATTCCATCCTTTCTGGTTATGCCAGAAAACCAAAGAGGTTACTTTGGTTCCTTTTTATAGCACAATCTTGGGCTTTGTGGCTAGTTAGAAACAAAATGACGATTGAAGCTAAGTTTATCCGACATCCTGCTGACTTGATCTACAAAACCCTGATTCTTCTGCAGCTCTGGACGACAAACGTCAGGCGACAAGACAGGGACGAGCTTAGGTGGATGGTGGACGAGCTGAAGAAGATATACTCGATGGCGACTTCTACTACTTAGCACTTCCGCTCGGTCTGTTTTGGGGAGGCCGACCTCTGTTGTGCTGTTTTCTTCGGTGCCCTCCCGTAGTATGTTTCAGATTCTCGGCTAAGCTGTTCGCCGCAGCAGGTAACACCTTCCTTGTGAACCGTTTCGGGCTCTATTAAGTTAAAGCCGGGCTGTCAAGCCTTTTATTTTTTTAAAAAAAGTTGAGAACCGGAAAAAATGCACACAACACAAGGAAGTGAGCCACCACGAGCTAGATCGCGTAATGGGTGATGTCGACGGCGTCCTCAGGCCTGGACGGCGGATGGGTCTTATTCCTCATCCACTCGGTACTCGTCGTTTGAACCCCATGCATGGAGCCTCGCCCGGCGTTCCGCGAACTCCGGCAGCGGCTCAATCCACTTCTCGCCGTGGAGGTTGAAGAAGAAGGCGAGCGAGTGCCGGTGCGCCACCGGCTTCCTGACCACCCGGTAGCACAGAGAATCGATAAGTTCATGGCGCACTCAAAGATCATGCTTCAAAAAGAGCACTCTAGTGCCTACATATTTTGAAGAAAGATAAAAATTAAGGACCCTAATGGCGTGTGAGGCGTTGGCATGACCCAGTCAAGAGATGCCACGTGGCAAACTTAGCTGGCAAATTTGCCATACACCAATTTTTTTCTAGTACTATACATGTCCCGGAGTTATAATATGGGAAAATTAAAAATATTAAGTTATCGCAGTTTTAACAAAGTTGCAATGATAATGCAAAAGTTTATGTATACTCGTATAAATGACCATCCAATTTCTAATTGATTTACTCATTCCGTCTTAAAATAGATGTTTTAGATTTTTTTAAATTTAAATAAAAATATATATACTAAATAGTGTCTAGATTTATTTAAATTTTGATAAATTTAAGATATCTATTTTGAGACGGAGGGAGTATTATAATTCGTGAATGGTAAAGTGTTCAAATTCGCAGAATACCACCACAGGCGATCGAATTGTAAGTTGAGAACCGAAAATGCAAAGAACACAAGGAAGTGATCCACCACGAGCTAGATCGCGTAATGGGTGATGTCGACGGCGTCCTCAGGCCTGGACGGCGGATGGGTCTTATTCCTCATCCGCAGCTCAGGTACTCGTCGTACTTGAACCCCCTGTACCGCGGAGCCTCGCCGACGTTTCCCGCGAACTCCGGCAGCGGCTCAATCCACTTCTCGCCGTGGAGGTTGAAGAAGAAGGCGAGCGAGTGCCGGTGCGCCACCGGCTTCCTGACCACCCGGTGCGTGGCGCTCTTGAACTTGTTGTTGCTCAGCACCTGCACGATGTCGCCTATGTTGACGATGATGCTGCCCTCGACGGGATCCGCCGGGATCCAGCCGCCGCCGCCGCCGAGGACCTCAAGGCCGCCGACGCCGTCCTGCAGGACAAAGGTGATGAGGTTGCCGTCCTCGTGCGCAGAGATGCCGTTGGTCTCCTCCGCCGACGTTGCCGGGAAGTAGCGCAGCGGCGTGAGGAAGTCGAAGTTGCGGTCGGCGTTGTACTCGGCGAGGAAGCCTCGCGGGAGGCCCATGCAGTCGTTCAGGACGTTTTGGATGAGCAGCCCCAGGCCGGTGAGCTTGGCGTAGCATTCCTCCAGCGCATCCCTGAAGAGTGAAGTTGTAAGAGGTGAGTACTTGTTTTTTCAGTTTAAGATAAGGACAAACCTGAACCCGGCTGGTTCGGCGGGGTACTGCAGGTCGAGGCAGAGCTTGGGATTGAAGAGGAGCAGGTACTCGTTCTTGTCGGCGGAGTGCGCGGGCTGCCGCGCGTACCCTGCCGGGAGCGGCGAACTGGAGGACCCCTCCGCCGGCCGCACCTTGGCCTTCTCCTCGTCCGGGAGCGCGAAGAACGCCGCCGACAGCTCGAGCGCGCGCGCCATGAGCTCGCGCGGCATGCCGTGGTTCACGATGCGGAAGAACCCGGTGGACATGCACGCCTCGCGGACTGCCTCAGTGGCGCTGTCGCGGGCGGCGGCGTCGTCCCCGGCGAAGATGAACGGCGCAAGATCCACCACGGGGAGCGCGCCGCCGTTGCTGCTGCTGGTCGCCATGTGTGCTCGGTCGACTGTTTAGCGCTATTGCTTCTCTCGGAGGCGCGGCGGGCCTGTCGCGCTATAAGCAGGTGCTTGCCGTGTCCCGTGTCCCGTGACATCACCGAAAAGTTTGGTCGAAGCCGGTCTCTCTCGGTCATATACTGTAGAAAATTAAGCTCCGGTCGGAGACAATGAAAAGGACGAGAGCTGAGATGGGATGCACCGTTGGCGATTTGGAGTTGTGCGTATGGTCGAATCATCGAGGAGTGAGATGATTAGCCAATGGAAGATGCTCTGCTGCATGATAAACAATTATCTATAGTGTTACTCTTCTAAAGCTCTATGCGACGTTAATTAGAGCAAAAGTTAGTTACGATATTTTTTAGCAAACGATAAATCATTGTCCTCATTTATCGTATAGTATCTTCTGTCGAGTGTCCAAAATTGGCTCTTGAGCTCATCAGCTCCTATATGCATGGAAATTGCATGTCCAATGACTTGGAGGGAAAGTTCCATTTAGCCAATTTGAAAGGAGAAAGAGTTTGGTGTCGTTGGAATCCCATATCTTTGTCATTTATGCCTTTTTAGTTCTTGGATAGAGAGATACTCCCTCCATTTTATAATTCTTGCTATGATTTTAGTTTAAACTTTGACTAAAATCATGCTTTGACTTGGGTGACGGTGGTTGAAGTGGTCTGACTCTAACCGCTCTTGGGAAATATCAAAACTCCCATGTATACATGGGCATAACTCGATCCACAATAGAAAAATCCTGAAGATAAATACACAAGCTCGAGCCCTACGGTCAGGCTGCAAGACCAAGCCTGGCCAAAACACACAATAGCTCATTAGGCCTAGGGTCGCCCTCCATTGTAACTCTCCCATTTGCTAAGTCCGAGCCTAGCCCGAATCGACCTTGGGCTCAAAGCATAAGCCCATGCATGGTCCAATTTGTGATTTTTGGACCGGGTCGAGTCAGGGCGTCCGATTCAGATTGCCCATGGCCATGTATACTCCCATGAGACAAGACCGACATGAACCTCTTCTCATCCTCCATGGTTTTTTCAATCTTGGATGGTACCAATGCCCCTTTCTCGCATGACAACTTAGAGCGACTGGTAGCAATCGACCAACTCAAGACTGCAAGGAGAAAGTCAAGCAAGGTTTAACTCCCTTGTCATGTTGGTCACCTGGAGTATTTGGCGCGAAAGGAACAGAAGGGTTTCGACAATGCTTACAAGCCGATCGTCACGATTATCCAGGAGGTCAAATCTGATGCCAAGATGTGGGCTATCGCGAGCAAGGGTCGTTTCAGTTTTCCTGACCAGTAGTTTTTGGTTTTGGTTGGTTAGCAGCAATTATAGTCTTATAGTTCTGTTTGTTTTTAGCTGTAGATGAGTAGGTCGGGTCGTTTATTTTTTCCTCTTGTTTCTCTTCTCTCCTATCTAGTGGCTTGTCGTTGTTTGCCTTAGTCGGGTCGCTCACTCTCTGTTATCTGTACTCTGGCCCTTTTCTAGGTCTTTTCTTATCTTAATATGTACATGCATCTCTCCTGCATGGTACGAAAAAGATAACTTGGAGCGAACATGGGTTGCTCTTAGGAGAGCGTCGCCTAAGCACATAACTATCAACAAAGAGTTGCATGCCGACTGTTGGATATGTTCGGTGGATAGGTTGCCCACCCCTTCCCATTTAGTAGAATCCATTGGCATTTGCTTCGTCACCTCTTCTACCTATCATCTCGCATGATCTTCTAGACCGCATTGCAGTGGTTCTTATTCAACCTCTTCCACCCACAAATTACAATTCCATGGATTCTATATACTTCCACCTTCACAACCAAGATCCGAAACGCCTAGTTGACCTCTACCACCCGATCGAAAAAGAGCATGTCAGCGATGCATGCACACATGGAAGTCTAGTGATACCCCTCTATTTTTGTATACATGACCACCATCTCATTTTAAAGATACCAAGAAAATAAAGCCAACTAATAAATAATAATATTAACCGCTTGAAAAACCTCTCATATTCCGTGCTTATTAAAACATGTTGTATGTGGTGCCACTTTATCTAGTACAAATACATGCAACATTCACATTAATAAGCAACATTGTTCGTGGTAGAAACCTAATCATAGATTTATTTTTCCTTTTTGAGTGGCCTTATATGTTCAGACTTCAGACACAGAGGAGGTATTTACCAGTTGGGCTAGACCAACAAATAATTCACCATCCCTCGGAAAACAAAAGATCCACCAAGCAGCCCATGATATCTCGGCAGCCAATCGCCAGATCATCGCGTAGCGGCCCATCACCCTCCGCTGTCCCACAACGCCCATATTCTCGGGCCAACCGCCAACCCGTCGACGACGGCCAATCCGCGTCCGTGCCACCACCCCTTGTCCGTCCGTTTCCTCGTTGACACTGCCGGACCCAGCAGGCAGCCAGAGTGCCGGAGCAACCCAAGCCGAAGCGAAGCAGTCGCTTCCCCTCGTTGACTGCCTACCACCTCTCGCCTTCCTTCCCCGAAGCCGTGCCGCTGCTTCCCCTTTTCCTGCTCGCCCCCCGCCCCGCCGAGACCTCGCCGCCGGTTCCTCTCCGTCGCCTCCAGCCACCCCGCGGCTTGCAGGTAAATCCATCAGCCAGGCACAACCGTCCTTTTCCACCTCGATTTCTCGGTCTTTTTTTGTTTGGCTTTACTGTGTAGAATCGATGCTGCTACTGTTGTTCCTTCGATTTCTTCGCCGCGTGCGGTCCCGTCCCCGGAGCCGTGGTACGTGCGCACTCTAGCCGGGCCCGTGGATCTGGATCAGCCTCGAACCGGGAGGAAGGAATGATTGGATAGATTCCAGTTACTTCCGTTTTTTCGCTTAGTATTACAGGGAAAATGGAGGGGTAGTTTCCGTACGGCGCGGCGCCTAATTTGGAGCTGCAGAATTTCAGCGTCGATGAATCTCTTGCTTAAACTTATTAAGCAGGCTGCTTGACTTCAGTATTTGATTTTGGAATGCTAGCCGTTAATAGCATGCTAACTAATTTGAGTGATTCCATTCTTTCTTTGTGTGTTGCTACTGCATTTGTGCTAATACGACGCTTACCTGAAAACTTTGTCTCCCGCTAAGTATTTTGTATTGATCATGTGTGATTGGTGAAACAGATCACATAATCTTGTGCGAGGATTGTGGGTGGTGTTTCGAAGTTTGGACAGCATGAACTAAAATGGAAATATGAGCGTTGATCCCTAAAATGGTAGATTGGTGACAGTTCTTGGAGCGGTGGGTGGTCTTTAACCAGCTTTACTCTTCATCAGTTCATTTGACACAGCCGTATGTTTGATTGTGGCTCAGAAAGCTCCATACATGGACAGATACAGAGAGAACTTCAAGAGGTTGGCCATTTACTTAAAGAGCACTTCTATCATGCTTTCGTAACTCTTAAAGATTGTTTAGGTAGACTGACACTGTTTTTTTATTTCCTTTTGGCATGTCATAACTCTCTCTTAGTCAATGGAATGCGGCAAATGTTCTGCCTTGGTTTCATAAATATAATAAAATTGCTTGAACCTATGTACCAATTTAGTCTTGTTCCTCACATGTATATAGTGTTAACCATTTATTTGAAATAGATGTATGGTCCATTCTACAACAAATACTCATGGGTTCTTCCTGTGGCTCTTTGCTTGTTGATTGTTTGACCTTCTGGTTTTACCTGTAATAGTTGCCTTATGCTAGTTGCTAGAAAAACGAGACAAATTCTGTAATGTGTTTTACATTTTCTTCATGCTGGACTGATAAGCTAGGTTTCTGGTGGTTTAGCCGTAAGAGTTGCATCAATGTTAGTTTCTAGAAGAGACAGAAAGCTAGTCCTTTATTTTTACATTTTTTCTCATACTGGAGTTATTAAGTTAAAGAGGACGGGGAATTCTTTTTTTTGAAACGAGGGCAAAAGCTTTGCCCTATTCCAGTAATTAAGCAAGGGGATAATCTTTATGTTTCAACTTCTCACTGCACTGTATATACGCATGTTTATATTACTTTTGTTTGACTGTGGGCTGTTGTTAATATGTTTAAATTATATCTTAATACTTTATGTAGGCTGGATGAATTTAGCCCTAGGTCATCTGTACAGTCTGAAGTGGGAGGGAGGAGCAGCCTGAGGTTCACCATGCCTGGGTTTGGTTATGATTCGTTTAACCCAGTAAAATCATTCATGTCAGGGGTGAGAAGGGGTTCTGGAAGAATCAAATCTCTTAGACAATCCCTTACATCTGGTGCTCCTAAGACAGCTTTTGCGGAAGATCTTAAATCTGTCAAGAAGAATATATTTGACCCCCAGGAAAAGTTTCTTTTGCGGATGAATAGATTTTTCTTCTTGTCATGTATTCTCGCTGTTGCAGTGGACCCTCTTTTCTTCTTTCTACCCATCATCGACAACTCAAGTTGCATCGGTATAGACAAGGAATTGGCAGTGACATCAACAATAATACGGACTATTATTGATTCTGTCTATCTTATTCGTGTGTTTCTTCAATTCCACTGCATATGTTGCTCCATCTTCTCGAGTGTTTGGAAGTGGCGAGCTTGTGATTGATCCAATGCTAATTGCGATGCGGTACATTAAAAGTTACTTCATTATGGACTTCTTTGCATTGCTACCACTTCCACAGGTACTTCTTTGCAGTCTTGCTCTTCAACAATATATAGTTTAATATACTGTACCATAGTTAGCTCTTTATATCTGATCAATAAGCCATTTTTTGTACGGAACAAATAACCGTTTCAACTATTTTTGAACTTCACTGTTAAATATGTTTATTACTACCTCCGTTCCAAAATTAAGCCTGCCTCTACTCATTTTGGAATGGAGGTAGTACTTCACTAGCCTGCCTCTACTCAATAGCACAATTTTACTTCATAGGAATAAATATCATTACTTGCATTACAACCATACAGATAGCTGTGCAATATAACTTTCTTTCCATGTACTGAACTATGATTTCTACTTGTTCATAAGCAATTTTCCAGTTTTCCTTGAACTATGTTTATTGGTAATCGACAGATTGTCGTTTGGAGATATCTCCACAGCTCTGATGGTCCAGACGTACTGTCTACGAAAAAAACGCTGGTCTGGGTTGTATTAGTTCAATACATTCCAAGGTTGCTAAGGATATTCCCCGTGACCACAGATTTGAAAAGGACAGCTGGTGTTTTTATTGAAACTGCCTGGGCTGGTGCTGGTTACTATCTTCTCTGGTTTATGCTGGCTGGTCATGTAAGTTTTTGCCTATGCTCATCCAGCCATGAGAACCTTCATCTGGGAACATTATCACAGTTATTCTCCTGTATTTTACATTATGATGCGTGCCTGGAATAGTAACAGAGCTATTTTCATGAGACTCTTACATTCCCTATTACATATACTTGTCATCTTTACTGTTGAACTCCTCGCTATCCTGTCAGATACAATCTGTAAGATTTCTGTGCACCTGAAGATTGTGCATAGTATGTCTAGGCATCACCAATTGTCCATTTTAGTGCAAATCCAGTTAGATGATTTCTGTTAACTTTGATGGTATTCTTTCCCCCCCTCGTGTCATTGTTGTCTAACATCATGTCAAATAAAATGCTATCAACACTGCTTATTAGTTTTAAATTGTAGTTTATTGCAGGTGGTCATTTTTGCTTTGACTTATACTTTACTTTTTTTATACACTGTTGCAGAATGTTGGTACTCTGTGGTACTACTTAACCATTGAGCGCGAAGATAGTTGCTGGCGTTTCAACTGTCATCCTGGCGATGGTTGTGATACAAGCTACTTGTATTGTAGTCACAATCATGTTGGCAGTGAGAGCTATAACAGTTGGAATAAGAGTACCCAAATATTTAATCAGTGCAATGGTTCTGATGATTCTTTCAACTTTGGTATCTATCAGCAAGGGTTGGTGTCTGGAATACTTGTTCCAGGCAACTTTGTCTCTAAACTTTGTTATTGTTTCTGGTGGGGACTGCAAAACCTAAGGTAATGAACAAAAATAGTAGCTGTGGTCACTAATGTATAGGAAAACTCTCATATTTTTGTTTGAATAACGCTGAATTGAACAGTCCCAGCAAACTGTCATTTTGCTGAAACACAAGTTGTTTTTATGGCGGTGTGCCCATTTTTTGCCATCTTCTCAAGAAAAGAAGCTTAGTTAGATCTGTGCGATGGCCAGACAAATTTAATCCGGTGTTGGACTGCGAAGCAACAAAGGGAGCTTCGAGACCCATAAAGGAAATTCCCACCTTCCCAAACTTAGTGAATTAGATGTGCACTAGTACATTGTATGGAGTGGCATAAATAACACTAGTACAGATTATTTGTGTATGATTTGAAAAAACATCGCAGTTAATACTGATTAGATTCAAAGTTCTGAATGGACTATGAGATGTTATATATACCATATTATCCTGCAAGTATAATCTGGACTGACTGATGTAACACAACAACCATCACTAACGATATTAGAACTAAACTTACCAATTCAAATTTGATTGGTTTGATAAAATAACTGTAGCTAATTTTCTAGCTATTCAAGCCGCCCTTCGTTCCAGCAGTAGATCTATTGATTGTTACTGTTCAAATAAGAAAGAAGCAAAGTGAGCCGCTGCCGATTCCTGATTCCCTGGTCAGTAGCAGGAGTTGCAATAACATGTGGAAAGAGGGTGGTTTTATCTCATGTACTGCCTCTAACAGAACACTAATGCTATTAGTCATGCAAGAAGCAAGATGAAGAGAACACAGAATCTTAAGTTCTTTACTACAAAAGTGGCATGCCCAGAAAGAGACTTTAGCCAGCCTTTTCTCAACTCCCTGGCTTAGACCATGTTATCCTGCAAAGTTGCATTCTAGTAGTTGCGGGTTAATATGAGCTACTGTCATTTTTGGGTACTGCTTCAGGTTGCAAATATATGGTATCCTAGAAACTGTATCGGGCTAACATTTTAGAGACTAATGGACCTTTGGGCTTTGGTATATAGATTTTTCTTAGAATTGGCAGCTGAGATTCGAATTACTAGATTTGGCTATCTTCCATGATATATTATTTTGCGATCTTTAACAAATATTATGTTAGAAATTAGCAGTCAAAGTGGTACCTTAAAGATCGTTTGTGACTAGAGAGTATATTGCATTTCAATATCGTATTGTGGTTTATTGTGCTCGCTATATTTAACTTCCTTCTATTTAACAGTACCCTTGGCCAAGGGTTTGTAACAAGCACATATCCTGGAGAGGTGTTATTCTCTATTTCAATATGCATCCTTGGACTAATTCTTTTTGCGCTCCTCATCGGTAACATGCAGGTAGAGTGATATTGCTTGGAAACCTCTCTTTTCAGCCTTTTTTGCCTGATTCTAACCTTTCCTTTTCAGACGTACCTTCAATCAGTTGCTATACGCCTTGAAGAGATGAGAGTTAAAAAGCGAGATGCTGAGAGGTGGATGCATCACCGTTCACTGCCACCGCAAATCAGAGAACGAGTAAGGCGATATGAACGGTACAGGTGGTTGGAGACCAGAGGAGTAGATGAAGAAAATTTGGTTCAAACCCTTCCAAAAGATCTTAGGAGGGACATCAAGCGCCATCTCTGTTTGGGTTTGGTGAAAAGGGTAGGATATGTTTGGTGAAGTATATTTCCGCTTCTTATTGTGAATTACACTGATCTCTGACCGCATTTTGTTTTGCTGCTTGTAGGTACCGTTGTTTGAGAATATGGATGAAAGATTGTTAGATGCAATATGTGAGCGCTTAAGGCCTGCACTCTACACGGAGCACGAATACATTTTGAGGGAAGGTGATCCAGTGGATGAGATGCAGTTTATTCTACACGGCCGTTTGGAGAGTATGACAACTGATGGGGGACGAAGTGGGTTCTTCAACAAGGTCCAGCTAAAGGAGGGTGATTTCTGCGGTGAGGAGTTACTGACTTGGGCATTGGATCCCAAGTCTGCTGCCAATTTCCCATCTTCGACCAGGACAGTGAAAGCTCTAAGTGAGGTTGAGGCATTCTCCTTGCGTGCCGATGAACTGAAATTTGTGGCCAGTCAGTTCAGGAGGCTCCACAGCAGGCAGGTTCAGCACACGTTCAGGTTCTACTCGCAGCAGTGGAGGACTTGGGGAGCCTGCTTCATTCAGGCGGCTTGGCGCCGCTACTACAAGAGGAAGATGGCGAGCAGCGTCGAGGGAAGAAGAGGCTGCGAACCGCCAGAGCAGTAGCAGTGGCCCTAGCCTGGGAGCAACCATCTACGCGTCTCGGTTCATGCCAATGCCCTCAGGGAGTACACCGGCTTAGGAACAAGACCGTTCCCACCATTGTGAGATTGCCAAAGCCCCGGAACCAGATTTCGGTGTCGATGACGCCGACTAACGACACTCACACGCAAAATGCCTGTACTTACGCTGTTGACTGAAGAGTTCTGTAGATTGTGTACAAAATTCAAAGACACCGTCACAACATTATGCTTGTAAAAGTTTACTGCTCCACTATAGAAGATGAAAATGTATAATGTCTCAGTTTTGTTACTTCTTGGTTGCCATTTTTTCATAAATCTGTCTCACTCTTACTGTACTTGGCCTACATTTTCAGCACTTGAAAAATGAAACTGTAAACAAATGTTTTTGCAATTTATGGTTGTGCACTAGCTTATAAATGGATTAATCGTGTGATGTTAGTTCAATGTTGATTCAAATGCTTAGAAATGTGACTGAACAGACGGTTCATATTGTACGGAGGCGAAGTCTCAGGTCAGGGGAGAGGAGGTTTAGGCATCAGGATTCAGGGCAATCGACACTCGTCTCTCTTCGCGGGATGCTCTCCCTACTGCGCCGCCGCCGCCGCCTCCTCGCCCTCCCCTTCTCCACGATTTCCACCGCCGACCCCGCTCCCGCTCCGTCCTCCACTCTCGACGCGGCGGCGGTGCTGGAGACGCTCTCGCTCTACACCAACGACTGGCGCCGCGCGGTCGAGTTCTTCCACTGGTCCGCCTCCCCCACCGGCGCCAACCTGCCGCCGACCCCGTCGACCCTCTCTCGCGCCGTCGACATCCTCGGCAAGCACTTTGAGTTCCCGCTCGCCACCTCCCTCCTCCTCGCCCACCACGACCCCTCGGACCCCTCCTTCCTCCGCCCCGCCCTCCGCGCCCTCCTCAATCGCCTCGCCGCCGCCAACCTCGTCGATGACGCCGTCCGCGCCTTCGAATCCACCGCCGAGTCCGTCGGCCTGCGGGATGAGGTCTCCTTCCACCTCCTCCTCGACGCTCTCTGCGACCACCGCCGCGTCGACGAGGCCCACCACCTATGCTTCGGCAAGACCCCGCCGCCCTTCCCGCCGGGGACCAAGACCCACAACCTGCTCCTCCGTGGCTGGGCCAAGACGCGCGCATGGACGCGCCTCCGCCAGCACTGGCTCGACATGGACACTCGGGGCGTCGCCAAGGACCTGCACTCCTACTCCATCTACATGGATGCCCTTGCCAAGTCAGGCAAGCCGTGGAAGGCCGTCAAGGTGTTCAAGGAAATGAAGCAGAAACGCCTTCCTGTGGATGTTGTTGCGTACAACACTGCGATCCATGCGGTTGGGCTTGCGGAAGGCGTCGATTTCGCAATCCGGTTGTACAAGCAGATGGTTGAAGCTGGTTGCAAGCCGAATGCTGCCACTTTTAATACGATCGTCAAGCTATTGTGCAAGGAAGGGAGGTTCAAGGAAGGCTATGCATTTGTACAGCAGATGCACAAGGCCGGCTGCGAGCCCAATGTGCTCACTTACCACTGCTTTTTCCAGTATTTGAGCCGTCCGCAGGAGGTCCTTGGACTGTTTGAGAAAATGCTCCAGAGGGGTTGCCAGCCAAGGATGGACACGTATGTCATGCTTATAAAGAGGTTTGGGCGATGGGGTTTCCTTCGCCCGGTGTTCTTTGTGTGGAAGACAATGGAAGAGCAGGGGCTCAGCCCAGATGCATTTGCATACAACACACTTATTGATGCATTGCTGGAAAAGGGAATGGTTGATTTGGCTAGGAAATATGATGAGGAGATGCTCGTGAAGGGGCTCTCACCCAAGCCAAGGAAAGAGCTAGGGACTAAGGCGCCAGGAGCAGGTTCTGACAGTGATAATGCATTGGGTGGCGTGTTTTGAATTATGACCCATAGACAGGAAAAGTGGTATTAGCATTTTCATCTACCTTAGGATTACACCATTGGAGGATCAGTCTGTGATTGAAATAGTGATGAGTCCGTGAACTTTACATTGAAGTAAAAAGCGGAATGGATAAATTTGCATTTCCCATCACTTGTCAAATAGCTCTTCCCTGGGAAAGCATACAGAAGAGGGTTTAGCCCATATGTTTTGCCCAGTGTTTGTTGGCTTGTTACACTGATAACTGGGTTTGGGGAAGGTCCTGGTGACAAAGTGGCTTGGCCTGAGTTAGGCTGTTAGCCTGCTTCATCATATTAATACATTGAATGATGTTTCCAGTGAGCTGGCCAGGAATATTGATATCGGAGGTTTAGAGGACTTTCTGTGCTCCTAGGTATATGATCATTCTGACTCCCTGCAATGATGATCCATTGTATGCTGATGTGAAATGTAATCAGCAATAGTGGTGTTCTCATATTCTTAATGGGATGCTCTCTGAGGAAGCTATGGGAGGATGTGTGACACATCTCATGTTGTGATGAAAGCTTAGAATAACAGCATACTACCATGCATACAGAAGATTGTTATACAAATTACAGGTAAATGTACTCAAACTGTGGTTCTTGCATTGCAGAGAAGTTTCCAATTCTCTGAATCTTGATTCTGGCAGTATGATGTGCTTGTTTTGTTATACAAATTACAGCCACCACAAACATGATATCCAGTTGTTATTGAACGACCTTCATACTGTACCTTGACATGCCAATTATTTACCTGTTCAATTTGCACCCAGCTTTGATTGAAATGAAAGGCTCCTGTACATAACTTATTAAGCCATTTCCCTCTAGTGTTCTTATATTTTTCTGAGATTTATCGTAGGAGTAAACTGGTAAAAATATCTGATCTCTTAATTTAAACTTGTACTAGAAAAACACCTTGAGCTCTTCTTAATTTACTTTCAAATAGCAACAAACTGCAAGCTTACCAAAGTTTGTGTGCTGATTAGGGAGTTGAACATTCAGCTTCTAAAGGGATATATTTATCTGTGTTAATCAGAATCTAAGAAGTATATGTCTGTCCAGTGCAAACTTCTCCTTCACCATATTTTAGTTTTGATACCCATTGCGCTTTGAACTCATTATCTCTGGCCTCTGGTATTTATATGATCAGGTGTTTAAAAACCTGTACTGTACCCTGTTCTTAGGGACATTGCTCTGAGTCTTTTATTGATTTTTAGTTTAGAGTTTGGCCAACAAAACACCATGTTAAACTGCCTGTAACTTGGACAGATTGGCTAGGTTACATCAAAAGGTTTCCAGATTATTAAGTAGTGACTTTCTCTCTAGTATTTGAAACTTCATGTTTGCTCCAAAAGAAACATCAAACAGTTTGGAATCAGTGGTATTCTGTTCTAACTTGTACTTGATGTAACTGTCACAACCTGGGGAATTTTGCCTTAAATTTCCTAGCTAAAACTAGTCCCGAGGAGATCCGGGTACCAGTTGTGTTAACTGGGGAATCCTCGGCATGTGCAACTGTTGTGTAAAGGCACGGGCTAACCAACAATTCAACATGTCATACTAGCAGGGATGTTCCTGAGATTTCGGGGGCCTGGGGGGAAACTTCAATCTGGGGCCTTCAACTAGGCGGTGCCACTGTCTAGGGTGAAATTAAAATCCAGGGTATCCAACTAGCCAGCGCTGACGCTCGTCCAAAACCTAATGTACCGACCTTACAATGGATGCCTTCAATCGATCGGTACCCATGACCGTGCCCATTTATCTTTTGAAACAACATGGAGCACATCACACGAGGGAAAAAGGACTAGACGGTCATTGTGGCTTCTCACGTTGCAATGTTTTGTTTTACGAAAATGACGGAGTGAATGACTAAAAGATAAATTGTATTTTAAACCTTTTTTTTTTTGCAGGATGAGAGAATCACACAGAATATTTGCATTGCGTAAGCTTTCTTTTTTCAAATGCACACAATTAATACTCAAGAGTGTATACTAATTTTTAGGAATTGTTTGAAAATCCATATTTATTTCTTTGGCATGCAAACTGTGGGAGCTTCTTTTTCCCTTTTGTTTTGCCAACTTGAGAACCATTTTAAGTTTGTGTAGGCTAGAATCTTGAGTAGTACGTATTTGGATTCCTACCTGTTGGGCGATGACACAATAGGGGTTTTCTTTCTTGAACGGATGTCACGTTGACTTTTTATTTGAGATCACATGATGATTTTTTTTGTTTTGACAGCGAGATCATAACATGAGTAAATTACGCTCCAGGTTCTTATTTTATTAGGGACCTGCTACTTGTGAGTTGTGACCAAGATCAAGAGCAAAATACGGTGAAAACTTTGGGCCACGTCACATTCTTCTTAGCATGATTCCATTCCTTTTCTTCCATCTTGGTTTCATCGCTCGGGCCTCGTATGTACAAATTTTGTGTAGCACAGCTGCACAGGTGTACATAGACCAGCAGGAGTCAACTAAGTTCGAAGCAGGAGTGTTGTGTATCCATAGACCAGCATTTGTTTGATCGTGTCTGCAGGTGTGAAGTCATTTGTTTTATGGATTATATAAGCAGCAATACTGACTGTAAGTTCAGTCTGTTTGTGTAAATTAATTATCAGGTGTCTTGGTTTCTAGCACTTCACCCTAAGCATCGGCTCTAGAGAGTATGTTTTTGTCAGCGTGCAGTCTGCCGTAGCACTGGGCTAATTAACCACTTGCGTTACGTGTGGTTATTGTTGTTTGACTAATTATTGGTGTTACCTGTTCATGCTCTTGGACTTGAACCCTGTGGGAGTCAGGGACTCATGCATGGTCAATTAATCCAGCAGGACTCCAGTCACGATGTAAACCAAGGGTGTGAAGTCTGAAGTGGCATTCATTTGGGATCTCTGGAAGATTATGAACATTGCTGTTAATACTATGTGAAATCTGGCAAATTATCACTTGAGATAGTAGAATTTATCTAATCTCGGGCGACTATCAAATGCAGGGAGCAGTTGTCTAATCCTAGGTGACTATCAAGAAACGGAGAAAGTGCCATTCAAGGAAGGGGGAAGCTCGTTCAAAAAAAAAGGAAGGGGGAAGCAGCACTTGTCGATCAACTCGAGCCGATTGCGTTGCACCGGCTCAGGGAAGCCTCTTTCTTCCCTTTCATGGGGCTGTGTGAACCTGGATGTTTCTACGGGCTGGAGGCCTTGGCGCTTCTCTGTGAACCTGAAGCAGATCGACAGTGAACCTAAGCGTGGCTGGTGTGGTGCTGACTGCCTGCAACAACTCGGATCTGAATAACGCGACAACCGGGCGCAGAATGTGAAGTCTGAATCTTCATGTTTGTCTGTCTGCTGTTACTTTGCATCTGTTTTCTTTTTTTTGTAAACAGTCTATGAACTGTAGCGACTGGTCTGTGGTGAGAACTTTGTAGGTGTGCTGAAAGTGGGGGATACATTCCTGTCTGAGCAAAGGAAATGAAGGATACTACTGCTGCACACTGATAATTCCAGGTGCTGGAGTCACCAACCAACTGGTAGGGAGAAGAAATCAAGGGAAATTCTGGACAGAGGAAGCTGCATTCTTCAGACGTGCCTGGGTGCGACCTACCTTTACTCTGTTTTATGCTGAAACTGCGGTACTTCAATGCACCTCTCCTCTCTAATAACCGGTTGCACCCGAGCCGTGTCGTGATGTGAAGAAGACAGGCTATCGCCCGCGTGGTTTGAGGCGGACGTACGTGTACATTTGTTGGTTTCGCTGGTTCAGTGCATCGCCATGTCGCATGCGAGACTCATCTGATTCGGTATATGCATGGTAGCTACTACGTAGTAGGACTGTAGGGGTATTATATCCATGACCATGACCATGACCATGAGAGGCTGCTGGTAGCCGACAGCCTTACCAGAATGACTGTTCCCTGCCGCCTCCCCTTGGCACGATCGCCCGGGTACGGCAGAGAGTACAGTGCGGCACGTACGGTGTCTGCCGACGCGCGTACACCGGCAGCCACACTGTCGCTTTGTCCCCGTTGGCTGCTTGTCTCTCCCTCGGCCGGGGTAGGGTACAACGATCGACGACATTGCCGCCAGAACGGGGCGAGACAGATGTGTATTCGACGTACATACGAGTCATGATGTACGTACGTACGTACGTACTCGCGGGGCAACATGATCGATACGGACACACCCACTCGGATGTCGCGCGCGTGGTACGCACGTACATGTCGGGCGGCCGCGGGGCGTATGTACAACGTGATAGGAGCCGTCCGAGTCGGCAGGCAGCATGGGCGCCACGACGTATGTACAACGTGATAGGTAATGGCGCCACGACGCAGGCAGGCCGGCCGGGGACATGTCGACGACAGACCGAGAACCGTACGTCGCTACCGATTGCTAGCTGCGCGCGCGCGACAGGCCGGCGTGCGCCGGTGCTGTGGGTGGGCGGAGCCATCCACGAGGGAAGCGACGTACGCGCGAGGGGCGCTCTCAGACCGTCGGTAGAGCGATCGCGCAGCTCAGGAGACGAACCCAAGCACAACGGGCCGGGTGTAGGTACGCACGCACGCGCCGAGAGGGCGTGGTTGTTGCGTCGATCATCGGTGGCACGATCTTGGGCCGTCGACGGATTATTTGATGGACGACAGGTGAGAGCGGTTGAGCTGCCCGCCAGATTTTGTTCGATCGCTGGCATGGATTTTCTAGGCGCAGGGCGGCATGCATGCACGCCATATTCAGCCACGCACCTGCTTGGGCGGCCGAGAGAGTCCGCGGCGACACCGAAAGCTGTCCGCCCGCCGGAACGTTCGGCCCTACGTGCGACACCCGACACGTCGGAACGCCCTCACTTTTCCTGGCGGTCGGCGCGGCAACAGTCGTGGTGGCGACGACGCTTCCCGCCGGCCGGGCCGTCGAAAGGGGCAGCCAGCATCCGGCCGGTCACTAGCGCCTGATAGACAAGCTAGCGGCTCCGTGCATCAATCGCCGTGAGCGTGTTCTGATTGATCCCTCGATCCACGTCGTGCGTGTCGCTGACGGCATGCAGCGACGACCTACGGGGAAGGTGGGTGGGACCCGCGGAGATCGGGAGGGATCCTGTGCCGTTGCGATCGTTCATAGTAAAATCGTCGCTGTTTCGATGTGATCGCGGGCGTGACCAGTCGACACGATCACGAGAGACGACCGCGACGTCTTGTGCCGTGCGTACGTACCTGCCGCTGCCGGAACAGGATCCGACACCTGGGGCCATCGATTTGTTAGCGACCGATGGACCGAACGGCTTCATTACGAATTGGCCTGTAATGTGTTCATGTGACAATTGAATTGATTAATCTCACATTTGTTTCGCGCCACCGTTGGTCGCCGATCGAAATATGGGCAAAGGAAGCTAGCAGAGCTCCGTGGAACTGCAGAACCATGACCCGATTCGTCTCACTGTGCTTCCCGAAATTAAATCCCGTGTCGCCAATTCATGTCCAGCTTATAAGACTCTGCATGCCGTCGAATGGGTTACATTTTTTTTTTCAAACGCTCTCCTCTCATAGATAGGACACACAAAGAACAGAGTTTTTCGATTTCGCTCGCCTTTTTAAATTGTTTTTTAATGCAGATATAGTCTGTCTCTAGTTGTAATTTCTTTTGGATGAAGTGTTAGTTCTAGGTAATTTCGTGTTCGGGTTCATTCATCTCATATGCTTCCTTTATGTTGAATATGCATGGGCAAAGGAAGCGAGGCTCCAAACCAGCTTGTCTCCTCCCGCAAAAGAAAAGGCGGCAGCGGACAAGGGTTCCACCATAGCTGACGCATCTGCCTCGTCCTCGTCGTCTATGACCGGGAATCAATGGGTTCCCGCCACCTCTGCTTGCTGCTCCGGCGGCGGGAAGGGTGGGGACCTCGGACCTATGCTTTGTGCTATAGAAAACCGACATCGATGTTATGGTGGCTATGGCGATATTGTGCGGGACAAAAATAAGGTATACTCGCCTCCTTGTCTAACTCGTTGGCGGGACAACAAATTATCAACCAGAAGAATCACCGTTCTCCTGTGTTTTTTAAATGCGGACAATTCTTTCTAGTTTCCTTAATAAAGAAAAAAAAATACTCGCTAACAGCTACAACCAATACAAATAGGGCCAAGCCCACTCAAAGGAATCACATACAACTCGACAACACCTAGACACCATTAAAATTCCTCGGGGCCCGCCGTTCCGATGTAGCACCACTCACTCTAGAGTTAAACCTTCACACAACCTAGAACCAGACATCCGTAGGTGCACCTGCAAGCAATATCCGGGGCCGCTGGCCCCAACATCCAGTCAACCACCTCCTTTGGGATGAGTCGACCGAGTCAAACACCCTGTTGCCCTGCAATCCGAATTTGCCACTCCAAACATGTCGAGTCGTGCCCTTCCTCATAGGGCCATCATCACATGGCTCCCCGAAGCCGCCACACGATCATGAACCACCTGGTGCTGCCGCCCTGGCATCCATGAACCATGGAAGGAGAAACACGCATGTGTAGCATACCCAAGGCTGGCCTTCATAGGCGATGCCTCCAAGGAGGTGATGATGTAAGCATTGGCATGAACGTTTCTCTTCTTGCAGAAATAGGATAGTCCTTTCTCGCCAATTCTTCTTATTTTATTGTGATGATCATGATTATTATTCGACCATTACTAAGCTTTTGTAGAACTCTTTGTCTGGAAATGAGTGACTCAAATATATATAGGTTTTTAGATCTATATACTCCCTCCATTCTAAAATATAAAATGTTTTAGATTTGTAAAGCAAATGTATCTAGATTTATTTTAGCATGTAGGTTCACCCGAAATTTGAGTAAACTTACATACTTAAAAAAATCTCGATACATTTTTTTCATAACTCAAAAATCTTATATTATGAAAGGGAGAGAGTACCTTTTAGTATGCAGATATCTCAAATTATATACGGAAGCTTAGTAATGAAGCACAGTAGATGAAATCATCGGTTTACTGAACTCCTCTTTGGTGTTTTGTCGTTACCCGTTGCGCGAGTTGAGCAACGCTGATTAGTCACGCGGCCGGGATCGAGTCGGATAATTGGTATATGGCGGCCCTGACCCACCTGGCACGAGGCTCCGAGTCTTGACGTCCAATCGCGTGAAAAAGCGCGAGGGCGAGCGGCGCGCGTCGTACGTGTCCCGGCGCCTTGAGCCAAGTGGCACAGTGTGCAACGACCGTCAAAAGCAAAGACGCTTTCTTCCTTGGTTGCGCGTTGCACGATCGATCCATGGGCCATGGCCAGGCCGACTCATTCGATCTCGGCATGGAAGCTAACTAGACATGTCGGCCTCCGACGGACTAATCGAGGCGTGCAGTACGTGGTTCCCTTTTCATTTCATATATCGATCGAACTGCCTTGCCTGCGCGCAGCAACTTCGGCTCATACATGGTACGGTGGTACTACTACCTCTGTTTTTTAAAATATAAAAACGTTAGCCCAACCAAACATCTTATATTCTACATACTACAAATTGAGTGAATTAACATGTGTAATGTGGTATTTTTTGCTAAATCTGACCTTTTTGCGAAACTTTAACCGAATCTTACCATTTGGCAAAACTAATCCGGAATCTGACTCTCTCGGGTCGGCCTATTTAAAACGGCGTCGACGTTATGCAGATCGGCCCTAACACAGACTAGTTGGAAGGCATGCCAAAGTGGTCAGCGCCATGTGATATGACACTGAACTCACCTCGGCGCCATATCACATGGCGCCAACTACTTTGGCCTGCCTCTCAGCTAGTCTGTGTTGGCGCTGATCTGAACCATTTCGGTGCCGTTTTAATTGACGCAAACCTTATGGGTCAGATTCCGAATTAGTTTTGCCAAGGGATCAGATTTGGTTAAAGTTTTTAGATTTGGGTAGATTTGACAAAAAATACCATAACCTGCCATGCACTAGCCAAAGGGAGTTACTGCACCCTGTCTTTCCTTACCACACGGATCCACTAGGATGGATTTTTTTTACCTTGATACCTAAAAATGCAAAAAAAAAACTTGAAAAAAAATTTGGACTCAACATTACCGAGTCTACTATGCTCTTCTCGAATTTGACCTCCTCTAAACCAGAGAGCAGGTCAATAAAAAAATAAAAATAATTCCTAAAAATGACGTTATATTTTTTTTTCTAAATTTAGTCGTTGTACAGTTTGGCCAAACTTACGTGAAAACATGTCAAAAGCTATGATACTATACATGCATAATATAAAAGTATATTCAATCATGTATGTGATGCAATTGATTTGATGTTTTATTTGCAAAAATTTCACCAATTTATTAATACTAATCATCAACAATAGTACAAAGATGCATTGAGTAATAAAATACCGTAATGTGCCCTGCACTAGCCAAAGGGAGTTACTGCACCCTGTTTTTCCTTACCACACGAATCTACTAGGATGGATTTTTTTATTTACTTTGATACCTAAAAATGCAAAAAAAAATCTTGAAAAAAATTGGACTCAACATTACCGAGTCTACTATGCTCTTCTCGAATTTGACCTCCAGAGCAGGTCAATAAAAAAATAAAAGTAATTCCTAAAAATGACGTTATTTTTTTTTTGAGAATACGGGAAAATATGTCAAAAGCTATGATACTATACATGCATAATACAAAAGTATATGCAATCATGTATCTGATGCAATTGATTTGATGTTTTATTTGCAAAAATTTCACCAATTTATTAATACTAATCATCAATAACAGTACAAAGATGCATAAATATTATAATAAGAAGTAGAGCCGAAGTTAGTAACTTTGTCTAAATTTGAATAAATCTATATTAAATAATATTTAAATTTATTTGAATTTTAATAATAAATCAGCGACATCTATTTTAAGACACGGGGAGTATAGGTTTAATGAACTTTACATCATTTGACTTAAAAAATGTTTTTATACTCTTACGTATACGCTTAGCGAACGGAGGTATACTCAACCGCTGATGCGGCTGATTCAGGTGAGGACATATGATCGATCAGGTGACGGCATGCTGCTGCTACTGAGTCTCATATTTTACACGACGGCATGCTGATGCTGCTCGGTGCGTGCCTGGGCCTTGAACAGCTAGCATCTGGTCAAAGCTGGCGCCGCACGCAGATGTGAGATCTCCCGCGCTAGTGCAGGAGCTTTGATGAGCCTATGCATGCATGCATGCTCGTGTGGGCAAGTCCCAACGTCCCAAACTCCCACGCCCACCTGGGCAGGCACCTGGCCATGGAGTATCTACTCTACCCCTACAACGATCCCAATTATCTGGACTGGCTTACTATACAGTTCGACATGTCTTAAGATAGCACGATCATCATCATCCACACCCTGTGCTTAACGTACTAGTAGTACTGGCAGGGGACAGGGGGTCCTTGTTCACGCCAAAAGCGTGCAGTTCCGGACCAACATTCAAGATCCATACTGTATTATTCTTGTGTGTTCACGATCGAATTATTTGACCCCTCAAAAGAATTAACATCCGAGACAAGTCCGGCCACAGGGACAAGATCCAGCGTACGCAATTTTATACTCCTACTAGAGCTTTTGAGATGCATGCTAGCTAGACAGGGTTTAGTCTCTATTTTTAAATTGGCAAGTTAGCACGTAGGTAGGGCAAATCCTTTGATTCCTTTTCATGCTGATGATATGGGATACTACGCGTAGTAGTACCATAGTCCACGGTTAAGGTGGCGCAGTGGTTGGTAGCAGTACTACTGCTAGCATGCGTTGCATATTTGCATTGCATGCATGTATGGTGTATCAACGGCATCGACTCCGTTGGAACTCGGGAGGTTTGTCTCCGGAACTAATTTGTTCAAATCTACGCGTACCGTACTGCGCCGTACCACAGGATCAGCATGATGTTGCAGGTTCCGTGGACATGCATGTACACCACCGTTTGTCGTCGAGCATGGGGGCAATTCATGGAGAGGTCGAAGCAAACTAATCTAAGAAGTTGATCCAAGTCTTTTTCCATTCAACCTGCCAGTAGATCTTAGGGCTTTCACTCCAAATGTTTTCCGAGATTGCTGAAGGGATTATTTTAGTCTTTAAAATTTTGGGTTTATTAGGAACTGCGTTCCCACCTGTTCTCTCGCAAATTAGAACAGTTCCACTATGAATCTGTTAATTGGAGAAATGCCAACAGCCGACACGGTTTCGTTACGTCAGACGTTGCGCTTACTAGCCATCTCTTTGACTCATTTTCTTACATGTGGAACCTCTTCTTTGCTCTATAAGCAGAGATGAAAACAAATAGATATGTTGCATTCCGACATATGGGACCAAACACACAATCCGTAAGCAAAGTAAAAAAATAATTACTCCATCCGTTTGAAAATATAAGATGTTTTAGGTTTGTGAATGAGATGTATCTAATATAAATTCATTTAAACTTATACACTAAAACATGTCTAGATACATATCCTTTACAAACCAAACCAAAAACATCTTATATTTCTAAATGGAGGGAGTAGATTTGCATTCCTTCTGACGTGCAGGACCCACCACTTATAACATCTCCACTCGTTTTTGGTTCCCTGGACCAAATTCGGCTCCGGATGGAGCTAAATAGCTCTGGATGGAGCTAATTTTTTGGCCAGGACTAACCATTTTCCAGCCGGGTTCCCAGGCGCAAATTTCCAGTCCTCTCGACGCACTGCCGCTTCCCACTTCCCGCCGCTGCTCCCACAAGGTGCGCCGCCGCTTCCCACCGCCTGAATCACTCTGCCATGGACATTGTTGAGCTAGGCTCAAGAAGAACAAAGTTACCATAGTGTATCCTTGTGGGCATTGGTTTCTATGACCATTCCAAATGACATTACACTATTACCTAAATGACTTAAAGTTTGGGTGACGTCGATTGCGTCACTATCCATTTCAGTTATTTCTATCATTGTTATTATTTTGCTTCTTGATTATCCGAGATTTTTACAGTAGTTGCATTTTGGTGAACCATTAATTATGCACTTTTCCGAATTCAACAAAAGAAAAATAATAGTTCTCGCCTACGCCTTCCCTCTAATCAATATCATTGATCCTCATCCATTTCTGAAGAAAGTTTAGCATGGTCACTAAGGTAAAGTGGTTCAAATAGCAACATTCTTTCTTAGACTCTTTTGAGGCCACTATATCAAAAAATACGCCTACCTTGGCAAAATCTTGTACTCTTCTAATGGTGATTGCAGTGCTATTTTGTATGATTAGTTTTCTCTAATCACCGGTGCTATTTTGTATGATTAGTTTTCTCTATTCGTAGTTCTATACTACCTCAACAAGATTTATCTAACTACTTTGTTTTTTTTGTATTGTACTACCTCCGTTTGGGATTATAAGTCCCGCGCGGATAACTAGGTTGCCAATTTAAACAACAAAATATACATATTATAGTATAAAAATTATACCATTAGCTACCTTAGAGATTATATTTTCTAATCGTATAATTTTTGTAATATATAAGTTATATTTTGTTGGTCAAATTAACAACCTAGGTATGCGCGTAGGACCTATATTCCCGAACAGAGGGAGTAGCATGATAAGACTAGTGCACTTATAAATGGGCTGGTATTAAAATTTATGCCCTGTCTGATAATCTTTCTATTTATAAACATCCAAGTTGGTGGCTGTTCATTCACTCCTTTTCTAGCTTTGTCTTCTCAATCCTAACAAGTGCGACTACAAACCTACGAGCATGGCACCAAAGCTACCGTCCCCATGGCTGCGCTGATAAATGAAAGCGTAGAAGTGAGTTAATTTTGTCATATTATTTGGGTAAACTACGTTGCACAATGTTTTTTTTTTGATCCGTAGCATATAGCACATGTATCTTACTAGTATCAATTAAATCTCTGTTGACTATCAGAAGAATTATTGAGCATTTTCGCAAGAAAAAAAGGAAGAATTATTGAGCAAATGGAGGAGAAAGTCACAAATCTTATGAAGAGAAAAGCGAAAAGTTCAAAAGATGATTGTAGCACTCTGACTGCTTTGGGTCCAATATTTAACGGATCATTATAATGCAACCAAACTTGCAAGAAGTAGGGGACCATGCTACCACTCCTGGTAAGCCTCAGCAGTTGTAGGGGAGTTTGAACCACTTACAAGGGCAATTCCTTGCTTAAACTATAACTCTGTCAGGCCAGGACAATCACAAGAGGTAAATTAAAACAGGTACCAAGTTTTGGGGAACACCCTTCCTTAAAAAGTGACAGCCCAACCCAAACACAAGATACAGATCCAGCTGGGGTTAAAGAACAACCACCAACACCAAGGAAAGTAGCATTCCCAAGTGTTTTTTTTAAGCTCCCCTTAATTTGCGACTTTGACATGTCAGTACAGTGTGGTCAGTGGCTCTGAGAGTACCGGGGAGACCCCTGCCTGCCTATAAATACCAATCTTCCAAGACCAGTTCTTCCTCATCCGCTCTGCTTCCATTGTCCTTCGATCTCCTCCACCACATACACATAGCATTATCTGCCATCACTACTTCAGGACCCCCCAAGGCCGTTTGGACAAGCATACAGATCATGAAGACTTCTGTGATGGTCCTGGCATGTCTCCTCCTCCTCCAGCTCCTGGCTACAACAGCACATGGTATGCTTCGTGCATGCCTATAGCTAGCCAGTTGGCTGCTCATCTACCTCCTGCATTCCGGTGGCCTTTTTTTGGAGGTACATCCTGGATTCGATCAGTTGCTCACTGAAAACTCTTGTCTTATGGAATGCAGGGATTAGGCTGGACAGGAAGCTACATGAGGCACTAAACAGCAAGGTCAGTACTCTCTAGTCTCTACAACATCGGTGATCGTGGATTCCTGACCCAGCTGGCAGTTCTTCCAGTCTGAAACTGAAACTGAAACAAGGTGTGCTCATTTCTTTTCTTCCCTTGTGTGTTTGCAGAAGGAACTGGCTGGGGATTCGAAGGCCGGCGCGCCGTCGGATGCCGCCGCACATTCGACCAGCAGGCGCTGCACCTCCGATGGGAATTGCTCAGGTACAACGACGGAGCAGATGACTCCGATTGATGCTGCTGCTGTTGTTGCCGAGGATATAGAGCCGAAAGTGGCTGTTAGTGCGTATGCGCGGCCCGTGCCGAAGTTCCACGAGGATTACTACGGGGCCGGCGGCCACGAACCTAACCACCACTAAGCATTGCTAGCTATAGTTAGTTGCACCCACCTTCTCCTTCTCCCTTGCAGGGCTTAGCCGCAGCAGCAACAGCTTAATTACTGATCTTTAGTTGCCTTATAGTAGTGGCAGTTCTTCTCTCCCAAATGCTACGCCTTGCTTGGTTTGGAGTTGGGATCATGTAATGGGAGAAGGAAGCATTATGCAGTTCTGGTCCAGCTCATTTCATGATTAATTAGTGCAGTGCTAGTATTGTGTGCTTGAGTGTTAGTACTACCTCTGCATCGCCAGTTTTCACCTACTGTTGTGATCTCTTCTGTCATTCAAGACTTGGATGCATTCGTTGAAATACGTGCATGGCCCATAGTTCCATTCTGGGCAGCAACAATATACTACTTGTATACTCACTCACGGATGTCATATGTCAGGATAGAAAACAAGTGTAGTAGGAGTACTAGAACGACTCATCAGCATTCCAGTAGTCGACGTTCATGCATGAAAAAAAGAACAGTGTTTAACCGTAAAGTCACATGTCAGGAGTAGCACGGCTAGTAAAACTTGTATACTCCACTTTGTGCAGTAGTAATAACAGGTTAAAAGTAGCTTTGGCGTTAGGTGCGTATTTTATACCTTCCTGTGGCAGCCTTAATCGTGCTCACAGGTGATCTCTTCGGTGCAGGAAAGGGGAAAAAGCCAGTGGCGCCGCAGTCTGCACCGGGCGAAGCGAAGCATCAGGTTCAGGTTCAGGTTCAGGTCAGTGCAGTGCGCGTATTTTCTGGTTTTCTTCCCCAGGTTTTCAGGTTCTGCCACCTGCATGCTGAAACGCGTGCGTGCATTTACAGGCACCATTGAAGGTGATGAACGGTGCCGTGCAGAGCGGGCAGCGATCGGAGGTGACCACGACGAGCCAGAGCCACGCCGGCGGCAAGGAGGCGGCGGCACGGACATGGTCGAGCCGCGCGCTGCCGCGGCAAGCGAAGCAGCAGAAGACAAGGAGGACGAGGACGTACCCGGACATCCTGGACATCGCCGGGATGGACTACTCGCCGGCCGCCAGAAAGCCTCCCATCCACAACTGAACTGAGAGCGTGCGTGCATGGATCGGCGGATTAGATTTAGTACTCCGCGACTAGCCTATTTACCGAGCATTAGTTTACCGATCTATTCGTACTAGTAGTATAGTAGTAGGCTAGGCTTGGATCCTGGTGAGCGGAGCCCGGCCCTGCTGATGGAATACTAGAATAGTGCGTACAGCTAATTAATTAAGTGATGATTACCGGACCGATACGGGACAGTGTTGCAGGAAACGCTGCGCCTTTTGTGAAGGAGAGATCGATGGATGATGGATGGATGGATACTAGTCGATTGTACTACTACGTACACGACGTCGTGTTTTGCTTCTCGAGTATCCCGGGAACGTAACATGCATGCGAACACCGACCTTTTGAGTATTGACCACACTCTGATTAATTGCATACTTCTAGTACTATTTTTTTCCGATCAAAGGAGCTTCGCATGTGAGATCGAAGAGATAGATTAATGGAGTACCGTGTTCCGCTTAACGACCGAACATTGCTCTAATGGTTTTGTCAAGAGAGTTTGGTCGGTGAGAGACACGGCAAGGGGAGAGATCCGTCACATGGAGTTTTGTGATCGGCCTGTACTGTCCGCGGCATGCATGCATGCCCGCCTGATTAATTAGGCGGCCCGGCCTGTCTTCTGGTGGTTAACATTGTCGACAACTTGTGCGTACGTACGTGATCAGCGGCATGGCCGCGGCCCGTACGCTGTTGGCGATCCATCATTCATGCATGCATGCACGCAGCCGGACCTGGCACACAAGTTGCTGTCCCGCGCGGCGCGCCGTCCCTTTCCGGCCGGCGAGGCAACGAACGATTGCGCCCGCGGGTCAGAGCACATGGGCTTGTTATACCTGCACGGCCCGAGCCACGCCGCCAGCCATGTCGTTGCCACCCCGCCCGCTGAGATAATGGCGATCGATGTGGGCTGCGGCGTGATGGCCTCTGCCGCTGCAGTCCCGGCGTGTGGGGTAGATCATCGCGCGCGAGGCGCCCGCCGGCCGTGCACTGCATCGACGGTGGACTCGCCGCGAGCTCCAATGACGGGCGCCGCGCCGACCGGCCTAACTTGCTCCATACTCAAACGGAGGCACGCACCGTGTTATTATGATCGATGATGCCTGTCAGAATGTCAAACCTGTCATGCATGCGTACGCCAGCATTCGTGCGCGCGCGCGACTGTGTCAATGCCTGAACTCGGACGCCATGCGCGCTCAGCAGGTAGAAAGAGACGCCTTCATTTCTCCTCCCTACCTGTCGATCGATAGCACGTCGTCGGGATGTGCACTGTTCCAGCAGCACCGGCCGATCGAGGGGGGCCCTTTTGTTTAGTGTTTTCTGTGCTTGCGTTTTTCTGTATGGAGCCTTGCAGACAATCAATAAACTGACACGTTTTATACGATGGCCTGCCTCTGCGTGCATACCGTTCATACCGGAAGCGAGAAAATATAAGTGCTGTCGCGTGGAACAAGACGGACGTATATACTGCGCCTCCATGCCATCCTGACTCCTGACATTTTTATTCTACTTCTTCATGATAAAATAGGGTGCACAAGCAATTAAAGAATTGACGGATGAGCTCTATCTTCTACTCCAAAATCGGGCAAGAAATAAACCTCTCGGCCTTATTGTACAAGAGCAAGAGCATATGCATCAACCAAATATTGTGGAGGTTGGTTAACTCGAACCTAGGTGGACGAGGATGCGACAACCCGGAATGTGGACAAATGGCCCACGCCGTTCTTTTTTTTTGAGAGCATCAACACTGAGTTATAAATGTAGTATTACAAACACACGGAGACACACCACACACTCAACACACACCACAACGCACACGCACCCTTCTATGTCCCTGCAACAACTACACCTACAACTCAGAACACACGCTATTCTAGAGACTTCCGAAGCCGCTGACTCCGTGAACGCCGGGTACGTCGTCCTCCCTGTGGTCCAAAGCGTGTTGAGGTAAATCTGGTGCAACACCACAAATTCGTTCCCGTGGGGAATCGAACCTGGGTGGGTTGGGTGCCCACTGCCAGCCCCAACCATTGAGCCATGGGCTCATCTGCGCCCACACTGTCCTTCTAGGCCAGGCTACATGGAGCTCGTCCTCTATTTTGAGTTTTCAAGACAACCCGTCACATTTTAAATCATAGTGTATGCAAATTTCGTCGTATTTAAAAAATGACCAACTTTATTAAAAGAATAAACAGCCACAACACTAAATAAATATAATACGACAAACTTGATTTGATATTATAGATGTTAATATATTTTTGATAAACTTGTAAAAAAAATATAAAGTTTAACTTAGAACAAAATCTGAATGCACTTCTTTTTGAATAAAGGGAGTAACAAAATTGACATCCGTAGCAAAACACCAACATTAGCTAACTTATGAGAAGACATGATTCTATTGAGATATGGACCATATTATATAGGCGGACCTGAACATCAAGCAATAGAAAATGTAATAAAACCCAAAGTTGAATTAAAGACCATCAAAGTCGCCGTCTATAGCTTCATCTTTTGATACATATCATTTCTCCTCGAGTAAATTGCAAGGATCTACCACAATTGGGGCGAGGTTTGCCGGTCATTACCACTTTTGGTAATCTTTTCATGTCAGTACCAACTCTAGGGCAGGCAGCAACAAATCGAACAAATCCTCAGCAGATAGTGGATTAACCGTTGGGCCCCACTCGGCCCCACTATCAGTGCTTACGTGGCGAACAGTGTCCAGAAACGCCTTTTTTCCCGTGTCAGTCAAAATCGAGCTGGTCCAACCAGTCGGAATCAATTCTGGCTTAATCATGTTCTTCTCTTCCCCATTCCTTTCCACTCGAATAGGCGGCGATGGAGGATCCTTCCAATTCGGGAGGCGGCGACAGTTATTTTGGCGGAAGAAGCGTAGCGGTGGACGCGTCGGAGGTGTTGGAGATATGCTCAAGAGACAATAATAAAGTGGTTATTATCATATCTTTGTGTTTATCATAAATGTTTGCATCCCATGCTATAATTGTATTAATAGGAAACATTAATACTTGTGTGTTTTGTAAACAAAAAAGAGTCCCTAATAAGCCTCTTGTTAAGCTAGCTTGTTGATTAATAGATGACCATGGTTTCCTGATCATGGACATTGAATGTTATTAATAACAAGGTCATATCATTAGGAGAATGATGTGATGGATACACACCCAAAGTAAGCATAGCATAAGATCAAGTTATTAAGTTCGTTTGCTACAAGCTTTCATATACATAACGTAACACCCTCAGAATCAGCCCTATGCAAGATTTAGCGATTCCCGCCAAACCCGCATAGAAACGATTCAAAGGTGTCCACCAGGCACTTTCGTGCGGGTGGAAAACGAAGTAATATCATTACACAATAGTCCTCGATGAAACCCACAGAACAGACATATATAACACGACTCCATGAGTCAAGAATACAGATATACAGTACAAAGATCCAAATCACCCTGAAAACGATACAATGTCCGACTACGGACAAGATGCAAATGGGGCTAAGAGCCCTGAAGAATAACCAATGGCGTCCATAACCTGCCTGTGCCAAGCGGAAGGGTAACCTGCTAACGTCGATCTCAAAACCTGCTTAAACAAAGGGGTGCCGACAAAGGGCAAAGGAAAAGAGAGAGCGGTCGATCTTGAGGCGATTACGGAGACTAGAATTCGGCGGTCCTCGCCTACATAGGTATGGTGGATCGGGCGGCGCAACATGCACTAAACAACCTATAGAGACTCAATACAATGGCGACTATCGATAGGGATAAGAAAGACCTATTAGGATCAACTGAAACTACCACCAAACATACCCATCTGGTATTTCCCCTCGAGACCAAGCGAGGAAGTCAACCGAGGAACTCACGGTTGGCGTTTTATTTATTCAGTTATCGTTGCAGCAATTACTAGTCAGGTATAGATAGTCATCCGGATATAATAAGCAGTGAGCACTTTTAGTTAACCATTCCGTTGTAGTTGCGACACTTACTAGTCAAATACAATTAGCATGAGATATCCCAAACCCAGCAATTGTTGGTACTTTTATTTAGCCATTCCGTTGTAGTGAAGCTGATTACTAGTCATATCGGATACAAGTCAAATTATAACAGTAAACTTTAGTTATAGTTTTCTATGATCGAGAACTGTGCTCCAAGTCGTCCATAACCGCGGACACGGCTTCTCGAAAAGATTTAACTTTGGGTGCACCAAAGTTTTCTACGCACCTACACCCTTGTTGTCATATCAGGTAGGTACAAGATCACAAAACATACACCCAACGGTATGTCGACGGGGTTTCGGACACGACGTTTCCCAGACCCAAAGCAAGCACATGGGGGCCACCCCACTAAGCTACCCGCAACGAAGTCGGCCGGCTCCGAGACGGACCCGAGGTTTGTGACAATGGTCAGAACGACTGGGAACCCGAAAGTGTGACTGGGCTTATCGATACCGCGAAAACATTCCACATTGGTTCCAAAACAGTACAGGCGCTCCACGTGCAATCGTAAATAAAGCAGTAAAGCATGACATTGAAGGGTTTCACGGCATAGTAAATCAAATTTTTCTACGGATGCGAACAGAGGGAAAGCCAAGATCTAATCTAGGAGATTCAATCAACGAGAGAGATTGGATTAGATCTTCATACCCTTGAAGATTCGCACATGGAATGTTCGTTAACGTGGGTGATGTAGTCGTGCTCGCTTCTCCTCGCGATCCGATCCGATCTAGCACCACAAGTGGCGGTGCCTCCGTGAGATGCACGTGCATCACCTCGGCGTCTCCTCCTTCCTCGGACCAGCAAGTATGGTAGAGATAGATTGGATCTACAACACGACGGCGTGGTGTATATGGTGGAGAATTCTGCGGGGCTTCGCCTACAAGCATCGGGAGGAGAGAGGAAAGCTAGCAAGGCGGCTAGGGTTTGGAGGAGAGGTGTAGGGGTTTGGTGCGCCCCCACCCTATTTATATAGAGGCGCCTAACCCTCCCCAAGCCCAAAGGATAAGGAGTGGGGGCATGGACTCTCCCTCTTCTAGAAACCCTATCTCTAGTTTAAGCGATTTAAACTCTCTAGGATCGGCTGGGCCCTATGGCCTTGTGCCTGGCCCAATGTGGCCAGGACACTCCCTCATAGTCCCATGCCCCTCCCGGAAGGTGGGGCCACGTTGGTCCCTTCCGGAAGGTTCTAGAAGCTTCGACAATACCGATTAACCGGAACAATTCAACTCCAAAACTGCCTTGCCTTATATGAATCTTATTCTCGGACCATTAGGAACATCTCGTGATATCCGGATCCCATCCGAGAATCGAACAAAATTCATAAACCAATTATCCAATCTATCCTAGCGTCAAGACACGTTAAGTGTGTGACCTGCGGGTTCGAGAATATGCGACATGATCTTCTATCTATAATCAACAACGGGTGCAGGCACCCATATTGACTCCACATTCATCGATGATCATATCGGATGAACCATGATGCCGGATTCAATCAATCCCATATATATATTCCCTTCGTCTCGCGATATTTTACTTGCCGAGATTGATCGTCTTGCACGTCATACCTAGTTCAATCTCGTTCACGAAGTACTTTACTGGTCGTAATCCGATATCACTTTGTGATTAACTCCTTAACCACATGCTTGCAAGCGGTGTTGATATCGACCGAGGGCCCAAGTATATCTCTCCGACTTGGGAGGGACAAATTCCATCTCGATACATACAACCCAACAAATACTTTCCGATCACCTGAGAGACACCTTTATGATCACCCTCTCATAGGATGACGTTTGATGACCTCAAAGCTTTCTTCCGATACCAGGGAGTTGTATTATTTCATGGTCTAAGGAATACAATATTTGACATAAGAAAAGCTTCGCAAAGACGAACACGATGACACGATCTAATTGCTTTGCTTAGTTTGGGTCTGTCCATCATATCATTCTCCAATGAAATGATCTTATTATCAATTGACAACTCATGTCTATGGTTAGGAAACCTTAACCATCATTGATCAATGAGCTAGTCCTTAGAGGCGTACCAGGGACACGGTGTTGTTCACAAACCACACAAGTATTAATGTTTCCGCTTAATACAATTCTAGCATGGAATATAAACATTATCATGAACATGAATTATAATAATAACATCTTTATTATTGCCTCTAGGGCATAATTCCAACAGACATAAGTACATGATAGTAATAAAGCCCCAAACTACTTGTGGCCCCCGGTACAGTACTTTGAAATCAGGTACTAATCGATGGGGGTGCCCACACACCCCACCTGTGGTTAGCGCGCTCGATCTCGGAACAGGTGTCAAGAACTCGGGGTACTACGGGACACCAGTGAGCGGTTAAAAACCAAACATTGTCTATTACCCACCGGTGCCTCTGCATTTACCTACTTTCAATTTTAGTTATTAAACGGTAATTAAATCCATGATCATCTCCAACATTAAACATGCGGCATTACTCCAACAACTGTGGTACTTGACGACACACAACAGCACTTGAGCAGGCGACTGCGACACGCAAGTCCAACTATCTACCAAACAACAGGTAATAGGATGTGTCCAAGGCAATTTAATGGCTGCAAGGGATATCACGGGTACGAAAACTAGAGCATCGCATCACAGATAGCAATAGATCAACAGGAGGAAGTAAAGACTATAAAAATAAGATAGATAGAAAGGGGGAGAATGCTCGCCTGAAAACATTGCCGAAGATACACCGGAGATTGGGTCGACTCTCGCATCAACTCATCGGCCTAATCCGTAAAGAAGCAAGACACTAGAAGAAACACCGGAGGCACTATTTAATACTACGACATAAGATCGGGCATGATGCATGTATGATGTATGACATGGCAAAGGTGCAATGCAATTAGGCAATATTAAGGGGAACCGGGGTCCCGACAATTAAATAGATGGTTCATATTGTTTAGATACCCCGCAATTTAAATGTTGTCTTATCAAGGCAAAAATATATCACCGGTTAATACACAAATTTAAATAGGCCAATATTAGACTAGATTCGCCCGCATATGGTCTCCATATTTAATTATGAGGTGAATCGTCATAATGCCCCGAAAACCACATGATATGTGCAAGCATGACACTTTAAATGCAACAAGGTATATATTATATTCATAAAAAATAGGGGTCTTGAAGAAAGGGTCACACATGGAGGTATCGACGATCTTGGGGTTCACCGAGGGTTCGGGATCGGGCTCGCCGGGATCGGTCTTGGAGTCCAAGGGAAGAAATTGGTGTCCATTTTGGAGGTCTTGAGGTTCCGGCATCAATGGTCGGGGAACTTAGTTCATCTCCGATGATTCATTAGGTTCGTCGGATCCCGTGTCGACCTTGACGATCTTGTCGGTGGACTTCAAAGAGATTCAAGAAGTGGCTATGGTTCTCGGCTGAAGGACACCCATATTGATAGTCATCGGCTGGGACAAAACAGATCAAGGTGGTATGACAGCGATTACGGCAAGTCACACGACCTGCGGGAACAAGGCCACATTCCATCGAGGGCATGTGGTGGATTAGGTGCACGCTTAAAACACTAAGAACATACGTACATCGCCAAAAAAAACAGGGAGATTTCCCTGCAAACAAACATCGAGGCAGAGGAACCGCATCATGGGCCCGCTCACAAGATCGAGGACAGGGATTCGGGCGAAGGAGAGTTGGCAAGCGCGAGCAGATGGCGGCAGAAGCGGCGAGCCTCATCGGGCCGAGGGCTTGGTCGGCGTGGGCTTTCCGGACAGAGTAGAGGAGGGCCCGGCCTCGAGGTCGGCTCTGTAGGGGAGGTGGTGGCAAGCGGTGTAGCAATGGAGTCGGTGGCTCACGGGCGCCGGGAAACTTCGGACGGCGGAACTCCGGTGGCAGGCAGTGCAGAGGGAAGGGCCTAGTGGCGGCGGAGGGTGAGGCGAGACGAGCGAGCACAGAGGAGGCCACGAGGGGTGTGCTGGCGCGGCCGGCGACTTCCTGGCAACGAGGGATGGCGTGGAGGAGGCCGCGAGTGATGGGAGATTGGGGACGGGGTTTGTGGAGGAGCAGGGTCGACGAGGAGAGGTGGGGCGGCGGCGGGGATTGCGGGAGGGAGAGAGACGCGGGGCAGGAGGGGTGGGCGGTCTGGGTCGTGCGGGAGCGTGCGTGCGAGTGGGTGGGGCCAGGTGAGAGAGAGAGAGGGGGAGTGCGTCGAGTGCTTCCCGTGGGTGGCTTGGGTGAGGAGAGGAGGATTCTAGAGAGTAGTTCTAGGGTTTGGTTTGGGGTAGTAGGTGGTCTGGCCGGTTGGGCTTTTGGGCCGACCGGCAGGACGGCCTCCCCAGAGAAAATAGTTTTGTTATTTCTTTGTTTTAAAATAAATTTGTGTAAATAGTTTTAGACAAATAAAAGATTCGGCTGGATCGACGGTTTGGTTTGAACAAAGAGGGGAGAATATTAAAATATGGAAAACAAAGTAGGTCTTTTAGCAAAGTAGTTTTAGTCAATTAGATGCATGCTGATGACATGATGATGCACATAATAAAAACAACATCGATTTTCTAGTAGCGGTTTTATCCGGGGTGCTACACATAATAACCTAATCCTTTGACCATGAGATCATGTTAATCACCATCACCGGATGAGTACTTTGATGACATCAAATGCCACTTCCGTAACTGGGTGATTATAAAGGTGGCATTGGGTATTATGAAAGTATGTGTTGAAGCGCATGGATCAAGAGTGAGATTTGTCCATCCATATGGCGAATAGATATACTCTGGGCCCTCTCGGTGAAGTGTCATTCAATTGGCTTGGAAGCATGTGACTAGGTCACAAGGGATATCACAGCACAGTACGAGTAAAGAGTACTTATTGGTAACGAGGTTGAACTAGGTATGGAGATACTAACGATCAAACCTCAGATAAGTAAAGTATAGCGCGACAAAGGGAATCGGTTATGTATGTTAATGGTCCATTCGATCATAAAGTAAACGTTGAATATGTGGGAGCCACTATGGATCTCCAAGTCCTGCTATTGGTTATTGATCGGAGAGGTGTCTCGATCATATCTGCATAGTTCACGAACCATAGGGTGACACACTTAAGGAATCAATGTTGTTTAAGTAGATATGGAATATGAGTTGTAGACTGAATGTTGTTTGGAGTCTTGGATTGGATCTAGGACATCACGAGGAGATCCGGAATGATCTGCAGAATAAGGTTCATATAAGGAAAGTCATTTTCCAGGGTTCGGAAATGTTTTTAGTGTTTTGACCGGAAGCTTCTAGAATGTTCCAGAGGGACCACCAGTGGGTTCACCACCCCGGGAGGGGCCACATGGGCTGAGGGTATGCTGATGGGGCCATGGGCCAGCTACACCATGACCCAAAGGGACCAACCGGCCAACATAAGGAATAGGGCAAAAACCCAAATATGGTAAGAACGGAAACTTAGGGGGAAGTTTCCCCTCTCCCTCTTGGCCGAGTTGGGGAAGGAGTGGGTCAAGTGCTGGGAACCCTTGGTCGCACCTCCCCCTCCATATAAGGAGTGGTGGGGGCACACCCCCTTTTCAGTTGTCCCTTGCCCTTGGATCTAAACCCTAGCCGCCACCTCTCTCTCTCCTCTGTCTTCCTACTCCGGCTTAGGCGAAGCCATGCAGGGATTCTCCTCCTCCACCACCACCATATCGTCATGCTGCTGAAATTCTGAGGGGATATATACCTCCGCTGTCTGCTGGAACGGTGAGAGGAAGGTCTTCATCGACTCCGTATGTGTGACCGAGTGTGGAAGCACTGCCGGAACGCGGCGTTGGAAGGATCGTCAGCGCGATCTTCAGATCGACAAGTGATCGACTACATCAACCACGAGATCGGATCTTGTCAAACGCTTTGGATCTAAGAGAGTTACTTCTCTACAATCTCGTTGCACTGATCTCGTAGATTAGATCTTGGCTTTTCCTTAGATTGGATCTTGGTTTTATGCATTTTTGCGGTAATTTTTTTTGTTTTCGATGCAATGAACCCTACAGGAGGCAAGAGCGTTGTGGACTATCTTGATAATTTATGGCCATCGCAGCCATTAACGACAACTGCAATGCTAGCATAGATCCGGGGGAACAATCTAGCAAGTTCAGAAAGATTCGCGCACGGCCTCATCATCAATGAGTAGGTACTTCCATCCAGTAGTGAAGCTTGAAGGGAATATGCCCGAGAGGCAATAATAAAGTGGTTATCATCGTATTCCTTATTTATGATAAATGTTTATTTTACATGCTATAATTGTATTAATACGGAAACGTTAATACATGTGTGTTTAATAAACAAAAGGAAGTTCCTAGTTATGCCTCTCTTATAAACTAGCTCGTTGATTAACAAGATGATCAAAGGTTTCCTGATCATGGACATTGGATGTTATTAATAACGAGGTCACAACATTGTTGGAATGATGTGATGAACATTCATCCGAAGTATAGCATTACGATCAAGTTCATTGTGTTTATATTGCTATAACATCACACAAAGTAATCTTAGTCCTTAGACCATGAGATCATGTCAATCACTAGCACCGGAAGAGTATCTTGATAACATCAAATGTCACACCGTAACATGGTGATTATAAAGATGAGTTCAGTGCTACGAAGGTGTTATGTTGAGGCTCATGGATCAAGAGTGGAATTTGTACATCCCGATGACGGAGAGATATACTCTGGGCCCTCTCGGTGATATCACATTGGTTATCTTGCAAGCAAGTGATTTGATCACTAGGATGTTATATCACGGGAACGAGAAAAGAGTACATGTCGGTAATGAGATCAAACTAGGTATGGAGATACCGATGATCGAATCTCGGACATGTAATATATCGCGAAACAAAGGGATTGAGTTACATGCGTATAAGGTTCACACGATCACAGAAGTCATCGTTGAATATGTGGGAGTCGATGCAGATCTCCGGTCCATGGCGATTATTGAGCGGAGAGGGGTCTCGATCATGTCTACAATATTCGCGAACCATAGGGTGACACACTTAAGGGATACCGACACCATTTGGAGCAAATAATATGCGAGTGAAAGAAAAAGGAAAGCGCAGGAATTTATTTCACTAGACACGGAAACTATTTCATTGAAATTGTCAAACTGGTTCTACATGTGAAATTGAATACAAGCAAGGGGTTTTATGTGAATTTTTGTTAATTAAAGTAATTTAATTAACAAAATTCTGAATAAATAAATAAAAGAGTTTTATTTAATGAGAGATTGCATTAAATTTGGTGGAAATTTAATGGAGGTGAGTGGAATTTTGAGTGGGTGGCTATTTATGTGAGTGTGAGCTCCACCCACATGAATGTGGAAGAGGTGGGGGCACCTCCATGGCTGCCACGCCATGGGAAGGGGCTTCCCCCTCTCCCTATAAAAGGCACCCCATTCCCTACTCTCATATCACACCTCCTCGCGAAGGATCTCTCTCCCCCTTTAGAATTCCCCCATAGTCTCCGATCAGCGAGATACATGTTCCCGGTGGCTTTTTCTGGAAGGATTTGTTGCTTCCGCTGCTTCGCTGGAGCAAGGGCGCGAAGGTTGTCGGGGTACTTGGACGTGTGTGCGATCACGGATGCACCACTGCTTTGCGGTGCTGGACTTTATGTGATGGGTTTCGCAGCATAGTAAATCAAAATTTTCTACGGATGCGAACGGGAAAAGCCAAGATCTTATCTAGGAGATGCAAACAACGAGAGGGATAGATGAGATCTTCATACCCTTGAAGAAATCGCACAGCGGAACGTTCAACGGAACATGGTTGATGTAGTCGTACTAGCCTTCTCCTCCTCACGATCCGATTCGATCCAACGCCGCAAGTGGCGACGCCTCCGAGAGATGCACACGTACGACACCTCGACGTCTCCTCCTTCCTTGGTCCAGCAAGTGGGGTGGAGAGATAGATTGGATCGCAAGTGGGGTGGAGAGATAGATTGGATGGCGTGGTGTAAAGGTGGAGAGTTTCTGCGGCAGGGCTTCGCCTACGAGCAGTCGGGAGAGAGAGAGAGAGATCTGGAGGGCAACAGGTAGGCGTCTAGGGTTCAAGGAGGGGTGGAGGAGGGATGCGCCCCTACCCTCTATATATAGGGGGCAGGCCGGCCCCCTTGGCCCCTCCTCCAAGCCCTAGGGCGGCGGCCCCAAGGGTTGGAGTGGGGGGCAAGTTTTCCCCTCCTTCTAGAAGGTTTCCCTAGGGTTTCCCCTAGGGTTTGGCCGGCTGGGCCTATGGGGCCTTGTGCCCCTGGCCCAATGCGGCCATGGCACTCCCTCGTAGGCCCATGCACCCCTCCGACAAGTGGGGCCATGTTGGTCCCACTCTGAAAGCTTCTAGAACCTTCTGGTACAATACCGAACATTCCAAAACAATTTCGAAATCCAAAAACTGCTTTCCTTTATATGAATCTTATTCTCCGGACCATTCCGGAACTTCTCGTGATGTCCTATATCCCATCCGAGACTCCGAACAAAAACTCATAAACCAATTATCCATTCTATCCTAGCGTAGAAGCACGTTAAGTGTGTGACCCTATGGGTTTGAGAATATGCAGACATGATCTTCTATTAATAATCAACAGCGGGATCTGGAAACCCATATTGACTCCCACATATTTATCAATGATCATATCGGATGAACCATGATGCCAGGATTCAATTAATCCCATATTTATATTCCCTTCGTCACGCGATATTTTACTTGCCCGAGATTCGATCGTTGGTATCGACATACCTAGTTCAATCTCGTTCACAACAAGTACTTTACTCGTTCCGTAATCCGATATCACTTTGTGATTAACTCCTTAACCGCGTGCTTGCAAGCGGTGTTGATATCGATTACCGAGTGTATATCTCTCCGACTTGGGAGGGACAAATCCCATCTCGATACATACAACCCAACAAGTACTTTCCGATCACCTGAGAGACACCTTTATGATCACCCTCTCATAGGATGACGTTTGATGACCTCAAAGCTTTCTTCCGATACCAGGGAGTTGCATTATCTCATGGTCTAAGGAATACAATATTTGACATAAGAAAAAGCTTCGCAAAGATGAACACGATGACACGATCTAATTGCTCTGCTTGATTTGGGTATGTCCATCATATCATTCTCCCAATGACATGATCTCATTATTAATCGACAACTCATGTCTATGGTTAGGAAACCTTAACCATCATTAATCAATGAGCTAGTCCATAGAGGCGTACTAGGGACACAGTGTTGTTCATAAACCACACAAGTATCAAAGTTTCCGCTTAATACAATTCTAGCATGGAATATAAACTTTATCATGAACAAGAATTATAACAATAACATCTTTATTATTGCCTCTAGGGCATAATTCCAACAGTCTCCCACTTGCACTAGAGTCAATAATCTAGTTTACATCTGGCAACAATATAACACCCATGGCATTGAGGTGCTGATCATGTTTTGCTCGTGGAAGAGGTTTAGTCAACGGATCTGCAACATTCAGATCCGTATGTACTTTGCTAATCTTCAGATCTCCATCTGTTATATAATCTCGAATTATATGAAATCGGCGGTTGATGTGCTTGGTCTTTGGATGATATCTTGGTTCCTTAGCCAGTGCTATGGCGCCAGTGTTTTCACACAATATCTCCAGTGGGTCCAAGGCACTTGGAACCACACGAAGCTCAGTGATGAAGTTCCTGATCCAAACTCCTTCACTTGACGCTTCTGCAGCAGCCATGTATTCCGATTCTACTGTAGATCCCGCGATCACGCTTTTCTTGCAGCTTCTCCAGCTCACAGCTCCTCCATTCAAAATATAAACGTATCCTGTCTGAGATTTAGAATCATCCGGGTCGGTGTCGAAACTAGCGTCGACGTAACCTTTTACGACGAGCTGCTCATCACCTCCATAGACCAAGAACATTTCTTTAGTCCTATTCAAATACTTTAGGATGTTCTTTACGGCTGTCCAGTGTTCCACTCCTGGATCACTTTGGTATATGCTCGTCAAACTAAGAGCATTGGACACATCCGGTCTAGTACACAGCATGGCATACATGATAGAACCTATGGCCGAGGCATAAGGCACTTTGCTCATGGTTTCTCTATCATTTACCGTAGCTGGACACTGAGCCTTGCTCAATATCTTACCTGACAACATGGGCACTGAACCTTTCTTTGCCTTATCCATTCTAAACCTTTTCAGAACTTTGTCTAGGTATGTACTTTGGCATAAAGCTATTAGGCGTCTTTGTCTATCTCTATAGATTTTGATGCCTAATATATAAGAAGCTTCTCCTAGGTCTTTCATTGAAAAACATTTCTTCAAATAACTCTTCACTTCGTTAAGCATACCAATGTCATTTCCAATAATCAATATGTCATCCACATATAGTACTAGAAATGTCACTGAGCTCCCACTCACTTTCTTGTAGATATAAGCTTCGTAGCAATTTGGAACAAATCCAAAGCTCTTGATCACTTGATCAAAATGAAGGTTCCAACTCTGAGATGCTTGCTTCAGTCCATAAATGGAACACTGAAGTTTGCACACCTTATCAGCATCCTTAGGATCGACAAAACCTTCGGGTTGCATCATATACAACTCTTCATCAATGTTGACATTGAGGAACGCAGTCTTGACATCCATCTGCCATATTTCATAATCATGAAATGCAACAATGGCTAATAAAATCCGAATGGACTTAAACATCGCTACGGGAGAGAAAGTCTCATCATAGTCAACACCTTGAACTTGTCGAAAACCTTTCGCGACAAGCCGTGCTTTATAGACAGTAACATTACCATCTGCGTCCGTTTTCTTCTTGAAAATCCATTTGCACTCAATGGCCTTTCGGTCGCTAGGAGGGTCCACCAAAGTCCACACTTGGTTTTTGCTCATGGATCCTAATTCGGATTTCATGGCCTCTAGCCATTTATCAGAGTCTGGGCTCATCATTGCTTCCTCATAGTTCGCAGGTTCACTGTTGTCTACTAACAAGACAGTCAAGACAGGGTTACCGTACCACTCAGGAGGGGCACGTGACCTTGTCGACCTGCGAAGTTCAGTAGTAGCATCGTCTGAAGCTTCATGATCCTTGTCATTAGCTTCCTCTATTGTTGGTCCAGATGGTACTAGAACAATTTCAGGTGCTGCGCTACTCTCCAACTCAAGAGAAGGTTCAATAACCTCGTCTAGCTCTACTTTCCTCCCACTCACTTCTTTCGAGAGAAACTCCTTCTCAAGAAAGGATCCGTTCTTTGCGACAAACACTTTTCCTTCGGATCTGTGGTAGAAGGTATACCCAATCGTTTCCTTAGGGTATCCTATGAAGACGCATTTCTCCGCTTTGGGTTCGAGCTTGTCCGGCATCAACTTCTTGACGTAAGCTTCGCATCCCCTAACTTTAAGAAACGACAACTTAGGTTTCGCACCAAACCACGATTATACGGTCGTCTCAACTGATTTAGATGGTGCCCTATTTAAAGTGAATGCAGCGGTTTCTAATGCATAACCCCAAAATGATAACGGCAAATATGTAAGAGACATCATTGAGCGCACCATATATAATAGAGTTCGATTCCGGCGTTCAGACACATCATTGCGCTGTGGTGTTCCGGGTGGCGTGAGTTGCGAAACGATTCCTCTTGCTTTAATATGCATGAGAAAATCATAACTCAAATATTCACCTCCACGATCGGATCGTAGAAATTTAATTTTCCTGTTACGATGGTTTTCCACTTCATTCTGAAATTCTTTGACCTTTTCAAATGTTTCAGATTTATGTTTCATTAAATAGATATACCCATATCTACTTAAGTCATCAGTAAAAGTGAGAAAATAGCGATATCCACCGCGCGTCGAAACACTCATTGGTCCGCATACATCGGTATGTATGATTTCCAACAAGTCCGTTGCTCGCTCCATTATTCCGGAGAACGGGGTTTTGATCATCTTGCCCATGAGGCATGGCTCGCACGTGTCAAATGATTCAAAATCAAGAGACTCCAAAAGTCCACCAGAATGGAGTTTCTTCATGCGTTTTACACCAATATGACCTAGACGGCAGTGCCACAAAATAGTCGTATTATCACTATCTACCTTGCATCTCTTAGCCTCAGTGTTATGGATGTGTGTTTCATTGCTTTCGAGATTCAAAAGAAATAAACCATTCATAGCAGGTGCATGACCATAGAAGATGTTACTCATATAAATAGAACAACCATTATTCTCCGATTTAAATGAATAACCGTCTTGCAATAAACACAATCCAGATATGATGTTCATGCTTAACGCAGGCACATAATAACATTTATTAAGGTTTAAAACTAATCCCGAAGGTAAAACTAAGGAGAGCGTGCCGACGGCTATCACATCAACTCTTGATCCATTGCCAACGCGCATCGTCACCTCATCCCTCGCTAGCCGCCGTCTATTCCGTAGCTCCTGCTTCGAGTTACAAATATTAGCAACTGAACCAGTATCAAATACCCAGGCACTACAACGAGCTCTAGTAAGGTAAACATCAATAACATGTATATCAAATATACCTTTGATGGTGCCAGCCTTCTTGTCCGCTAAGTACTTCAGACAGTTGCGCTTCCAGTGACCCTTGTCCTTGCAATAGAAGCACTGAGTGTCCGGCTTAGGTCCAGACTTGAGCTTCTTCTCAGCAGGGGCAACGCGCTTGCCGCTGCCTTTCTTGAAGGGCTTCTTTGCACCCTTACCTTTCTTAAAGATGGGGGTCTTGTTGACCATCAACACATGATTATCTTTCTTGATGTCCACCTCCGCAGCTTTCAGCTTAGCGAAGAGCTCGGTGATCGTATCAGTGGAACCAATCTGATTATGAGTAACTACAAAACCTTTATAGCTAGGAGGGAGTGATTGCAGAACTTTGTCAATCTGAGCTCTTATGGAATCTTGCAGTCCAGTTGCTCGAGACATTGAGTGTAGCCCGACATCTTAATGGCGTGCTCACTAACGGAACTCCCTTCCTCCATCTTGCAGTTAAAGAATTTCTTAGAGATCTCATATCTCTCAGAACGGGCCTGAGTCTGAAACATAGTTTTCAGTTCCTCAAGAATCTCAAAGGGCCCGGGGAACTCCTCAAAACGATTTTGAAGGTCCGATTCCATAGCAAACAACATGGTGCTCTTAATCACACCATAATCATCCTTGCGCGACTGATAAACCCTAAACCCTTTCTCATCAGCCGGCGCATCTACAGCAGGGGCATCACCTAGCGCTTTCTCAAGGACATAGTCCTTTTGTCCGCCAGAGAGAATGATTCTCAGATTGCGGAACCATTTGGTGATTTTGGACCCATTGTTCTTAAGCTTTTCTTTCTCAGCAAAAACGTTGAAGTTGGACTTAGCCATTTGATCTACAAAATTTGCAAGTACAATTTAGACTATGTTCATGATAACTAGTTCAACTTAATCAAATTACTAGATGAACTCCCACTAAATTCAACATCCCTCAAGTTGTTTAGTGAACATGATCCAAATTCACCACACCTAATCCGATCTTCATGAGAATAGATGTGGTTTCAATGGTGGACAAAAAAGTGTCGATCATATCATTCATATGACTCATGCTTAACCTTTCGGTTCGTGTGTTCCGAGACCATGTCTGTACATGCTAGGCTCGTCAAGTCAAACCCAAGTATTTCCACATGTGCAAAACTGGCTTGCACCCGTTGTATGTGAACGTAGAGTTTATAGCACCCGATCATCACGTGGTGCTTGAACACGACGAACTTTCGCAATAGTGCATACATGGGGAGAACACAGTTTTATCTTGATCTTTAAGTGAGGAATCATCTTATAATGCTACCGCCGCGATCTAAGCATAATAAGATACATAAAAGGATAAACATCACATGCATATAATTTTATGTGACATGGTATAGCCAATCTCCACGCAATGATCTCCATCTTGTGCGTGCCAGCATGATCTCCATCACTCCACCATGATTGCCTCCACCACGAATAGCAACTACAACTATTGCTAACTACTTAGCGATAAAGTAAAGCTATTACATGGCGTATAAGAAGTTGACACACAGGTCATACACAATCATAAAGACAACCATATGGCTCCTGCCGATTGTGTACTCATCGACATGCAAGTCGTGAAACATTACAAAACATGATCATTGCATACAACATACACATCACATCTTGGGCCATACCATATCACAGAAACACTCCCTGCAAAAACAAGTTAGACGCCTCTACTTTGTTGTTGCATGTTTTACGTGGCTTATGGGAGTAACAAGCTAAGAACGATTCTTACCTACGGAAAGCCACAACGGTGATATTATGGTTGCCAATCTCCGGTGTAAATCCCATGACAACTATAGTGAGAGAAACTGGCATCCACCAGCCGCATGTGTGGAACAAGCCACACGTCAAGTGCGAAGACGGTCTCGCGAACGAGGTCGCATAAAGTTGGCCTGGACCGCTTCAATCTCACTATCCCTCGTCATAAGAGGTACACAAACAAGAGGCTTGCAACAGAAAACATCAACGCCCGCAACAAGCATGTTGCGTTCTACTCGTGAAACACATCTACGCATAGATCTAGCTCTGATACCACTGATGGGTTTCGAAACATATTAAATCAAAATTTTCTACAGATGCGAACGGGAAAAGCCAAGATCTAATCTAGGATATGCAAACAACTAGAGGGATAGATGAGATCTTCATACCCTTGAAGAAATCGCACAGTGGAACGTTCAACGAAACGTGGTTGATGTAGTTATACTAGCCTTCTCCTCCTCGCGATCCGATCCGATCCAACGCCGCAAGTGGCGACGCCTCCGAGAGATGCACACATACGACACCTCGACGTCTCCTCCTTCCTTGGTCCAGCAAGTGGGGTGGAGAGATAGATTGGATCTACAACACGATGGCGTGGTGCAAAGGTGGAGAGTTTTTGCGGCAGGGCTTCGCCTACGCGCAGTCGGGAGAGAGAGAGATCTGGAGAGCAGCAGGTAGGCGGCTAGGGTTCAAGGAGGGGTGGAGGAGGGCTGCGCCCCTGCACTCTATATATAGGGGGCTGGCCGCCCCCTTGGCCCCTCCTCCAAGCCCTACGGCGGCGGCCCCAAGGGTTGGAGTGGGGCGCAAGTTTTCCCCCTCCTTCTAGAAGGTTTCCCTAGGGTTTCCCCTAGGGTTTGGCCGGCTGGGCCTATGTGCCCTGGCCCAATGCTTGACCAGGCACTCCTCGTAGGCCCACGCACCCCTCCGACAAGTGGGTCCACGTTGGTCCCACTCTGAAAGCTTCTAGAACCTTCTGGTACAATACCGAACATTCCAAAACAATTCCGAAATCCAAAAACTGCTTTCCTTTGTATGAATCTTATTCTCCGGACCATCCCGGAACCTCTCGTGATGTCCTGGATCCCATCCGAGACTCCGAAAAGAACTCATAAACCAATTATCCATTTTATCCTAGCGTCAAAGCACGTTAAGTGTGTGACCCTATGGGTTCGAGAATATGGAGACATGATCTTCTATCAATAATCAACAGCGGGATCTGGAAACCCATATTGACTCCCACATATTCATCGATGATCATATCGGATGAACCATGATGCCAGGATTCAATTAATCCCATATTTATATTCCCTTCGTCACGTGATATTTTACTTGCCCGAGATTCGATCGTTGGTATCGATATACCTAGTTCAATCTTGTTCACAACAAGTACTTTACTCGTTCCGTAATCCGATATCACTTTGTGATTAACTCCTTAACCACGTGCTTGCAAGCGGTGTTGATATCGATTCACGAGGGCCGAAGTATATCTCTCCGACTTGGGAGGGACAAATCCCATCTCGATACATACAACCCAACAAGTACTTTCCGATCACCAGAGAGACACCTTTATGATCACCCTCTCATAGGATGACGTTTGATGACCTCAAAGCTTTCTTCCGATACCAGGGAGTTGCATTATCTCATTGTCTAAGGAATACAGTATTTGACATAAGAAAAAGCTTCACAAAGATGAACACAATGACACGATCTAATTGCTCTGCTTGATTTGGGTCTGTCCATCATATCATTCTCCCAATGACATGATCTCATTATTAATCGACAACTCATGTCTATGGTTAGGAAACCTTAACCATCATTAATCAATGAGCTAGTCCATGGAGGCGTACTAGGGACATGGTGTTGTTCATAAACCACACAAGTATCAAAATTTCCGCTTAATACAATTCTAGCATGGAATATAAACTTTATCATGAACAAGAATTATAACAATAACATCTTTATTATTGCCTCTAGGGCATAATTCCAACATTATGGTGCTGGACCGGCTGGACCAGATGGACTTCATCACGATCTTGAGATCGGCAAGCGTTCGTCTACATCATCCATGAGTATAACCTCGTTAACACCATTCGGTCTTCGAGGGTATGTATTCTATGGATGTATATTCACCCGTTGCTTGTATCTAGTAGATATATCTTGGTACATAGTTGTTCCCATCGTAGGAAATTTTTTGTTTTCTATGCTGCGAAAACCTTCTTGTAATCCTAGACTTATCTATTCTGACTTTTAGAGACTTCCCCCCCTCCTCTTTCTCTATGTAAATATGTAACTTTATAGATTCTGACCCATTATTAATGAAAATGAGGCAGTAGGAGCCTTTCCTACTGTTATTACCCTAAAAAAAGCTTGACTTCAAGATTTGTTTTAATAATTGTTATTTAAATCAGGTATTATGAGAGCAAAGGTTGTTCAAATAATTAACCGTATTCCATATAAGATGGATGATTTACAAATCTAGTTAAAGAAATCACATCTATAAAGCTAATGCTAAAATTTCGCAAGACAAATGATTGGAAGATCACTTACGAAGTGATATCGCCGTTTAAATTATATTGGAAAGAAAACATGAAGAAACTCCATTTTCATGGATTTTTGGAGTCTTTGATTTGATCAAATGACGCCAGAGACTTTCCTCGATAATTAAAACTTCGTTCAAAGGCCAAAGAAGAACGAACGACTAAAATATTGGAATTTTTACATATCGATCTATGTAGTCCATTATGTATAGTCGTAAGCGATGGATTTCAACTTCATATGCTTTCTCCGGAAATTTGAGTGAATGTTCACTCAATGAGAAAGAAGTATGAAATATTTGAAAACGTTCAAAGACTTTCAAGATGAAGTGGAAAATCATTATAACAAGAAAATAAATGGTTTATGATTTTATCATAAGGGATTTATTTGAGTTACAAGTGTAACAAGAAAAATAAATGAATTATGATTTATCATAAAGGGATTTATTTGAGTTGAAAGTTTAGAAAAACACCTAGATTTACATCTCTCGAAACACCATAGGAGTATGGAGTATTTGAGATTTGGAATGAAACCTTGTTTGACATGGTTGGTTCAAAGGTGTTATTTATAAAACTGCCATTATGTTTTAAAAGATTAAAGCTTTAGAGACTACCGCTTTTACACTGAAAAGAGCTCCATCTTGATCCGTTGAAATGACACCATGGAAGTTATGGTTTGGGGTAAAAACCCAAATTGTCATTTCTTAAATTTTGGTATGCTAAGCATAAGTAAGATGTTTACAACCAAAGTCAGATGGGCATGTCTTTGTAGGTTATTTCGAATAACCATTGGATATTCCTCCATAACACCAAGGACAAAAGGGTTTGTCGATTGAAACATGAAGTTTCTTGAAAAGGAAGTTTTTCATAAAAGGTTAAGTGGGAGGACAATAGAACTTTAATATGGTTAACGAACCTTAGCTATATGATCTGAGTTGCGCAGCGCCGGAAAATGTTCCGGAAGCAGCCATAATGCTCATAGCTTAAGTGCCTCAAAGGTTGTGGTCACGGAGATCTAAGTTTTTATTGAACCAAGTAGGTCGGATAAACAATCAAATGATGAGATTTGAGAGTAAATCATTATTGTTTGACAATGATGAACCGACTACATGCAAAGAAGCGATGATGGGCCCTGACTCCGTCAAATGGCTTGAAGCCATAAAATCCGTGATAGTTCCATACACGAGAAATCAAGTTTTGAACTTGGAAGACCCTCCGAAAAGGTGTAAAAACCTATCGGTCGTATTTGGATCTATAAAGAAACAGACATGGATGTTTTACATCTATGAAATGGTCGACATGTCATAAAGTATTTTACGACAATGTTCAAGGAGTTGACTATGACAAGATTCGATCTTTCATAGCGATATTTAGTCTGGACGGATTAAAGTAGCAACCACTACATATAATTTGGTATATGGTAGATGAATAAATAAAAAAAAGTTCTTATAATAGAATGGTTACCTAGGACGTGTACATGACACGGTCCAATGGGTTTTGTTAAATCAAAGGATGCTAAAAGGTCATGCAAACTTCAATGGTTGAAGTAAGCATCGCGGAGTTGGAATCTTCACCATGATGAAAAAGGAGTTTTCATCAGGAGACGATGAAGATGCTTGCATTTGCAAGAAATTAAGTGGAAGCGCTAAGACATATTTCTAATACATTATGTGGAGGACATCTTGTTGATTGGGAATGATGTATCTTTTGTTGACAAAGGTTAAGGATTTCATTTCGATGAAAGACTTAGGCAAAATGCGAATATTTAGCATGAATGTCTATATGGATAGACTGTGACGCTAATATGGTTGTGCCAAACGTACATATATGAGATATTGAAGGAGTTCAATATAGAAACGACGAGAAAAGTTTCTTGTCGCATGGAAAAAGGATTGGATCAAGATTCAAGTATATCGACACTTGATAAGTGAAACAAGATTCAAGTGTTTTGACACTTGATGATTGCAATCACAAGAATGTGATTTGATCAATTATACCATGATATGTACACATCTAGATATATCATATGCTGTAAGTGTTATGAGCATATACCAAAATGAATCATAAAATGATCATTGAACAATAGTAAGGAAATTCTTATGATCTTTTGGAAGAACTAAGAATATATTTGTGTAGAGATGACAAACAAATACAAATAGTTCATTGTAAAGTGTTACGTTGATACTAGTTTTGTCACAAGATACAAATTAAGTTTATATCAATTTAAACTATGGGTGGCACAATGAAATGGAAAAAAAGTTTCCATGATGGATTTGGAAGAGTTCCAAAGTTAAGACATTGTGACGAATACTACAACAAAAGGCTAAGTATATGACTGATATAGTAGAAGCAAAGGAGGGCATTTGTATAAAGTAGTTTGTTATCAAACTAAGGTGTGGTTCTCAACGGGCTAACACTAAAGATATATTGTACGACAATAGTATCGATATGATTTAACCCCAAGAAACTAAAGGTCTCACCAAAAGACCAAATTTATACAATGCCATCTCATTGGAGAATGAGTGATTCGTGAAGACGTATGTAACATCCCTAAAATCATGTTTCAAACTCATGCATATCATCCATGCATCCATGATCATATAAATTTCATTTCAAACAAATCATTTCAAAACAGAAGCATAAATGCTTATTATTTCATGTAAGTTTGCTCTAGCCTTAGTGCTATTTTCCAATGAGAAGAGTACTTGTTTTGTCCAGTAAGTTTTGAATTCAAACTTAGGCACTTTCCAAAGCTTGAGCAAAGTTTTCAAAACAAAATGAGTAAATAAAACGAATATTATGCCTATAGTATATATATATCACATAAATGCTTGGTTTTATTTTTATTTCCAATTGATCAAAGTGATTTGAGTAAACAGTAGTGTTTGACACACATTTGAGTGCAAGGTTTGCAGTACAAAACCCTAGAGAAGATTTGATTTCAAACTCATTTGATTTGGAGTTGAAAATCATTTCAGAAAAATCAAACAGAAAAATAAAAATGATAAAAGAGAAAAAAAATAAGCCAAACAACCTATCTGGCCCAACTAGCCCAGCAACCCCCCGCGCGAAACGTTTGCTTCACTCACACCCGCACCCGCTAGGTCGCTGACAGACTGGACCCACTCCCTCTCTGTTTCTCTCGCTGACAGCCGCGGCCCACACGGCGTCATCGTCTCCACCCTGACGACATGTTCTTCCCTAATTCACGCCGTGCGTTTCCTGGTTTGATTCGCGTCGTCAATTCGCGTTGATTGCAGGAGTAAATCACGCACCCGTCTCGCCTACTTAAACCCCCTCTGCCCCCTCTCCATTTTCCCACAGACTTCGAGCACAGAGCGCCCCCAGGCTGCCCGTGAACACCCTTGCACCGCCGCAGTCAGAGCTCACTCCGGCAACCAATCCTGGTGAGCCCCGTGCGCCCCTTCTTCTCTAGTTATTGCAGACAGCTTCGCAACTTCCTTGCGCACCTTCTGACACCATTGGTTCATCCTATACTGCCCAGGTCGTCGTCTTCTTCAAGCACAACAAGGTCCCGACGACGTCCTCAACTCCGGCGATTAAATTTGGTGAGCCCCGTGTTCCCCTTCGCCTATGATTCACATGAGCGTGTTCGTCGTAGTCTTGCGCACATCCTGATGCCTTTGATTTGTGCTAGGGTGACCAGGAGCGTCGCCAACGTCGCCGTCCGCCCGAGCCCGACGCTGTCAGCAACTCCGAAGAGGCCGTGCAACCGTGTCCGTGCGCCCCTTGCCAAGCCGTCACCACGTTGAGCATCAGTGCATCGCTACGAGCCCGGTAAGCATCTCCGACGACCCCAGAACCCCCTGTAGCGCCGCGCCGCCATAGACAGAGCTCGCCGCCGCCAGTTGCCACCGCCAACGCCGCCCATCTGTGGTCGCTTGATCGAGGACCGTAGGATCTAGATCCAGCGCGTATAAACAGATTAAGTAGATCTAACGGCCTGTGTGCGTGATCCTGTGCGAACCGGTACGCACCAATCATATTATGACGTGTGGCTAGAGTTTAGGTTTAAAATCAGGATTTGAATCTATTAGTTGTTTGAAATTGTTTTAGCCATAACTTTTGATTCCCACGTCCAAATTTGATAAATTTTATATCAATGGAATTAGGAGAACAAGCCCTTTCTAAATATGCAATGTATTTAATGTTTTGCTCCTGTTAAAATGGTTTTATTTACAGAAACATGTGTAGGGCTATTTTGAGTATATGAATTGTTTGAGAAATGTTTTAGGGTTTAAATAAATGTTGTTTGACAAGTTTTCAACTTGTTTGTGAACCAGTACTATGCACTTGCTTTGTTGAGTTTAGAAAATCATCACATATCATATTGCATGCATCCATATATTTTTGCTTGTATTTATTTGTATGTGATTTGTTGCTATGATTCTATGTGTAGATTTTAGTGCCAATAGTGATTGTGATTGTGAGGAGTGTAGCTACTCTCCAAACTACCAAGGCAAGTGGTGCTTCATGATATTTTTGTATCCCTATGTTTTCTACTAAGCATTAGAAATATTTTGTTAGTCTTGCATGTTATGTTTTGCTTATATGCTATGCTTGGGAAATCCTAGTAGTTGTAGAATTGCTAGAAATTTCTAAGTTAAGATGCTTATCTATGCCAAGCTTAGCCTAGCTAGTAGCAACAAAGGGTGGTGAAATATACATGCTATGATAAAAATATTTCTAAGTCTTTGGACTTGTGTTTTGCCTAATAAAACAACTAAGTGAATGAAACACCTGGGTGGAATGGAAGGAATGGTTTATGTTGAGTGGTTACAGAAGGCCCATTTCTATGGTTTACCTTGTGTATCTCACTTGTGGAAAGCCACCCAGGAACAAATAGATTTTAGAGGCCAAATGTTAATAAGCTTCTAGTGCAGCCACTTGGCAATATGGGCTCTGCCAGGATCATATAGGTTGCAATAACTTAGCCATTTGGACAGTTGGTGGTAGTAGGATGATAGGTTGGAGCGCGTCCATTTGGTCTAAGGGAAGGCTTCTGAAAGGTCCTGTCTTGGTGAAAATCAAGGGTTGTGGGGAAAGTGCACAACCTCTGCAGATGGAAGAATCTAAGTACTTAGCCATGTCCCTAGAAAAGGACAACTTGAGCATCAAGACATAGAAGCTATCAAGAATATCCTCATCCCAATTTCTAAGTAAAACTTGTGGGTGAACAAGGGTGAAGGACCCCAATGTTTATTGGTGGTTCCTTGGGAAAAGTTTTTGACAAAGAAAAACTTAGTGTTTTCAACTAATAGGCAAAACCTATTTTGAGCAAAGCAAGCCTAAGCTACACTTAGCCAAATTGCATATAGTATGTAGTCCACCAATAATATACTAAGGTATCACTTGCCAATACTATTCCAATGTATTGACCCACTGTGGCTGTAACTTGTGATGTTGCAGGTTACTCTGATGAGGATTAGGAGTCATGAGTCTACACTCAACATGTTTGCCTGTGGCACATGAAGATGAAGACTTTTCTCTATTTACTTATTTAAACTCTTGTATTAGGCCTGTGGCCATGGAGTTGTAAAGACTATGTTGTCTCTGGAATGACTGTAATAATGACCTTTGTTTCGTGTACTTCATCTTAAACTGTGGATGCTAGCATTGATCCAGGGACTAGTATTGCAATCACAGGGATCCTTTTCCTTTATAAAGGAGGGATCTTACAACGTAAAGACATGCAAATACACACGGACCTGAAAGTATCAGATCCGTAGATTATGTTAACCACTTGCAATTGCATATATGGAACACCAGAAATCCATAGGTGTTCAATATGCAAAGTTTTTCAAACTAGATTATTGTCTCTAGTGCAAGTGGGAGACTGAAGGGAATATGCCCGAGAGGCAATAATAAAGTGGTTATTATCGTATTCCTTATTAATGATAAATGTTTATTTTACATGCTATAATTGTATTAATATGGAAACGTTAATATATGTGTGTCTAATAAACAAAAGAAAGTTCCTAGTTATGCCTCTCTTATAAACTAGCTCGTTAATTAAAAAGATGATCAAAGGTTTCCTGATCATGGACATTGGATGTTGTTAATAACGAGGTCACAACATTGTTGGAATGATGTGATGAACATTCATCTGAAGTATAACATTACGATCAAGGTCATTGTGTTTATATTGCTATAACATGATACGAAGTAATCTTAGTCCTTAGACCATGAGATCATATTAATCACTAACACCCGAAGAGTATCTTGATAACAGCAAACGTCACACCGTAACATGGTGATTATAAAGATGGGTTCGATTACTGAAGGTGTTATGTTGAGGCACATGGATCAAGAGTGGAAATTTTCTATCTCGATGACGGAGAGATATACTCTGGGCCCTCTCGGTGATATCACATTGGCTAGTTTGCAAGCAAGTGATTTGATCACTAGGATGATATATCACGGGAACAAGAAAAGAGTACATGTCGGTAACGAGATCAAACTAGGTATGGAGATACTAATGATCGAATCTCGGACATATAATATATCGTGAGACAAAGGGATTGAGTTACATGCGTATAAGGTTCACACGATCATAGAAGTCATCGTTGAATATGTGCAGTCAGTACGGATCACCAGGTCCCGCTGCTGATTATTGATCGGAGAGGGGTCTCGATCATGTCTACATTATTCGCGAACCATATGGTGACACACTTAAGGGATACCGAAAACATTTGGAGCAAATAATATGACAGAGAAAGAAAAAGGAAAGCGCAGGAATTTATTTCACTAGACACCAAAACTGTTTTGGTTGAAATTGTTGAAACTGGTTTTGCATGTGAAATTGAATTCTAGCAAAGGGTTTTATGTGAATTTTTTTTAATTAAAGTAATTAACAAAATTCTGAATAAATAAATAAAAGAGTTTTATTTAATAAGAGATTGCATTAAATTTGGTGGAAATTTAATGGAGGTGAGTGGAATATTGAGTGGGTGGCTATTTATGTGAGTGGGAGCTCCACGCACATGAATGTGGAACACGTGGGGGCACCTCCATGGCTGCCACTCCATGGGAGGGGGCTGCCCCCTCTCCCTATAAAAGGCACCCCATTCCCTCCTCTCATATCACACCTCCCCGCGAAGGATCTCTCTCCCTCCTTTAGAATTCCCCCATGGTCTCGGATCAACGAGATACATGTTCCCGATGGCTTTTTATGGAAGGATTTGTTGCTTCCGCTGCTTCGCTGGAGCGAGGGCACGGAGGTTGTCGGGGTACTCGGACGTGCATGCGATCACGGATGCACCACTGCTTTACGGTGCTGGACTTGATGGTGCCGGACCGGCTGGACCAGATGGACTTCATCACGATCTTGAGATCGGCAAGCCTTCCTCTACATCATCCATGAGTACAACCTCGTTAATGCTATTCGGTCTTCGAGGGTATGTATTCTATGGATGTATATCCACCCGTTGCTTGTATCTAGTAGATAGATCTTGATACATAGTTGTTCCCATCGTAGGAATTTTTTTGTTTTCTATGTTGCGAACCCTACAAAGCTTTCGTCATCGGCAATAGGGGGATTTAGGGTTAGGGTTTTGCCATGCTAAAATGACAACTTTTTATTTTCTGTTTGTAGTTTCCATCCTGAAATCTAGGAGGTCAAAATCCATTTTCTTGGGGTAGATATTATGGAGAGAAAAATTGGGCGTGATGACCCAACATATATGAACATTGTTCATATGATTGAGAACTCAAACCAGGGATATAGCATCAAAGATTATATTTATTGCAGACAGTGTGATGGAAAGGATGTATTGGTTGAGAACAATGCAATAATTTATGATATTCTACACATGTTTGAATCAAGTAAAGTTTTAAATTTGTTAGTAAAGATGGGAGCTGTTGTTGCTGTTATTGTGAATTATGTTGCTCCTGTAATGTATAATTTTGTTCCACCTGTTGATAATGTGGGAAGACAAGAAAGCTCGAATACTCAGAAGGGAAAGGTAATACAAATTGCTGAGAATGTTGATGATGCAACCAATTAAGAGGAGGATGATGGTGATGGTAGTATATTTTTTGACATGGGAGAGATAGATTTTGCATCAATGGAAGAACTTAGAAGGAAAGAAGATATGGAAATAGATGAGAAGATTGAGGAGATGAGAAGGAAGGGAGAGGATCCAACATCTGCTCCAACATTAACACATGCTTTAGCATCTTCTCCAAGACATGCTCCACCAGTTGCTCCAAAACAAGCTCCAGCAACTGCTCCAAGACAAGCCTTTGTTCCCCCAAGAACGACTGCACAAGATAATGGACAAGAGGGAGGAACAGGTCCAACTTACAAAAAGAGCAGGACATGTGTAACATCCTTGAGTCGGTCCTATGCAAGTTTTAGCGATTCCTGCCAAACCCGTATATAAACAATTGAAAGATGCCCACCAGACACTTTTGTGCGAGTGGTAAACGAGTAATACCATTGTTCACTAGTCCACGATGGAACCCACAAAATAGATATATACAAGATGACTCCATGAGTCAAGAATACAAATATACAATACAAAGATCCAAATCACCTTGAAAACAATACAACATCCGAGTACTCATAAGATGCAAACCGGGCTAAGAGCCGTGAAGAATAACCAATGGCGTCCATAATACTGCCCAGGCCAAGCCGAAAGGGTAACCCCGCCAAAAACGTCGATCTCAAACCTGCTAAACAAAAGGGGTGTCGGCAAAGGGTAAAGGAAAAAAAGAGTGGTCGTGTACACTCTACATCAACCACGTTTGTTTGTAGGAACGTTATCCCGCTTACGGTCTGCAAGGGTGAATCCTTCTAAAACCGTTACAACGTATCGCCTGGATTCGATCTTGGTAGTTGCAACCATAGGAATTTTTTTGTTTTCTATGCAACGAACCCCATCATCAACAGCTATAGGAAACACCATCTAGACAAAACAAAGTTGCCAACTTTATCCTTGAATGAATACTAAATGCATGTGAGTACTAAATGCACCTGCTTGATGGTCATCCTTTTTTCCTGCTGACACACGCACTACATGCAAGCGAGTACTAAATGCACCTGGTTGCCAAAAGACAGTCTGTATTATTGCCAAGAGCTGCATGCCGAAAAAATTCTATGATGAACTACACAAAAGTAGCTATTAATACATAGAATAAACATCATATGATATACTAGTGACATGCTAGCACGAATCTATGGCATTGAATCAGATGCTAGCTAGGGGGAGAGGGCAAAGCCACCCGGTGGTGAAAACTCCATACTCAATTAATAAGCAATGCAGTGACTTAATTAAGAAGCAATTATGTATGCACTAACTAAATTAATAAGCAATGCTACGTATTTAGCTAGTATCTAAATTATGCTGACAAGATGGTAAATAAATATCAAGGCACTAAGTATCTCTTTTGACCAATTTTTTTTGCTAAATAATGTACCAAAAATAATTTTGGCAGTAGCTAAATTATCTAAAAATGCATTCAAATTTCAATAAGAAAACACAATGCAACTAGCTAACCTACCTTATTGCCACATCCAAGAAACCTACTCCCGGTGTTTGCCCCTTCAAAGCATGCGTACTTGTAGATTGTCATTGTAGGGGTTCGTAGCATGGAAAACAAAAAAATTCTACCGCATGCACACAAACAAGCCAAGATCTATCTACTAGATTGTAGCAATGAGTCAATTAGCGTACTCACCCTTGAAGATTCCAAAGCGATTAAAGGGAGCAGATTCTCGTGGGTGATGTAGTCGTACACTTGCCGATCTCAAGATCGCGTAGACGATTCTTCCGGTGCTGCGTTCCGGCAGCGCTTCCGTAGTCGGTCACACATTCGGTACTCGATGAAGACCTTCCTCTTCCTTGTTCCAGCAGGCAGCAGAGGTTGTAGTTCTCCCTCGCGATTCCGAAAGCACGACGGCGTGGTGTCGGAAGTAGAGGGAAGATCCCGTAGGGTTTCGCCTAAGCCGATGCAAGTTATGGTGGATCTAGGGTTTCCCGACAATATAGGTTTAGAAGGCCGGGATGAGGAGGAGGTGTCGGCAGCGGCTAGGGCAACGACGACAAGGCGACGGTGGTGCTAGGCGGCGGTGCGGCGGCGGCGCACGGGGTGGGGAGGGCTGGCTCTTGTGTTTGGGGCAGCCCTCCCCCTCTATTTATGAGAGGGGGCAGCCTTGGGAGGGGAGATTTTGAATCCAAAACCAAACCCAAGTTGGATTGAAGAAAGGACTCTTTCCTTCTTCCACTAGGAAACCATTGTTCCAGTTTGACTTTTGAAACCTCCCTTTTGACTTTCAATTTAGAGCTTTAATTCTCTCTCGCAAATGCCCAAACCAAGTGACCTCCACTTACCCATGACACATTCCTGGACCATTCCCCTTCCGGTCCGGTGAACCTTCTAGAACCTTCTAGAACCTCTCCGATGAAAACATCGAAATCATTGCCGAACTCCGGAATCAGACTTTCCTTATATGAATCTTATTCTCCGGACCATTCCGGATCTCCTCGTGATATCCCGGATCCCATCCGAGACTCCGAACAACATTCGGTATCCCTACTAACATTCCATATCTACTAAACAACATCGAATCCTTAAGTGTGTCTCCCTACGGTACGTGAATTATGCGGACATGACCGAGACACTTCTCTGATCAATAACCAATAGAGGAATCTGGAAATTCATATGGCTCCCACATATTTCTACGATTACTTTGTGATCGAATGAACCACTTACATATGATACCAATTTCCCTTTGTCTCACGATAGTTTACTTATCCGAGGTTTTGATCGTCGGTACCTCTGCATACCAAGTTCAACCTCGTTACCGATAAGTACTCTTTTCTCGTTCCTGTGGTATGTGATCCCTTGTGAGCCAGTCACATGCTTGCAAGATAATTGGATGACATTCCACCGAGAGGGCCCAGAGTATATCTATCCGTCATATGGATGGACAAATCCCATTCTTGATCCATGTGTCTCAACCCATACTTTCCAAACACTCAATGCCACCTTTATAGCCACCTAGTTATGGTGTGGTGTTTGATGTCATCAAAGCATCCTTCCGGTGATGGTGATAAGCATGATCTGATGGTCGAAGGAATTAGGTTACTATGTATCAGAAAGCTTATAGCAATTGAACTATTAAAATGACTTGATCTTTATGCTACGCTTATCTATAGGAGTATGTCCATCATACCATTCTCCTAATGATATGATCTTGTTGTTAATAACATCTCAATGTTCATGATAGGGAAACCACAATCATCTATTAACCAACAAGCTAGTATTATGAAGAGGCTTTTACTAGGGACTCTAATCTAGTTTACAAATCACACAAGTATTAATGTTTCCTGGTTACTACTATTATAGCATGAATGTAAACATTTATCATAAACACAAAGATATAATAATAACTACATTTATTATTGCCTTTGATCGTTTACTTATCCGAGGTTTGATCGTCGGTATCTCTGCATCCCTAGTTCAACCTTGTTACCGATAAGTACTCTTTTCTCGTTCCCGTGATATGTGATCCCTTGTGAGCCAGTCACATGCTTGCAAGCCAATTGGATGACATTCCATCGAGAGGCCCAGAGTATATCTATCCATCATATGGATGGACAAATCCCACTCTTGATCCATGTGCCTCAACACATACTTTCCGAACACTAAATGCCACCTTTATAGCCACCCAGTTACGGTGAGGTGTTTGATGTCATCAAAGCATCCATCCGGTGATGGTGATTAGCATGATCTCATGATCGAAAGAATTAGATTACTATGTATCCGAAATCTTATAGAAAATGAACTATTGAAATGACTTGATCTTAATGCTACGCTTATCTATAGGAGTATGTCCATCATACCATTCTCCTAATGATATGATCTTGTTGTTAATAACATCTCAATGTTCATGATCGAGAAACCACGATCATCTATTAACCAACAAGCTAGTTTTATAAAGAGGCTTTTACCAGGGACTCTAATTTAGTTTATGAATCACACAAGTATTAATGTTTCCGGTTAATACTATTATAGCATGAATGTAAACATTTATCATAAACACAAAGATATAATAATAACCACTTTTATTATTGCCTTTAGGGCATATCTCCAACAGTATCCCACTTGCACTAGAGTCAACTAATCTAGATTACAGGGTAATATACCGAACACCCATGGCGGTTTGGTGCTGGTCATGTTTTGACCTCGGGAGAGGTTTAGTCAACGGATCCGCCACATTCAGATCTGTGTGTACTTTGAAAATCTTTATGTCACCATCTTGGACATGCTCTCGAATAGCGTGAAAACATAGTTTGATATGCTTCAACTTCTTGTGTGACCTTGGTTCTTGCGCATTGGCTATGGCGCCCATGTTATCACAGTAGATAGACATTGGGTCCAACGCACTTGGAACCACACCGAGCTCTGTAATGAACTCCTTCATCCATATCGCCTCTTGTAAAGCCTCCGAAGCAGCTATGTATTCCGATTCAGTTGAAGATCTCGCCACAACGCTTTGCTTTGCACTCCAAACTAATCGTTGCACCATTCAAAGTAAGTACGTATCCAGATTGAGATTTAGAATCATCCGGATCGGTGTACCAACTAGCATCGGTGTAACCATTAACAACGAGTTGTTCATCACCTCCATAAGAAAGAACTATATCCTTAGTTCTTCTCAAGTACTTAAGGATGTTTTTGACCTCTGTCCAATGATCCGCTCCTGGATCACTTTGATATCTGGTAGTCAAACTAATAGCATATGCAATGTCGGGTCTAGTACATAGCATGGCATACATAAGAGATCCTATGGCTAAGGCATAGGGAGTCTTACTCATCCTTTCTCTATCTTCTGTCATTGCAGGAATTTGAGTTTTACTCAAGGTCGTATTGGGCAACATGGGCAAGAACCCTTTCTTGCTATCTTCCATTCCAAACCTCTTTAGAACTTTGTCCAAATATGTACTTTGTGACAATGATATTAGGCGTCTTGATCTATCTCTATAAATATTTATGCCTAATATGTAAGCTGCTTCGCCAAGATCTTTCATTGAAAAACTATTATTCAAATAATCCTTGACACTATTAAGAAGGTCTACATCATTCCCAATCAACAATATGTCATCTACATATAGTATTAAGAATGCTACAGAGCTCCCACTCACTTTCTTGTAAATACAAGCTTCTCCATAAGTTTGTATAAATCCAAAGCTTTTGATTACCTTATCAAAGCGTTGATTCCAACTTCGGGATGCTTGCTTCAATCCATAAATGGACCGTTGAAGTTTGCATACCTTGTTAGCATCTTTAGGATCGACAAAACCTTTGGGTTGCATCATATACAACTCTTCATCAATGTCTCCAATGAGGAATGTTGTTTTGACATCCATCTGCCATATCTCATAATCATAATATGCAGCGATTGCTAACAAAATCCTTACAGACTTTAGCTTCGCTACTGGTGAGAAAGTCTCATCGTAGTCAACTCATTGAATTTGTCGAAACCCTTTTGCGACAAGTCGAGCTTTATAGACACTAACATTACCATCATCATATGTTTTCTTCTTAAAAATCCATTTGTTCTTGACAGCCTTCTGGCCATCCGGTAAGTCCACCAAAGTCCATACTTGGTTTTCGTACATGGATCCAATCTTAGATTTCATGGCTTCTTGCCATTTATTGGAATCTGGGATCATCATCGCTTCCTCATATGTCGCAGGGTCATCGGTGTTGTCCACCAACATGACACTCATAATGGGATCATATCAATCAGGAGTGGTACGAGTCCTCGTTGACCTACGAGGTTCCGTAGTAACTTCAACCGAAGTTTCATGATCAACATCATTAGCTTCCTCTCTTATTGGTGTAGGCGCCACATGAACTACTTCCGCTGTTGCTCTATTCGCAAGTTCGAGAGAAGGTTCAACAACCTCGTCGAGTTCTACTTTCCTTCCAGTCACTTCTTTCGAGAGAAACTCCTTCTCTAGAAAGGATCCATTCTTGGCAACGAAGATTTTGCCCTCGGATCTATGATAGAAGATATACCCAATAGTTTCCTTTGGGTACCCTATGAAGACGCATTTTTCCTCTTTGGGTTCAAGCTTGTCGGACTGTAACTTCTTTACATAAGCTTCACAACCCCAAACTTTAAGGAACGCCAATTTAGGTTTCTTCCCAAACCATAATTCATACGGTGTCGTTTCAACGGATTTAGATGGTGCCTTATTTAAAGTGAATGCGGCTGTTTCTAATGCATAACCCCAAAACGATAGCGGTAAATCTGTAAGTGACATCATAGAACGGACCATATCTAAGAGAGTTCGATTACGATGTTCGGACACACCATTACGTTGTGGTGTTCCCAGCGGTGTCAATTGTGAAAGTATTCTGTATTTCTTCAAATGCTCGCCAAACTCGTAACTTAGATATTCACCTCCACGATCAGATCGTAGAAATTATATCTTCTTGTTACGTTGATTCTCTACCTCACTTTGAATTTCCTTAAACTTATCGAAAGTCTCGGACTTATGTTTCATAAAATAGATATACCCATATCTACTCAAATCATCCATGAAGGTAAGAACATAATGATAACCACAGCGCGATGCTACACTCAATGGGCCACACACATTGGTATGTATGATTTCCAATAAGTCTGTAGCTCGCTCCATCATACCAGAAAATGGAGTCTTAGTCATTTTACCCATCAGACATGCTTCGCATCTTTCAAGTGATTCGAAATCAAGTGATTTAAGAAGTCCATCAGAATGGAGTTTCTTCATACGCTTCACTCCAATATGACCAACACGACAATGCCACATATAGGTCGAGTTATCGCTCAATTTCAAACGTTTAGCTTCAATGTTATTAATGTATGTATTTCCACAATCGAGATTCAATAAGAATAGACCATCTATCAAAGGTGCATGTGCATAAAACATATTACTCATATAAATCGAACAACCATTATTCTCGGACTTAAACAAGTAACCGTCTCGCAATAAACATGATTCGGATATAATGTTCATGCTCAACGCAGGAACCAAATAACAATTAATTAAGTATAAAACTAATCTCGATGGTGGATGAAGAGGTAGCATGACGACCGCGATCACATCAACCTTTGATCCATTTCCAACGCGCATCTTCACCTCGTTCTTCGCTAGTTTCCATCTATTCTGCAGTACCTGTTTCGAGTTACAAATGTGAGCAACTGAACTAGTATAAAATACCCAGGCACTACTACGAGTACTAGTGAGATACACATCAATAACATGTATATCTGATATACCTTTCTTCTTGATGTTGCCGTTCTTCAAATCCGCCAAGTACTTAGGGAAATTCCGCTTCCAGTGACCTTCTCCCTTGCAGTAAAGCACTCAGTATCAGACTTAGGCCCAGCCTTGGTCTTCTTCGCCGGCGCGGTAACTTTCTTACCACCCTTCTTCAAGTTTCCCTTTTTAGACTTGCCTTGCTTCTTGAATTTGGTGGTCTTATTGACCAACAACACTTGGTGCTCTTTCTTGATCTCCACTTCCGCAGACTTTAACATGGATAAGAGTTCGGGCAACGACTTGTCCATGTTTTGCATATTGTAGTTCATCACAAAGTTCTTGTGTAACACCCTCAGAATCGACCCTATGCAAGTTTCAGCGATTCCCGCCAAACCCGCATAGAAACGATTCAAAGGTGCCCACCAGGCACTTGCGTGCGGGTGGAAAACGAAGTAATAACATTACACAACAGTCCTCGATGGGACCCACAGAACATATATATATACAACAGCGACTCAATGAGTCAAGAATACAAATATAAAATATACACAGATCCAAATCACCTTGAAAATGATAAAGCGTCCGACTACGGACAAGATGCAAATGGGGCTAAGAGCCCTGAAAAATAACCAATGGCGTCCATAACCCTGCCCAGGCCAAGCCGGAAGGGTAACCCTGCTAACGACGTCGATCTCAAAACCTTCTTAAACAAAAGGGGTGCCGACAAAGGGCAAAGGAAAAAGAGGAGCGTCGATCGAGGCCAAGACCGGCGAGGCTAGAATCGTGGTCCTCGCCTACATAGGTATGGTGGACTGGCGACAGCGCAAAGATGCACTAAACAACCTATAGAGACTCGATACAACTAGCGGCCAGCAGAGAGGATAAGAAAGACCTGAACCTGCTACCGACAAACAAACCCATCCTGGTGTTTCCCCTCGAGACCAAATGAGAAAGTCAACCGAGGAACTCACACGGTTGGCGCTTTATTTATTCGTTATCGCAGCAATTACTAGTCGTATAGATAATCATCCTGATAAAATAAGCAGTGGGCACTTTTAGTTAACCATTCCGTTGTAGTTGCAGCACTTACTAGTCAGATACAAGTAGCATGAGATATCCCAAAACCCAACGATTGTTGGTACTTTTATTTAGCCATTCCATTATAGTTGCAATACTTACTAGTCAGATACAATGGTCGCAAGCGACAACCCCAAACAAACAATTGTTGGCAGTTTTATTTAGCCATTCCATTATAGTGAAGCTGATTACTAGTCATTATAAAGTCAAATTTATCGCACTACTTTAGTTATAGTTGTCTATGATCGAGATACTGTGCTCCAAGTCGTCCATAACCGCGGACACGGCTTTCAGAAAGTTTTACCCTGCAGGGGTGCACAAATAGCAACACACACTCGATCAACCTCGGAAAAACCAAATCAAAACCCAATGAGGCCTTCACGACAAAGCAATCACAAGATTCAGAAATATTTCAGGGGGCCACCCCATTAAGCTACCCGCAACGAAGTTAGCTGGCTCCGAGACGGACTCAAGGTTTGGGTGGACGGTTGTAAACGACTGGGAACCCGAAGTGTCTTGGGCTTGTCGATACTGAAATCGTGTCCCGATCCTAACAAGTACAGTGCTCCTCGCACAATCGTAAATAAAGCAGTAAAGCATGGCATAAGTACAGGATAGTAAATAAAACCTCAAACTAGTTTGTGGCCCCAAGAAATAAGAATGAATCAAGCTCTGGCTCAGGGGGGTCCCATAATCCTCCCGGATGTGGATAGCCCGAATATTCAAGGAACATGTATCAAGTACTCGGGGTCCTACGGGACACAAGTGGACGGTTAACAACCAAATAACATCTATTGCCCACCTGTGCATCTGCTTACCTACTTCAATTTTAGTTGTTAAACAGTAATTAAAGTAAACGATAATGAAAGCCATGATCGTCTCCAACCTTAAACATGCGGCAACACTCCAACAACTGTGGTACTGGACGACACGCAACAGCACTTGAGCAAGCGACTACGACGCGCAAGTCCAGCTATCTACCAAACAACAGGTAATAGGATCTGGCCAAGGCAATATAAGGCTGCAAGGAAATCACGGGTATGGAAACTAGAGCAACGCAACACAGATAGCAATAGATCAACAGGAGGGAATAAATACTATAAAAGTAAGATAGGTAGAAAGGGGGAGATGCTCGCCTAAAAAACATTGTCGACGGTTCAACCGAAGATCGGGTCGACACTCGCATCAACTCAACGGCCTTATCCGTGAAGAAGCAAAGCACTAGAAGAAACACCGGATGCACTATTTAATACTACGGCAAAAGATCGGGCATGATGCATGTATGATGTATGACATGGCAAAGGTGCGCTGTGATTAGGTCATATTAAGCGGAACCGGGGTCCCGACATTTAATTAAACGGTTCAAGTTATTTATCTACCCCGCAAATTAAATGTTGTAATAACAGGCAAGATAAGTTACCGTCACACACAAATTTAAATGAGGCCAATATAAGACTAGATTTGCCCGCATATGGGCCCCATATTTAATTATGAGGTGAATCGGCATAAGGCCCCCAAACCACACAATATGCAAGCGAGTATGACAATTTAATATGCAATAAGTAATATTATTTATAAAATATAGGTCACGGAAAAGAGGGTCACACTTTTGGGTATCGACGATCTTGGTTCTGGGGGTTCGGGGTTCGGTCTCAGGGTTCGGATCTGGGGTTCGGTCTCGGCGGGATCGGATACAAGATGGAGAACTTGGGTCCAAGCGGTCGATCTTGCCGCCAGAGATCTTGTCGGGTCCGTATCGGGACGGTCTTGGCGTCCGGATGCGATGCTTGTCGCCCTTCGCTCCATGTCGGCCTTGGTGTCCTCGATGGAGAACTCGGTGTATCTGTGTCGAAGATCATGTCGGTCCACGGGGTTCGGTCTTCGGATCTCGACGGGAACGGGCTTCGGAATCCAGAAGTGGATCTTGCGGCTTCCATGACGGAGGTCTTGTCGTTCCGACTTTGTCATCGATGGCGAACTCTCTCGGGTCGCATCGTCAGCAGTCGGTCTTGGCTTCTCGGGATGGATAACTCGCGTTCCATGTCGGTGACATTTGGTTTCATCGGATCCGACGGGTATATTTCCAGATCGGGATTGTCGCGCGTGTACATCTCTTCAGAAGGACTTGTTAATGTGCTCCGATAGGGTCAGCGGTAGAGCTTGACATCGGGTTCCGAGCGTGAACAACAGACAAGGGAACTCGCATCAGTTTGCAGCTCTTTGCGGGGACGCGCACAGGGGAGGCCGGCGGAAGGAGGAGGCCCTGGGCGACGGCGGCCAGAGGAGGCCGAAGCGGGGCGAGGCAGAGGGTCGAGGGCGGCTCACCGCGATGATCGGGAGGAAGGCGAGTGGCGGGCGCCCGCCGGAGGCGCTAGCGGCGGGTAGGCGAGGTCGGGGAGGCGATGTACGCGGCCCGGAGGTGGCGGCCAGGAGGGAGGAGAGGACCTTCCAGCGGTGGCGGCAGGACGACGACGCACAGGGAGGAAGGCCGGAGGCGAGGCGGTTGCTGCGGTCGACGGGGGGTCGTCGGCGGCGGTGGTGGGCTCGAGGAGGCGAAGGATAGACGGCCGGGCGCCATGCGGTCCGGCCTCGACGGCAGAGGCGGAGGCGGCCGAGCTTGGTGGAGGTGGCGGTGGCCGGGAGCGCTCGGCGGCCAGGCGGGCGGCGAGGCGAGGCGGCAGGCGGCGAGGTGAGGGCGCGGCCGCTGGAGGAGCCACGGAGGGAGGAAGAAGGGCGGGAGAGGAGGTCCTGGCGCCGGGGGAGAGAGGATGGGGAAGAGGAGCGAAGCGGGGAGGGAGGCGGCTCGGCGTGGACCGCGTGGTGGCGGGGTGGGCCAGGGGGCGTCAGAGGGGAGAGAGAGGTTAGGTGGAGAGGTGGGCCGGGTCCAGGGGAGTGGTCGGGTCAGGTGGTGGGGCCCGGGTGTCGGTGGGGAGTGGGTACGGTGCGTGTGAGTGTGTGGGGTGAGGCAGAGTGTGCGTGGTGTGCTAGCCAGGAGGGGAGGTGGGCCCAAAGGGAGAGGGGGTGGAGCAGGGATTGGTGATGTGGATGTGGTTGTGATGAGGTGGAGGGAAAAGTGAGGTGGCAAGAGGGGATTGGAGGGGGTGATGTGGCTGGGGATGGGTAGGATTAGAGTTGGGTAGGAAAGGGTTTAGGGTTAGACCGGTTTTATTCTGGGGGTGGCCAACTGGGTCGGATCGGCCCGGTCCGGCTGCCCCCTAAAAGAATAATATAAATTTTTGTTTAATTTAAAATAACTTTTGTAATTAGTGTTTAGACAAATAAAAGACCCGGAAAAGCGGCGCTATAATTTGAAATTGAGACGGGGAATATTTAGAAAACCAAACTAGGCTTTTAGAAAATAGGTTTCGACAAACAAATGCATGATGACATGACGATGCACAAATGCAATGTGGCATGATGACATGAGCATGCGGTCATGATGATGCAATGCACAAAAACAACGCGATTTTCTAGTAGTGGTTTTGCGGGGCGCCAAAATTCGAGACCACTAACAATGGATCTCGCCCTCGAGATCCGCCTCATGGTACCGGGAAGAAGGTCGGTGATCTGCATCTTCTCGCTTCGTGTGGATCCTCGCGACACCACTAACAAGAGGTCGTTGTCCGTGATCGTCGAGGGAACACTCCGGAACAAAAGGTCGAAGGTAGAGGTATCAACAAATAAAGCCACCTCTAGCTTCCGTGGACGGAGTAAAGCTGCTGGATCCACTGATTCGATGTACAAGAGCGAATGATAAGAGTAGTCGGATGGTGATCGGTCCATCGCGCACCCAAACCATTACTCTGCACACGAATAGGCGGATTATGCAACCAACTCTCGGAATTCAGACTGAAGATCTCGACAAACGAGGTTTGAAAACTTCGGATATAAAAGGGTGATGCAAGCTCATCGGATCGGATTGCGATGATGTCGCCGGAAAACACCAGAAGGCACGAGAAGGAACAAAGAGAAGTCCACCAGACGAAGGATTCCTCGGATAGCATGAAGACCAGATGTAGAAGCATCGTTACCCAAAGAGGAAGCGAAACCCTGAAGGTACGACGAAAACCCAACCACGAGAAATCCTGGACTCAAAGAGAGGGAAGAGAGCGGATTCAAAACACACAGAGGTGAGAGGAGAGTAGCAGAGGGGTAAGGAGAAAAATCAGACCTAATCAGAACTATCCAACCGATTTTGCAAAAATAGTTTTGACACTCTACTTCGGCCGTTAGCTAGGTTATCCTACAGGCTGGACTTGTGGGGTATCACAACTGCCGAAGCTCGATACCACTCAGAACACCCTCGAATCGACCCTATGCAAGTTTCAGCGATTCCCGCCAAACCCGCATAGAAACGATTCAAAGGTGCCCACCAGAACTTGCGGGTGGAAAACAAGTAATAACATTACACAACAGTCCTCGATGGGACCCACGTAATGTATATATACAACAATGACTCAATGAGTCAAGAATACAATTATAAAATATACACAGATCCAAATCACCTTGAAAATGATAAAGCGTCCGACTACGGACAAGATGCAAATGGGGCTAAGAGCCCCAAGAATAACCAATGGCGCCCATAACCCCCAGGCCAAGCCGGAAGGGTAACCGCTAACGACGCCGATCTCAAACCTGCTTAAACAAAAGGGGTGCCGAAAGGGCAAAGGAAAAGAGAGCCAAGATCGAGGCCAAGACACGAGGCTAGAATTCGGCGGTCCTCGCCTACATAGGTATGGTGGACTGAGCGGCAGCGGAAGCATGCACTAAACAACCTATAGAGACTCGATACAACTAGCGGCCAACAGAGAGGGATAAGAAAGACCTATTCGGAACCAATCTGATGCTACCAGCAAACAAACCCATCCTGGTGTTTCCCCCTCGAGACCAAACGAGAAAGTCAACCGAGGAACTCACACAGTTGGCAGTTTTATTTATTCAGTTATCGTTGCAGCAATTACTAGTCAGGTATAGATAATCATCCTGATAAAATAAGCAGTGGGCACTTTTAGTTAACCATTCCGTTGTAGTTGCAGCACTTACTAGTCAGATACAAGTAGCATGAGATATCCCAAAACCCAACGATTGTTGGTACTTTTATTTAGCCATTCCATTATAGTTGCAATACTTACTAGTCAGATACAATGGTCGCAAGCGACAACCCCAAACAAACAATTGTTGGCAGTTTTATTTAGCCATTCCATTATAGTGAAGCTGATTACTAGTCATTATAAAGTCAAATTTATCGCACTAATTTAGTTATAGTTGTCTATGATCGAGATATCGGCTCCAAGTCGTCCATAACCGCGGACACGACTTTCAGAAAGTTTTACCCTGCAGGGGTGCACAAATAGCAACACACACTCGATCAACCTCGGAAAAACCAAATCAAAACCCAACGAGGCCTTCACGACAAAGCAATCACAAGATTCAGAAATATTTCAGGGGGTCACCCCATTAAGCTACCCGCAACGAAGTTAGCTGACTCCGAGACGGACTCAAGGTTTGGGTGGACGGCTGTAAACGACTGGGAACCCGAAAGTGTGACTGGGCTTGTCGATACCGCGAAATCGTGTCCCGATCCTAAACAGTACAGGTGCTCCTCGCACAATCGTAAATAAAGCAGTAAAGCATGGCATAAGTACAGGATAGTAAATAAAACCTCAAACTAGTTTGTGGCCCCAAGAAATAAGAATGAATCAAGCTCTGGCTCAGGGGGGTCCCATAATCCTCCCGGATGTGGATAGCGCGAATATTCAAGGAACATGTATGAAGTACTCGGGGTCCTACGGGACACAATTGGACGGTTAACAACCAAATAACATCTATTGCCCACCTGTGCCTCTGCTTACCTATTTCAATTTTAGTTGTTAAACAGTAATTAAAGTAAACGATAATGAAAGCCATGATCGTCTCCAACCTTAAACATGCGGCGACACTCCAACAACTGTGGTACTTTACACGCAACAAAGACTTGAGCAAGCGACTACGACGCGCAAGTCCAGCTATCTACCAAACAACAGGTAATAGGATGTGGCCAAGGCAATATAAGGCTGCAAGGAAATCACGGGTACGGAAACTAGAGCAACGCAACACAGATAGCAATAGATCAACAGGAGGGAATAAATACTATAAAAGTAAGATAGGTAGAAAGGGGGAGATGCTCATTGAAAACATTGTCGAAGGTTCAACCGAAGATCGGGTCGACACTCGCATCAACTCAACGGCCTTATTCGTGAAGAAGCAAAGCACTAGAAGAAACACCGGATGCACTATTTAATACTACGGCAAAAGATCGGGCATGATGCATGTATGATGTATGACATGGCAAAGGTGCGCTGTGATTAGGTCATATTAAGCGGAACCGGGGTCCCGACATTTAATTAAACGGTTCAAGTTTTTTATCTATCCCGCAAATTAAATGTTGTAATAACAGGGCAAGATAAGTTACCGGTTCGCTACACAAATTTAAATAAGGCCAATATAAGACTAGATTTGCCCGCATATGGGCCCCATATTTAATTATGAGGTGAATCGGCATAAGGCCCCCAAACCACACAATATGCATGCGAGTATGACAATTTAATATGCAACAAGTAATATTATTTATAAAATATAGGTCACGGAAAAGAGGGTCACACTTTTGAGTATCGGCGATCTTGGTTCCGGGGTTCGGGGTTCGGTCTCAGGGTTCGGATATGGGGTTCGGTCTCGGCGGGATCGGATACAAGATGGAGAACTTGGGTCCAAGCGGTCGATCTTGCCGTCGCGCAGATCTTGTCGGGTCCGTGTATCGGGACGGTCTTGGCGTCCGGGATGCAGTGCTTGTCGTCCTTCGTTCCATGTTGGCGGCCTTGGTGTCCTCGATGGAGAACTCGGTGTATCCGTGTCGAAGATCATGTCGGTCCACGGGGTTCGGTCTTCGGATCTCGACGGGAACGGGCTTCGGAATCCAGAAGTGGATCTTGCGGCTTCCATGACGGAGGTCTTGTCGTTCCGACTTTGTCATCGATGGCGAACTCTCTCGGGTCGCATCGTTAGCAGTCGGTCTTGGCTTCTCGGGATGGAGAACTCGCGTTCCATGTCGGTGACCTTCGGTTTCATCGGATCCGACGGGTATATTTCCAGATCGGGATTGTCGCGCGTGTACATCTCTTCAGAAGGACTTGTTAATGTGCTCCGATAGGGTCAGCGGTAGAGCTTGACATCGGGTTCCGAGCGTGAACAATGCAAAGGAACTCGCATCAGTTTGCAGCTCTTTGCGGGACGCGCATGGGAGGCGGAGGAAGGAGGAGGCCATGCGGCGCCGGGAGGAAGCGGGGCGAGGCAGAGGGTCGAGGGCGGCTCGCCGGCGGGGGATGCGGGGGAGGAAGGCGAGGTGGCGGGGCGTCTGCCTGGGAGGCGCGGCCGGCAGCGGTTAGGCGAGGTCGGGGAGGCGACGGACGCGGGCCGGCGGTGGCGGCCAGGAGGGAGGAGAGGACCTTCCAGCGGTGGCGGCAGGACGACGACGCACAGGGAGGAAGGCCGGAGGCGAGGCGGTTGCTGCGATCGACGGGGGGGTCGTCGGCGGTGGTGGTGGGCTCGAGGAGGCGAAGGATAGACCGGCGGCGGTGCCATGCGGTCCGGCCTCGACGGCAGAGGGCGGTTCGGACGAGGAGGCGGCCGGAGCTTGGTGGAGGTGGAGTGGCTCGACGGGCGGGCGGCAATGGGCCGGGCGAGCGAGGCGAGGAGGCAGGCGGCGCACGCAGGGGGTGAGAGGGCGCGGGCGCTCGGGAGGAGGAGCCACACGAGGGAGGAAGAAGGGGAGGCGGCAGGAGGTCCCGGCGCCGGGGAGAGGATGGGGAAGAGGAGCGGGGAGGGAGGAGGCTCGGCGTGGACCGCGTGGTGGCGGGTGGGCTGGGCCAGGCCAGAGGGAGAGAGGTTAGGTGGAGAGGTGGCCGGGTCCAGGAGTGGTCGGGTCAGGTGGGGCCGGGTGTCGGGGGTGGAGTGCAGTGTGAGTGTGTGGGGTGAGGCAGAGTGTGCGTGGTGTTGGCCGGGAGGGAGGTGGGCCCAAAGGGAGAGGGGTGGAGCGGATTGGTGATGTGGATGTGGTTGTGATGAGGTGGAGGAAAAGTGAGGTGGCAAGGGGATTGGAGGGTGATGTGGCCGGGATGGGTAGGATTAGAGTTGGGTAGGAAAGGGTTTAGGTTAGACCGGTTTTATTCGGGGTGGCAAACTGGGTCGGATCGGCCCGGTCCGGCTGCCCCCTAAAAAAATAATATAAATTTTTGTTTAATTTAAAATAACTTTTGTAATTAGTGTTTAGACAAATAAAAGACCCGGAAAAGCCCGACGCTATAATTTGAAATTGAGACGGGGAATATTTAGAAAACCAAACTAGGCTTTTAGAAAATAGGTTTCGACAAACAAATGCATGATGACATGACGATGCACAAATACAATGTGGCATGATGACATGAGCATGCGGTCATGATGATGCAATGCACAAAAACAGCGCGATTTTCTAGTAGTGGTTTTGCGGGGCGCCACATCTTGTAACTTGGTGGTAGTGATTGGAGGACACGGTGAATCCCCAAAGCATTAGGAATCACTATACCCAAGCTTTGAAGCTTGCTTGCCTGCCCAGACATCTTAAGCACGTGCTCACTGACAGAGCTGCCCTCTTCCATCTTGCAGTTAAAGAACTTTTCAGAAGCCTCATAACTCTCAACTGTCGCGTGAGCCTCAAATATCATTTTGAGTTCAGGGACAATATCATGTGGGTCATGGTTCTCAAACCTTTTATGAAGCTCCGATTCCAAACCATACAAGATAGCACATCGAATCGTGGAGATCGATTCTTCCGAGTGAAAACATTCTTTACCTCATCGGTAGCATCACCGCAGTGGGTCACCCAATGTGCATCCAAAGACATAGGTCAAATTACCAGCATTGAGGACGATCCTCAAATTGCGGAACCAATCCGCGAAGTTTCTTCCATTGTTTTTCAACTTTTCTTTCTCTAGGAATGCATTAAAATTGATGGTAGGGGCGCCATTGATCTACAACATATTTGCAATAGTTTAGACTAAGTTTATGACAAATTGAGTTCTAATTAATAGTTAAATTAATCTAGGTGAACTCCCACTCGAAACAAATATCCCTCACATTGTTTTAGTGATCACACGAACCAAATCCACCACATAAAAAACCGATCATCACGAAAGTTGGTGTAGCTTCAATGGCGAACTATCAACATGTTCATCATATCTACTATATGACTCATGCTTTACCTTTCGGTGGTCCGTGTTCCGAAACCATGTATGTACATGCTAGGCTTGTCAAGATCAAACCTTAGCTTCCGCATGAGCAAATCTGGCTTGCTCACGTTGTATACACTCGCAGAATCTAACACACTCGATCATCACGTGGTGCTTCGAAACAACGAGCTTTAGCAATGGTGCTTACTAAGGATGAACACTTTATAACTTGAAATTTTGTGAAAGCGATCATCTTATAATGCTACCGTCGCAAACTAAGCAATACAAGATGCATATAAAAGGATTAACATCACATGCAATTCATAATATGTGATATGATATGGCCTTTCTTCTTGTGCTTCCGATCTCCATCTTCAAGCACGAACATGATCTCCATCATCACCGCATAGCGTCCAAGGTCAATGGCGCTTCATGGTTGTCGTCCACTAGCATAAACTATTACAACTACTTTGAATAATAGACACGCTGGTCTTAAGGAATTAAAAGACAACCATATGGCTCTGCGAAGTTGCCGACTTACAATAAGGAACATTGCATACATCATATATAATCACAATCATGGCCATATCACATCACAGCACACCCCTGCAAAACAAAGTTAGACGCCTATAATTTTCTTTGCATGTTTTACATGGTTTGGGGATTTCAATAAGTGTCGTCTAACTATTTAACAAGAACTACAACGTTGATACTAGTATTGTCAATCACCCGTTGTAAATTAAATCTTAACTATGTTGGGAGAAACAGACACCCGCAAAGCCACTTATGCAATACAAGTTGCATGTCAAGCGTGGATCAAGTCTCATGAACGATGTCATGTAAGGTTGGCCGCTTCATCCTACCATCCCGCAAGATGCAAAGTACAAGAAGCAATTGACAACAAAAGCATCAATGCCCACAATGACCATTGTCTTCTACTGCAACATATCTACATATAGACACGGCTCGATACCACTCTAGGGGTTCGTAGCATGGAAAACAAAAAATTACGCATGCGCACAAACAAGCCAAGATCTATCTACTAGATTGTAGCAACGAGTCGATTAGAGTACTCACCCTCGAAGATTCCAAAGCGGTTAACAAGAGCAGATTCTCGTGGGTGATGTAGTCGTACACTTGTCGATCTCAAGATCGCGTAGACGATCCTTCTGGTGCTGCGTTAACAGCGCTTCCATGATCGATGCGTTCGGTACTCGATGAAGACCTTCCTCTCCCTTGTTTCAAAGAGGCGGAGGTTGTAGTTCTCCCCTCGCGATTCTGGCAGCACGACGGCGTGGTGTCGGAAGTAGAGGGAAGATCCCATAGGGCTTCGCCTAAGCCGGTGTGAGTTATGGTGGATCTAGGGTTTCCCGGCGATCTAGGTTTAGAAGGCCGGGATGAGGAGGAGGTGTCGGCTAGGCGACGGGCGGCGATGGCGCGACGGCGGCGGCGTCTGGCGGCTAAGCGGCCGGCGGCGAAGTGGGAGGATGGCTCTTGTGTTTGGGGCAGCCCTTCCTCTCTATTTATGAGAGGTGTCAGCATTGGGAGGGAGCGTTTAAATCTAGACCCAAACTCAAGTTGGATTGAAGGAAGGACTCTCTTCTTCCACTAGAAAACCATTGTTCGGTTTGACTTTTCAAACCTCCCTTTTGACTTTCAATTTAGAGCTTTAATTCTCTCTTGCAAATGCCCAAACCAAGTGACCTAGGCTATGCTCCAATCATTACACTTACCCATGACACATTCATGGACCATTCCTTCGTCTGGTGAACCTTCTAGACCCTTCTAGAACCTCTCCGATGAAAACATCAAAATCATTCCGAACTCCTAATCGACTTTCCTTATATAAATCTTATTCTCCGGACCATTCCGGATCTCCTCGTGATATCCCGGATCCCATCCGATACTCCGAACAACATTCGGTATCCCTACTAACATTCCATATCTATTAAACAACATCGAATCCTTAAGTGTGTCTTCCTACGGTACGTGAATTATGCGGACATGACCGAGACACTTCTCCGATCAATAACCAATAGAGGAATATGAAAATTCATATGGCTCCCACGTATTTATACGATTACTTTGTGATCAAATAAACCACTTACATACGATACCAATTTCCCTTTGTCCCGCAATAGTTTACTTATCCGAGGTTTGATCGTCGATATCTCTGTATACCTAGTTCAACCTTGTTACCGATAAGTACTCTTTTCTCATTCCCGTGATATGTTATCCCTTGTGAGCCAGTCACATGCTTGCAAGCTGTAGCATCCCAGTTGTCTAACCCCTGTAATGCTACATGTTTTAATAATAAAAAGGGCCACTTACAACTTATAATTGTTGCATCATCATCATATCATGCTCATGTCATCATGTCACCTTGCATTTAAGCATCATGTAAAACCCTTTTCCTGTTTGGTTCTTATCTCATGTGCATGATTAATTGTAGTTGCCTCTTGATATTGTATTTGGTTCTTAATATATTGCTAAATGCCCAAGTTGAGTTGAGGGCATCTCTCTTATTGACTCCACCACCTTTTCTTTCACCACCTTATAATTCCACCATCCAATTAATATGAGCTTGGCATTTTAGTTTTGAGTATCTCTAGCTCATGTTGTTGGTTGGATCCACCCATCATCTCTTGCTTGGCCTTGCCCACCTTTTGGGAATGCATATGAATAATGCCTTGTTAATGTTGTTTTCACAATATAACCTTTTGGCATTAATTATTTTGCATGGGCCATGCAAGTGCCACCTTTTTCTAGTTTTTGGCCTTTGCTTGATTTTTTTCCTAAGTGGATCTTTTCCTTTGGCTTAATCTTGTTTGGGCTTGAAGTTTCTTCATCAAAACATCTCCCTCTCTTCTTCCCTTTAGCTAAACCCTTCCCCATGCCCCATACACATACATGTGATCATGAGGCATGCATCTACCTATCCACCTCTCCTCTTGGAACTTGCTTGATCATTATTTTGGATCATGCATGATCTAGAGGAGATCCCCATCTTCACATGTTCAACTCTCTCTTCCTCTTCCCCTTTCCTTGCTTGTTCTTGTGAAGGCTAGTTGGAGCATGCATGATCAATCTAGGTACCACCTTCCTCCATCCTTACCCTCTCTAACAAAACCCTAATCTCTACCTCCCCTAAACCAAACCCTAAGCCACCCCAAACCCCATGCCTAGCTACCCCACCCCTCATCTAACCTAGGCCGAAGCCGCCCCCTCTCCCTCTCTAATCTTTCCTCTCTCACCTCTCTCTCTGCCTACCGGCCCCCCCCTCTAGTCTACTCCTCGAGTTTCCTCCCACCTGTACTCCTGGCCCCCACCGCAGCCAGCCCCACGCCTGCCCTGCCGTGGCAGCACATGCTTTCATGAGGGAGGGTGCAGCACCGATGCCACCACGGCCATCTACCCTCCCCACGCCACCTCCACCCCTCTCTCGTTCTTATCCAACCCTCTTCCCAGCCTTCCCAGATCCCAGACCTTCCCTCCTTCCTTTCCCCAGCTCGGCCATGTCCTCCCCGCACCTCTAAACCCTAGCCCAGCCAGATCTGCAGGAGAGAGTGGAAGGAGCCGTGCGAGAGGGTGTCCACGACTGAAGTTTCGCTGCCTCCTCGCACTGCCTAGGACCGGAGGCCACGGGACCTCATGGGAGCTGTGGCCGTGTCCGTGGGTGCCAAGATCCCGTTCGCCTGCCAATGATCACCGTCCTCGCCGAATCAACCTCGCCGGCAAGCCCTCGTGAGACCATCGCCTCCCTAGACATGCCCTCTGCCTTTCGTAGCTCCCGTGGCCGTCGAACACTCAAGGCTGCTGTCTACCTGGCAACAGCAATGCAGCAATCGATCCGCTATGTTCGAAGCTTTGCCCCTGCCACGGCTCCCTCCCGCTAGCACCCTAAGTCAATGTGGTAGCCCGTGGCTTCCTCGCACTTTTGTTTTGGGTCCATCTTTGTTTGAGCAAAGAAGGCGTCGCCATCGTCGGCCCAAAGTCCGGCGCAGACGCTGCCAGCAAGATCCGCCCGTCCGGACAACAGCGGCTTTGCGTTTAGAACCTTCCCTTTTCGCCTCAAACCCCAGTCCACCGCCCCACCTGGTCAGTAGGAATCTTGCAAAAGGCTCCACTTGTTAGATTTTCTCACCGGGTCCATCCTCCGCCACTGTCCGCCTGTTCGCTAAGCGCATCTGTGGCCCACGTTTTCCTGCCCCACTTGTGCGTAATAAACGGGTAGGAAGCCCTGAGTGAGAAAAAGACCCAGTTTTCTAGAGCCAAATAAAAATTCAGAAAATGTATAAATCTAATTAAATTCATATCTTTTGAAATAATTCGAATTTGATAAAACTTCCAAAATGAAAAGTGAATGTTTTTCAAATATGAATTCAACCATGTTTCTGAGTTTGACCAAGTTTGACTCTATCTAGTCAAACCTTTGACTTTGACCCTAATTAATTAATTTTGACTTAAAATAAATTTAAATTCCAAATTCCAAATAATACAAGTAATATATGTTTTCAAATCAGAAAAATGAGAGGATTTCAAATATGCCATCCATTTTACCTTTTGCACAAGTAAAATTCCAAGTTTAATTAAATTACAACTAATGCCACTAGAATTTAAATAATTAACAACTTTTGTTTTATAATTCCAAATTAAGCAAATGATATGTCTAAAATGATCACAGCTCGAGACCTTTCTGTTTATGATATCCATGACTTGAATTGAAGCATGCATCATGTAAATATATAATGAACAGCAACCATATGGCAACAAAATGTGACTAAAACCCAATTCAAATGTTATTTCTTGTCCTCCACACCTCACCCATGCCATGCTACTTATTGCCATGCAACTCGTGCATCATTCATCATGGCATGATTGTTTGCTTGACGCATTAAATTCCAATGCTTGTGCTCTATATTCATGTTGGCCTTGTTTGTTTGGTTTTTCTCGGATAGACACTGAGCAGGGGTTGTATCAAGAGAACCAGAGCACTACCGGATCGTCCCTTGCTTCAACGAGATACTGGCAAGCACTTCCACATGCTTGCATACATACAGTACCTATTGCCTCTATCTTATTCTTGCATCATTGAGTCGCGATTGCATTAAATTGAATCCCAAGTATGCATAGCCTTTACTTTTAAACCCCACCAAGCTTGTTTCCTCCATCCCATGAGCCACTACTATAGGAGTTGTTTGAGCCATGCAGTCGTAGAACATGTGTAGGGTATGTGAGTGTCGATGAATAACGAGGTACCTAAACAACTTTGAGTAGTTGGGATAACTAAAGAAAGTGGCACGGTGAGCAACATCTGCTATTTGGTTCTTCCCTCACTTGTGTCCCGTAAGACCCCGAGTACTTGATTCTGTTCCTTGATTTATCGCGCTATCCACATCCGGAGGTATATGGGACCCCCACAGGCGAGCTTGATTCCGTCTTATTTCTTGGGGCCACAAACTAGTTTGAGGTTTTACTACTATCTGTACTTATGCCATGCTACTTTACGTATTTAAATTGTGCGAGGAGCACACTTTATCTGTTAGGAATTGTGACGTTCGTGGTATCGAAGTCCCGTTTGGGGATCTGCTTCGTTGCCATGACCCCCTAAACCTTGGGTCCGTCTCGAAGCTTGCTTACCGTTGCGGGTGTACTAAGGGTGGCCCCAAATATTTCTGAATCCTGTGATTGTTCAGTCGTGAAAGCCTCGTTGGGTTTTGATTTGGTTTTTCCGAGGTTGATCGAGCGTGTGTTGCTATTGGTGCACCCCGGCCGGGTAAAACTTTCTGAAAGCCGTGTCCGCGGATATGGACGACTTGGAGCACAGTTTCTCGATCATAGACAAGCATAACTAAAGTACCGCCTTAATCTGACTAAGTAATTTGACTAGTAAGTAGTGCAACACTCACGGAATGGTTAATAAAATTGCCAACTGATGGGGGGGTTGTTCGTCCGCTTCCTTGTTGGTAAGCAGGGAGGAGGATGGATCGGATGAGATTACCATTATAACTGTTGTACTTACATTCACGGACATCCGTCTATCATTGGTTAGGCGGATGGTTAGCGTTTATCTGTAGAATTGTTAGGGTTTATCTTTCGCTGCAATTGCGTCACCCCAGGTTGTGTCCCCTTTAGAGGCATTAAGACTTGCTGAGTACCCTTAGGGTCTCACACGATAAATTCTTGATTCAGATGGACAGGTACCTCCTCAGGACGGATACTGGGTGGAAGAAGCCGAAGATGTGGGCAACGATCGTTCGGTGTAGAGATTCCGGGAACGGGGATCCGTGAGACCTGTAGTTGGGATGTGCTTATTTCTATGGCATCTTATGCCGATTTGTTCTTATCCGTACTCGGATCTTGTTTGCCGCTTCCGCATGATACTCTGACGTGTGTTGTATGAGGAGTTATCCTAAAATATAGATTTATCTAGGTCATTTGAATCTTGCCGTATGGCGTTGGTATATTTCCTTTCTTTCTAGATGGTGTGGCTCTGATGTACTCTTGTATGGTGGCTTGCGTACATACCCACTTGTGTACGTAGTTGATCCCTTCGCCGACTCACGCCGTCTGACAGGTCCGTTGAGAGGGTAGTGGTTGGGACGTCTGAAAGGACTACCGGTGAGTGGCTTTGGGGCCCCACCGTACTATTTCAACCACTATCACTCATCCGGGCTTTTATCTAGGGCGTAGTTCACGGTAGTTACAATTGGTATCGAGCCATCCAGACCTTGAGTTTCATAGCAGTCGTTGTCGATCTAGCAAATATTTTGGTAGTTATGTATATTAGGGAAAAAAGCGAGAGTAGGACTGCTTCCACTTTTCTTCTTACCCTCCCACCCACCCTTTTACGGTAAGGAAGTGCAACGTTTTCAATCCTCTTCTCAAAGTTCAAACTAGGATTCACGTGTTCTGGGTTTTCCGTAGTACCATAGGTTGTGTGTGTGTAATCCCTTGTCTATCTGTTGCATCCAAGTTGTTATCTTATCTGCCTTTGGTTATCAACTGTTGGTACATTCCATACCGACAGGCTTTTGCAAACCGACGCAATCTATCTTCCTCTTTGTATCCGACGCTATCTTGTTTGGGGTGTTCGTTTCCGTAGTTACCAATCTTTAGGTTTCGTCGTGAGAAGAAGGGGTTGGGATATGTGTTCCACTTGTTCAGGTGCGGAGTAATGATTTGAGTGCGGGATGGAGTCGCGACCATACCACTACTTTTATCATTGGATTTTGTATATTGAATCGGTAGAGTCACTAATCTTGATTCCATAAGTAATTTTGCGCATCTATTGGTATTTTAATGCCGAGATTTGTGGAAAAATTTTTCTTTGATATATTTGTGTACCACACTCCTTTTCAGTCGTGTGCGATATGCTTAATATCTTTTAGGTGCTATGAACTTTGTTGATATTTTAATATCATCTCAGTAAATTGTATCCTTTAATCTTGGTTAATTCCATCTTGGTACTATTTTGGATTATTATCATTCTCCATTATAGTACTGACTTGAGTTTTATATCAATGACAGGATGGCTCCCCACGGATCGAAGAGGACATCCCTCGAGGCTGGGCTCAATGACAAGCATAGCTAATGCTTTGGCAATGCAAGAGAACCAGCAGCTTTGAGGAGAGCGTCGGAAGGAATGAGTTTGCTCCACTTCCTCCACCTCCCAAGCGTGGTGACATCAAGAGCTTCCTCAAGTTCAACCCTCGTCGATTCGATGTGTCGACCGACCTCTTGACGCGGATGATTGGCTGCGAGATCTCAAGGTTGCTCGAGGCTGCGATGTTCGAGCGAGTGGGTCAAGTGTGCTACCCACCTTCTCAAGGGAGATGCGGCTCTTTGGTGGGAAAACTACTTGAAGGCAAGGCACCGGGTTCCGACCAACTTGGGAGAGGTTCACTGCAGCTTTCAAAGAACAGTTTCTCTCGTAGATTGTGATGGAAAGGATGAAGGAGGCTTTCCTCAACTGAAGCAGAAATGATAACGTCAACACCTACATCAGAACTTCATGAACCTGTCTCGCTATGGTGGTGATGAGGTATCGATGACAAGAAAAAGCGAGAAAAGGTTGAGCAAGGGCTCAATCGTCGATCAAGTATGCAATCACGCATGCAAGACCGGCAACCTTCCTGAGCTACAAGACACTGACATTGCAAGAGGCAAGCGAGGCAAATGTTTGAGAGTCCAAGAAACATAACAGGATGCATCAAGCTCTGCGCTATGGCAGCTCCTTCTAAGCGGCGTGCGGGTTCCTAACACCCCACCGTCGCTCCGGCTCCACCAAGACTGCGAGTTTCACGCCAAGGCCATCAAACTTCACCACTGCGGCTCCCAGGGGCTACAACCACCACTACCCTGGAGCGCCTGGCGGAGTCCCTGGCTACTCTGCTCCACGTCCAGCTGGTGCCTGCTTCGTGTGTGGAGATCCTGGACATCAAAGCTGAAGCTCCAATGAAGAACAAAGCTCTCCCTCCACCCCCACCAAGATCTGCAACAAGCTCTCCTTCGGTTCGTGCACCACCGCCTCGGGCTCTCAACATCAACACTAAGCCCGGGTCTGCGGTTGCTCGCGCCAACTGCGTCAACGCCTCTCAAGCTGAGCTCACACCTGGAGTCGTAATGGGTATGCTATCCGTTAACTCAGTCCCTGCAAGAGTTCTCTTTGATTCTGGTGCATCGCATTCTTTTGTCTCGCATAAGTTTGCACAAGAGAATAACCTGGATAGGGTTCCTTTATCACGTCGTCTGGTGGTGCTATCTCCTGGGTCAAACATGAGGGCTGCTCATATCAGTCATGGCAATCAGATTGAGATTGGTGGTTCTTCATTCTTGGCTTCTTTAATTCTTCTGGGCAACTCTGACATTGATGTCATTTTGGGCATGGATTGGTTGACAAATGCAATGTGATTGATTGTCTTTGAGCCTCAGTGTCTCTGAAGATCCCTGAAGGCCATATAGTCTTTTCTCCAAGTCTGACTCCTGCGATCCAGCTCTATTCCTTGGCTGCTCTGAATGAGGATGCTATGGAAGCTATTCAGAGGGTACCAGTGGTCTGTGAGTTCCCGGATGTCTTTCACGAAGAGTTGCGGTATGCCTCGGATCGCGAGGTTGAATTCGTGATTGAGCTTGAACTGGAACGGCTCCTATCTCCAAGAGGCCATACAAAATGGGTCCTTCGAGTTGGTGAACTCAAGCGACAACTTGATGAACAAGAGAAGTTGGGTTTCATTCAACCAAAGACTTCTTCTTGGGGTAGCCCAACAATCTTTGTGAAGAAGCGTGACAGAACCGATAGGCTATGTGTTGACTACGGGCTCTAAATGCTAAAACCATCAAGAACAAATATCCTCTCCCTCGGATAAATGATCTATTTGATCACTGGCGAGGCTGTGGTGTTCTCTAAGCTGGACTTGAGAAGTGGTTATCACCAAATCAAAATTCGCAAAGAAGATGTGCCCAAAACAGCTTTCACCACCCGCTATGGCCTGTATGAGTACACGGTCATGTCTTCGGCCTCACCAACGCCTTGCTACCTTCTCGAGGCTGATGAACTCCGTTTCATGGAGTACTGGACAAGTTTGTTGTGGTATATCTGGATGATATTCGGTTTATTCCAAGTCCAAGGAGGAGCATGAAGAACACTGCGGTGTGTCTGAACAAGCTTCGTGAGAACCGCTTGTATGCAAAGTTCTCTAAGTGTGTGTTTTGGCTGCTGAAGTAACATACTTGGGTCATGTTATCTCGCCAAGGGCATTGCGATCAACCCGGAACCGTGAAGACAATAGTTGAATGGCTTCCTCTGCTAATGTCAAGGAAGTGCGGAGTTTTCTCGGCTTGGCTAGCTATTGTAAATCGCTTTGTGCAGAACTTCTCGAAGATAGCAAAGCCTCTTCGACCTCCTCAAGAAAGGCAAGAAGTACTGTGGACTCCTGCTTGTCAAGAAAGTTTTGAGACACTCAAAGAGAAGCTCACTTCCACACGGTCTTGGTTCCTCCGGATACATCTAAGCCTTTCCAGATACTGGCGCCTCTTTGCAAGGATTGTGCGGTCCTTATGCAAGAGAGGGTGGTTGCTTATGCCTCTCGTCGATTGAAGACGCATGAGATCAACTATCCCACACATGACCTTGAGCTAGCAGCGGTGGTTTTTGCTTTGAAGCTATGGAGGCACTACTTGCTTGGCAGTTGTGAGATCTTCTCGGACCACAAGAGTTTGAAGTATATCTTCACTCAGCCGGATCTCAACCTTGGCGGAGGAGATGGATCGAAGCAATCAATGACTTTGATGTGACCATCAACTACACTCGTGCAAAGCAAATGTCATGGCGGATGCGCTTAGCCGTAAAGCTTATGTCAACAACCTCATGGTAGAAGAGCAATGACCTCTCTTGTCGAGGAATTCCGTCGGCTCAACCAGAAATTGTGGAACAAGGGCATCTCTGAACCTTCGGCTACTCCTCTCTTGGAAGAACAGATTCGCTCGTCGACTTGGTGATCCAGCACCAAAAGCTCATCGCTAAGCTTGACCTTCTGAAGTATGAGTCCTTCCATGTTGATGATCAAGGCACGCTCTTCTTTGAACATCGGATGTTTGTTCCAAACTATCCGGGTCTGAGAGACCAAGTTCTCAAGGAGGAACATGAGTCGGTTCTTTCTATCCATCCTGGCAGCACAAAGATGTACATGGACTTGAAAACACAATCTTGGTGGCACAGGTTGAAAAGGTATTGTGCTAAGTACGTCTCAGAATGTGATGTCTGCCGCAGAGTCAAGGCTGTCCATCAGAAACCATTTGGTCTTCTACATCCATTGAAGCCTCCGGAATGGAAATGGGAGAAAGTTGAGATGGACTTCATCACTGGCTTTCCAAGGTCGCAGAAGGGCAACAATGCAATTTTTGTTGTCATCGATGGCTTTCTAAAGTGGCTCATTTCTTCCCAGTCAAAGAAACAATTTACGGAATCCAGTTGGTGAGCTCTATATCAAGATTGTCTCTTTGTATGGGGTTCCACTTGAAATCAGTTCGTGGGAGCATCTTCACCTCAAAGTTCGGGAGAGTTTCCAAAAGCTTTGGGAACAAAGTTGAACTTCAAGACCTTGCTACCACCCTCGATCTCAAGGACAAGTGGAAAGAATCAATCGATTCTCGAGGACATGCTTAGAGCTTGCGTCATCTCGTTTGGCATGAAGTGGGAAGAATGCCTACCATATGCTGAGTTCTCCTACAACAACAGCTTCCAGAAGAGTCTGAAGATGGCACCATTCGAGGCTCTCTATGGTCGCAAGTGCAGAACTCCAATTGGTTGGTCTGGTGCAGGAGAAAGAATCTGGTTTGGCCCTGACATTGTAACCCAAGCGGAGGAGAAGGTGCATATCATTCGAGAACACGAAGATTGCTCGAGTCGTCGAAGAGCAACTATGACAGAAGCACAGATATGGTATATGCCCTGGTGATCTCGTCTACCTTCGTGTCACTCCCATGAGAGGAACACACCGCCTTATCAAAGGAAAGTTGGCTCCTAGATACATCGGTCCTTTCAAGATACGTGGTAGAGGAGAAGTTGCTTATGCACTTGAGCTTAGGAAAAACTCAAAGTCCATGATGTTTTCCACATCTCTCACCAAGAAGTGCTTCAAAGATCGGCAGACCGTGGACCATGAGCTAATCGACCTCCAAGAAGATCTGTCTTATCAAGAACACCCCACCAAAATCCTTGAGACCGAGCGAAGGACTGCAACAAGTCCATCAAGTTTTGCAAGGTGCGATGGTCACACCATTCATTGATGAAGCCACATGGGAGCGTGAAGATGAACTCCGTGCCAACCATCCTTCTCTCTTTGTATCTTCTTCTTCTTCCTAGAATCTCGGGGCGAGATTCCTGTTTAGTGGGGGAGAGTTGTAGCATCCCAGTTGTCTAACCCCTGTAATGCTACATGTTTTAATAATAAAAAGGGCCACTTCCAACTTATAATTGTTGCATCATCATCATATCATGCTCATGTCATCATGTCACCTTGCATTTAAGCATCATGTAAAACCCTTTTCCTGTTTGGTTCTTATCTCATGTGCATGATTAATTGTAGTTGCCTCTTGATATTGTATTTGGTTCTAAATGCCCAAGTTGAGTTGAGGGCATCTCTCTTATTGACTCCACCACCTTTTCTTTCACCACCTTATAATTCCACCATCCAATTAATATGAGCTTGGCATTTTAGTTTTGAGTATCTCTAGCTCATGTTGTTGGTTGGATCCACCCATCATCTCTTGCTTGGCCTTGCCCACCTTTTGGGAATGCATATGAATAATGCCTTGTTAATGTTGTTTTCACAATATAACCTTTTGGCATTAATTATTTTGCATGGGCCATGCAAGTGCCACCTTTTTCTAGTTTTTGGCCTTTGCTTGATTTTTTTCCTAAGTGGATCTTTTCCTTTGGCTTAATCTTGTTTGGGCTTGAAGTTTCTTCATCAAAACATCTCCCTCTCTTCTTCCCTTTAGCTAAACCCTTCCCCATGCCCCATACACATACATGTGCTCATGAGGCATGCATCTACCTATCCACCTCTCCTCTTGGAACTTGCTTGATCATTATTTTGGATCATGCATGATCTAGAGGAGATCCCCATCTTCACATGTTCAACTCTCTCTTCCTCTTCCCCTTTCCTTGCTTGTTCTTGTGAAGGCTAGTTGGAGCATGCATGATCAATCTAGGTACCACCTTCCTCCATCCTTACCCTCTCTAACAAAACCCTAATCTCTACCTCCCCTAAACCAAACCCTAAGCCACCCCAAACCCCATGCCTAGCTACCCCACCCCTCATCTAACCTAGGCCGAAGCCACCCCCCTCTCCCTCTCTAATCTTTCCTCTCTCACCTCTCTCTCTGCCTACCGGCCCCCCCCTCTAGTCTACCTGCCTCGAGTTTCCCTGGCCCACCAGCCTCCCCCCTGCCCCCACACTGGCCCGGCCCTGCCCACTGCCTGGTGGCGCATGCTCATGAGGGAGGGTGCAAAGCACCGATGCCACCTGGCCATCTACCCTCCCCACGCCACCTCCCCTCTCTCGTTCTTATCCAACCCTCTTCCCCAGCCTTCCCGGATCCCAGAACCTTCCTCCTTCCTTTCCTCGGCCATGTCCTCCCGCACCTCTAAACCCTAGCCCACCGGATCTGCGGAGGCGAGTGGAAGGAGCCGTCACGAGAGGGTGTCCACGACGACCAGTTTCGCTGCCTCCCCGCCGTCTAGGACCCGGAGGCCACGGGACCTCGCCGGAGCTGTCTTGCCGCCGTGTCCGTGGGTGCCGAAGATCGTTCACGCCCGGCACGATCACCGTCCTCGCCGGCCGAATCAACCTCGCCGGCAAGCCCCTGGTGAGACCATCGCCTCCCTAGACATGCCCCTCTGCCCCATAGCGCATCGTAGCTCCGGCGCCGCCGTCGAACACTCTGTAGCCTTCATGGCCATGCAGCAACAGCAGCGGTCGATCTCGGCTATGTTCAGAGCTTTGCCCTGCCACGGCTCCCTCCGCTAGCACCCTAAGTCAATGTGGTAGCGTGGCTTCCTCTGCACTTTGTTTTGGGTCCATCTGTTTGGGCGGTAGCGTGCCATCGTCGCCAAAGTCCCACAGACGCAAGCCAAGAAGATCAACTGGCCATTGCCGTCCGGACAAATAGCGTTTTCGTTAGAACCTTCCCTTTTTCGCCTCAAACCCCCCCAAATCCACCCGCTTTGCCAGTCGTAGGAATCTTGCAAAAGGCTCCCGCTTGTTAGATTTTCTCACGCGGTCCATCTGCTGCCACTGTCACGCCTCGTTAGCTAACTGCATCCCAGCCCACGTTTTCCCCTCCCACTTATGCGTTCGACGGTAGGAAGCCCCGAGTGAGAAAAAGACAAATGCTTTTCTAGAGCCAAATAAAAATTCAGAAAAATGTATAAATCTAATTAAATTCATATCTTTTGAAATAATTCGAATTTGATAAAACTTCCAAAATGAAAAGTGAATGTTTTTCAAATATGAATTCAACCATGTTTCTGAGTTTGACCAAGTTTGACTCTATCTAGTCAAACCTTTGACTTTGACCCTAATTAATTAATTTTGACTTAAAATAAATTTAAATTCCAAATTCCAAATAATACAAGTAATATATGTTTTCAAATCAGAAAAATGAGAGGATTTCAAATATGCCATCCATTTTGCCTTTTGCACAAGTAAAATTCCAAGTTTAATTAAATTACAACTAATGCCACTAGAATTTAAATAATTAACAACTTTTGTTTTATAATTCCAAATTAAGCAAATGATATGTCTAAAATGATCAGCTCGACGAGACCTTTCTGTTTATGATATCCATGACTTGAATTGAAGCATGCATCATGTAAATATATAATGAACAGCAACTGTTATGGCAACAAAATGTGACTAAAACCCAATTCAAATGTTATTTCTTGTCCTCCACCTCACCCATGCCATGCTACTTATTGCCATGCAACTCGTGCATCATTCATCATGGCATGATTGTTTGCTTGACGCATTAAATTCCAATGCTTGTGCTCTATATTCATGTTGGCCTTTTTTGTTTGGTTTTTCTCGGATAGACACCTTTGGCGGGGTTGTATCAAGAGAACCAGAGCACTACCGGATCCGTCCCTTGCTTCAACTGAGATACCAGGCAAGCACTTCCACATGCTTGCATACATACAGACCTATTGCCTCTATCTTATTCTTGCATCATTGAGTCGCGATTGCATTAAATTGAATCCCAAGTATGCATAGCCTTTACTTTTAAACCCCAAGCTTGTTTCCTCCATCCCATGAGCCACTACTATAGGAGTTGTTTGAGCCATGCGTCGTGAAACAACATGTGTAGGGTATGTGAGTGTCGATGAATAACGAGGTACCTAAACAACTTAACTTTGAGTAGTTGGGATAACTAAAGAAAGTGGCACCGGTGAGCAACATACGCTATTTGGTTCTTCCTGCTCACTTGTGTCCGTAAGACCCAGTACTTGATTCCTGTTCCTTGATTTATCGCTATCCACATCCGGAGGTATATGGGACCCCCACAGGCGAGCTTGATTCCGTCTTATTTCTTGGGGCCACAAACTAGTTTGAGGTTTTACTACTATCCTGTACTTATGCCATGCTACGTATTTAAATTGTGCGAGGAGCACCTTTATCTTTGTTAGGAATTGTGACCGTTCGTGGTATCGGCCAGTCCCGTTTGGGGATCTGCCATCATTACCGCCGCCCCACAAACCTTGGGTCCGTCTCTTGCTTGCTTACTTGGGTGTACTACAAGGTGGCCCCTCAAATATTTCAATCTGTGATTGTTCACCGTGAAAGCCTCGTTGGGTTTTGATTTGGTTTTTCGAGGTTGATCGGCGTGTGTTGCTATTGGTGCACCCGGGCCGGGTAAAACTTTCTGAAAGCCGTGTCCGCGGATATGGACGACTTGGAGCACAGTTTCTCGATCATAGACAAGCATAACTAAAGTACCGCCTTAATCTGACTAAGTAATTTGACTAGTAAGTAGTGCAACACACACGGAATGGTTAATAAAATTGCCAACGGATGGGGGTTGTTAAATCGCTTCCTTGTTGGTAAGCGAGGAGGAGGATGGATCGGATGAGATTACCATTATAACTTGTTGTACATTCACGGACATCCGTCTATCATTGGTTAGGCGGATGGTTAGCGTTATCTGTAGAATTGTTAGGGTTTATCTTTGCTGCAATTCGTCACCCAGTTGTGTCCCCTTTAGAGGCATTAAGACTTCTTGAGTACCCTTAGGGTCTCACCACGATAAATTCTTGATTCGGATGGACGGTACCTCCTCGGACGGATCTTGGGTGGAAGAAGCCGAAGATGTGCAACGATCGTTCGTGTAGAGATTCCGAGCGGGATCCGTGAGACCTGTAGTTGGGATGTGCTTATTTCTATGGCATCTTATGCCGATTTGCTTCTTATCCGTACTCGGATCTTGTTTGCCGCTTGCATGATACTCGGCGTGTGTTGTATGAGAGTTATCCTAAAATATAGATTTATCTAGGTCATTTGAATCTTGCCGTATGGCGTTGGTATATTTCCTTTCTTTCTAGATGGTGTGGCTCTGATGTACTCTTGTATGGTGGCTTGCGTACATACCCAATTGTGTACGTAGTTGATCCCTTCGCCGACTACGCCGTCACAGTCCGTTGAGAGGGTAGTGGTTGGGACGTCTGAAAGGACTACCAGTGAGTGGCTTTTGGGGCCCCACCGTACTATTTCAACCACTATCACTCATCCAGGCTTGTATCTAGGAGCGTAGTTCACCGAGGTAGTTACACAAGCCAATTGGATGACATTCCACCGAGAGGGCCCAGAGTTAATCTATCCATCATATGGATGGACAAATCCCACTCTTGATCCATGTGCCTCAACACATACTTTCCGAACACTCAATGCCACCTTTATAGCCACCCAGTTACGGTGTGGTGTTTGATGTCATCAAAGCATCCTTCTAGTGATGGTGATTAGCATGATCTCATGGTCGAAGGAATTAGGTTACTATGTATCAGAAAGCTTATAGCAAATGAACTATTCAAATGACTTGATCTTAATGCTACGCTTATCTATAGGAGTATGTCCATCATACCATTCTCCTAATGATATGATCTTGTTGTTAATAACATCTCAATGTTCATGATCGAGAAACCACGATCATCTATTAACCAACAAGCTAGTATTATAAAGAGGCTTTTACCAGGGACTCTAATTTAGTTTACAAATCACACAAGTATTAATGTTTCTGGTTAATACTATTATAGCATGAATGTAAACATTTATCATAAACACACAGATATAATAATAACCACTTTTGTTATTGCCTCTAGGGCATATCTCCAACAATCATGTCATGTTTGCACCGCATATCACAATCATTATACCCGGTGTACTCTCGGTCTAAAATTATTTGTGGAATCTAAAACAAGGTAGTGCAAGCAAATATTACTACTTGATTCGATGAATTAGAGCCCATTGCAAAAAAATCTCAAATTTGTGAAAACCCTAATCCTAACCAGACACATATATGCGAACGAGGAGTGATGTACTGCCCATCGCTGATCCCGGACACTATGCTCTCGCCGCAGCTTTCTCCATCATTAAAGGAAGGCATGGCGACGACCAGACAAGGTGGCTCGGCGGAGCGGCGGCGGGGCGTGGGGGGAGCGAAGGAGGAAGACGAGCGAGAGGACGCAGAGTGGTTCCGACCAGTTGGACCAGCTCGGATTTGATCGACACAGGGGAAAATATGTTTCCCCATTTGCCACATAAGCTCTAATGGTGGGGCCGAGTGGGGCCACAATGATTAATCCACCGTCTTGTTCGATTTGTTGCTACCTGCCCCAGAGTTGGTACTGACATGAAAACATTACCAAAAGTGGTACTAGCCCGCAAACCTCGCCTCAATTGTGGTAGATCATTGTAATTTACTCTTGCTCCTCCAAGACTAGGTGAAAAACCTGTAGAGTATCAAATGTGCTTAAGCCGATGGACCACATGTCCGCTAGTTGGAGCTTGGTGACTCCTCCTTTGAAAATAGGAGGGCATTTATACAATGGATGAGTTGACTCTACTAATCGACATCACACACCTAAACGTCATAGTACTAAACTCCACATAATGATGCCATGCTATTTGCTAATATATGCTAAATTCTAAAAGCACTCTACCAAGTTCCATAGATACTAATGATACTACGAAAAATATACATATATAAAGACATTATAATAAGTCAAGGGGCGTAAATAAATTGTTGGGTGATGTGAAAATATCGGTTTGCTTAGATTTATGGTGAAACTTTGGATATTTATTTTCTTAAGCAGCAAACTAATTAATGTGAATAACTTTTGCAACAATGTACATTTTTAGTGTAGCACTAGAAATTTTTTGTACTAAAAAATACTGAAACTATATGGAAAACTTGTACATTAATATAAATGATGTGCATTATGAGTTATTAATATTTTTAGTTATACCCAAAACAATAAATTTTCTATATAATAGAGTGAATAGTGTATCAGTAAAGTCAACAAACATCTTACATCTCGCTATTGATGAAGAGGTAAAAAGGTTTAGTATAAATATATCCCTTCCAAAGCGAGCAGGCCACCAGCCTAGCGGCCATGCACGCGCACGCGTTTGGTGTAGCTATTTATGGCCATGGCGGTTTAGGAGGCGCAACAAGCGGCCATCCGCCTCCGCCATTACCCAGCTCCCCAACATGAAGCGATGCGGAGAAAATAGGGAAGGATCGTAAGGGGGGATGCAGACCGATATGATGTAAATATTAATTGGAGGAGGAGGAACGCATTTAGGGGGGACGCGATCCATCTTTCCGGTTGATCCGGCTGGTTTCCCGGGAAGGTAACCTTCCCGTATCCTGAATTGAGCGCAATAAGAGGAGGAAGAGGAGGATCGAGCATACGCTTTGTTCTTCGTGTAAGGGCATGGCGCAGCCGCCGTCGGTCGGCGTCGCCTCCGTCGTTCTGCTCTTGCTCGTCGTCGCCGCCAGTGCCTCATTTTCAGACGCTAATTTTGACGGGAGGCGTGCTCTGTCAGGTTCGTGCCGCATCGATCTCGATTAACTTGTTGTGGTGGTGTTCCTCTTCGATCTCAGCCTGCCTACCTGTCCAATTTTACTCCGTTCAAAGTTTAATTGCTCGGTGTCGTATGCAAAGGTTGTCAATTGTCAAGCACAATCAATCTTGGTCTATGAATTTTCCTTTAGGAGTACAACCTGCCAGAAGTCCATACATTCGTCTCGTCTCATAATGCCACCGTCTTGATGATTCTTTGTAGTACCTTCAGTTATGTCTGCAGAAACTGCACGACGAAATTTCCCACCGAATTTCCTACCAGCTCTAGAGTTAAACCTGTCTGTAGCATTTCTGTACGATCATATAACAATTGCTTCGGAATCGAGCAGAGGGACAAGCAACGAGTACGGTGGCATCATCATGGAGGAGATCGGCCGCCGAGACACCCGTGCCGGCGAACAACTCCCTCGTTCTGGCCGCGGCGGACACTCGCCGGAGCGACCCCTTGGCCAACCTCACCATGTACGAAGGCGGCTGGAACATTAGCGAGATGCACTACTGGGCTGTAAGTACCCAAATTCCTGGCCTCCTCAAAATTAAAACAAATCTGCATTTCATCAGGGTTGACATATCGTTTTGTGCAGTCGGTGGCGTACACCGGGGTACCCCTGTTCCTGATCGCCATGGTATGGTTCTTCGGCTTCGCGGTGGTGATGCTCGTCATCTCCTGCTGCTGCTTCTGCCGGAACAGGAGCAGCAGATACTCGCCCACCTCCTACATCACCCTCGTCCTCCTCGTCATCCTCACCTGCGTCGCCATGTACGCAACCAATTCGTGGTCACTAGTTTCCCATCTCCACTTCATAATTCTTGTGATTGATTGATCACTAATGATGACCTTGCACATCCCCAATAATGGCGGTTGGCGATTGCAGCGCGGGGTGTTTGGTGCTGAACGCCGGGCGGAAAATTTCCACCGCAGCACGATCGGCACGGTGGACTACATTGTCGGGCAGGGCAACCTGACGGTGGACAACCTGAGGAACTTCGCGGGAGCCTTGCCGCCGCCAAGAACATCGGCGTGGACAACATCTTCCTCCCCGTCGACGTCCAGCAAAAGATCGACATGGTCGAGGAGAAGCTCAACTCCTCCGCCAACGAGTTCTCCGCCCGCATCATGCAGAACTCCGACAAGATCAAGAACGTGGTCGACAAGATGTGCGTACATACATACAGTGTTATGCGTTGTTTGTTTCTTTTTCTTTCTTCCTCTGCTCTCTGCCTGCCTCTGAATGTGATGTGATTTTGGTCTGCTTCTTCTTGTAGGCAGTACTACCTGATGGCTGTTGGAGTTGTAATGCTTGGCCTTTCTTTACTCGGATTCCGTAAGCATTGATCCCCTATTACCTGATTTTTGCTAGTGCTACTTGTCTTCTGTTCATTTTACTCTGCAGAAGAAATAATGGATTACTGACGCCACTTTTTTTTTGCAGTGTTCTCCGTGCTGGGCTTGCAGTTTCTTGTATCCCTGTAAGTACAGACCAATTACTGCTTTCCGTTCAAACTCTGTCCTTGCTGCATGTTTCTTCCAGCCTTGAGATCGTCCGGGTGACAATTTGGTATAATACGATGAAATCTGTGGTGCAGAATGGTGATCGCCGGATGGGTCGTCCTCACGGTCACCCTCTCCATGGCCGGCGGGTTCATCCTCCTGCACAAGTAAGCGCCGGCCAAACCAAACATTCTGATCGAAGGTGCAGTGTAGGCAACATCGATCGTTCAGCAGGTTCAGACTTCTGACTGACAGAGAGGTCTATACATGTGCAGCGTGGTGGGCGACACTTGCGTGGCCATGGACGAGTGGGTGACGCACCCGCAGGACCACTCGGCGCTGGACGACCTCCTCCCCTGCGTGAACGTCGCCACCGCCAAGGTCGATGCACCGGAGCCAGGAGGTGACGGCGCAGCTGGTGGCGCTCGTCAACAACGTCATCGTCAACATCTCCAACCGGGACTTCCCGCCCGGGTTCATGCCGCTCTGGTTCAACCAGTCCGGCCCGCTCATGCCGATGCTCTGCAACCCCTTCAACCAGGACATGACTCCCCGCACGTGCGCTCCGGACGAGGTCACCTTCGCCACGGCGTCCGACGGGTGGAAGCCGTTCCGGTGCCAGGTGTCTGGCCCGGCCGGGTCGGAGGTGTGCACGTCGGTGGGGCGGGTGACGCCGCCGGCGTACAACCAGATGACGGCGGCGGCGAGCATCAGCATGGGGCTGTACGAGTACGGGCCCTTCCTGACGGACCTGCAGGACTGCACCTTCGTCAGGGAGACCTTCACCGCCATCAGCGTCAACAACTGCCCCGGCCTCGAGCAGCACAGCAGGATAGTGTACGACGGCCTCATCATCGTCTCCGTCGCCGTCATGATCTCCGTCGTGCTCTGGATGGTGCACACCGGCAGCGCCGCCGGCGAGCCCGCAGCGCCAAGCAGGCGGGATGAGGTCGTGTCGTGGCTGGCTGCTGCTCCTTTTGCCGGACGACGACGCTGGCTGTGTACATACCATTACCATTGCGTGGTACTACATTGAAACTCTTACAATCCTGTGCCTGGAACTTGAAATGATGTGTACGATTGCTCTCTTGGTGCTGCCATTGTGTTCTTGGTCTCGAGGTTTGTTTGCTCGCCCGTGACCGCGAGCGAGCTCACACTCGTCCTGCTTAAAAGATCCTGCTCTTGCTCTAGAGGGTCTGTCTTCTCGCCATTCATACTGTCGATCAGCAGCCAGCAGCAATTGCGATTTTATTCGAGCGCGAAGTCCTCATAGCTGCTTAAAAGATCGAGGACGTAGGAACTAACTAGCCTCCACATACGAGCCCAATGAGTAGCTAAGGCACTGTTTGGTCCAGGGGTATCGCCCATTTTTCATGTTTGCTTGAGTGTGAGTGATGAATCAATTTTGAACTTTTTTTTTATTAACAAAGGAGGGGTCTAAAAAGACCCTAGTGCTGCCATTATATTCCAGGAGGTGGATACAAATTACAAACAAGTCCTTTACACTAAGATAAATAAAACAAAGACCTGCGACTAAGTAAGGAAGACCCTAAAAGTTTCAGACAAAAAGCAATCGGGTCATTTAACCTCTCCACCGCAACAGAGTCGCAGCCGCCGGCCACCTCCAGCCCGCCGGGGACGAACCACTTGGAAGGAAGGAGATGCAAGACGCCAGCGTCATGCTCGATAGAGGCCTCCATCTTGGAGGTTTTAGAAATCACGCCCTCCTGGCGTGCATCTGACCCATCATGGCCGAAGAAGGGATGTCGAGCGCACCGATCTAGCGCATCCCAAGCGCCTCCAATCAATAGCCACGACGACGCCTCTACCCGCTTCTCCCTCGCCACTAAGGCTGGCCAAGAAGGAGGGCAGAGGAGCATCAGAGGCAAGACGAGGGCGCGAATAAGACTCCCTGGATGAAGCCAAGATCGCTTTGAAGAAGCAGCACTCTCCCTCGCCTCCACTGCCGGACAAGAGAGCCACCACGACGCCGCTGGCCAGCAAGCCCAGCTCTTCCCCCTCGCCTCCATGGCCGGCCGGGAAAAGCAGAAGCCTACCACCCTTGAGCAACATCAGGGGGTACACCGCCTCAGTCTTATTGCTAGGAGCGCTAGCCCTCCCATCCGTATTCCCCTTCAACCATCGGAGAAGAACAACCGAGAGGAGAAGCCCTACAGCGACCGAGATCCAGGCGGATGGATCCGTCTCTCCGCTCCAACTACCGGGCAGAAGGCCCACTACCGGCATAGTGACGTGACTACTAGCTATCCTACACCTCCCCTCCTCCCATCCCCACTGGCGACACCGGCGGGAGGGGCTTCGGTTGGTCCAGGCACACTCGAGGTTGCTTTCAGTTACTGTAGAGAGGAGAGGGAGAGGGCTTTTTTTGGCACAAATGTGTGACAAATTTTGAATTTGGTTAGAAGGATAAAATGTCGTTGGTGATAAGCATATATAGTTTGAGGGACGGGGATCGAGTGGATATGGTGTAAAGGTGACCTCTTTGCTGGTATGGTCAGATTACCTCTACAACATATATTATTTTCAAAGAATCGCTGATATATGAAGTTCAACAATATACAGAATTATTTAGCCTATTTTTATGTGTCTTTTTATGATGGTGAGGCGATGGATATATTCTAAAGTTAGAATAAGATCCTTTCCGTTCTATCCTTTCTCTCGTGGTGTGTCTAGCACCGTCCCGCAGGACGCGTGCAGTCATGTGTCCGGCAGATCTCCTGGGATCTGATCATTTTTCGTGTCCGTTTGTGTAATTTTAGGTCAGCCTCCTCTGATCTACATATGTCATCATTAGCAATGGTTACTGCTCTAGTGCGTTGGTCCTTTGAAACCATAGCACGACTAAGTCTCGTTTTTCTACTACAACGAGCTCTACTAGGTAAGATTTTGCCCCACTCCGGTGATGGAGGGGCAAGGACGGCGGCACGCTTTTGGATCGCGCTAGTGTTTGTAATCGTTGTTAGATGGTCCATGGATCTATTTGTAACTTTTATTAATTGTATTCATATTTTTACTGATGTTGATAATTATTAATAGATTGGTGGAGTTTTGCAAAAAGTAATATAACGAACACATCAAATATAATATTTTCAAAATAAAAACATTTCAATCAATTCCAAAGCCCAATATCATAATATGACAATATACTAAACGTTACTATGTCTAGCTCCAACTATTACATGCCATAGTAAGTCACAAGTCCGAGACAGATTTTTGACGTGTCGTGCGCTCATCTCGCTCACCCCTGCAGGCGACGGGGCGGGCTCTCCGACGCCTCCGCTTCCAGCCTCTTTTCCCATCTCACATCCTCTCGCCGTCGGGTTAAGCTCGTGTGGTGTCGACGGCGGCGGGCGCTCTCTCTCTCTCTCCTAACAGCGAAGGTGGAGTCGTGGGGCTCCTCTCTCGGCAGCGGTGCTCCGCGGGGTCCGGCAGCGGCGGGCAAGGCGCTTCCGCAGCGTCGTGGCGACGGGTTTCCCCTCAAGGAGGGCGACGGGGAGGCGCTAGGGGCCCCCGGTGGTGGAATTTGTAGAGCCTGATTTGGGCCAGTTTGGGCCGAGATCTAGGCCATGCAGGCTCCGGCCAGGACCTTTGGTCTTCGGGCGGGTGGATGTTACCTCCCTTGGCTGCGATGCGACCGGCAAACTGGATCTGGTCGGGCGGGCTTAGATCTGGTTGTTGCCCAAATATTGCTTAGGGGACCCATGGGCGGTTTGGAGATGTTGTGCTCGCCATGCTTGTTCCTCCGCGTCCTTGCAGGCCCAGGTGGTGATTCTCAGACCGGCGACGGTCCGGTTCTCCCTCGTGAGTGCGGTGGTAGTGCTGATGCTATTTGGCAGCAGGGATCGACGGTGGTAGTTGATTCACTCGGGGACATCATAGTAGGGGCTAGTGTGGGGTTGGTTTGGACGACGGTTCCCTTGCTGCAGTGCGAGGGCGAGGCTTCACGATCCCTGTTAGGCTCGGCCAGGCCAGGTGGGCCTGGTTTTCCCTACGGCTGTATCCGGTCGGCTATCACCCTCTAGTGGTGGAGGTAGTTCCCTCCTGCGCACAGTGGTTCAGGCAACCCCCACCGATGCTTCCTCTTTGCTGCTCTCTCAGCCCTACTTCGTGTGTCACAGTGCGACAGCGGTAGCGGATGAAAAACCATGGTGGCGTGCATTGGCGGACGGCGAGCATGGTGGATCACTGTGAAGCGTTCGGGGGTGTGGTTTTTTTAGGGGTTAGGAGAAATCCTTGTCAACTTTACACTGACATGGTGACGCATGCGGGTGCCACCATCCTTCTTGAAGGACGTCAGGTGTACCTCTTTCCCACCCCCGGAGCGTACCGGGGGAAACCTTAGGACCTGTATGAGCAGCAGCGTCGTCATCATCGCTTCCCTTCCTGGAGGTGCTGCTTGGTGCGCGACGCTTCGAAAGTGCTAGGCATGTGGTGGGACTTAGCTGGAGGGCGCAACGGTTGCGGATCCTCCTCGTTTCGTCAAGCCGTTGTTATCGTCTTTATTTTCTTTTCTTCTTTCATTTCTTTTTCTTTTGGGCGTTGTGCTGTCTGGCCCAGCAACGGTATCAACTGGTTGCTCTATTAATATAGCTGGGCGTATGCCTGTTTAGAGGAAAAGTCACAAGTCCATACAACTCGTACACCAATGTTTGGTTTTCATCGAAAGCACAAGTCAATTACCACAACCAAGCAACCTTCAACCATCGGATCCTCCATCACTTGGATGAACACTTGGAACATAGTCAGGAAATATATTTTGCACATAGCTAGCAACCCAAGTCACATTTTGGACATTCTCCAACACTTAGAACAACGTTGTGGTATGAGGATTCTCAACCAAGTAGGCATAGTAATGGTCAAGGAAATCGAAACCAAAACCTGGGAGTGTTTTTATCTTCTCCCATAGGTCAAGTGGGGAGTTGTTGTAGGTGCTAGTTGTCTTCTTTATAGCAATATCAAGTATTTCACTACAAACTCATAGAGTTGCTTGTAACCCCTCATTTGCAGAAAGGTTAGCTTTGGCTTTTTGGTTTGGGAGATAAGGACTCACTAACGATTCTGTGATTTCCCAACTTCTTTGGGCATGGCAATTACCTCTTCATCAAGATGAACCATATTATTTGACGCTAGAGGTTTCCCCATGGCCATGCTTTCTCCATGAGTTGTAGTCATCCCTTCAAAAATTCTCAATAGGCTTGTTAAGTAAAGGGTCATACTCTTTGTGGTCCTATAATTGTTTTTACCAACTATTGGGCATGCAATAGCTTATTTAAATAGCTATTATGCACTATAAAAATAATATATCAACATATATGCATAAAGGAACTAATTCCAGCAATATTTAGGCATATAAGAACAAATTCTAGCAGCTATTAAGGCATGAAATAGCTCATTTTAGCAACTATGCACTATAAAAATTCCATCAACATATATACATAGATAGACAAATTGCAGTAAGTATATAAGAATGGAAGAATTAACTTCTACTACCATATACAATCATAAACTTCTCTTCATCTTATCCTGCACCACTCTTCTTTAGTTTCACTATCTTTGATATTTCCTCCTTCATATCCTTTTATGATTGTTGATCTGTGTGTCAATCAAGCTAAGATGAAAATTATAATTCAAAGCTTTGGCACAAGCAACATAGTCACACTTCTTAAAGCCCGGTTAATGTTGTAGTGCCCTTTACCACAACATCACATAGGTTAGCAAGCATGTATGTTGACATGGTAGGTGTACAACTTTCTTAGTTTCCATCTCCTACATTGTTACACATAAAATAACACATGAAGATTGTAAATTTTGTTGGAAATATGCTCAAGGGGCAATTATGAAGTTGTTATTATCATATTTCATGTTCATGATAAGTGTTTATTCTCCATGCTGTAATTTTTTTAACCAAAAACTCAATACATGTGTGGTTACATAAACAACACTGTCCCTAATAAGTCTTTACTAAACGTTTTCCTAACCATGGACATGTATTTCCAATTAATAACGAGGTCATGTTATTAGGAGAATGATGTGATGGACAACCCAATCTTTGCATAGCAATTTGATCGTGTCACTAAGTTTAAATTGCTAAAGTTTTTTCATGTCAAGTATTATGTTTCTTAGACCATGAGATCATGTTACTCCCTAGTACCGAGAGAATATTTGGTCTACCCCACATGCATGACCCATGGAGTATTTTATTTGGGTCCACACATGAGGAGACACTATTTTCCTCCGGCTTCTACCGAAACATTGATTTAGGGTGGATTTTTTTCATTCCCGTAGAATCTGTAGCAATCGGCATGGCTAAGGAACTTTTCTCGGGGATCCTATTAATATTTTCTTTGTCTAGACAGGAAAATTTTCCTCTAGAATATCTTTATAGTTGTTTCCTAAGAAAATCCCGTGCACCGAACAAGGCGTCAAATTTGGCACATGGATAAGAAACAGATCCGACTATATGCAGATGATAGCAATATAGTTGTTCTACAACTATCCACTGAGTTGATCACCACACACCAATTTGTCATTGTCATAATTCTAACGTGATACATGGTGTCATGCTACCACACAACACTTCCTAGTTTATACTAAACTTGTATATTTTCACATTTTTTTATTAAACAACACACTTAAGTAGTATATTTTATAATTGTGACATTAGTTTTGTAATATATTTCACATTAAATAAACTCAAACACCTTAAATATGATAAAAATAAAGACATCCGTTCATTGCTCCTAGGAAAGTGTTCCACACTTGCATTAAACTAGGACGCGTGTTTGTTCGTCTATATTTAATATCTTTAACTACTTTCTTTGTTTAGGATTATAGGTCCGACGCGTATACCTAGGTCGTTAATTTAACAAATAAAATATAAATTATATAGCATAAAAATTGTACCATTAGAAAATATATCATCTAAAGTTTCTAATGGTATTATTTTATATTATTTTACTTATGTTTTGTTGGTCAAATTGGTAACCTAGTTAACCGTGCATGACCTATAATCCCAAACGGAGGAAGTATCTTTGTAGACATCTCTAAATCAACCCTTCTAGCAATTTCTAGTGTATGTCTAGGTATATCATTCAAATATTTATAGACTATAGAAGATGTTTGTGGAGATCTTGTCATAAAATTGTAGGCATGTTGCTTACTGATTTTATCATGGTTTAGTGTATCTTACTAGTTAATGTCTGTGCTTTGCTACTGGCATAATTTAGGTAAAAGAATAAAACAGATGATTAAGTACAATAATTTTGTCAATGAACCATGTCCTCACATAGGTCTAGTAAAACAATTGATGTTTATGTGCGCCTGAACTTGTTATCAAAATACAATATATACATGTTACAATAATCACAAACAAACCTAAAATGTTGCTTGATGCATACTCCTTTTGCCTACATGGATGCGAAGTGATTATTTGATATTGTCAGGACCGGTATCTTCTACTCCCTCCATTTAGAAATATAAGATGTTTTAGGTTTGTGAAAGATATGTATCTAGACATGTTTTAGTGTGTAGGTTCAAATAAATTTAGACACTAAAATATGTCTAGATAAATCTTATTCACAAACCTAAAATATTTTATATTTCCAAACGGAGGGAGTACTACGTTTGTCGACAATTATAAGATAACAGTGTGCTAAAACGTCATATAGTTGTGTATAACATTGTGCTAAAATGTCTTATAATAATTGTGTAACAAAGTGGATTTTAAGAAATGATCTTTTATCCATGGTTGAGCTTTAACAATTTTTTGGCAGCTTGTTGCTTTTATTTATTACACACTCACCGGTCACTAGTCTAGTTACCACTGTATTACCATGTGCTGTAAAGCAAGTATACGTGACAAAAGTCACGAGCGCTCCCAACTGTGCCAAGCCGTGGCACAACCGGGCTAGCTAGAGAAACCGGACGGTCGAGATCGCGGTGCCATTTCACCGCTCCCCGACATCATCAGCTTCATAGACCCCATACAGCGCGGCAGACAAGAGAAAACCCGCTCGATCGGCACCGGCGTGATGAGCGGCCTCATGGACTGGCACGCGTGGCTGTCGTCGGCGCGGCTGGAACCGGCGCTAGTGCACCAGTACGCGCTGCTGCTGACGCGCAACGAGCTGGAGGCCGGCGACGCCGCCTACTTCGACCACGAGTTCCTCCGCTGCATGGGCATCTCCGTCGCCAAGCACCGCCTCGAGATCCTCAAGCTCGCGCGCCCGCGCCGCCACCGTTTCTCCTCCTCCGCCGCCGCCGCGTCGCTCTCCCGGATCCTCGCCGCCGTCGACCGCGTCGCCAGGTACGTGCGCGCGCTCGTCCGCCGGCGCGGGGAGGAATCCTCCGCGGCGCTCGTGCTGGTCCCATGCCAGCAGCAGCCAGACGGCGTCGACTTCGGACACGCGGTCGGCTTGAGCTCCGGTTGTTACAAGGCGCCGAGGCGGACCAGGTCGTCCAACCCCAAGGGTGCCGCGGCTGCTACAACGAGGGCCAGGCGGCCGGGCGGCAGCTTCAGGGGCGCCGCGACGGTGCACGCCATGAGAGACGTCGAGAGCGGCGGCGAACAGACGGTCATGTGGGACCGCCTGTTCCAGGACCTGAACCCCAACTGATCGATGCCGTGATCGAGTGATGGATCAAGCCGCCATTGGAGGTAGCAGCTGTGACCTCATTGTGACTGCTAGCTGCCTAGAACGTACGTCTGTACGTGCACTCGCCGGCGGGGGTGAGACTGTAAAATCCGCTAAATAAATGTGTGTAAGCATGCCACCAGTGTTAGCATGGTGGTTTCCCCACTTGTGCGCTATGTAGTTCTTTGGCTGCGGTTTTCAGATTTCCCCAGGGTACTTCAATTCTTGCGTAGATTGTATGGTGATTTTTTTTTAGGGATATTTCTTTTGTATCCTGTTAAAATGTTGATATTCCTTTTGTATCCTGTTAAAATGTTGATGATTTTTATAATTTCACTAATTATTGTTGCTATTCCAAAATGCGGAGCAGAAGTAGATGTTCATTTGTCCGAATTGTCCAATCATAGAATTGGAAGTAGCTCACTACTAACTCTCTTGTGTCTTTTTAGAGGACTCTTGTGTTTTATTTAAGGGATGCCCTAAGGCTTTTATTAAGCTGATAACAGCGTTACTACATCATCTCTATCTATCTACTAATTTGTCTCACCATAGGTTCGTCCTCAAAAAATAAAGTCCGCCTGTTTGGACGATTATGCCCGTAACTACCACCGTGCGTTGCATGGAGGGGCGGGGTCTACGACGGAGATGTGGACACGGAGGCCGCAGCGGCCGGACTTGGAACTCGACGGAGAGGCAGCGATCGCTGTGCACTTCAGGAAGGGGCGGGGTCTACGACGTAGATGGGGACGCGGACGCCACGGCAGCTGGACTTGGAATTCGACGGAGAGGCAGTGACCGTTGTGCACTTTAGGGAGGGGCGGGGTCAACGACGGAGATGGGGACGCAGGGCGGAGCCAGAATTTTCGCATTGGGTATTCAAAGTAAAAAAAATTCCAGCACACGAGCATAACATATGTACGTTCACATCAGTAAGAAGAGAACTACGGATTGTTCATAGTACCGGAAACAATATACAATAATTAAATTATATTGCAAGAATAGGGAAAATAATTATTTGATCCTAAGTTCTCTCCATTTTAAAAGCGAGCAACGATGTTATCATCCTTTACTTGTGAAAAGAATTGATGCTAAAAAAGAACTGCAAGTGAATACCGATGAGTCATTTCTGATTCTGAGTTTAGCGTAGAATTAGCACCACCAACTTCTGATTCTAATTTAGTAATTCTGAATTCAAGTTAAAGAAAGGATCAATTCTAATTCTGAATTCAAGTTTAAATATAGAAATTATAACTGAGCACTTCGTGTTCTTAGTTCTTACTTCTTATAGTGGCGATCAATCACGTTGAACTGCTCCTGCAGGCCTGCAGGGCCAGGGGAAGGGCAGACAGGCGGACAGCTGCCGACCGATGCCGATTGCGGGAGCAGGGGACGGCCGACTTCAACTTTGGCGGAGTGCCGGTGAGTGTGGAACGCTTGGCGGCGGGAGGCGAGTGGCCGGGCGTGCAGAGACGAACCACATCGCATCACGCGCGCCGCGCCTGACTGCATGCTTGGTTCGATCAGTTCGCGCTGACAGAAGGAGCTATGGCCTTTGGTGGGCCTTACTGGGTCGGAACCCAACTAAATACCGAATTGGGATTTTGGCCCAGGTTGGAATGACTTACGATGGGAGAGCTCTGGACAGCTAGTTTTCTCCTTTTTTACGAGTTCAACACGTAGAAAAGAACCCTAATATTTATATATATATGCATAAAAGAGCTTATATACTGAGTTTTTTTGCAAAAATTGTTAGGTATTCATTGCGTACCCATGAATAGTCATAGCTCCGTCCCTACCGCGCAGCAGTTCGTCGGACAAAGGCGCGCGGTCGAGGCCGAGAGGAACACGGCAGGAGGAGGCCGACCGAAGCGAACGGGGCGAGCTTGGGGGTGTCGGGACGACCTGGCCGAGGAAAGGGGATCTGCATTGCAAGGAAGGAATGCATGTCGGCGTGTCTCACGAGAGGACAGAGGAGCAGCGCTGCCCAGGAGGCGGTGCAGAGGACAACAAATTGAGCGAAAGAATGATTTGGATTTGGAATGAGAGGATGGATGAGTTGCCATTAGCGGATTTTTTTTGCAGGCTATTGCTTGCTAAGTTCACTACTAGAGAAAAGGCTATAGGAGACATGCTTATGCGAGGCATATTTAGACCATATACGTCTCCTATAAAATAGGCGAGGCACACTCCTTCTCCATGCGCCTCTAGTATAAAAATAGGCAAGGCGCATATGATAAAAATACGCCTCCTATAATTCCTGTACGGACGAAATCTAGCAGCCCCATATTATGCGAGGCGCATTCCAGTCATATGCGCCTCCTGTATATTAGATAAGCGAGGCGCATATGGGCAGAATGCACCTCGCATAATCTGTGTGGGCCCGCGTGTTGGTAGGTGCACGAATATGCGAGACACATATGGTTATATGCGCCTCCTATATTTGATAATATGCGAGGCGCATATAGTCATATGTGCCTCAAGTAACCCCTGCGGGTCCGGGTGGAGGTAGGTGGCCGCATAGGCGATGCGCATATTGCTACATACGCCTCCTATAGTTTGAATTATAGGAGGCACGTATTGTGCAATATGCGCCTCCTATAACCTGGCACCACTTTTTTCCAGCTTTTTGCATATGGAACCAAACACCGTACACCACAACCCTACCTAAGAAAGGATTTCCGTTCAAGAGAAGTAGTGAAGACGTTCCAGACCTAACCTATGCAACCGCGACAAAGAAGGGCAAGAAGATGACCATTGTCAAGAAACGCTAGCGCGCTCCGACCATTGTCAAGAACCGTCGTATATGTGTGGCCTACTATTATGTATCGAAATATCCTTAATTTTCATTATGTGTGTGTTATAATAATATTGCATTGAGAATATTATGTATCATTGAGAATACTCAATTTTGTTGTTTTAGCAATATTTGAATATTTAAAATATTTGCAGTATATTTTATAGTTTATATTGTGTTTGGACAATGCTTTTACATGAAAAATGACCTTTAAAAAAATTCTAAAAAGTTTGTGACCCCAGGATTCGAAACTGGATGGCTAGTGTTTGGAATCGGACAAGACATGTTACCACTAGGCTGCTACACGTTTATTGACAGAAACCAGCGCAGTGCGCTATTTGTCTATGACTGCATATTATACGAGGCACATTCGGTCTAAATGCGCCTCGCGTAATATTAGGCGCACTCTACAATATACGCCTCGCATATCTGGTACCCCGCACGGACCGTTTCCCTTTTCTCTGGATCGAACCGTCGTCGTCCTCCAGATCGAAGTCGTCCTCCAGCCGCCAGATCGAAGTCGTCCTCCAGCCGCCGGAAAAATATGTTAATCTGGCGCTGCGCTACGTCGTGCCAAAGCCGACCGCGGTAGGCGGCGCTGCTGCTGCGGGATAAGGCCCGTGTCACTCGCACCCACTCTTCTGTCTCGTCTTCATCCTCCGCCCGCTGTCCGTGTCTCACGCTACTGCGCGCCAGTCGAGTCGATGGAGAAGGTGGCGTCCTTCCTCTCCTCCCTGCTCGGTGGCAGCGGAGGCGCGGGAGAGGAGCCGGCGGGAGAGCCGGCGGCGACGGTGGCGTCGATCCTGATATACCCCATCAAGTCCTGCAGGGGCATCTCCGTGCCGCAGGCCCCCGTCACCTCCTTCGGTACTCACTGGCTGCTTCACTCAACTCTGCTCACCCCCTCCCTCCTCCCTTCTTGATTCTTGAGTGGAGCTCTCACTCTGATCTGATTGATGCCGGCGGCTGCGTGCAGGGTTCCGGTGGGACCGGCAGTGGCTGGTGGTGAACGCCAAGGGGAGGGCGCTCACGCAGAGGGTGGAGCCCAAGATGGCCCTCGTCGAGGTGGAGCTGCCGCGGGAGGCCTTCCACGAGAACTGGCAGCCCACACCGGACTCATGCTTGGGTATCTTATTATTTCTCATCTTTTGCAATTCACAGTTGGTCTGTTCTACTAACTGAATTTAGCACTACTACTGGAGTTGTTTGATCAATACAAGTTGTGCTCATCTTGGCTCAGAAGATGTATTCTTCTTCCTGAACATCCACAGTTTTTCCTTCAGTAACTTTAAGCTGTTCCAACGCTTTTTCCTATAACATTGATTTCAGAATATAAACAACTATATTTGAACATATACTTTGTTAATCAGGCCTCTGATAAAGCAGTGAACAAGCTCATACCTTCTCGCCAACCCTTACAAAGCTCGCTCGGTCTATTCTCCTCCTCCGATGATCGAACGTCTCGGGCGATTATTTCCAGCTAGCACCACCGCCCACCGATTCCGATATCTTCCTTGGTCTGGTCTAGCCTCGCTTTGCATCCCCTTCCTTTCCCTATATGTGTTTATTTGCGCGTGCTTTTTCTGTTGCTGGATGGACGATGCATACTCTTGATCTGTTGCCGCTGAAAGAGATGCGATGCCTGGATATGTATACCATTTCTTTCGCCCGTCTTTGCTGCTGGGCCTTCCAATGTGGTGCTGCAGGCATGATGAGCTAGTGCGGAATACCGAGAACAGGGTGCTGTTTGTTTGTTTACATGGTTCAGAGCTTTCTGTTCAGAAATATCTCTTTGAAGCGATTCTTTCGTGGTTTGTTAATTAATAGTAATACATTGATGAGTAGTAGATATTTTTTGTTGTGTCTTGTCTACTCTTGCCTGGAACTGCACACAGAATTGTAGAGGGAATTTCAGATTTGTTCCTTTTCGCTGCTGAGCCTTGGAACGTGCTGCAGGCATGGAGTAGTGCTAGGACACCAAGACCACCTAAGTGTTGTTTGTTTATGTAATCAAGAGCTCTTTCTTTAGAACTATCTCGTGGGATCGATTCTTCCCTGTTTGCTAATAATGCTCTGCGTAGATAGATATTTTCTGCCTACTCTTGCCTGGTTGCACACAATATTGTGAAGGGGTTTCTGATTCTTTTTCCTACACATTTGTTAAGTTCTGTATATTTTGTGTTGCATCCTTTGCCTGTTTATTTGCGGATAGATGAATGGAACCTCTGCTGATATGTACTGATCCCTGCCTTGCCATGCACGCTCGGTAAAACCGTTATACTACTTGACGCACAAGATCGAACAACGAGCATTATTATTTCCGTGCCCAACCTAAGTATGAGGTACTAATCCAAGTCATTCTTGGTCTTTCTTCGAAATTCCGATGATTAGAACGTGATTTCTTACATTTTGTTGCACCCATATATATGCATGATTCTATCTTGTGAACTGCTAGTTATTGCTTTCCACTGACATAAGTAATATCATCTTTATTATATGTAGGAGATGGCGAAGAAGTGTTATGTCGTGTACATCGGTCGGGTTCCAGGTGTGTACGAGGAGTGGAAAGACTGCCAGAAGCAAGTGAACAACTTCTCGGGCAACAACTACCAAGGCTATGAGAGTAGAGAGGTGGCGGAAGAGAAGTGGAGGAGGCATGGAAGGAAGAAGTGGAGGAACTTCCTCGTGATCACCACCTTATTGCTCTTCATGGTAGGTTATGTTTTCTACTCCATCTAGGTAGAGCTACGTCGTTGGAGTTGTAATGTGATTGTGAACTTGTACTCGGAGGTGTGAACTTGTGGCACAAACACTTGATGTATGAACTTGTATGTCATGATTGATGTGTAATGTATTGTATTCATGTTGGTTCTATTATGCTTTGGCAAATTGCAAGTTTCTGAAAAATTATGTGCTCTTTATACTGTATTCTGGACTATATTGTATATTTGAATATATGTATATTATTATTTATTGTGGTCTGTAAAACTTGAATTTCGAAAATATTACCGGAGGCGCATATAGGACACTATAGGAGGCGCATATACTATACTATACGAGACATATTGTGAAACATACGCGAGGCACATATGATATGAGCCTCCTATACTTCACATATAGGAGACACATATCGATATGCGCCTTGCATATGTAAAGTATAGGAGGCGCATATCATATGCGCCTCGCATAAAAAATAGCTGAGGCTCAAAGCTAGAGGCGCATATGATATGCGCCTCGCATAAGCTTTTAGGTGCGCCTCGCATAAGCTTTTCTCTAGTAGTGGTTGTTTTTTTTAACTGACGCTGCTTTGTAAATATTGTTTACCGGCACTTGATGTTGTAAATTCAGAAGTAGAGAAGGAAAAGTTGTAGCCGGGAAGTGGTGACTTGGTGAAGGAAAATGTACACAATTATAGCTGCTCTACAAGAAAAGTTTGCGATAAGAACTAATTACTCCCTCCGACCTAAATTAGTTAGCTTAGATTTATCTAGATTCGATTGTATCTAGATATGATCCGTATCTTGATAAATTTGAGTCAACTAATTTGGGTCGGAGGGGGTATATAGATGTTTGAAAACTATTTTTTTTACCTTACTTTGAAAACATAATTTATTCTTGAACACTTTCCCGGTTGATAATACTATTCTACTTTTTAGTTTTTAGCCAGAGCATAGTAATACTATTGCAATTCAAGTTAGTCGGCATTTGCCACTTTCAAGTTGGTGATGAGCCTAAAGCATGCACATCTGTCTTTGTTCTAAATTATTGTAGAGTATCAAAGATAAGTCAGTGTTAATAACTAAATTCCCCATCAAATTGGTACAGACCAAACCGAATCTTGTTGAGAACACAAGTGGATATATAGAGAGACAAATTTCCGACATCCATGCTATGTCAGTGGATAAAATGGGAAAGTACAAACTAAGTCTCGGGTTATAGTGCTCTCTCGATTTTTGTGTTGGATCTGAATCGGCCGCGAGACAACATTTCTAAATATAGTACTCCCTCCGATCCATATTACTTGTCATTAAAATGGATGTATTAATGTTTTAGTGCTAGATGCATCCATTTCAACAACAAGTAATATGGATCGAAGGGAGTATTAAATTTAAACACGTTGCTAACCACGATAATATTTAGCCCAGTGGAGCCATGAAGGATGAAATTTTTACATTTATCTAAAAATAAAACCCTTTAATGTTTCCATGGCATAACAAATATTAAATTAAAAAATTGAATGAAGATGATTACTATGTGTTTTTTCTGTTTGTGGATTTTTTTTTCCTGTTGCAACGCATGGATATACATTGTTATAAGTTTTTCTGTGTTTTTCTGTTTGTAGCATAACATCTTTATCGGGTTTATGCCGTAGCAACACACGAACATTCAGCTAGTATAAATAACATAATGAAAAATAAAATCGGGAGGATCAACAAAACCATAGTTTGGGTGGATCGCTTGGTTTTCTTCCGACAAAAGGAGCACCACCACCACGGCTGAGTGCGGGAGACGAGCGACACAACGCTCGGTATCCTGGCCGTTCTTACTGGGCTTTGTGATTTAAATTGGGTTGGCCTGAGTAGCAATACGGGCTAGGATACATGTGCGTGATTAGTTGAGCCTATACTGTTGGCCTTGTTTGACTGACATGGGCTTCGTTGGCCCGTGATACTCGTAATTAGCTTTTTTTTTTGCTTCTAATGTCCTTCGTGTTCCGTGTTTGGCTATGGACTGAGCTACGCATATTGAGGTTAACACTGTATAATATTATAATTGTAACCATGGCCGATTCAAGAGGTGTCAAAGCCACAACACCCTATATTATTTGTTTTTCATTGATAAGTACATGGATTAATAAATTGTGTAAATTACGAGTACTACGATTAAACTGAGCCACGTAGACAAGTATATGGACGGCTGTGCTGTTGTATTTAACTCCCCACACGGGCCGGGCACACGCACTTCGGGCCGTCCCGCCAGAAGCACGGCCCGATAGCCAGCTATACTCTGCCTGCCATGGGCCAGTCAAATCAGCCCAAGAAGTGTACGTATCTCTTCCCCTCTCCACTCGTCCACTCGCCACCGCCCACAGACCCACGTCCCTCCTGTGTCCTGGCGCCGACGCCGCTCGCCTGCGCCGTTATTCCCCGGAGACTCCAACCCCTCCACCCGCGCGCACGAGCGGCCGAGCGCCTCTTCCCGCCGCCGGATGGCGCGGGCGCTCCGGAGAGCTTAGGAAGCTATCGTCCTCCATCTCTACGCTACTTCTTCGACCCTCCATAGAACGGCGAGCACCGCTACCGGAAGGAACACCGGACACTTCCCCGGCTTCGCTCAGCGCATCCTCAATAGCTATTATTCGTGTCCTACTAACCACGTGATCATGTTCCAACACCGCACTTTTTTTTTCTTTTTGTACGAAAAATTCTCGCAAAGATCCAAGTAGGGATTTGTGGCTCGTGATACCGAGTTCCCGTTATCTCATTATATTTAAAATTAACAAACCATTTTTACAATTTGGAGAAAATTGTAATCCCTCTATCCTAAAAAGGATGTCACAATTTTTTTAAATTTTTGATGAATCTATATACTAATTGTGCCTAGATATATTTAAATTTAGAAAAACCTACTACATTCTTTTTATGATGGAGGGAGTATAGAAATTTCTAGGTGGACGCAAATACTCTCTCCGTTCCCAAAAATAAGTGACTGTAAGTTCGTCTAGATTCACATGTATTTATATATTAAAATACGTCTAGATAAATATGAATTTAGACAAACTCAAGTCACTTATTTTGTGACCGAGGGAGTACAAATGTGCAAAATCTCAATTTAAAATAATTTGTATTCTAAGCTACACAAATATGAAAAAGAAAAACTATAGTTAGGAGAGCATCGTTTGAATACTACTACTCTCCCTCCCAAAATATGAGACTCCGCTCTAACACATCACAACTACGTCCATCCTCGGTTCTCTGCCCTTTGGCGAGACAAACGCCACCGCGATAGTGGCCAGGGAGGCACAAGGGGAAAGCGGCGGTTAGGGTTACATGAGCCTCTAGAGTCGTCCTAGGCAGAGGCGACCCCAGAGGATTTTTCTCACCAGGTGGATTAACTTTATAGTATGTGATATGATAGTCAAGGGTTAGCAGAGCACTAATATGTGTGGAGATTTATCTTTTTACCGTCGTTGATTGACATAAAAGTGACCGGTGCTCAGCCGACTCAGAACTAATAGGTGACGTCAATAGCGTATCAGTTGCATGTCCTCACTATCATGAATTAGGATCCAAATCTAACCGTCTCGGGTCCTGTCTCGGGTCCTCAATTGTAACTCATGAGCAACAATCAAGAAGCAATCGAACAACGTGGGACCTTTTTTTTTTAGTTTGCAACTCATGTACTACAAGTAGTAAAAGCTCAACTGTAATCTCGTATATAGCTGAAAAAAAAACAGTTTAGGCTATATTGCACCTCATGGCTAGCACGAATCATGGAAAATACATTGTAAATTTATACATAATACACACAATTAAAGCATTGTTAGTACTCTCAACCAACAAATCAGGTGGCAATGTGGCACACATTACAACGTTGTACAACTATGTGCTACTAGATCAACTTGGAACTTAATGAGGTAGCTGTATGATTATGAACCATGTGCTATGCGGAACAAATTTATTAGCCTTGCCTTGATCCGTCAAATCAGCAACTTAAGGCCAATGCAAAAATTGCTCTGCCAAAACCTAGATCTTGACCGTCGATTTTACAATCCAGCAAAACATCCATGCTACTCCTTGGATGTTATGTGCCGAGATTTATCTTTTTACCAACTTAAGGGTGAGTAGATGCATTTGCGGATCCCATCTCCACATAGCGATATAGAAATGGCCAATCCACACAACTCCAGCCTCCCATTCTACTGGCTTGGATGGCAGCAACATCGATGGAGAGAAGAGGGAGGGCTGTGGCAGCGGGAATTTTTTTTGTTGCCTTGCTCGCGCCCAGGCTTCGATAAATTCCTGGATCCGCCACCGGTTCTAAGCATAATAATCTTGCAAGGTTTACATTTTATTTTATTGTTATATAGTTTATATGTGATTTTGTAATATTTGTTCTTAGTTGTATGCAAAATAATCTTAGTTGTATGCAATATAGGAGGTCGGCGCGCGGTGGCCGTGCCCTATTTTAGGGTATCCACTACGGCAGGCGTATCTCAAAATACATCATCTAGAAAAGTTGTTTTCGTTTTCATACACTAAATCCCATTTTTTATCATACCTATAATCTTTTTGGCCCTATTTTAGACATCCATTAGAGTTGCTCTAACGGTCTAGGATATCTTCCTCAGTTGCAACTCATGAACCAGAATCATGAAGCAATCAAGCAACATGTGACCTCTTTTTTAGTTTGCAATTCATGTACAAGTAGTAAAATCTCAACTGTAATCTCGTGTACAACTGAAAAACAATTCATTACAAACTATATTGCACATCATGGCTAGCACGAATCACGGTGAAATACACTAAAAATTTATATTTTTTTAGAAAAGAGCAGGGATACCAATTACACCCAGCCTCTGCAACAACACATGCCCTAGCGGCCTTACGAATGCATACAGCCAAGAAAAAAGAAAAAATAATTACAAAAAAAGTCCCCTACAGAGAACTATTCCTCACAGCAACAACACTAACACCACCAGTAGTCCTCCAGTCCAATAACAACGCCTTTAAGAAGGAAACAATGCACAAGCGCCGTTGTTGTCCGATCAAAGATCATAGGTTTTCACCCTGGAAAAAGTCCCCGCTCGCAAAACAATGCCATCAAGGCCATTGCCAGGCACAACCAGTTAAGACCAGACCTTGGATTTTCACCCTACAAGGTAAGACTGGGAACTCCTCCTGTGTTATCTCCTCCCACAAACAGTCGTTGCTGCGAGTCATAGATCACGTAGCCAGTTCGTCATCGCCACAAAGACTCAAATCACCATCAATGCCCTCATGTTTCCGCTTTCCTGACATTCTCCGCATTTGACTTCACCATAACTCGAAGAATGACACTTGGTGGGAACAAACAACAGACCTTCGCCACGCTCCCGCTAAAACCAAACGGCCAGAAAAAACAAAATGCGCGACGACCAATACCTTCCGTCAAACTCCGAGCTGATGCGCCCATGTGAGTTCGCCGGCGGAGCCTTCCGGAACTCGACACTCCAGCCAAGATCCACGAGGGCCAACATCAAGCAGATCTTTTTCATGCGGGAGGAAGCATAGGACCGCCTCCATTATTCAAGCACACCAGCAGGCCCCCACGCCGCCGATCAGAACAACGAAGGAGAAGGCAAGCGGCGCAAGAAAGTACGGTCGAACTTAGAGGCGGTCGAACCCATCTCTCATTGCGCCCCGCGACCTCACTTTGCGGCTCTGGCTCGCGCCCACCATGGCTAGAAGGACCATGGCCTCGCCTGGATCCCGCCGTCAATCGGGGTTAGAGGGCTGATCTAGGTCTTCCAAAGGAATCCCCAATTCCAGCGCCTCCTCCACCAGATCGCCGCCACGAGGAACCGCCACTCGGCCACGCGAGATGCGCCGAGTTGCGGCCGCCTCGGCCTCGCCAGCCCGCCATCTCCAGCGATCTGCGCCAGCGAGAACCCACCACACGCGCCAGCCTGCGTCGTGCCCTCCGCACCGACCCGACCTCCCTGCGCCTCCATACGTCGCTGTGCCGCCATGGACCTCAGACGTCGCCCTGGCCGAAATCCCTCACGACAAGGCACGCGGGAGAGAGAGCCCCCGCCTCCATCGTCAGCGGCGCGAGCTTTGCCCGGCCGCGTCCTCCGACTGAGGTGGAGGGGAGAGAGACGGAGGGAGACTCCCGGGCGGCTAGGGTTGGGCCTTTCGATGCCGCCCGAGCGGGGGCGACACAGGAGGGAGCCGTGCTTCTTCGGAAAAGGGATGGACGCCCTTGTCGTTGTTCGGAGTTAAGGACGCCTGACCGTAAATTTATATACAGTACAATATACACAATTAAAGCAATATACACAATTAAGTAATATACACAATTAAAGCATTGTCAGTACGTTCAACTAACAAATCAGGTGGCAATGTGGCATACTACATATGAGTAGTAGTAGTACTATGTACGTGCTAGATCAACTTGGAACTTAATGGGGTAGCTGTATGATTATGAACCATGTGCTAGGGCGAACAAATTTATTAGCCTCGCGATGATCCGTCAAATCAGCAACTTAAGGCCAGTGCAAGAATTGCTCCGCCGACACTTAGATCTATCTTGACCGTCGGTTTTACAGTCCAGCAGCTAGATGCATTTGCGGATCCCAGCTCCAAATAGTAGAAACTATTCTCGCCTTCCATATATAGAAATGGCCAATCCACCACACCACTCCAGCCTCGCATTATACTTCTTGGTAGACTACTCGTAGTTTGGTAGCCGTGCTCGCGTAGTAGCACGCCAAGGACACAATGTCAGCAGCCTTTGAGGAGAAACGAAGGCGTCTCTTGGTCCTCGTCGCCCTCGCACTCGCCGCCGCCGCATCCGCCGCGTCCGATGTCTCCTTCTACCCCTCCGCGGAGACCGCCGCGGCGGCGCACTGCGAGGGCACGCTGTACCCGGAGCTGTGCCTGTCCACTCTCGCCGCCATTCCGGACCTCCACAAGAAGTCCCTCCCGGACGTCATCTGCGGCACCGTGAACCGCACGGAGACCGAGGTGACCGCGATGTCCTCCAACTGCTCCGCCTACTTCCACGGGATGCCCCTCACCCCGCGCGACCGGCTCGCCGTGTCGGACTGCATGGAGCTCCTCGACACCACCATGGACGACCTCCGGGCCACCACCTCCGACCTGCAGCAGAAGCAGCAGCGCATTGCGGCCGGGCGGTCGACCATGGACCACGCCATGACGGTCCTCTCCGCCGCCATCACCAACCAGCAGACCTGCCTGGAGGGCTTCTCGTACCAGAAGGGCGGCGCGGTGCGCCCTTACATGGAGCCCGGCATCCGCCACATCGCGCGGATGGTCAGCAACTCGCTCGCCATGGCCAAGAAGCTGCCCGGAGCCGGCGCGCCCTCGCCGTCCACGGTGACGGCCGAGGACGTGCAGAGGCAGCCGTTCACGGGGTACGGGCAGATGGTGAAGGGGTTCCCGCGGTGGGTGAAGGCCGGGGACCGGCGCCTGCTGCAGGCGCCGGCGTCGGGCATAAACGCGAACGCGGTGGTGGCCAAGGACGGGAGCGGCGCCTACACGACGGTGTCGGCGGCGGTGGCGGCGGCGCCCACCAACTCGAAGAGCAGGTACGTGATCTACATCAAGGCCGGCGCGTACATGGAGAACGTGGAGGTGGGGAAGAACCAGAAGAACCTGATGTTCGTCGGCGACGGCATTGGCAAGACGGTGATCAAGGCCAGCCGCAACGTCGTCGACGGCTCCACCACCTTCCACTCCGCCACAGTCGGTAAGCCATATCCATTGCACACTAGTAGTACTGGTTTTAACTTTCGGATATGCTAAATATTCCTCCACAGTCGGTAAGCCATGACATTCCGTTCAGTAGCTATGTAGATTCAGTAAAGCCAGTTAATTGCATTGGTAGATCGAGCTTTGATACACGAGGACATCTCTTGTGTTTCACTGTTCCTCACTGTACGTGACTAGAGAAGACAGTGGCTGAGCAGGTGCTCGAGTAGCGAGCTCTGCGGACGTTTGGAGCTCAGGCTCCGGACAGCCTTATTTTTTTTTAAAGAAACACTGCACATACAATCACCCACCCTATGAACGCACACGCACACGCACCTCCGAGAAAACTCCGGCGGATAATGATGTACCCTACCAATTTGAACCATTCAAAAACATAAATACGAACTTATTTTTTAAAAAATATCTACATGTAGATATTTTTGTTACGCCTAAAGTAGTGAAAAGTGCATAGATTCAATCCTCCAAAATCTCTATCTGATTTTCTTATTTTTGTTACGCCTAAAATATAAAGTATTTTGGATTGTGATGTTTTCAGGTTGGTATAGCACGCCATTATCTACATGTAGAGTTTTTTTTTTAGATTTTTTTGAAACTTTGAGCATGTTTCTCAAACTTTGAAAAATAAAGTCCTACCTTTTGGCTCGTCATCTAAAGCGATTTTCTGGCTCGAAGGCTCCAACGCCAGCTCCCCGGAAAAAAAAAAGAAGCTCCAGCCAGCTACTAGCAGACAGTGTCAGTGATCCATCCACATCCCCGTCACCCCAGTGCATGCCTATCCAAGAGCTAAATGCTCGCTCTGCTGTACGAATTTATCGCGCACCAACCCCCCCTGCACCCTCTGGCCATGTATATACGCGAGTATCACGAGCTACTAGCTAATTAACTGTGAAAACACCAACACACCGAGCAGCTAGGCTGGCTGTATGTACACAGTATCGAGTCATCATCGGAACCCTGTATGTACACAGTACACAGACACTGTTGCGCCGGCCGGACTGTAGTATTTGGCTAGCATTGGCAGCATGCATCCATGCATTGTTCCATGCATGTACCCGCGCGGTGTACGTGTACGTGTACGTGTACGTGTAGTGTAGGGTACACCCTCCGTCGGCCATGGCGTTTTCCGACCCAGCGCGCGGAGGCTTCCTTCAAGCTACTACAGTACGTAGTAGCAAAGTTAATCGGCCTGATCATGTCGTCAGATGTCTTCACCGTAACATGACACCAACAAACATCCATTCGCGAGATCAGGCGGCGCAGGACTTGTGAGTGAGTACGCGGCTGGCAATGACTGCTGCTGGAGTGCAGGGTCGGTGGCGGTGGACCATTATCGATGTATCAAATCTAGGCCTGGCCTGCCGCCCACCTAGCTCTTATTACTAGCTAGTGGTCGATCTGGGAACCTTTATTTGGCCGTACTGTATGCGCGCGTCGGTGCAGTCAGTGCAGCGAGCGCACACTACACGTCACGATAGCAAGACGCAGGCAGGACATCATGTGCCAATGCCAATTGTACTAGCAACTGGCAACTAGCCCGAAGTTCGACGCCGCCCGTGATCGTCTGTCATCTCGCTGCAGCAAGCCAACGACAGGTAACGACACCGTGCGAATTGGCTTACCACAGCCGGAAACGGACGAGCGCCCAGCCAGTGACTGTCCCAAAAGCACACATACCTGAGTAGGGTTTTTTTTACCAGCCTAGTCTTAGCGAGTATCATAACTAATAGTGGAGTATTATATATGTCATGTTGATAAAAATATGGCGTGACATGTTAATTAATGATGATGGTAGTATCATATTATGATACGGTATCATAGCACATAAAGCTAGATATTTTAATACCAACTAAATCATGTGCACATATTTATATTAGGATCCTATAAATAATTAAATATTATGCAACTATGTTAATACTACGCATTTGAGGGATCGTATCATACACAAAGTATCATATGCATGGTACCAATATATGATACTCCCACTATCTTCGAACTTGTGCATGATACCACTATCATATACAAGTTTTAGTTCAAGTTTTTTGCAACCAAAGAAAAAGATTCAAATAATTCTTCTTATCTTCTTATTGTATAATAAAATCCGGCACCTCCAGCTGTCCGCGGCCGGGTTTTTTTTTTGCCAATTTCTATTTTGCACATTTAGACACGTAAATAGTGAATAAGGTTTAAAATCAATTGTCACTATAAAATAGTTCAATCATGCTTTGCCGGCATACTCCAAGATACGAAAAGGATCGAGACAATTCATCAAACAAACAAATCAGAGTCAGATGAATTGGTCGTGGATCATCTTTTTTATTCTTCTCTAATGTCAATCACGGGTCACTTCTTCACATGGTCTTACGAAGCTTCAAACTTGGTGCATTGCTCTTGATAAACGATCAACTTTTTGCAACAAAATTTACATTGCGGTCGCCGTCAAATTGATGCTCCTCGAAGTGTTTATGCTCATGGAAGTACTCGCAAATTTTAATCCAGTATCCCTCCCTTTTGCTCGGAACTACAAATTGGATCTTGTCCAATTTCCATCCAAGCCTCCTAGAGCAACACATCCTCAAGGTTCATGTATGCGTCTGGTTCTTCTAGACTTTGCTTGTGCTTGGCGGGAGAGCTCATCCTCGAACAATGGCTCTTCATAAATAGAGATCATGTCTTGTTGGCTATCTTGGTGTAGGTATCTTGGGTCTCTCGTTTCGTGGCATGTTGGGTCTCATACCCGCCCCCCTCATATTAATCATGGCCACCATTGTCATGTTTCCATCAACTTGGGTTTCATCCAAGAATCTGCATTGCAACTTGTTCATACAAATCATGACTAATATGTGGACGTATCGATTAAGTTTGGATTCACAACGGGTTGAATGATGTCATGGGAGGCATTTTGACGAACAAGTTGCGGGGCCCGGGGATGTCGTCGGGTGCCAGCCGTCGTGGGATCTTGCTCCGCACAACCCCTAATGATCCAGTCATCGGTGAAGTTTTCAGTTTAGGGTTGCGACCCGTCGACATCGGGAAAGAGTCGCCGACCTTCGATGAAATTGCCGCGAGATGGAGAACCGGGACGTTGTCATAGCGTGCTCGGTCATGACCCTGAAAGCCGGTGAAATAGGGGGCTTGTTTGCGGACGAGCCTAAGCTCGCCAAACCTACTAGGGAGATGGCCAGCGTCTTCTCCTTGAGTATGAGCACAATGTGGGCGCCTGCTTGGGTGGCGATGGCGTCGGTGGTAACTTCCAAGGCCTTCACCCTTTCTTGGTCCATCGCAGCAGCGGCCTGTCGGTTCCTAGCTGGGTCTCTATAGCCGGAACGCTTTTTCGGCTCTAACGTCCTCTGATCTGGCATCAACTCCTTTTTAGGCTTCAGTAGAGCCCGGCGCCAGACGAGGCCTTGCTGGGGTGCAGGGGCTGCGGGGTCTCCATGGATCGCGCTAGGGCTAGGTGGTTGCGGGCTGCGGCTGGGTGAGAGAGGAGTGTACTATTGCTGGATGGAGGGCTCGTGTTAGGCAAAGAGGCGTGCGACGAGAATGCGGATGTTGTCTGTCGGACCACAAAGTCTCTCCGCGCGATCTGTTTGCGGTGTCTCGTTGGGCCTTGTTCTCTGTCCGCGAGGATAGATTCGTATCAACATTGGAATTGCCCTACTTACTCATGTATGTACTCCCTCCGTTTCAGGGCTTAAGGCGTCCTCGTTTTGCGTGTTTTTCTTTGACCAAAAATTACTCTAAATATATAAAGAGTTTTGGTATAAAACTAGTATCACTGGAAAGTATTTTTCAATACAAATCCAATGGTACTAATTATGTATAATATAATCAAAATTTTGTTGCTTAATTCTTTTGGTCAAACGCTTGCTTTGAAAAGAGTGTGCGCCTTAAGCCTTGAAACATAGTTAGTGCAGAATCTTAATTAATCGTACGATCAGTACTCCAAGAATTTCCTTAGGAATTTTATGATATAGTACGCCTTGAATTATGTTCTGTTCCGATCTGCACACAGGGAGAGGCGCACGGAAGCCGGTGTCAAATTTGTCTCTGTCGTCAAACAACAGGGTAGGACGACGCTCAAGGTACAGTTAACGCCCCACAAGGGCCTGATTGCGCCCTCTCGCGGGTGGTCACAGGCTTCCCATATCTAGCTGCAGCATGTGAGGCGACGCTTTCCATGGTGTCTGTTCGTCCATCATCTTCGCTCCTTCTGGCCAGACGTGAACTTGGGCCCAGAAGAGATAATTGAGCTGCAGTACAGAAAGAGATCGCCGATTCATGACCTGCCTGCCTTTGTTTTGAAAAAATCTCAGTCATTTTCCTGAACTTTGTTTTGTTGCCAGCATTTGAAATTCAGATTTACGAACAAGCTAGCGATGGATACAAGATATGTGCAGGCTAACTAACCTGTACGTGGTAACTCTGCAGCGGTGGTGGGCGCAAACTTCATGGCGCGGGACCTGACCATCGAGAACTCGGCCGGCCCATCGAAGCACCAGGCGGTGGCGCTCCGCGTCGGCGCCGACCTGTCGGCCTTCTACCGCTGCAGCTTCGTGGGGTACCAGGACACCCTGTACGTGCACTCGCTCAGGCAGTTCTTCCGCGAGTGCGACGTCTACGGCACCATCGACTTCGTCTTCGGCAACGCCGCCGTGGTGCTGCAGAGCTGCAACCTCTACGCGCGCCGCCCGCTGCCCAACCAGAGCAACATCTACACGGCGCAGGGCCGGACGGACCCGAACCAGAACACGGGCATCTCCATCCAGAAGTGCAAGGTGGCGGCGGCCTCCGACCTCGCCGCCGTCCAGTCCAGCTTCCGGACATACCTGGGCCGGCCCTGGAAGCAGTACTCCCGCACCGTGTACCTGCAGTCGGAGCTCGACGGCGTCGTCGACCCCGCCGGCTGGCTCGAGTGGGACGGCACCTTCGCGCTCGACACGCTCTACTACGGCGAGTACCAGAACACGGGGCCCGGTGCCAGCACGGCTAACCGGGTAAAGTGGAAGGGATACCGCGTGATCAGCAGCGCGTCGGAGGCCAGCGCCTTCACCGTCGGCTCGTTCATCGACGGCGACGTCTGGCTGGCCGGCACGTCCATCCCATTCTCCACGGGGTTGTGAGTTGTCACCGGATTATAATTCTATCACGGCGAGATCTGGGCGTGGTTGCAGTAATATGAAGCAAAAAGCACCAATTCGACTGTTTTGATGTTGATTCTTTCGTCATTGCGCACCATCTGTACCCTGAATGGTTCATTATTGATACGTGCACCGCATATATGTAATTGTTCATGGTCGTTTGTACTCTCTTTTTTCAAATTGTGAAATATATTGCTTAAACATACAGATTACATGTCGTCACGGCATAGAACCGGAACATCACGAGGGCCGACCAGGGCCAAGTCTAACATTTTCCGTGCGCCTTCTAGAAGCAATTAAGCATGTTTGTTTGCTAGTCCGGATCCCCTGGCATGGGGCAAGAAGAAATAAGAAAGTTTTCTTGCCCACGTGGAAGAAAATCTTTGTTTAAAATATCTTTCAGTCTCGTCCTAGAGGAACATCAAAATCAAACGTTTTCATGGAGCCAACTTCTTCTCGCGCTCGGGAGAGAAGAAGACGCATGCACGCGTGCAGAGGGATGGCGAAAGCTCGCCCGCGTACCGGAAATTTTGGCAAGAAAAATTGGGATCTCTGCCCGCTGATTCGTATCGCCTATTTTGACCGCTTCGCCTCGTCTCCAATTTCCGTGTCCCCATTTCGAGCTTCCCTCCAAATCCACTTCTTCACCGACGAGCATGTAAGTGGCGCCTCCTACTCCGGTGGATCGATCTCATCTCCGGCAAGTCTTCTTTCTCGGCTATCTTCGACATGCCGTCCTCATCGTCCGATGTTGCGATCGTTGTAAGAGATACCTAAACCTAACTCTCGGAGCTTACATCTATTACCATGTTATCGCTCATAGTTTATCTGTTCACGTGTGCTTGCTCGTATTAGATCTGGATCTTTTGTGATACATTTTGGCACTCATTATTTATGTTGTACTTTGAGGATTGTCATGTGGTGTAGGTAGGATTAGTGTTAAAATTATAGTTCGTCCCCTTGAACTGAACACAATGCGTATTTCTGGTATCGTAGGAGAAGGTTGTGTCCCCTGATCTATCGGCAACCTTTATGTTGCCTCTGTGTCATGCGTCGATGCCTGATGT